>WQNJ02000014.1:29387500-30587500 GCA_016584745.2 Phylloscopus trochilus trochilus
CTCTAAGAGAAAAAAAAAAAACAACAAAAACAACATGATGAGCAATCAAACCATCTCTCTTACTGCCCTGAGAAATGCAGCGTTAGCATGACAGAATTAATGACACAGGGAAAACTGGTCCTGGGAGAGGTCATGTTTCCTGAACACACCTCATGCATTTTACAGAGGGAGATACCATCATTACTACTTTCCTCAGCTGTTGATACTTCATTCCTGGGCAAAGTGTTTTAATGATAAACCTTGAAGCATTTTTTGGTTAGATGGCTGGGTTTTGGAGGGAAGGGGGTTTTAGCCACAGAGAAGTATGCTGGACACCCCATCATACAGAAAGGGGTAGCAAAGCATGGAGAGGCAAAGCAGAAAGGTCAGTGGCACAACTGGGAAGAATCTCCCACTGCCACTGTCTCCCAGGCTTGTGCTAACAGCCCAAGAACTCTTACAGCCATTTAGGTTTAGGGAGTCAAGAGAAAGGTACTGTGAATATAATGTGAGCAGAAGTCTTCCCTTGCCAGCCTTGGGTCTGGTGCACTTGTCCTGCGACGGTCTGGTGTCTGATCTTCCACAGGAGTGATGGAGGAGAGGAGATGGAGAGAGGGGAAGGAGGGAGGAAAGGAACATCACAGCTCCCCACCCTTTGGTGATGCTGCCACATGAATGTTAAGGCTCCAGGACAGGAGAGAAACCCAACCATGTCCTCCAAGGTCAGAGAGGGACCTCACACAGGCTGTCTCAGGTCAAGGAAAGCAATCACACCAGTTCTCTCTGCTGAGAGGTAGTTGTGGATCAAGTTCATCCACATCTAATACCTTTCTTTTTTTACTTTCAGATAAGGTAACACACAGCAAGAATCTTCTGACTCAAAATAGAGCTGGACAAGTCACAGAACACCTGGCTGTTTCATGAGCTTCAAGGTGTCTTTGTGTGTATCTGGTTTCCCTTGCCAGGGCCTCAAAATAATTTTGCTAACACCGAAAAAGCAAATCTCACTTGCACCTCCCAGACTGAAGAGCTCTCAGTGTTGTGCAATCTTCCCTCAGTCCTGGCTACAGCAGAGCTGACCTTGTCACTGTGCACAGAGCACAGGATGGGGTGAGGATCCCAGCTCTTCCCACACAGAGATGTGCCCATTAAGGAATTGCTGCACTAAAAGCACCACACACAGGAGGCAGCTTCCACATGGAGAAAAACACAGGAGGGGCAAGGAGAAACTGAGGGCAAGAAGATGCTGGTAACCAGAGCCACCCTCCCAGCCTCAGTGTTTCACACACACAACTAGACACTCCCAGTGCCACAAGGATGTTTCACCCTCAAATATGGCAATGTCCTTTATGGCTATTTTTGTGCAGTCTTTCATCTTGCCATTCACAACATACAGTTTAACAGCAAGATGTTTAAAAACTTTTCTTGGAAATGTGGCAAAATCACTGCAGAGTGATTTGTGGTGGTATTTTAAACTTCAAGCATAAACAAGGTCACACTCTGGTTTGATCTGTCGATTCAGTTATATAAAAACTCCTGCTTCCCATTTGAAACCACACTGTGCAGCTGCAAGCATACTGCAGCCACAAACATTTGCATTTCTTGGCTCACACACTAGTTTGCAAAGTGACTTTTAAATGATTAGCTACTCCAATGTGTGTGTGCATTTGTGCCCACAATTTGCCTGCAGGTATTTCTAAAGGGTGCAGGAATGTTAAAAGCTAGCAGAAGATATATATAAAAGGAGCCTGTCTGAAAACATAATGCGTTTACAAGACAGAGAGTTCTTTCCCAAAAAAATAATAAATTCAAAAAATACATATATTTTATTTGATTCAAATATAACTAAATGTAATGTGGCCAAGAGCTGTGAATTGCTACCCTTGTGTTTGGAGTCAGACTCCTCCTACTCCTAAAAATGCCAAGTTCCCTCCATTCCCTCAGCCCTGTATTTGCCTAAAACAAAACCTATTTAAGCAGAAGCCTGACTGCAAAGAAAACCAGGCTCTTTACATCACGGTTCATTGTTCTCTCATAACAATAACCCCAAAGTTCTGCTGTTATTTAATCCTGCACTAGCCCTTGAGCGGCGCCTCCTGCTCGGGATTATTTCGGGTCTAGGACGAGGTTTCCCAGCAGATGGTGCTGCTTCCAGGGCAGAGCGGGTTTTTGGCAGTCCCCACCCAGGGCCAGGAGCCAGGATGTCCTTGCTCTCTCATCCCTGCTAGCTAAGGGGGACAGCGAAACAGGAACAACAGAACAGAGGAGCAAACTGCATCTTAAGGAGTTGCGAATAAAGGTCTGATTGCCCTCCTTCACTGCACGGGTAGGAAAGGACTTGTGCTCACAGCAGGTCTGACAGAGAACGGACCAGCTGCTTCTAACAGAAAATGGGCACTCCTGCAGCACCTCGTGGCACTTAGAGATGATTATGCAGAGGAGTTTTCTTGCAAAGACACACTAAATTTCTCTGAATGACTATGTGGCTGCTTTTTATTTAAATTAAAGCTTGCTTCTGTCTCCGGAGTTCATACCTGGAATAAAATTTCTTCCAAAGTTATGGCTTCTGAGATGCAAGATGCTCCCCCCAGAGCCAAGTCTGACTGTGTTTTTTTGTAACAAACCAGTAAAAGTTCAGATGAAAAAAAACCCAGCCCACTCAGGTTTACAAATTTGTAATTTTTCAGTCATTGCTTTTACACTGAAAAGGTGTCATTTAACTGGAGTGGAATTTTGTCAAAACTCTTGCACCGTTTTAATGCAGGGTGGGTTTTTTATTATTATTATTTTTTAATTTTTAATTTTGCTTTCCTAGTTAAAGAAGGATTAAGCTAAAATGAACTGAACAAATAATCAATACAGTGGCTATGCCTGCAGTTTTTTTTCTCCTTTTCCTCTCACAAATGATTGTCTGGATTTGTAAAAGCCATTCCTGAGGTTTGGCTTTTAAGATGTCAAATATTTTCACTCTAACAGAATAATGTCCATCATACTTCGTGTGATTATTTGGCTGCACTAATACCCACTAACCTCAAGCAGCAGCTCCCAGAAGGAAAAGACACCTGAAACCCTCAGTAGGTCAGAAAGTTATCCAGTGGCTCCATATTGTGAAGCTTATTATTTTAAGCTCCAAGTACTCCAGGCTTCACACCCACCTGTCTCAAAGTGTTTTTATTTATTGAGCTCGTCTCTGTAAATTGTCAATTTATCTACATGTGAACTCTTTCATAAGTGTTGCAAGCTGTAACTCTTCAGAACAATATTTTTGTGCCCAGATCTCCTATCCCCAAACCAAACTAAGCTCATTTTGAAAAGCACATGAAGCAAATAAACAAGCTGCTGATGAGTGCTGACTACCTTATCCCTGTCAAGGCACCACGACTTCACCCAAATACCAAATCATCACTTCTGAAGCCATGCCAGCGTGCAGAGAAGGAGGGGCAGTGGTGAGATTTTTCATTTTCAAAGGCTGCAACTACTGCATTCAATCCTTCAGCAATCAGAACTCCCCAAGCCATACCATCCTGCAACACGTCCATCTCTTGTCTGTCCCACTGTTTTTAGGCACCCTTCAGTGGTGAGGTTTATTTTTCCAGACCCACTGACAAAACATTTGCAGTGTTTCTGTCCTCTGTTTGGTTGGTTCTATTACATTTATTTTGAAAAAAATAGCTGTAATAAATCATCACAAAACAAGCAGATCTTTGCCGTCGCTTTGTGCTTGTACAAGCTCAGGTGCAGCTCAAATACTTCAAAGTGAAGCCTTTCCTGTTGTCTCCATTCCCAGAAGATCAGGGAATCGATAAAAATGCTGTATTTCAGATGCATTCCAGGGAGACCCTCACAACAGCACAGCTCTCCACGTTCCCAAGGCATGCCTTTTGCTGAGGCTGCCCTCATCAAACAAGGAGAGGCTGAAATCAAAGGCAGACTCCCCACAGATACCTCTCAGAGCTGCCATCCACAGCCTCATCCTTCACATGCTTTTGCTGATAATGAAAGAACTTTCCTACAGCTTGTACCCTATCACACTGTGACCTTCTGCAGGTTATCCAGGGAAAATCCTGTGGATAAACCCTTACAGAAAACCAAAGTTCGCACCGCAAACTGTTTAATTCACACTCAGATGCAAAGAGCTCAAGCAATGGTTTACCAGCACCAGTATTGAAAAATGCTTGCTAGGAAAAGAAAGCAGTGGTGCCAAGGAATCACTGCAGCCCCATAGCCTGACTTTGGCCACAATTTGTCTTCAGGGACCATCCGTGACAGCATCTTCTAATGGATTTGTGCAGATGGGTCCCCTCACCTTGAGGGACTCTCACACCAGCAGCAATGTTCAAGCAAAACAAGGGAGCCAGACTTCCCAAATGGGCATCAGGAGGGCAGGCTGTGTACTTGCAGGAGGCAACCTCTAACAGCCCCATTTGAAATAAGAATGCTCTACGGGCCGAGCTCTGTGACTGTGGGAAGGCCCCACAGAGCTGATATTTACACTTCACCCTTGGCTTGGAGTGACCTTCCCGTGGCCCTGCCTGAGCAGCAGAGACACGTGTACCTCCAGCTGGCTGCTATTCTCAAATTCATGCTGGAAAGCAACTGTGCAAACTCTGCTTAAACTTGGCAAGACTACAGACCAAAATTCACCACTCATTTCAGGATGTCTCCGGGCCACTGCAGAACAATTTCTCCTTCCCATCAGTTTAATATGGAACACATACCATATTCCCTGAAGTCAGACATCCCCTGCACTGTTTTATTTCAGTTTGCTTTAGTCAGCCCATGTTAGCAAGCCTTCACAAAGGCAAGGCTAGCTAAAGCTTTGAGAAAATATTTACCTTCATCCATGCCATTGAGTATTTCAGTTAAGTCTTCATGTTTGCTGTCATACTGGTGCTCTTTCCACGTTTCACCGTTCTCACTTCGGAGTACGATCAGCTCTCTCTCCTTGCCTCGCATTGATCCAAAATGAGGGATTTCCACTATGACAGGGCTAGAGAAAAAGGAGTCATGTTATTTTTTAACCCTATATTTCCTCACTGCCCTTATTTTCCTATGGCTCCTTAAGAAAACTACAGCCATTTAAAATAGTTAACAATGTTACGGTAAAAATGTTTTTAAAATTGCCAAAGCTGCACAATCCTTTATCATTTAAACTATGTTAATGGATAAATTGAAAATACTAATAAATAGCTCATTTGTAGTGCAAATCTTTTGAAGTGTCTGCTTCCACGAAAAAACAGTGGCAACTTTTAGTGAGGAGAGTTCTCCTTGCTGATTTATCCCAGGGTGTAGGTGATCCAACCTGCCTCCAGCACACACAGCACTGCTGACTTTAACTGGCATTAGAATAGTCAAAGTTCAGGTTTGGCTCAGAGAGTTTGAAGGGACAAAGTCAGTTCAGAAGCAGTCTGGCTATCCCAATGCATGCAACAGCCACTGACTGTAACAGGAACCATGCATTTATGTAGATTTTGAACTTCAAACTAAGTCCCAAAGTTTTCAAAGCTCTCCCTGGCTCTCTGTTGATGCAGCTCCTGTGAAATTAAAGAGACTGTTTTTCTTTAGCTCCATTTTCTGCTTCTCATGCCCAGCATCACAGCTGCAACCTCTGCACGGCAAACATTGCTGGGGAATTGTTAGATCCTTTCAGGATGGATTTCTCTGGGTTGAACAACATCATGACCACATTTATATTAGTTACTGTCAAACATTTTTGGGGGAAGGAAAGGGAATGAGAAGGTGGTTAATAATACACCTATGTCACCAGACAATGTACCTTCAACAGAGGACTGCAAGTGCATTACTGAACAGTTTGTATGAACAACCAACAGAAACCACCATTCACTTCATGTGCCATTCCTCAACAAAACAGACACTGTTGCCAAACACTTCACAGGCAGGATATGCATTTTTAAGTATGCTGAGACAAACCGACTGAAATCACACAGTAGTGAACATTTATGGATTATGCAGCTTTAAGACATTTAAATAGACAGTATCATTATTTTCCTACAGAGGTTGTAAAGGGTTTTAACTGATTTGTGACAACTTGGTTAAAAGCAGTGTCACATGATGGGAGAAGTGTGCAGCTTTTCTGTGGTTCTGTACTTCTCCAGGTCTTGGGTGCATTAACCAATCCACCACTTGAGCATGAAATCACAACAGCCATCATGGGGAAAAACAAACTAGCTTGAGGCCCAGTTTGCACATTAAATTCCCAGGGAGAAGAGTTAGTATTTTCTTCCCCATGAAAATGATAAAAGTAGTTTAATTGATATATATTTTAGATGCTTTTAGGAACACCCAGTCTATTTTTCAAGTCTCAAGTCCTTTAACAAAAAAAAACCCAGGAATGTAGCTGCTCTCTCCCATTGTGCACAGCCAGAAAATACCAAAAATTCAAATACATTGCTTAAGATATTTACTCTCTAGTTCAAAAAGAGCACAAGCTGAAAACTAACTCTGTAGTACAATCTTTGCAGGCTAATATTTCAGATACTGTCTCTGTAAATATTTAGAAACTACACAATTTTGTGCAAGACATTTAACAAGAATACTCAGTGAGAAGGTATTGAACAGGTTTGGAACACCAAACACCAATATTTTGAAAACCTAATGCAATAAATTTCACAAAATGGTTTGAAAACAACAGTCAAAAACATATGGAAACATTCTTACATGTTTAGACTATACACTGCAGTCCCTTTGGGTAGCATACTTGGCTTTGTGAATTTATTTTAACAAGATGCCTCTTGCAGGTTGAAAGGATTAGTATTTCTCCAATCTTGCTGGATCAATTCATTCACTTGATAACATTTTTTTCTGAATAATCTTTCATAAGTAAAGGACTTTATGTGATCACATTTTACAAATGCTCTTCCCAAAACAGTCTCACTTGAGGCCTGTAAATACCTTCTCTACCACAGGGTTGAACTTAAAGGACTGCCACTGTGTATTAAAATGTATTTAATGCAGTAGAAACACTTCAAATTTAAAAAATTACAAAAGCACAGAAGTTATGAAAGCAGAATGCTGGCAGTGAATTTTACATGCCTATAAGCACAAGGTAGTAGCAGAGCTATATTAAATCAAGCCACTATGATTTTCTTTCAGTGACATAAATCAACTGAAAGTTTTAGGAAACTTAAAAAAAAATAATGGGAATAACAAAAAATTGGAAACAAAAGAAAAACTGTAGACATTCTGTATCTTTTCCATACATATCCTACCCAATAAATTTTGTTCCTTGTGGACCAAGCTGCAGGATTCGGCTAACCATGCTCTCACCCTCATTTAGAGGGGGAGGACTTTTAGGAAGATGCAGTTTACTGAATAACATCCATGCAGCAGGAAGAGAAACGAGAAGGGGAAATTAGGAACAAGCTGTCATTCCCGACAGAACCAGCAGTTTACACCAGGGTGCCACTCACAGTAATGAACAAAATTTATAATTAGGAAAAAAAAGGCCACATCATAGTGGATTGTTTCCCTTATTTTAAGCTTTAAAAATAGCCAGTTCCTAGCACTGGTACTACTTGTACCACAGTAGGTACTCCACCGTCACTGAGCGGTTTTGCTCCACAAGATGGAGACAGGCAGCTCCCAGCAACTCCAGAGGGAGCTGTGCACATGCTGGGAACAGAGCTCAGTATCTGGGTCCCTGTGGGTGTCTCTAGGACAATTCCTCATGATAGTGCTGTTTCTAAATACTCTACAAGCAAGAGGGTCAAAGCCTGCTCTGGGTTTTCAGTGTGTGACTCCTCCTGACCTCCAAGGCAGGGTTGCATGAGTAGATGGGCGTGGGACCTGGCCTTCCCATGGCTTTCCTTACCTTCATCTCCATCCTGCAGACATCAAAGAGGCAAAACTCTCCTTAAAACGCAAGGGCTCTTTCCAGAAGGAATGGCAGGTTGGCATTTTTAATGTTTTAAGTTAAATAGCCTGTGCTACGTGCTCAGATGAGGCAGAGTCAATGTTTAACTCCTCAGATCCACAGGATAACGGGAATGAAAGGTGCGACATGAGCATAAACAATTCAATTCACAGAACAACTCACCCTAAAAACTGTGCCCCTGCTGGCCCCATTTCTACAAGTCGACTTGCCAGTCCTTCTCCTTCAACCATGGGTGGTGGGCTGGCCAGTTTGTGCCTCTTTACCAGGCGGCAGGTGATGCGCGTGGGCGCCGTGCACTTCCGCGGCGGGATGATGATCCTCATGCCATGGTGCCGACTGCCCCTCATCGAACCCCCGCGCGCATCCACCATGAAACTAACCAGGAAACTGCATAAAAAAGGAAAACACGTCAATGAAACTCACCAGGGAACAAGTGGAAGATCAGCAGAAAGTCAGCAGATGCAGACTTTAAAACGTTAGAGAAGTCATCCCGATCCCAGCTAAACTAAAAAGAACATGGAGATCCTTTGAAAGCTTGTACTTGCGTGTTAAATACTGGTTATCAAAAGCAGGACTTGCTAAAGCTCTAGTAACATCATGGTGACACGACCACGTTCTACTGAGCAATTTGGATTAAAACTGTACACAAGTAGTGTATTAGTAGTGGTTTGTTAGAATTTTAAAACATCTCTTTGCTGCTGTTAGCTCTACTGTCCACAAATGAGAGTAATCAGCCTCACATGCATAAAGCAACCAGACAGTGTAGAAAAAGGAGAATCAAAAATGCTGCTTATTTTTGGAACCTCTGTCTTTAAAACCTCCCCACTCATTTGCAAATCCTCCTGATGGCTGCCAGAGCAAGTGCCAGCACCATGGGTGACAAGTCATTCCAGGCTATTAAGGGCTCCCACTGATGGGGAAGATAAGTGATGACTACCAAGTACATAACTTCCTTTAGGCTGTTGGCTCCCTGGAGGAAATCATGCCATTACTTCTCTTTGAAGATTAGATTCATTAGCAAAAAAAGAGACATTAAAGAAAAATCACACTTGCTAGTGTCATTCCAATGTGTAATTTTCCATTCTTTAATAAGGGGGTAAGAAATTATATTTGTAAATGATGAGTGGTATATTGTTTAATAAACTCCTTTCTCTTAGCAAGGGAATAATTAAAATGACCAATTAATATTAGAATAGATTCAGGCAGAAAATGTAGTAACAGGCTGGTATCAAGAGGGACACAAGTTACCAGCTCAATCTTGAAGCCAGCAGAGATTTTGTTTGCTCCTTCAGATAGACACTGACATAGCTGGCACATCTGTCAGGTGGCTTCACTATTTTCAAGGCTGCTGCCAAAACTTCCAGCTTTTAAGAACTAAACCTTCACATGACTAACAGGTGAATCCATTCAATTTCCTGGTTCCTGACAGTAAAGTGAACTAAGGGCATCAGCCAATAATCCAGGGGATTGTGATGGTTCTTGAAAAAAAAAACCCCCAAATGCTCTGAAGTACAACTGGGAATTTGTGCAACACAGCTCCATTTGCTTTGAGTCCAGCAGGATATCAACAGCAGCAGCTGACAGGCACCAGCCAGGCCTGCAAGTGAACTGTACTCAGAAGTCTGGCCAACATGGGTGGGAAAAATCTGCACAAAAGCAGGAGAGAAACCAACATTTGGTATTTAATGGTGTGCAGGAGAGAAGTGAGTAGGGACACAAGCTCTAAATACAGGAAGCATGATGGAAATGTTGTCCAGCTGAATTCCAGATCAAGAAGTTGCTATATTGCCTTTCTTTAAATTAAAACCCATCAGTAAAGATGGGGAAGTAAAACTGCACTCTGAGATGACCCTAGCCCAAATTTATAATTTCTCATGCGCCAGATGCTTTACAATACTGAGGCATGATCCTTCTCAGTAATTTTCATACAGAAAAGGTGTATCCACATTCCATGTTTCTCTCCTAGATAAATGCACTGTACACTCCAACAAATCCAAATGTTGCCACTAGGGTATCCCAGCTCCTCACAAGAGGAATTGTTTCAGCAGGACAGGGTCTTGGCTAACTGAACACCTCCCATAAATATTAAATCTGTGTCAAAACCAGCATGCTCCATCTTTAAATTATATAGTCTGTGATTATAATCTTAGTATTTATAGATGCTTAGCTGGCCTTTTAAAAACGTGCATGGTTTCTGCAGAGGAGCTGGGGCCATTCCAGACTGGAAATTTGTAGGGTGGAGGGATGCCTGCCTGGAGCATCCCCAGGGCTGAAGCTGCAGCAGCTCCAGGGAGGCACAGCGGGTCAGTGCACCACGAAGGAGCCTCCTGGGGAGCTTGGCAAGGCTGGGCTTGGCCTGATGGCTCAGCACAAAGCAATGTTTTGGAGAGCTACCTATCATGTACATGGTTACTGGCTGTTAAGCCACCTCAGAATTAATAATGAAAAGGAGGCTTTCATCTAGTGCAAAAAACTTACTCAAATAAGGTGCTGTCTTCTGTACCCAAACTGTTTAAATGATGAGAAGTGTGAAAGAGTGAATTGCCAGAAATCTTTAGGCACCTAAGTCAACTGTCTTAAATTTGTAATTAAAAAAAAAAGAAAAAAAAATCAGTAGAAGTTAAAACTAAGTACCTACAAAAATCAGTCCTTGAGTTAGCAGGGATGTTTAGGGTGTAGATTTCAAGGTCAGTCCAGCCTTGGCAACCAGGAGCTTAGCACTGCTACTGCACCCTGCTCACAGCAAGGGCAAATTACCCCTGCCATGAGCCTGTGCCCCAGGGCAGGGACCAGCCCCTTCCAGCTTTGGTGTCTGCAGCACACTGCAGCCTCCAGCGCAGACAAAACCTGCAGCACATCACCCTTTGTGCATACTGCTCCCAGAGAAAGGCAGTCACTGTCAGCAGCTATTAATGAATTATTTCCTTCTTTAATTTTCCAATTAGTAACTTACCGTGTACAACAGTAACAACAATTCCAAACAGTATTTCATGCACTTTCTATCTAAAAACATTAGTAGCTGATGCTTACCTAAATTAATGTTGCACTAATAATGGAAACTACAGTATGACCTCTAAAACACAAGGCTAAAGGCTAATGAGCATTTCTACTTGAACACATGGAAGGGATGAGGATGTGGTTGGATGCACTACAAACATCTACACACACTCTGTGGGAAAAAAAAGTTAAACAAAACAAAACAAAATAAAATGAGGATTCACAGAAAGCACAGAGTTATCACCTTGAATCATACTGGGGGAGTGGAGAGGAATAGCTGCAAAATAATTTAGAAAGCAAATGGGAAAATTAATGTGAGATAATTAGAGGCAAGCAACAGAAAATATCAATAATAATAAGTGCAAAGAAAAAGTAACAATCATAAAAATAACAAAAGCAACATGTTTGAAGGCCAGCTTTAGAAATTATTTGGCTTTTGCTTCACGTATCGTGACAAATGTCATATAAAATATGCTACACGTAGAAAAAAATTTGAAAGGGAGGGTTCATTTCATTAGCCAGCACAACTCTATAAGTTCTCTGGAAAATGCAGAACCACACGGAGAAAAGCATTTGCTGTTTACTTAGTCAGCAGAGAATTTATTGCAACACAACTTCTTCACTGAACTCCAAAAACATGCTCCTGTGTGCCATGGAAAACCAGTTCTTGCACTTTTCTAAAGCAGTTTGTTTTCCAAAGCATAATGTAAAATCATATGTGTGGCAGGATGCTTGAAAGGAGTATCAGTCCATGCCATCCATTGCTCTGCTGTCAAAAATGAGTTCTGTATGTACAGCAGGTTGGAGTAAACCATACACAGTTAATATAAGTTAAACTACATATAGATGATATAATTTAAAATACAGTAAACTGTAATGCATCTGATTTATTCCACTTTGCAAGACTGGATCCAGTATTTCTGAGATTTTCAATCTTGGAAGGCAGTATGGCACGCTCATTTCTTTCTTTCAGCTAAGAAAACGAAGGAGTTAAAGGCAACACGAAGAGAGAACACCCACATGTTACTATGGGAAAACTGCAGGAGTAAGCTCACGTCTGACAGCTGAAGGTCATTTTGGTGAGGGTCTCTACCCCTCCAGAGGCCTCAAGATTCATGATGGATTTCAACGTACTGCTTACAATGGACCCTGTTCAAAATATATGCTGGCAAAACAACTTATCTGAACTCAAGGAGAAAAACTTAAAACATTCTCTTGGCTTGAAAAAAAGGAAAAACCAGAAGAGTTGAAATCGCTGCCAACAATTTCTACTTTCTTCTCCTTTCACTGATACATTGCTGGATCTCTACACCCTGCTCCCAGAGCTCCCCTTCTGCCTGGGTTAAGAGATAAGAACAAACACTGATGCTTTCCTCTGGCAGTGGGCAAATGGGGAAAAGAGCGACCCGAGGCAGCAGTGGTGCTCCTGGCACGGCACATCGGGGAGCCTGGGAGGATGGAGAGGGCACTGGGGTCAGAGCCTGGCCACAGGGCCACCATGCCACCAGGGCTGACAGCCCCTGCCCCTGGCCATGGACAGAACTGGGGACAAGGACAGGGACGAAGCACCCCAAAACAAGCAGGAAAGAATTTGCTGTTTAGGAAAAGACTGGCAGAAGAGATGTGAGATGTCATGATCCTCTGCATATCAGATGTGCTGAGGTACTGGAAGGTTAGAAGGGAACATCTGTTGATTGCCTCTAGGTGAAGGTAACCAGGAAAATCAAACAGGATCATATCGTAATATGGGGCCACAACTGAGAAGTAAATAAACAAACAAGATTTGGGTTTTTTTCCCTGACAAAGGAACTGAATCCTCAGAGTATCACTTCTGATAGACTTTCTATGTCAAATAAGAAATGTACTGGGTCAGAAAAGCCCTACATGTTTGGAGTATCTTTTGGTTTATGCCCATTTGGAGAGCCACATCTGTTTGGAGGATATCTGTCCTCTCCCAGCCACACAGCACCACAGTTTGCTCCCTTCTGGGCAGCAGCTCGGACCACCTCTGCATTAGAGAGGGCCCATGCACCAAGGGAGCAGATCTTACAGGAAAGTTCCCATGTCCACAGAATATATGTTTTGGAGGGCTGGAACCACTGGTGAACATGCTGAAGACCTAAGGGCAGGCAAGTATTGTCCCAGAGGACTGGCAGGATGAAAACATCAGACCTATCTTCTATCAGGATGGAAAGAAACCAGAAAATTTTAGACCAATCAGTCTAACCCAAATTGCCAAGAAATATTCAGGAATAAATTATTTAATAATCATTCTATAAGGGTTGAAAGGATCAAGGTAATTTATCAAGCTATTACACCTTGCCTATCACCAGCCTCAAAATAAAAACAAACCAAAAATATAAGTGGCAAGAGCAATTCATGCCAAATGAATTTGAATTCCTTCTTTGATGTGTGGAAGTACTGCCCTGGTACCTCAGCAAGCAGAAGAGGTACAGTACAGATAAGGCAAGTGCAGGATCACCTGAGAAGTTACCTCAAAAAGATACCATCAGTGCTTTCCTGTCACACTGAAAGGGAACTTCAAGGGCATATTTCACTGTGCTGTCCTGGCACAGGTACTAGGCTAAATGTCTTCACCATCTCAACACAGAAAAAGGGCCTGAGAAGTCTTTGGAAAACAGGATCAGAATTAAAAGCTTTCTTGCTAAAAAATGGAAAAAGGGGCTGAAACCAACAAACTGAAATACCATAGAGACAAATGCAAACAGAGGGGAGAAACCAAACACTTAAACACAACATCAGTAAAAAGCAACCAAACTTCAGGATTTCAAAAGAGAGCCATGAAATTCTAGCAGATCACAAACATTCATTCACCAATAGAAACTGAAATTACCAAAAGCACAACTCTCACTGTGGGACTGCTTAAGTGTACTACAAGAGGTGGTGATCCTGGCTTACAAGCATGCTCTCATCAGAGGAGAGAGCTGGGGCAGAGCAGCAGGAATGTACTGAAATGGGGAACGCACCACCTAGGAGGGTCTGGGCCATTTTAGTCTAAAAGACAGGACTGCATGTCTTCTGACATAGGAAACAATTGTTAAGAGACCAGTAAGATACTGCTCTCCATGTCCATTAGGGATAAGAAAATGGATATCCACTATGGGTAAGAAACAGGCTTAGTCTGCAGCAATGAAATGTTAAGCTGACCATTAGGGGTACAACAAAAGGTAGTGGACTCCTGGAGCTGGGGGGCCTACAGAATCTCTTACTTTTAGTGATTATGAGGACACTAAACGTACTTCAGGAATGTCTTGGCTACATTTTATCCTACAGTAAAGGGAAGAGTTGGGCTACCAACTCTCTGAGGCCCTTTGCCAATGCACCATTCCATGATAACCAGCAGCCTTCAGCTTCTTGTACTGCAATTCCTCACATTTTCATGCTAGCACTGACCATGTGCAGTGTTTTATCACCTTGGGACCTAAAAATCCACTGTTGTATAGATCTGTTCAGCAGATGCAGATGTGCATTGTGGGACTGTAACTTTAGATTTGTGGGGCTTGCTGTATTGGAAATGAAATATTTTGCTATGTGCCACACTCATTTTCATGATAAGAATGTAATTAGTCACAAAATGGGGAAGGAAATTAAAGAGGATATGAGATTTTATGTCCTGATCTCAAAAACTAAACAACAAATATTTACACTAGACAATCTAATAATATGCAAAGATTACTTACACATTCATTTGCAAATTTTTACAATATGCATTCAGACATCACTACTACTGCATTTAAATCAAGCCTGTGGCACTGTAAAGAAGCACCTAAATTACAGTGATGACTCATAAGTAAACAAATAGCACCACTAAAATCAAACTACAGATATTGGAGACTAGGCAGGAGCTTGAAGGTATAAATAAAATAAGGCACCAAATTAAAGCCCCCCATTTTTTCCTATATGAAAGAACAGAAGGCATAACATTCTGATTTCATATTCCAAATAATTTAACACAATGCAAACAAAATAATTTATGAATGACACTTAAAGCAAAGCATAAGCAACAGAAAAAGCAAAACAGGACTCTTAGAGAGAAGCCTGCAGGATTACAGTGTTTAGGAAATCAGAAAATAAAGTGCAGAAGCAAGTTTTCTGTTTGATATGCAAGAATTTAGACTGACTCCTGTTATTAAGCACCCTCCTTGAAGTCAGTGTGAATTTTGCCACTGGTTTCAAGTGGAGCAGGAACAGACATGTTATCAGCCATTACAGCAGGCTGTACTCTGCAGCTAACAATACAGTTCCACATCTAAAGATAAAGGAAAACTGTGAAGTGACCTACCCAGAATGGATGGGACTCGAAACAAGGTTAACATTGTCCAAGGTGTCTGCAGCCCAGCTATAGTGCCTGAGAGAATCAGAATCAAACTCCCTTTGAAACGTCAGGTGCTTCAAAACAAAACAGATAAAATGCAATTTAAAATTAACATTAGAAATACTTGTCTTAAATACAAGCTTGTTAGTATAATTATATTAAATTTAGATATGATCCTCTTCATTTAATAGTGATGATACCTCCAGGGTTAAATTACTGGAAATCCTGTAACAGAAACATGAAATACACACACAAACTCTTGTCTCTTGAAACACTCTTTCTGCCCACTTTTTGCACTTCCTTCAGTTTCAAGAATGCCTCTCCCCAGTCTTTACTTACTTTTATGTGCCAGGTTAAAAAGATTGAAAAAAAAAAATTACCATTTATACTGCAGTCATACACCATACAGACAGGCAGTGTAACACCACCCCTCAGAGGATGCCATTGGATGGATCCTTATTCAAGCAGAACCTGTGAATAACTTCCCTGGGAGTTTCACTGAGGCTGTGAACACAGGAGGGGTTTGGTTTTTCTTTATACACAACCAACATGGGCACAGTTTTGTGGAGTGCCACTGCCCCTGCTCATCTGGACAGAAATAGCTTTAACCCTGTGAGGCTATAATTAACTCCTCCCTCAGACAGACACTGAGGTGTGATTTGTTTCTCCTGCTGCCCACGCACATGGACATCCATGCATCCTGTGCCCCACAACACCCCTCACACGATAAACCCTCCTACTGGGCAGCAAAGCTATTCCAGCAAAACACTTGTTTTCCTTTGTTTCTCTTGTCTTAGGAAATTAAACCAACTAAGCTTCAAATACTGTTTTCCCCTATTTCCAGGGTGATGTGAAAGTGCCTCCCCAATTTAAGAAGCATGATCATAAGTTACATCAATACAAGTAAGTCAAGAAGCAACACACACTATCTTCACCCAAGATGGTGTTAAAAATGTCAGTGTTTCCTCTAAGTAGGTTGTTTGCTGCTTAGAGGCAAATGCAGCTAGAGAGAGCAGCCTGTTTAGACTAAAACCTCATGGGCTGTTTTCAAATCAAATTCAGTGGGTTCAAATCAAACCAGAGCCAAGCACACGCTTCTAAAATCTTATTCTTTCCACCTGGGTTTTTCATATGCTGACACATACTGGTAGTGCAAATTAATTATTTTGAACAGAAATATCAGCCATTAGAAGTAGATCTGGCAAACTCAGTCATAAACACACAAAAATGCTTCTCCTGAGAAATTTCCACAAGATAAAACAGGCAGATAGTTGCTGTGCTGCTGGCCAGAATACACAACACTCCCACCACTCTGGGGTTTCCAAAAAACTGCACTCTTTAGGTATTTCTTTCATTAGAAATGAAGATCCCAGGTTCCCTTCCAAAAACTACTGACACTGTAATTTACTGCCCATTGACAGAAATCCCTGCAGAGTGCAGCTTTGCCCTGTCACTCCTGGCTGGATGCCATCTCCTTGCCCTAGCCCCACACTTCTATTAAGGATGTTTTGTTAAACTTTGTGCTACAACAGATGTACTGGAGGCCTGATGGTTCAAGCATAGGCAATAACAATAGAGGGCAAACTTGCATATGCTAAACAGCAAAATACACCATCAGACATAAAATATAAAAGGAATGTTGTCAAAACAGGGACAATTAAGCAACCGGTGTGGACTTAATTAGTGCCGTATGAAATACGTGTTGTAATTTAGTTTAATGAAGACAGTTTTCTTAGTCTTTCCAATAAGAAACTAGGGATTCTCCAACATTTCCTGGAGAGCCCGTGCTTTAGGCAGGAAAGCCAATACTGTGGATTTCTGCTATTCCAAGTGATTTGTAAGAGCTCACACTGAGCATGTTATTACTTTTGATACCGAACAGCATAAGATTCAGACAGCTTGTCTCAGGCATTGTAAACATTTAGATGAGCAAAACCAAATTTATTATTTTGCTCAGTGATAAAACTTCATCATCAAAAATAGGACAAAGCAAAGGAACATAAGAAATGGGCCAAAAGGAACAACACAATTTGGTGTTTGTCCTTGAAAGGCCTGCTAAGCTCTACAGCATCACTGCACCGAGGCCCAGGCATGCACCAGGACACACATCAACAAATAAATCTGGGCTCAGGTTTCCTGTAACAGATGAAAAATGCTTATGTTCCCTTAGCAGTGAGATATAGAAAACTAAACTCAGGGCCATATAAATTCCAAGGAAGTACCATCACTCCAAAATAATCTGTGCTAGACAGAGGTGCTCCTGCACTCCCATGGGTGTGCTCTAGGTTTGCCTACGCACAAAGGTGGGGTTCCTCAGTCCAGATCCTTGTCCTGAGACATGGTCTGTACACCAGGTGACTGGGTTTTTAAAGGATTCCTCCTGACCAAGTGCAATCAAACAGATCTTTTGGATATATTCAGAGCAAGCAAAAGCCCAAAGTCTGCAGCTAATAATTTTGGTGGAGAAACAGAGTAGGAAAAGCCGATAGCTGGACACACTCATCTTACACACAGCACACATCTGTGAATCTCATTTTTTTCTGGCTGTTGAGGTGCTGGATTTTCCATGCAAGAGAAAAAAAAATAGTTCCTGTGTAAGTTGCAATATAAGCAGTCCAGAAGATAGTACATTGTCAGTGACATCAAATCACAGGATCCATTCTGTGTTTGGTCAGGTCCCGGTGCTCCCTCCCTGGACTGAGGGAGATTAAAAATGCATTGCTAAAGGGTGTGGCAGCCTTAGATGCAAATGTGTGTATAAAAATACTGAGGGTTCTGCTGGCAAGGATCCTGCTGGTTGCATAACTGAATATCCAGGCTGTATAATATCAGAGTTCAGCAAACAGAAAAATTTATGCTTCCTCCCAGATGAATTTATCCAGACTGAAGTGATTCAGCAAGCTGCTATTTAATGGACAGCCCGAGTCATCCTGCCTTTGGCTGATTAAATTCAGAGGCTGATGGAAATTATTTCATGGAGAAGTCATTTGGATTTAGTCTGAGTTGCTGCATCCAAAGCAACACGTCAGGACACAAATTTTAACTTTGCTCCAGCCAGGTTTGAGGTACAGTGTGGCCTGGATTCAGACTTCCCAGTGAACAGGGTCAGCAATAAACCACCAAATGCAAACAACAGAGAATATCCTGACTTCTAAAGAGTTATTAGAAACTCTTCTCTAACACTCCATGTGTTACACTGCAGTGAGGTTTGGTAAAGAATGGTTTCAAATCCTCCTCATTTGACTCTTTCCAGACTCCCAAGTCTACCAGGGATCCTGGGGAGAGGTAGCCATGGGATCCTTTATCTTAACCAGACCAAGAGGTTGGCAAATGCTCCTTACTTGTTTACATAATGATGTCTGTGATAAAATTAATTCCCAGTAATTGACTTTGCTGCTGCCATGAACTCCAGACAGATGTGAGCTGTACAAAAGGAGAGGAAATCTCATCTACAGACAGGCAATGGATCACTCTGTTTCAAAGTAGTGTGATTCCCCAAACAACCTTAACTCCTCTCACTTCCCAGATAGACTTTTAGAATATTGGTTTCAAACCATGAAGATCCTGTGAATCTCATTGGTAGAACACAAATTGGTGCTTTTTCCCCCCTGCTTTCTATTGCCATAGCAGAGTTTATTTAGAAGCCCATTAATGTACAGAGGGATGAGAAAGAGGGGGCAGAGATATTCTCCATCTCCCAAATGTACTTCTGCTTCAGCCAAAAGCTAGGGCTGGGCTGGGGGAAGACCACAGGAATTACAAAAGATGGATATATTTTTGTCAGGACATGGAGGTTTGGAGAAGCCATGGCTGAAAGTAACCACTCAAGACAGGACTGACATTTTTTTTTTCCCATTACCCCATTCTTAAGCATAGAGCTGGTTTTAAGTCTTGTTATGTGATAAGATGCACACGAGCTGCTAAATCCATGCCACCTGCTTTCATGGGAATCACAAGCATAGCCAGCATCATAAAATGATGCAATTCATTCTCAGACTGAGGAGTCCTCCTCTCCTCTGAAATTTCCATTGTATCAAGAACACTTAATAGAGTCTTAGCATTAGAAGGCGTCAAAGCAGCTTTAGGTGCTCAGCCCTGACACAGAATTTCTTGTCTCCAGTGCCAGCAGTTGCAGATTTTATTACTTCAAGCCAAACAAAACCACAAAATCACTGCTATGAAAGCTTTGGAAACTCTCCTTAGATGGCTGTTGCAAATTAAGGTTATTGGAGGTTTACATCATTTCACTTAAAAGTAACAATCTAATAATAAACATTCTGTTGCTAAACAGAATCCAATTTCTGCCATTCTCATAATGCTACCAGAACCATGTGTAAAAGCTGTAGTAAAACTGGATAGCTTATACCACACTAGAATTTACAGACTAATACAATCAAGGTTTAAAATGTACAAGTCCTGCTCTATGGACCCTTTTCCCCATGAAAATATCCTCTGAGATCAATAACCCCTCAGTGCAGGAATGCTCTGTGAAAACAGCATCAGAAAACCCCTGTTTCATTGCAATCCACTTTATGCTCTTCCAGGACATAAACAACAGTTCCACTCCACAGTCCTTTCCAAGTAAGGATTTTTACATGCATTCTCATCCAGCTTCCTAGCAGATCTTTGACTTGTGTGTATCAAGAAACTCTTGAGTAATTCAGTTAGATTTGGAAATCTGAAGCAAGTCTACCAAGGAAAATGCTAGGGAACTCACAAACAAAGCATACAGTACTCAATCATCCCCAGCCTTTGGAAAGACTTTCCCACGCTATAATCAAGTCAAAAGATGCTGCTTTTGTTGCATTAGTCATTGCACAAGTGTTCGGAAGATGTATAAACTGAAGAGTCTATAATAGCTTAATCTTTACAAGGCCAAATTCTTCCCAGGAGTGAAAAAACAAGGACAGCAGTTGGAGTCCCCTCCATGTGGGCCGAACAGGCACAGTAATTCCCAGTCTGTGCAGTACAAAGGTTGTTCAGAGTAAAACTCATTGCTCCCAGCTTATCAAAGCACTCCAAAGACACATATAACAGGAGGGTTGCAGGAGCACCCACTGACCTCAGCCAATAACCACCCCCACACTCAGAGACATAACTGGTCCCTTAAAGACTCCTTTGACTTGGGACCCCACCACCTGTCCCTTGCAGGATCAAACCCAGAAAATGGTAACCCCACCATCTCTTGTTCACAGCTCCTTTCTTGCCCCTTTTCACCAGCTAAGAGAGCAGCCACAGCCTCTGGAAGCACAGCTGAGGCCTCCACACAGAATTACAAGTTTGGAAGAGACCTCCAAGGCCATTGAGCCCAACCCATGCCTGAACATCTCAACTAAACCATGGCAGTCTAAACCACACCCAGTCTTTTTAAACCCATCCAGGGATGATGAGTCCACCCTCCTCGGGCAGACCATTCTAGTTCTTTATTACTCTTTCCATGAAAAACTTTTTCCTACAAAAAGAAAATGCAACGCCCTGCAAATAGGAAGCACAGCTCCCGGGTGGCAGAGACACAGCACATACCTGATCCTTTGCTGGGACCAGCAGCTCTTCAATCATCATGCTGTCTCGGGCATAGGAGCTCCTGTTCAGCGTGTAGGACCTATCCGAACTGAAGGAGCGGAGGCTGTTGTATTTACCATTTATCATAGAAAGTGCAGGTGACAATGAGATGAACAGAAAATAAAAATAAAAAAAATTAATACATGCAACTTCCAGGGATAGCATAAGATGGCAAGATACACATAATCTGTGACATAAATACAAGGAGGAAACTGGAACAAAAGGTATTTGACTACAGTTAAATATTCCCTTCCCTACCATAAGCAAAATCTCAACAGATGCTTACTGCTTTGGCAGTAATGGTTGTGGTTTTAGAATAAATCCAGAAAAGTGTACTCAAGTACACTTTGATAAATATCTCCATGCCCTAATCCTGAAGGCGACCCGCGAGGGCAGGTCCTGGGGGAGCTGTGGGTAGGTCACAGTGCCTGCCCACACAGCTCAGGTTGCTGAAGCAGGTTTAACTAAGAGCAAGTTTTATGTGATGTGGCTGAACCACTTCTGACATTGTGACAAACACCGTAGTTATCCCTAGAGTTAGAAAGGAAAGGATAATAAGTTTGAAATGACAGGAGAGATAAATTTGCTTATTGACAACTAAGTACAGATTCCAATGTTTTGGGAATTATTTTGTGCATGTTAAACTATTTAGAAATAACTCCGATCGCTCTTAGTGAGTTGCAATTAAACCAACATAGGATTGTTTTACATTTAACCCTGGAAGGTACATTACGGTATGTGCTAAAAACATGCTGCAGGCCTAGACATGCTTGCTACGTGACAAAAAATAAAGTAGTAAAAAATGTGAATTAATACAAAGCAACATCCACCAACATATTACACTTTGGAACTAGCAACACTTTTCACACTCAAAACTCTACAATGTGTTTCATGCATTTAGTAGTTGCTAATTGAATTTCTCTAATCCCTTAGCACACGTTCCTTCTTGTGCTGGAAGCAGAACTGGGATCTTAATTACACACTGTAGGCATATGTTAAGCAGACTTTTACATGATAAAGGGCATAAAGAATTTAAGTTATATTTGTTATAACAGGGGGATATTCTCTAGGGCTAAACCCACCCCCTGCTCCCCAAAATAAAAGCATGTCACTTTCAAAGCTGAATAAAATGAAAATAAGCAATGGCAGCAGCAGAAAGATGGGAGAGATGTAACACGATGCCATGCCTTCTTACCTGACTTTTGGACTAAAGCAATTTACATTGGAAAAGAAACAGGAGAAATAGAAAGCAAAGAATCAGACAGGAAAAGCAAGATGTTATGGCTGGATGGCTTATATATTTAATGTGTTCATTTCTTAATGTTACACTCAGAATCAGCAGTAAGATACATTCACAGAATACTTTTTTTTTTTTTTTGCTAAATGATATACTTCACAGAAAAAAACCACTGTATTTGTCTCCTCTGAGCATAACATGGGCAACGCAAAAAATGAGCTACGCAGCAACAAATAGTAATGGCACTGCTAAAACCAGAAGCATGGGAATATTGGATTTCTCTCAAAGAAAAGATAACGTGGGGCTGAACCTCGGATCCCCCTAACAGATGGTGATTGTGGAAGCTGCTCTCCCACCTGCACAGGGAGCAAGCACTCTGTGCAAGAAGAGAGCTCTAAGGAGTGAAAGGTGTCAGGTAAATCAGAGCAGGGCTCTGCAGACAGAGCACGTTCCCTCTGCATCACCACTGCCCTGCTCCAGCCCTGACCACAGTGACAGGGCTGTGTGATCACCCTGCTCACACCAGGTTTGAAAGCAGCACGTCAGCTTTGTTAATTCAGTTTACTATGACACGAGAGCCTTCCTTCAGATCTAATTTGCTGATTTTCTGGCTAATGGACTATTTAAAGCGTCTTGGCATTTCTCATGAATGTATGATCTCATAAATACTTACTAACTTCCCTAAAAATTGCAAATCAAGCACAACATGGCTGGGGACTACTAAAGAGCAAATTTCCACTGCATGCTTGCATTTCTAATGCAGCCCTAACAAACAAGACTGAAGGGTAGACATCTAAGCTTTACCTTATGGGAGTTGCCATTTGCTGTTAGACAATGAACTCACTTTTTAAAACAGATCTTTAAACTACAGCATAGGAAAAAGCCCTCAGGGTGCCAGCTTAGGAGGTTTAATTATTAGCTTCAGTACAATTCAACTGTCAGTAACTACACTGCAAATCCACAACTATGGAAGTAATCTCTGCTCACACAGCTTTAACTGTTTTGAGCAACATACACTGAAGGCTTTAGCAACACTCAAAATCTAAAATATTGATCTGGAAATACCTGCGTTGAAATTACCATTAGTCAGACAACATATTAATTTTACAACGTTTTATCAGGGTCACAGAAACTTTGGCCTGTTTATCTTAACGCATAATCCATTCCTTGTCAAAATAAATCCTGTAACAAATTTAGGGGAAACTTTTTTCTTTTAGGAGGGAGGAGAGGTGGTTTTTTTAATGTTGCCTTTCTCAGTTGGATTACTCACTAGCACCTTTAGAGAAATAAAAGCACCAAATAGCAAAATGATTTGTCATTCAGTTTTTCTGGCATTTACACTCTTCAGCAAAACACACCCATTAAGGAGCCCTCTACTGTGAGTATCAGTCTGACCAGTAGTGGTCAAAAGAAACCTGGCTTTGCTGGCTGCTCTGGATCAGTTCCTAGACCAGCTGCAGACCCCTAGCAAAGAGGTGCCTTGGAGGTGTTCAGGGCATGAACAGAGACCAGAAAAAGTGAACAGTTAAGTTTTCTGTATCATTGCCATAAGAAGCCAACATGAACAAAGAACACGAAATAAAACTGCAATGGACATATGCTTCAAAGGAAGTACACCCCCTCTGCTTGCCTTCAAAACAGACTCCAGTGCTGCGTGGAGGAGCGCGCTTGCTTTGTAAAAACTTGTACCTGTGGTGACCCACGAGCATGAGGAACAGCAAATACGGTACCTGGCAGAGCGGGCTCCCAGGCTGAAGCCCATGTATCCTTCAGCAGGCAGAGAATCATCTCCCAGCTCTTTCAGGTCCTGGGGTCCGAGGTATTTGTCGGTATCGCCTGTCATTGCATCCTCACCTGCCAGTACAAAAGCCAGGCTGGGATCAGAGCTACACGGATGGCAGATGTTTGTGTGCTTAGTAAGTCATAACGCCCTTCTCTGCTCGCCAATAAGGAATCAATCCAGTCACCCCCACTTTCCCTAAGGCTCTTTCCACGTTGTATGTTAATTATCCACCCTCTGAATGTGCCTGAGAAAATAATTTTATTGGGGGACAAACGAAAGAAGCGAAATTCCACCTTGACATAAAGCCAATAAAGTTATACGAGGGATGACTTTTGCCCAATCGTTCCAGCAAGCTAAAGAGTTCTTCTGTACTTTGCATCACCGCACTCACTTTTGCTTTCCTTATGGAAAAAAAGCCCGAGCTGACAAAGTTGAATCATTCCGTATGAGGGGAAAAAACCCCAAACCAACAAAACAACGAACCAATCAACAAAACCAAGCCAACCCCTGGCTGTGAGAGACAGCCTGTTTGCCCAGCAGTCCTGAGAAGTGCAGCAAGCTTGAACGGAGGCTGAGGGGACGGAAGAGGCCCGCCTTCCACCTTGGGTATTTCTCAACACCTTTTGGAAGTTTGAATGTAAGACGGGATTATATATATTTTTTATTATTATTATTATTATTTTTTATTTCACTGACTGGCTCCCCACTGCCAGGTTGATTCCCGAGGGTGAGCGCTGCCCGAGGCAGCCGGGCCCGGGGCGGTGCAGAACAAAGCCGGGACCCCGGGCACCGCCGGCACGCGTGGGACGCGGCCATCCGCGCACAGAGAGATCCTTCGCTGTTTTATCCATAAAAAACCCCGAGAGGAAGGGAAGTTAGATGTTGGGAGAGGCGGGCAGACCCACAAAGGGTTAACGGAGCAGCTGCCCGGCGGGGAGCATTTGCATGCCATTACATCATGCAAACCTACATTCCTGCATTGACAGAGCAAGTCCAAAATGTGCCTTTTGCGGTTGTTGGATTTCGCCCCCCACCCCGCCCCGTTCCCTCAGCAGCACGGAGCAGGGAGCGCTCCCTGTAAACTCACGGCTTGCCGATAGTCACCCTCCTCCTTTGTTGGGAACGCGTTTGAGGTGTGCTAAGTTTAAAGTGCACAGCAGAGAAGTTTAACAAACAGCGCGTTGCCGAAGGTAAGTGACTCCCGAGCCCAGACTCACGTTTTCCCGCTTTCATTAAAGGAGTTCAGGCTAGTTTCCATTCACTAAACTCAGGAAACCACAGGCGAGCTCTGGTTTTAAACTAACAATCAAGTCTAAAAATACCCCTTCAGCTACTGCTTTGCAAACGGCAAACACACTGACCAACTTTCTCCTCCAGCCCAGCAACAACCGGTATTTAAAGCAGCAGTTAAAAAGCTACAATGTCCACAAGACACCAGAAAAGCATTCAAAAACCCGAAACAGAAACATCATACATCAAGTGAAACTTTAAAAAGTCTTACTGTTTTGGAAAGCCATTTTCACCAGCCTGGTCTATAAGATTTTTTTTTCCCTGGTGTTTCCAAGAATTCCTATTAGTCCTATTAGTCCTTAAGCAGTGATTTAGACTTAATCTCCAAACCAGCACAAGCAAACTAATCCCTGTGGGTCATATTCGCTTTCCACACAACAACTGAGATCTTCTTAACATCTTGATCTCTTCGCATGTATTTTAGGACATGTGCATCTTTGTCCTCTCAACTCAGATTAAAGTTCTTTGCAAATACGAAACAAAACGAAAAATAGTAAGTTAAAAAAAAAATAAAAATCCCTTTTTAATCACTCTGCAGACATCCCTTTAAAGCTTCTGCTGATTGGATTACAGCCTCCCTTGGCAAGCCTCTTGAATGGCGACATAAATGCAGGCACTCCAGTTATTTGTATGTAAATAGGGGTGCTGCGAGGGTGTAGTTTTTCTGTAACTTGATGCCGGGGCTGAGCAGGAGCGCGGGGCAGGCGCTGCCTCCGCCCGCCCCCACCCCGGCCGGGGCCGGCGCCTCCCCCCGCTGCCCCGGGGGCCGGGGAGCCCACCCGGAGCCCACCCCCAGCACACCCCCTGCCCTCGCTGTGGGCGCTGCTGGCCCGGACCGAAGCCTGGGAGGCGAGGGAGCCGCCCGGGGAGGGCGAGAGATCCGGGCGACTTTCAGCAGCTACCAGCAGGGCCACTAAATTTGGAAACTTCTGCCTTTACAATACCTGAAGTGAAGCGCTGCGCCACTCTAAGGAGCAGAGGAGGCGTTTTCTTTAAGAGCATCGTTTGTCAAAGGCAAGGAGAATGATAAAAAAAAAACCCATTCAGTCGAGCTGTAAAATACATTAGATGTTATCCTGCTCTGCAGCTAATCCAGCCGGGGCAGGATTACTCTGATGAAATGCTCTCATCAAAGGGAAAACTGCAGCTAGGAGTGGTAATTTCAAAGAATTCCAGACATTGTTTTGTGAACGTGGGAGGCTGGAGCAAAATGGGTGGTGCACGTTTCAGC
The DNA here is from genome assembly GCA_016584745.2 of Phylloscopus trochilus trochilus. NCBI lineage: Eukaryota > Metazoa > Chordata > Aves > Passeriformes > Phylloscopidae > Phylloscopus > Phylloscopus trochilus. The sequence continues at coordinate 29,413,810 of WQNJ02000014.1, forward strand.
AATCCCACTCTGTTTAATTAGGTGCTGCAGCCTAATCCTCTGCGCTTCAGGTAACAGTGAGCACAGTGTCTGCACGGAATTCCTGCAGACAGGGTCCCGCGGAAGAGTGAAGACAAAACTCATCTCTGAACACTACAGAGAAATGCCCAACAATGGGGCACCGATGAAAAAACACCAAAAGATACTGCACTGCCTTGCTGCCTTTGCCATCCTTCCCTTCCCAATAGGCCACATGCTGAAGAAAGGTGATGTCCCTGCTAACAGTGGGTAAACACAGCTATCAAAGTAGAAGAAACAGCTCAAAGTCCAGGGGAAAACAGCAGCAGTAGGTCAAAGCAAGAGCCCATCAGTCCCAGTGCACCCCGTCTCCGACAGCAGCCACATGGCACAGGAGAGTACGGGAACAAGGACCAGCAGAGGCACTCCAGGACATTTTTCTAGCTGGCACTGACTTGAGCACATACTTTCTAAACATGTCACAGGTTTGTATAGTCATGAACAGGGTTGAGGTTTTTTTCCTTTTTAAATTCTTCCAGTTACACTTGGAACTCGTGTAAATTTTTTTATGCTCCCCACAATTAAGGACCTGTGCAAAGAGTCATGAAAGTCAACTGCTTCCTGCAGGAGGAGCAGCCCTTTCAAGCTGGATCTGCCTCTTGCTGGTTTCACTGATGCCCCCTATTTTTAGACTTCTGGAGGGCAGCAAGCATTGCTGCTCGTTTTGCCACCCATTATATGTTGTAGCCTATCCCTCACACAATATGGTTTTATCTTCTGGGATACAAGGTTCTACTGTTTTTACTCTTTTCTGCCCCCCCCAATCTTTTTCTTACCTCTGAACACCTTTCTCATCCCAAGTTGTCCCTGTTTTTCTGGTCCCCTGGCATGTCTCCTACAGCTGGGAACTGCAGGAGCACAGGGTAGGTGTTCTTTTTAGAGGCCAGTGAGAAACACAGGCTCTCTGGCAGCAGGAGACAAGGCATCATGTGGCTTGGGAGAAGTCCCAGACAAAATTTAATCATAGGCTGGGATCCAGATGAGCATTTGTCATTTGGCTTTGCTAAAGATACCTGAGGATTTTGCCACTCCTTCATCACAGCCTGTCCAGAGCTGTCTTGATGGCTGAGCCACAGGGAAAAGGAGGATGTTTCAAGTTGTAGCCAAGGTTTTGGTTTCACAAAGTGTGGAGAAAAGCCAGTATTAAACCACTGAAACTTTTATGAATCTGTGAAATTTTATGGGGCCAAAGAAACTCTGAAAACAGTGCTTAAAAATTAATAAATCGACCCCTCCCAAAATGACCAATGACAGATGTTCATGCATGGTGATGTTCTGACCTGTCTTAAATGCACTTAAACTGTTGTATCTTAGCACTTACTCAGGGATCAGGCAGTGTGCATTCACGTTCTGTTAGGACATCTGTCTAATCTTCCAGGGATTGATTAGCATGATACTTATTCTTACTGAGGCAGGCATCTCCATTAAATGGGTTTAAAACAGTGTCCTGGTTTACACCCAAAAGTTAGTTATCTACTGAAGGCCAAAAAAAAAAAAAAAAAAAAAGCTCAAGAATAACTGTGTTTTGATAATGTCTAAACTCTCCACACCTGACTTGGTTTATGGACTGCATTCTTTCTGCCCTTCACTACTCACAGTCTCTCTCCTCTTTGTATCAGCTTCCCTGGCTTGCTGTCCCTTCCCCTCTGGGACAGCAGCAGCAGCTTTAGGGAGGGCTGTAGTGACAGGGCTCATGGCAGGGTTGTGGCAGGCACAGCAGGGCTCCAGCTCCCTGCAGCAGATTAAAAGCTCCTGCAGCTGCCCAGAGCGATGCTGAGAGGATGAGCATGCACTGCAGAGGAGGGGATCCCTTCCAGGCCTCCTGCAGACAACTGGAGTTGAGCTTTACCAGGGTTGGGCCCTGCTCCCCACCAGCCCCATGGCCACGGGCACGGGGCTGGGACTCCCAGGTGAACAGGGAACCAGGTCACAGCTGGAAATGGTGAGAGGAAAGACCCAGTTCTCCCAATCTCAGGTTTCACATTTATAAGATTTGCAATCTCTTTAAAAATAAAAATAATGCTCAGTGTGCATTAGAATTGCTCTTCTACAAACTCTCTGCTGCGTAAGAAGGTGAGCCCTCATTTCTTTTCCCCACAAAATCATGCTCACATCTTTCAAAAAACAGCATTTCTTTTCTTGCGGTGTAGCAGTTTCCCAACACTTAAGCCTCATTTGGGCAGATTTGCCAGAGTAGTCTAGGAAAAAGAATAAAAAAATCTCTCTTCTCAATCATTTTGACTCCAAACCAAACTGTCCTCAGCAGGGAAGAGAAATTACACAATTCCCATGTAAATACTTATTTAGTGGGCACAGCAAGACATAAAACACAAGGAAATGGTTTCCTGACATTTGTCCCTGAGCTCTGAGTCTCTACTTTCCAAGTCTTCAATTTCTCTTGTGAGAGAAACCTTGAGGGTTGTGGCTCATTGAGAAGCCATTCAACAAGTCTGTCTCACTGCAGAGTTTTGGCTGATGACATGAACACCAGCCAAGTGAGGGAGAGCTTGGATTTGTTTGCTAAATTTGTGCCTTTCTCCCACTTGGAAATCAGCTGCCTGGCTCTGAGATTTGTCAGAGTGCCTTACCATCTTGAACAGATTTGTTTCGACTGGTGTCAGTGGATGCATTGGATATAAATACCCCACGAACACTGAAGAGTTGTGGGGATGGGCCTCACTGAGCCGTCTCTACGGATATGCAAGTCAGGGAAGAGACACAGGCCAGTGGTTACCACCTCAAAGCCTGTAATTCATCACAAGCCTTGCAAAACACCTGTTATCTGATCTGTGAGCTCCCTGTCACTGCTGGGTTTGAAAAAGACCCTGTCATCACAGTATCATAGAATGGCCTGGGTTGTAAGGGACCTTAAAGATCATCTTGTTCCAACTCTGCTGCCATGGGCAGGGACCCTATACCAGGTCACTCAAAGCTATATCCAGCCTGGCCTTGAATACTTTCAGGGATGGAGCATCCACATCTTTGCTGGGAAACCTGTTCCAGTTCCTCACCACTCTCATAGTGAAGAATTTCTTCCTAATATTGAATCTAAACCTACCCTCTTTCAGCTTAAATCCATTCCCCTTGTCCTGCCACTACATGCCTTTGTAAAAAGTCCCTCTCAAACTTTCCTATAGGTCCCATTTAGGCACTGGAAGGTGCTTTAAGGTCTCCCTGCAACCTTCTCCAGAATAAACAACCCCAACTCAGCCTGGCTTCACAGGAGAGGTGCTCCAGCCCTCTAATCATCTTTGTGGCCTCTTCTGGACTTGCTCCAATAGCTCCATGTCCTTCTCACACTGGGAACCCAGAGCTGGATGCAGCACTCCAGGCAGGGTCTCACAAGAACTGCCCATGGTGCTTTGGATGCAGCCCAGGACACTGTTGGATATTTCTGGGCTGCAAGTGCACACTGCCAGGTCACATTGAGCTTCTCTCTCACCAACAGCCTCAAGTCTTTCTCCTCAGGGCTGTTCCCAATCCATTCTCCACCCAGCCTGTATTTATGCTTGGGACTGTCCCGATCTTGATGTAGGACCTTGCACTTGGCCTTGCTGAACATCACGAGTTTTGCATGGTCCCACCTCTCCAGCCTGTTCAGGTCCCTCTGGGTGGCATCCCCTCCCTCCAGCACGTCAACCACACCACACAGCTGGGTGTCATCAGCAAACCTGCTGAGGGTGCACTGATCCCACTCTCCACGTTGCCCACAAGGATGTGAAATGGCACCAGTTCCAGTACCAATCCCTGAGGAATGGCACAAATCACTGGTCTCCACTTGGACATCGAGTCTTTGAACACAACTCTGAGTGCCCCATCCATCAAATATGTCTCTCCAGTTTAGACACAAGGATGCAGAGCAGAACTGTTTATGTATAAATGAGTCTCTCAGCTCCCCTGGCAACAACACAGGTGCAGAATACAGTCTGCAATATGCAAGGAATCAGTTGTATTACCTGCATTCCTAATTGTTGGTTTGGTCCTCGTTATACTGAGAGTCAGTGACTAGAAAAACCCTACACAGATTTGCCTTTAAAAATGATCCCATACATTACAATTTACATCTTTAGTTCCAGCACCCAGGCTCCCCACAGGGTGTTTGTTGTCTGTACCTCGCTGTGCAGTGGGACACAGCAAGTTCCTGCCCTGTTAACTCACACTATTATGCATCAGTGTTCCTGTCAGCTGAAACAATGCAGTATTTTGAGCAGGACAATGGCCTAGGAGAGCTATTTGGAAAACACGTATGTATGGTAAGAACATGATCCATTTGGAGCCGCAGCACTGGGAACACAAGGACAGATGGGAAACAAACCAAAAGCCTCAATGCATGAATTAAACAAGAGCTGCACACAAAGAACTGAAATATCTTTTACACCTTGCTGCTTGAATGCTATGAAAATTAAAAGTAAATACATCAATAGGGATGAAGAGAGACTGACTAAAGAAAAACAAGAAAATTGAACACAGTCACTTGTTCTAAAATACCCAAGAACATTGTTCTTTCTGCCATTGACTTTCACTATCAGCCATTTCTTCCAAAGTGTTTTGATATTTTACCCTCTTGTCCAGTATTTCATTTTTCAGTTAAAAAAATAAAACAGTTATTCACTTTATAGAAGCGGCAGCAAACTGATTATTGCAGGAAAGTGAAGGTAATTTGATCAAAAAATCTTAAGAATTTCAGAAGAAGAGTTAGAGGATTATCAGCAATAGCTCGAAGAATTTTTGAAAGCGCTCTTAATTGTAAAGCACAAGTTATTGTTAGTGGGATAATAAGAAAATTATCTGAAAGGATTAGTTTTCAGACAGATGAAATAAAAGGAAGAGGCTTAAATGTCAGTGCAATACAAAAATGCACAAATACCTTCTTCAACATCTGACAAATATTCAGCATCACTGAGTATTTCAGGGGCATTGGCTTTACGAACTGCATGATTTAAATAAACAAAATGATTAAAAAAGCACATACTACCAATGTGTCAACAAAATCAATGTACAGCAAGAACAAATGTGCAATGACCACATCCAGCTAATAATGTGTGTTAGTCTTGGGTTTTTTAAACAGACATTTCTTACAACCACAAAGAGTGAAAAAAAATTTTAAGTTTTTAATACCTTCATCATCAGACATATCAAGAACCTCATTCATGGTTTCGGGTACATTCATTTTGTGCTTTTCTGTAACAGTCTGGAATAGAAAAAAAAAAGTAATTTTAGAGTGCAGGCATAATTTTTCTTAAAATTCTAATTATTTTTAAAATTAAATGCAAGATAAGATTTTTATTTGCAGTTCAAAAAACAAGACTTCATTTTTTAGCTTCTTATTCACTTCTATTTTAAAGATGCATTGAACATTAAAAAGACTACAGAAATAGGCAACATTTTATTTGTTTTTTAAACTATGTTCATATTGTCATAGCAGAAAAAGCAGGAGCAGAGAGCTTAGGTGATGATATCAAAAGAAGAATCACATATACTGAAAGGAACTTCATTTTAAGGAGTTTAATAAGAACTCTAGGTAGCCATCTAAATTTTGAGCTAGGAATATGTCATCTCTAATAAAACCAAACTTTCTGAGGGAAGTATTTCTCCTTTGACATCAGAAGAATTCTGCAATTTGGAAGGGACTGAATCTGTGTGAAGCTTTTTCAGAGGTGTCTCAGCATACATTGTGTGTTTTTCCCACAAATAAGGACAATTGTAACCACATGCAGGCTGAATGATACCCCTGAAGGGCTTTGTGCATGAAAGACACTCAGAAGTGGTTGCATGATTTTCATCCCAACTCTTATAGTGGTTCAGACTCAAAGACCAATCTAAAGGAAAAAAAAAATGCAGAAGAAAGAAGTTCTGAATGCACCTGAAATCTGATCCTAGAATACCTGTATCCCATGAATGACATAGACATGCACTTTTTACTTTCCAACTGGGGTACAGCACAAACACCACTGGTAGAGGTTTGAGGCAGACAAGAGCTTCTGCAGAGATACCATTCGAGGAGTGCAGTGGAATTAAAAACAAAACCAACCAAAACAAAACCAAAAAAACCACCCAAACAAAAATCCACTCCCATCTTTATGGGGGTTTTAGGTTGTATTTCTTTTTAACCACCAGTACTTCTCATGCTTCATAGGCAAATAAGAAATCATTAAAAAGTTCAGGAGGGCAAAATAGCCTCTCCACTTTCACTTACTTTAACAGATTTCAGTTTTTCTCTGGCCTTATGAATACTCACTTGGCATTTCATGTTTCTTAGGCTACTGCCATCATTTGATATAGGCAGAAGAGCTCCTCCATGCTCAAACACTACAAAACCTACAGAAAGCCTGATGCAATTCATTTTGTGGGAATTACCTGCAAAGATTTTTAACACATTTTTTAAGCCAGCAAAATCACTGGACTTTTTTCCGGGTACTACTGGATTTTTTTTTAATTGATGTTTGAGTATAAATTATAGTAAAATAAGCTGTGTTAATCCCTGATGCCTTGAAATTTAGTTTTGGGAGTTGTTTGAAGCCACAGGCTTCGAAATATAAGTCTCAGCAGTCAAACTGAATTTCTAAGACCCTCAATTGTAAATCAGATTTCGCATCTAGACGTCCAAGGTCTCAAAATTATACACTGATAAGCAGTATATACTGATTTTAATGGAAATAATTTCTGGGCTTTTCTTGAGAGTAGGTATTTGAAGTTGTATGGGTTTTTCAACATCTAACATTTCTTCCAGCACAGTGCAGAGCCTGACCCACCATCTCTCTCTCCACTCTTCATCTACAGAAGATAAATGGTCAGTCACTTTATGCAGCACAAACACCCCCAGCTTCTTGGTTCTAAAAGCCAAGAACAACCTTGTGATATTGAGAGCTTTTAGCCTAAATGTGTGGGTTTGCTGCAGCTATCTAATTGAATGGTGGTAGGTAGTCATCCAAGTTTTGCTACCCTGTATAATATTCTCCATCAAATTTTTCTGTGTGGAAAAATGTTTTGGCATCTTTCTAAAGAGAAATTTTTTCCTGAGAAAACACAGAGAAAAATGCGTAAGGAAAAAAAAATCAGTACTACTTTCTAGCATATTCCTTTATATCTTATTGTTCTGAAATGTATCTCTTGTGTGGTGGATTTTCTGTAAACTACTGAAACCACAGCCAGGAAAGTCATAGGAAGAGAAGGTGCATGCAGTAACAGAACTAAAATCTGCCTGTCATCCCCAAAACCCATCATATTGCAACCACCTGCTTGCAGAGATAGATCACACAAAGGGGTGATGACAAAACATGGAACACACATGGTAACTGTTTGCCACCCCTGATATGTCTAAAAACACATACATGTGCATTTTATCTTTTGAATCAGAAAAAGAAAAATAGTTGCTGAAAGGAAAAAGCAAATTTGGAGCCAACATTCTGAATTTATGTTCTTCAGACCCAGTCTGAGCTTTGTTACTGTGGTAATGCATGCAGGCGCCTCGCCTCAGAAAACTCTTTTCTTCAGAGAGCAATTTGGCAAAACATTAGTGAACAAAAGATCTCTCTGAGAAATATTTTGGATTCTGTGAATTTTTCTTACAGCAGGTAATATTTGACCACTGCTAGTCCCTTCAATGTCTCCTGGCTAATGCTTCCTGAGAGGCACAGCAGACAAGCTGGAGTTCACATCCAAGTCAGGGAATGGATATTTGGGGTTGCAGGGGCTGCTTGCAGAATACAGCCTTTCACCATCCTGTGGAAGGGGCCAGAAACCACACAATGAGGTACTTTTAAGTGAATTCCAACTCTTTTTTTTTTAATATTGGAATGGGTTCTCTTAGGTCAAATTCAAGCCATTACACATCAGACCGTTGGGAAATGCTCTCAAAGGAGGGTGGCAGCTTCTGCTTGCTTACACAAGCCTGTAGGAACATCTTTTCAGCTGCAAAATTGTTCCCTAAACAAGATGTGTGGACAAACACTGCAGTTATGACCAGTCCTGGCCATTTTCTGCTCAGTTGATGCTCTTTCTGTGTACATCCTCATAGTGCCTACTACCTTAAAAACAGAGAGCTCATGTTTCACTTAAAATCAGCTTTATACTGCTAAAAGGAAATAGGTGACTGGAATCTCGGTAGTCTCATGTAACTAAACAAAGTTTAGCTATAGTCATACTCTGGCTTTGGAAAAATTCTTGCATTCCTTACTGAACTGAACTGTACTTACAATTGTAGTCATGGTCTCTTCTGTCACCACCTTCAATGTGTCAACAACTGAAATGTAGCCAAGTCGCTTAGCAATGGCCAGGGCAGTGTTTCCATTCTAGCAATTGAAACATTTGCAACAGAAGCTGAATATTAGCAAGGAGTAGGGTAGAAACTGCTGGTTAATTACAGAAGAATGCAAAATAAAAGAAAAAAACGTTTACATTGTCTGATGGAAATAAATATTTGGGTAGTAGGACATACGAGTGGGATGAAATGGGATGAAAAGGAAGAGGTTTTCAGATGTTTGTTGCTGAGGCATGATGGTACAGAGGATGTGGGGGTGATGGAAATGGGCTTCCTCTGTTCCGTTCCTGTCCCATCACGGACGTTTCCAGCGCAGCACTTACCACAGTGAGCTCGTTGGGCGCGGCGCCGTGCTGCAGCAGGACGTTGATGATGTGCGTGTGCCCCTGCTGCGCCGCCTGGTGCAGCGGCGTGTACCCGTTCTGCAGGCACAGGGAGAGCAAAGGCAGGGCTGCGGTGGGCACAGCGCTCACCCTGCAGCCCTGCAGGGAGGGCAGGGGCAGGGGGACACTCACCTTCGTTTTGGCGTTCACTTTCGCCGAGTGCTGCAGAAGGAAGTTCACGATTTTTATGTTTCCGTAGTGGCAGCCAACGTGCAAAGGAGTGTATCCCATCTAGAGTGAACATCAGCAGTTAATAAATGTGACTGTCCCATGCGTGCACTTTAAAAAAAATGAAAGGCAAAAAAAAAAAGCAAACAGGCATGAAACTGGAAAAATCCCATTAAGCTTTATTTCTTTGGACTATGTGAAAAACCCTCCAGCCTTGGAAAAAAACCACATTTCTCATGAAAGTCAATGAAAGCGCTCAGTGAGTACTTCCACGAGCTCCCTCAGTGCCTTCAGGTGGATGCCATCTGAACCCACAGACGTGTGTCCCTAGGTGGTGTAGCAGGTCACTGACCATTTCCCCTGGGATCATGGAGGCTTCTTTCTGCTCCCCATCCCTCTCTTCCAGCTCAAGAGGCTGGTTACCTAGAGAACAACTGGTCTGACTATTACAGACCGAGGCAAAGATGGCATTAATACCTCAGCCTTTTCCTCATCCTTTGCCAATGTTTCCCCTCAACATCCAATAAAGGAGGGAGATTCTCAGCCCTCCTTTTTTTGTTGTCTTTTACAGCAGTAGTCAGATTAAGTTCTAGTTGGACTTCATCCCTTCTCATTTTCATTCTACATAACCTCACCACATCCTTGTAGTCCTGAGTGGCCCGCCCCTTCTTCCAAAGGTCATAAACTCTCCTTTTTTTCCCTGAGTTCCAGCCAAAAATCTCTCTTCAGCCAGTCTTCTTCCCTGACAGCTCATCTTTTGGCACACAGGAATGGCCTGCTTCCACATCTTTGAAATTTCCTTCTTGAAGCACACCCAGCTTTCCTGGATTTCTTACCCCCTCAGGACTGGCTTCCGAGGGATTCTCTCAACCGCTCTCCTAAACTGGTCAAAATCTCCCTTTGGAAGGTGGCAGTTCTGCTGACCCCCCTTCTTATTTCTCCAACAAACAAGAACTACCATTTTGGGATCCCTGTGCCCAAGACAGCCTCTGACCATCAGCTCACCCCCCAGTCCAACTTTGTTACAAACACAGGTCCAACAAGAGCCTTCCCTAGCTGACTCCCTCACCAGCTGCATTGGGAATTCTCCTCCACACACTCCAGGAACCTCCTAAACTGTTCCCTCTCTGCTGTGTTGTACTTCCAGCAGACATCTGGGAAGTTGAAGCCCTCCAGGAGAGCAAGGGCCATGGATTGTGAGATTTCTCCCAACTGCTCAGAGAACGTTTCATCTGGATCTTCGTCCCGGTTGGGTGGTCTGTAACAGACTGACACCATGATATCTGCCTTGTTGGCCTTCCCCAGTTCTGAACCATAAACAATCTGGAACTAGATCCAAAAGCCAACCTTGTGAGCAGAACACTGAAAGATGGGCTGGTCTTGTACTGACCAGGCACCTGCTGCTCCTATCAGTGTTTAAAGCTGAAAAAAATGCCTTTGCTTTCCTGCTCTGAAAATAAAAAACAGGTATCCAAAAAGGCAGAAGCCCACAGTTCAAATCTGCAGCCTGTCATCCTGCATTTTAACATCCATGTCAGTGAGGTGTGTTCAGGTCAGACAGCTTGGTCAAAAGTACCAAGAAGACAAGTCCAAAGTCAGCCTGGAGTTCAGAAGCCAGCGCTACACATGTTCAAACCATCAAGTCAAAGCTGCTCAGGGGGAAGAAAGAGAAAACTTCTGATGTGAGCTATTTCCACTAGAAGAAGTCTCAAGTGTCCATTGGTTTAGACACACGATTTTTTTTAATGTCACTCTGCCTCTGATACTACTCCACACAAGGTTACCTAATTTCAGTTGTATTAACACATGCTAGGAGATGGTAACTGTGACAGTTACTTTAAATTAGGGTGTGTCATTTGTTTCCAGTTAATGATATACCCTTTGCCATCTAAAGAAACTACTAACTTTGACAACCAGGATGAGTTAATCAGTGCCAGAAACAGCACTGAATCAAAATTCCATTGGCATCAGCAGAATGAAACTTTCTGCTGACTTATGTGAACATTGCATCAGGTGCCAAATGACTACAAGGAACTTTTCCTGCACAGAATAATAGCCCACAGTGGTAAGAGCCGGAGCAGTAGCTTAAATGTAATCATGAACTGAACAAATGGAGCTCATCTTACAGATATTGTTAGTTTAGGGTTGGCCAAATAACTTCCTGTTCCTAGGAGTGCCCAGAGTCTGACTCTGACAGGGCTCCCTGGGCTGTCTAGAGTCTTGATTCCTCAGCAGAATGATGACTCACAGTCATGTACCTCAAACACAGCTTCTACAGCGCCTGCCTCTACATGGGCCAAAGACAAACTCAGATTAAAGGATGGCCAAGCTATCAAAACAGTTCAAAAAACTGTCAAAAAAATAAGGCTGTGAGACCTCCTCCCACAAAATCTTAATTCCCTTCTCCCCCTTCAAAATATGGGCCTCTTAACATGAGCAGCAAGGTCAAAAAAAAAAAAAACCAAAACAAAACAAACCAGCATAAAACCAACTGGAGAGATGAAATCCAAAGTCAAGGATCACCTGCTGAGAACCCCCTGCTAATAACCCTAAAACATTAAAATCTGGAGTATATCAGAGAGCCAAGACCAGCTGATCTCAGCTTTCTCTTTGAAGTGATCTGTAAAGGCTCCTCTCCAGCCTGTAACAATGAATACTGAAAAAGGAGCTATCAACCCCCCCATATTTACTAGTTTCCTTCTAGTAAGGCATACACGGAGACTTACACGTGGTACCTTCAAAAATGGCTGGAGGAGCAGTTATTGAGCTCTTTGTCACTCCTGACCAACCTGCTGTTTAAATCAGTGAAAGCTTTTCCTCCTTCTCCTCCCAATTAATGGTGACTTTTCCAGGGTCACAATTCAGCTGGATCTGAAGGAGGCTTCCTCTGAAGCTTCCTCAGCAGCTCTGGTGCTGGTGGCCTGGCTTTGTGTGGCAGCTGGAGGGGTGTGCACTGAAAGGCAGCTCCTGCCACAGGCCCCAGACGTGTCCCCAGGAGCCGTGCGGGCACCTGCTTAGCCTGGTGGCAAAACACCAGTCCCCTGCCTGAGCTCCTTGGAGGGTCCTGGGAGCTTTCCTTTCAGTTTGCCAGAGCCTGTGGTCATCTCCTGTCAGGTCCTGTTGGGCGCTGACAGCAGAGGGACAGAGATGACATGGCGTGTCACGGCTGGCTGGGCGCGCTGGCCCCCAGCACGCACCAGGGACATCTTCCTGCTCACAGCCAGCAGCACGGGGGGGAGGGCACTGGGCAAAGTAAAGCTGGTTAGCAAAATGCCCTTCCAGTGCCTGAAACCTGGGGAGGAGATCCTTAATCCTCAGTTAGAGCTCAGATTCCTCCATTCAACTCCTTCTAGCTCAGGAAGGCACAACGATGGTATCCCAAGATCCCCACAGAAACCAAGGTATTCTATGGAGTCTTCTGAGACACTCCAGCTGGCAGATTCTGCAAGTACACAATTAAATTAACAATAAAAGTAGAAATTCTCAAGGGTACTTGAGCTTGCTGCTTTCATTCTCTATAGAAAGGTGTCCAGGAGGCTAAAATATTTTGCTTCAAAAGATATTAACAATTAATCCCCACACACACAAACAAACAAACCCCCAAAACAACAAAAAGCCCACTAAAAAAAAGCCCAAAAAAAAAACCAAAATTCCTCACCAAGACAAACAAACAAAAAAAAAAACCCCAACAAAACAAACCAAAAGAAACCCCAAAAGCCAAAACAAAACAAAACCCAGCTAACAATTATATAAATTTCTGCACAGCCGTTCAGGCTTAGTTATAATTACTGGCAAATCACTAAGGGATTTAGGAGGCAGCCTAATATTGAAAAAGTTACTTCCAAGAAAACCAGGGCTTTTGTTTAACACAGCTCTAACAGACATCACCTTCTGGCTGTTTTAAAGAATGAGCAGCAACAGGGGAGTTAGCAGCTGGGAAGGGTTTATCAAAAGCTACAATTGCCAAGAAAAAAAATAAAATCAGAAATCCTGAACTTTTCATTTCTTATGGAGCACATAAAGAATCCCTTAGTCTCTTGCCCTTCAGTTTTTACTTTTGAGGGGAATTATCACAGGCCTTGTATATCATGTCAGTGAATTACTTTAATATCCTCCACTGGCAATAACCATAAATCTTAACAGCTTGAATCATTGCATCTTTCTAGTCATGCTGACTCTCAAGCTGCTCAGTTTTTGTTTTTCTGCTGTAAATGTCAGACAATGAAGCTACAGTATTATTGTTTATAGGGCTGGAAATTGCTTTAGATCCAAAGATCACAAAGGCCTGACTGAATGAAAGAGGCAGACCTACTTGTACACACAGAGACACTTCCCTGCTTTGCTGAATCAGGACCTAACACGTTGCAGTACCTTGCAAAGGTTCATTATTGCACATTATTAGGCTGGAAATTTTCCACAGTTGTTACCACCATCTTGGTAACAACTGGGCACATAGAAAGAGCCAAGGAGAGACAGATAATGCACCATGAAGAGTGTTTGAGTGTTTGCTCTGTATGGAAGTGATTTTTCTCAATAGCACTTCCCTGCCTGCCTGCCTCCTTCTTATCTCCTCCTGCATCTGAAAATTAGATATTCCAATGGAAGAGCTGGATTGCTGTTATGAACTCAGGCTGCTGTGGGGATCCTATCAGAACAAAGCAGGCAGACCTGAATAAACCTGAAATAAAAATCCCAGCTCAACCTGCAAAAGAACATCATGACCTCTCAGCCACCATTATCTCCTACCAAAACTACAGTTTTAGAAACAAAAGGCAGTTTCATACTGGCTTTGCTTTCCAGTCATCAGCCAGGGACCAAGAGACCATCAATTACCCCAGGAGAGGGTAACTGGGAGAGGCCCAGCACCAAGAGCAGTGTAGTGACTGTTTGACTAAAAGCCTGCACTGAAATAAAAGCTCCAAACTCTGCTTTTCATCCTTGACTGAACCAGCACTTTTCTCTCAGTCTTCCCTTGCCAGTCCATCACAGTACTGCTGGCTCCTACAACTACACTCTCCAACGGGATAAACAGTGGACAAATGACATGGGGAGACCTGCTGAGCCATGAAACAATATTGACTCGTGCCAACTACCAGCACAAAAACCCTGAAACAAAAGCAACATCACATGTACCAGGACAGCTTTTCACACTCAGCATGACCACCAGAGAAGGGATATCTGCTCACAGCCATGGCTTCAGACTGATTTTCAACTCCCAATACTATTGTGAAGGGATGAGCATGACTTGTGTTAAGCATGGTACTGCATAGCACGTTTTTAGCACCAAAACCTCTTTAGCATACCTGAATTTGGGCAAACAAATGCAATGTCAGAATAGACAAGAGCTGCTGCCTTTGCTGCAGGACACTAACATGCCTTCTGTGAACACCAAATTCAATTATTCAAGCTCTCTAAATGTGAAGGGTTTTGAAGCAGCTCAAACTTTGCCCCCTGAAATGTATTTTCTAATGTGGCTGAGTTTAAATCACATAACAAAATCTCATTTTCAACTGGTAGGAGCAGCCTTATGGCCTCTCAGGCACTAGTTCTGGCCTGCTACACCAATGTTGTTTACATTTCAGCATTGATTTAGACCCCTGTAGCTCTGGGATAAGAGGCTATTTAGTTAATTGATGCAGCAAAACCAGAAGGATCCCACAACACTATTAATAAATGGACTTCATAACCAGCAGCTATTCTTCCTTTCATGCCTTTTTCTACTACAAAGGTCAGGAAAAAAATTTCCTGGGAGGGAAACCACCCCAAGAGAGATGCACAGATGCAGTTGTTCCCTTCTGAGAGCAATTTTGAAAATGCTCATAAGTTATATAGCCAGAAGTGATCCTAATCATACAGACTAATCCCCTGTACAAGTGATTTTCTGCAATACTGGATTTTTTTTTCTTCCCTGCTACAGCTGCAAGATACAAAATGTGTTTCTGCCCCATCTTCTCCTTCAACCACCTGAAAACTCCCCAAAGTGTGTGCAGCCCTCCCAGTGTGAGCAGGGTCAGAACTCCCATGTGTCAGAACTGCAGACTGGATGTTTTCACAGGGAGGGTAAGTTATATATAAACGATGACTAAAGAACATGTACCAGACAAGGAAGATGATAGTTCATTGGTCCCTGCTCCAGAGTTCAATGACCTATTGATATTAAGTGAAATGATATGGAGTGTTCTCCCCCTATTGACAGGTACTGTGCTGGAGTGACATAGCCTATGCTTGCTTATCCTGGGAAAATGAGAAATATGATGAGGAGGGAAAATAAATAAAACCAACAAAAAAGCGCTACTGAACAGTCATCTACCCCCAAGAACTGAGGTAAGAAAAGCACATGGATGTGAAACGGAGAGAAGAAGACAGAAGGTCAGTGGTGACACTGCTGGTAGCAGAGATCCCCAGTATAATGTCACACTGAGCTGTGCTGCTCCACTGACTTTTAAGGCACGGATGGCCACATCTCTGCTGCTGTATGTCCAAAGGAATGAATCCAAACTGGACATGCTGGACAGGATTGTGCAAACATGCAAGCATAGCAACAGTGCCTCCAAAGCCAACTCAGCTGTTGCTTATCTTGTCCCCCAGTGCCTCTGGTTTTAGAGGCAGTGTGTACAGTTAATCCATCTAAATGGGAGAGCTTGTAACTCCAGAGCTGCTGTTTTACAAGCCAATCATCTAACCTTCACCTGTACAGAACAGGAGGTCAAAGTATGGCTGTTCTTATAGCATAACATTTTCCCTCCATTGTAGAAATTCAGGGTTTTTCAGCCCTTTCCTAAGGAAGTCAAGGTGATCATCAGTTTATCCAGAAACTACTCCCTGCTGAAACACCCGGTACTGCATTGGCACTTCTCTTACATCACAGGCAGCAGCAAGCGGATATCTGGCAGACAACCTCCATGTGGCTGACTCTGTGGAGCCTGGAGGGCTCCCTGCTGCACAAACCCAGCAGATGGGACCCTGCAGAAGCCAGTGGAAAAGCACCAAGCTCATGCCAGTGCATAAGCACCGAGCTCATTCCACTCTGACAGAATCCCGCAAGGCATGCGGGCACCCTTTTCCCAAGGAGCAGGCTGTGCCCTACAGTAGGGGGGATTAACTAGTAGGGTGGACAGGAGGACAAGCTGTTGTGGGGTGTTCTTCCCCACAGAAGCTTACAGGATGGAGAATTTCCCCAGACAGGTGATTCTTGCACCCCAAAGTAGTCCTGCTTAAATACAACATGACTTCACCTGGCTTAAGAGTCCCTGAGCCACTTCCTAATAATTATGGGGCAGTCCCACAGAAACAAGAGTGTAGTGGGAAAGTATTCTTTCTTCACACTAGTTACAGATATAACTGAGGATTGAGGGTGAACAACAAGGGATTTACTTCTGTCTGCTTTGAAGTTATATGACTATTACTGATGACAGGATTCATGTTGCACACAGTCAACTATGACTGTATTTTCCCTCCATTTTACCTAATGACTAGGTCAATCCTCAGAGACACAATGAAGAAATTCAGCTCCACACAGAGGAAGGCCCTGAATGATAAACTGAAGCCCCCTTTTCCATGTGTCTCTACGGAGTCGCTTGCTCCATCACGTTGCCAGGCCTGAAGCTGAGTACAGAGCTCCTGCAGCTGCACCAGGCTGTCCCTGGGCCCCAGCAGACATGTCCTGCCTGCCTCTCAGCTGTGACAGTACTTCAGATGTTTCCACCACCCTGAAGTGACTCAAAGGCCACTGCAGCCCAGAATGGGATCCTGTTTGGACACTAGAGAGCCAGCAAAGCACAGACGTGTGTCTGCCTGCACCTGTCAATATAAATGTCTCCTCAGACTGCTTGCTATTTATGGGACAGACAAGAGCACTGCACAGAGGGGCAGAGGCAAACACTCAGACAAGTCGTATGGCTTGGGAGGTGATTCAGCTCTGACCAAGTTAAGAGAATTAAGAGAACAGGTTCTGCAATGTCCTGCTACTGAAACCAAAACCAGGTAGAAACTCTCTCTAGGATCACAACCACATTCATCTGAGGGAATTGTGCAAAGAATGAACTCATCTGCTACTGGGTGATCTGGCAGATAAAAATCCTGACTGATTCATCTTTAAAATACAGGCTGAGGATATGTTACCAAAATATAAACCTGGAGAAGCTCCTGGGATTTTAACAAAACTATTTCAGGTTTGTGTCAGGATACTGTTATTGAAATCAGTAGCTGTTATAGTTGGAATTACACTGTAGAGAAATCAGATAACACTGACTTTTTCCTCTGCCCCAGATTATAATCAGCTGAGCTGTAGCCAGACATGACGATGGACCCAGCCCTTTCTGAGCTGTCAGTGTAATGTGATAATATTGCTGGACAGTCTGACACACCTGGACATTCCTGGGATGCAAGCACAGCACCTAACTCATGGCATACCCCTGGCAGAGAGCTGTGAAAGCTACTACTCTGCAAAAGAGTGCAGGTCAGATTGTGAGACCTGCTTCATTTAACTGATTTGATCCGCTACAGTCCAAATATTTGATCTCAACTGATTTCTTGCTCAGCTAAAGGAATGCCTCCAAGATCTAGACAATGCATGAGGAATGTAAGTGTAATCAGCACTGAGATAATTACCATTAAATTCTGAGTTCTGTACACCATTAGGGAGCATAAAAACAAAACCATTTCTGCAAAGGGTCTTTGCTTCAGGACATGCATCTTAAAAAGCAATACTGTGAAGTGGAAGGTGTCATGGCTGGGGGTCTCAAAAGCAATCCCAAGCACCTTGAAAATCCAGGTCTCTTATTTAGGAGTCCAAATATTTAGGCAAAACTATTTTTAGGCAAGTAAATTTGAAATGGACCACCAGTGCATATATGCATTTCATATTAGATAACGGTTTCCCTACTCAAAAACTAAATCAATCCCACTTACCTTCAGTGAAGCACAATAATAGGATACAATCTAAACCTAGATTGATCTAAATATTTGGTGAGAAATAAGCTTCCTGCTCAAAGGCTGAGTTTGACATTAAACACCCAAGTTTATATATCTTCAGTTTTCAGAATATATTCTGCAATGATTTAATACAAGGAATGTTTCTCTGCTGCGATTTCAGCTTCACCCTGAAATCAATTCCTAGTCCTGTCTAGAGGCTCATGCCTCTCTGAAAGGAAATATTTCATGTGATAGTGGTGTTTGTACCTTTGTCTGTGCATCAACAGCAGCTCCCTGGTTAACCAGAACCTCTGCTACGTTGACCCTGTCCTCTTGGGCAGCCAGGTGGAGGGGCGTCAGTCCACTCTGTAAATCAGAAACAACAAGTAACCATCTCCAGAGGAGGCACACGGCTACTAAAATGCAAATTCAGGTATCAGTAAGACTCTAAACATCTGACTAAATTTCAAGGAGTTACACATTCCACTTTCACTGTGTAAGGTGCTTTGTAATCACACTCTTGATCTGCAGGAAAGTACAATTCAAAAGCCAGGAAGATGACGTTCCTTTAAGACAAGGAACATTTCTCTATGCAATGTTACATGTGGGGTAGCAAATTAGAGCACTTTAAGGAAAAGCCACATAGTATTTTTTACCTCCTAATTTACTTCCTTATAATGAGTCAGACTTTAAAAGCAATACTGAATCACTGTTTACATTTCTGCAAGTTTTTTACATTCATTCAGTTTTATCCTTACCTTTTACTCCTCTACTTGATCATTTTCAGACACAAACACAAAAGAATAAAACTGCATTTCTCTGAGATCAGGCCCATTTCTCTCTGCTCAGGGAGTATACAGACTTGACAGAAAACACATACTGATAGTAATTTTTCTTATTTAAAACTCAAGATCTAAATATCCTTAAAGCTCTGAAAAATATGAAACTTTCTGCCACATAACAGAGGTAGAAGATAAAAAGGGAAGGAGAAAGAATCTGCTGAGATGTTGCTAGGAATGAGAAAGAATATCCTTTACTTGCAAATTATGGTTAATTTTCTCTCCTGTTCCTACTGCCTTTAGCACCAAGGACAGAAGAGCAAGTGGTAGCAGTTGACACATCAGGCAGGCATCACTAAGTTTCCTACCCCTTGAACCCAAATCCACATCCACAGTTGCACTCTCTACCAAGGCCAGTTGAGTGTCCCACTGCATTTCACTCAAAGATGCAATCCTGATGACAACACAGCTTAGGTGGGTTAACTTACACAAATATGTAACAGTAACCAACTATAAATTACCTAATGGAGCCTAGATATTAATGGTCAAACCTTTAACAAGATTAATAAGTGCTCAGTATGGGGGCTCTGAGTTTGCAGCTCCAAACCATTCTGTGGGTCCTGAAGAAGTAAATAATTTTTTTACTCCCACTGCAAAACTCAGAAGTCAGTGGGCTTTAAACATGTGCCTTTGAATGTGCTGTGCTCTGAGGAAATGTTCATCCCTGAGAGAGTATGGAGAGGAATTACTCCCCAAAGGTGGTGTTATCAGCACAATGAGAAACTGGAGATTACAGCTGAACAGATTGAAGGATGCTGCAGGTAATTAACCTCTGGTGGCACTGAATCAATGTGCCAAGCACTTTAATCATGCTCCCTGTATTAGCCTCTGCAGTAAAATGAGATAGCCAATGGATGCAGAACATGCACATGGCAAATTTCTCTGCGGGGATACAAACTCCATCCTACACTGCATAAGCCCACACACAGTTGAGACTTGTGAGGGGAAAAAAAAGTCCTCATCTGCAAGAGAAGTTTTCTGAAGGAGGACCCACAAATAATCAAATTGGAAAGTTAGAAGCAGGAAAACACAGCAGCCCTGTGCGGGAACACCCACTGCTTCAGAGGATACTGATTCTTCCTACCTGTTGAGAGTAAGAAATATTTTCCATGCAAAAAAAAAATAAAAATCTGTTGCCTCTCTAGTCTAGCCACAAAAAATCCATACTGAAACTGCACTTGATAATGTCAAATAACAGTGTCTAGTGGGGCATTTAAAGAATTAAGGCTGCACATTTGCTAGAAACATTACTATAGAGCAGATTTAATAGCCTGTGAATTCACACATTGACTAAAATACATCAACTTTCCTACCACCAGGAGAAATTACACCAAAAGTCACTGTGGGCTAAGAAACATACCCTAGGGAGGAAGGAATCACTTATATTAAGGAACAAAATCTCAGACAAGGTTGCTGTTATTATCCCATTAAAAAAGTCTCCATCCCTGAACAAGTCAGCTGTTGGATGGTGATATTTGTTACCATTTGCTGGTACACGTTACATTTTTTGTTATAAAATATACTGCTAAAAATGTTAAAAATACAAAAAAAATACAAAAAAGTACAGCAAATGTTACAATTACACAAAATGGACAGGCATAGCCCTAGAGGCTGAAAAATGACAGGTGCCAGCCCCAGTAGCCCCTGTGGGGAAGAAGGTATTTTCTGTCTGGCCATGTTTTGGCAGACAAGCATAAATTAATGCTGGATTAATAAATTCCACTGCAGCATGTGTTATCACCAAACCTTGGGCACTACAAAACACAGTTCATTCAGTGTGACAAGGCATGCTGCCCTTTGCTAGGTGAGATCATGATGTGCCTTCAGACACCTTTCAGCACGTGCAGAATCCCGGCGGGCAAAACTTAACTGCAGGGCCCTCTCCTTGACATCACATTTTGACACAGCCTTAGCCCCGGGCAGGGGGAGCACTGACCTTGTTGCTGAGGTTGACATTGGCATTTCTGGAGAGCAGCAGTGACACCATGTCCACGTGGCCGTCCTGGGAGGCGAGGTGCACAGGGGCGATGCCCTGCCTGGTGACGGCGTTGGCATCGGCACCGTATTCCAGCAGCGTGGTTGCTATGTCCATCTGGTTCTTCTTGGCAGCTATGTGCAGGGGTGTGTAACCATTCTGCCAACAGAAAGCACTCCACTGAACAAGGTGATAAATCACTTCTCTGTACCTACTCAACCCTGTGAACAATTATGCCACTAGTTCTAAAAATTCTGTCAAACACAGTAAAATACAATGTTAACAAGCTGTATGAACCAATGTATCTGACCTTTAAGCAATTTTTTTTGAAAGTACTGCTACAAAGAGGAGGATTCTGAAGTAAATTTTCAAGTTTGGGAAAAAATATCTTTTCAGGAAAGGATAATCTATAGAAAGACGAGTTTGAGTTTTGTTTCATAGACATTTGCTCCTTTTCCTTAAATGTACATAAAATCTTTAACAAACAGAAGAGCAGGATGTGTGTTCATAACTCAGAACAGCTGTTATTGTTTGGGGGTTTTTTTCCCATTTCCCAGTGTGAATGAAAGCATTATGTACATGAAATATGGCCTTTCTTGCAGCATTTACCCTAAACCTTACTGACAAGCTGTTTTTTTTAGATCAAGGGAAAACTGAGGCATATAACTTTAGAGTCATCCACTACTTATCTTTTTATTCCTTCCAATATGTGTACCCAGGAAGCCCACTACTAAAAATAAAAATGCAGTATCTATAGCATGATACAATTTTGTAACTCTAAAAAAGACAGGCAGAAAATAGATAAATGGACATAAACAATAACTGATTAGCACACAAATACCAAAACTCTGATGGAGGTATGACCAGTTTTTGGTACAGATTACAATGACTGTTTAGTCAAGAACTTCCTGTCTTTCAGAAATGTATTAGCCCACATTTTCAAGCAAATAACAAATGTGCACATATTTGCATGTGACAAAGGGACAAGATCAGGGGGGATGAAACCCAAGCTGCATAAACCATTTTGTATTTTTGTGTGGTATCATAAGTACCATTTGCATCTCAGATTACCCAGCCCAATAAAATCTACCTAAATGCACAAAGCATTCACCTGCCTGGGCTCCTCCCTGCA
Source organism: Phylloscopus trochilus trochilus (assembly GCA_016584745.2). Classification (NCBI taxonomy): domain Eukaryota; kingdom Metazoa; phylum Chordata; class Aves; order Passeriformes; family Phylloscopidae; genus Phylloscopus; species Phylloscopus trochilus. Next base: position 29,435,537 of record WQNJ02000014.1, read on the forward strand.
TCCACAGGGCAGCAGGGCTGGTCTAAAAAGAAAGGGAGGTCACAAGAGATGCAGAGCAATGCAGCTATGAGCAAGGAATAAATACATGGGGGCTCACAAATTATTACAAGAGAGCCTTTAACAGGAACCTAGCAGCAAGAGATACAGCACTAGTTTCATGTGGAGAAGGTCCTGTAACCTTCAAAATTCAATTCAGATTCAGTTCAGATCTTGGATACTAAGGTATCTGAAAATGACACTCAGGAAACACAGTGCTACAATCAATAAAGGAAGCACATGGCCACACTTTGAAGATAAAGTGCTTCAGAAAAAAACAAACACAATCCTCTCCCTTAGACATCCTGCTTGATACTGCCATGTAAAACAACCACTGCCACACAAGCATCTAATAAATCCTAAATACTGCACGCTAAATCCTGCATATCAGCTAAAACATAACTCCTTTAAATTGAGCCCATATTACATTATATAAACAACAAATGCAGCTTTCAAGCCTCTTCCTCAGAAATGGGCATATATTGCTTTCAGTGGACTGGCCAGCAGCAGGTTGCCAAGAGAAGACAAAAAGAGAGCTGAAAAATAAAAGCTGAAATTCAGCTCAATCCCAATCTGCATCTTCCCCTCATAAGGGCAGCACTCTGTCACTATGCATAGATGGAGAAAGGAACAGAGAAGTTTAGAAGGAAGGGTATTGGGTTATTCTGGTTGCCAGGGAAAAGAGTGGAAAAAGGGAAAATGGTTAAAGATGAAGGGACAGAAGAAAACTAAGGCTTTGGGGATAGCATGGCGAGGAAGAAAGACACTGTAAAGTGGATGCCAAATTCAAGTTAGGGATAAGCCACATGTGAGATTAGGCACAATTTTTGCCTATGAAAGAGAAGAATGGTTCATCAGAATAACTGTACCACAGCACCGTATTCTGACATGCCCATTTCCCATACCCTATCACTTATCACTCTTCGAGGCAAATTTTGCTGGGCTTGGCTAAAGAGCCACTCTTAAGATCAGTGTTAAAGACAGTGGCGTCACAGGAAAGGCAATGATGAAACTAACTGTGGAGCCCGTGATGAGACATGACATAACATTTATTTACTGGACCACATTTACAAAAAGTACAGGAAATCATCTGCTGTTACCAACATCATCTTTTGGATGAGTGCACAGTGGGTGCCCGAAGCAACAAACATGTTATGGGTAATTTTATTTAGTATTGACACTCTGCTCGCTGCTGCCATGGCTCACTTGCTGCAGAACACTAACAAATGCTTTCTTTTAGGCACACTTACAGCTGGCACTTGGAGGCCTGAAGTGGCAGCTGCAGAACTCTTCTGTTATGGATGGGGAAGCTGAGGTGACCTGACACATGAGTTTGTGCAATGCTGGACCACAGCCTACAGGGCTTCCACCTTGGTTTGGGCTTCCCAAGCCCTTGGCAGGGGCTGCTGCAATCCCTGCCCCTACAGGATGCACAGCTCCCACTGGCAGCTTCTTTCAGTGAAAACTGGGTCAGTGCCTTCTCATCCTCTTCAGAAGGCCCTTTCTTCCCCCCAGTGGCATTTGAGAATGCTGTGCTGCACTAGTGAAAGATCAGAGATCACTCCAGTTGCCCCCCTGGGGCACTGCTCTGGCAGATTGCCACTATCGACAGTATTGATTTTAAACTCTGCCATTGCTGCTGGCAGTCCATGTTTATTTAACTTCCCCCTCCTTGCACTACAAACTCTGGGGCCTACCATGCTGGCACTCCATCCTCTCCTGCAGCCATGCAGAAGGCCTCCAGTGCTATGGCTGCACTCAGCTGTGTGAGAGGAAGGCAATCAAGGAGTGCTGCCCATCTAACTACAATACTGGCTTTTCCACTTGCTCTCCTTTTCTCCACATGGGGTTTTGTTTTTTTTTTTTTTTTTGCAGAGATTTAAGGAAATTATCTGAGTTGTCTCAAATGAGCTATTTTCACTGCACTTAACCTGCTTTAGCCTACATGCTTCCATCCTGCTTTTACCAAATGTTCCTGTTCAGATATCGATTATACTTTGATTGATTATAGTATTTATCCATCCCATACTTAAAACTGGGATCCACAAAAGAAACAGATAGTTTAAGCTTCTCTAAATTCTCTTCCATGCACTACCAGAATAAATTTACATATTTATTCTTTCATATCCTCTGAAACCTTACACTAGGTATTGTCCTGCCTACAGTAAATTACAATCAAAGCAGGGCTGTGACTAGTTTTTCTTGCCAGTCCATTTACACTAGGGTAGAAGTATTGTGAAGCACATGAATAATTACATATATTGTGTTGAGAAACTTACCTCACCTCAGATGTCATCCTGTGGCACAAACAGAAGTACCCCTGTATAGCTGGGCTTGTATAGCTATACCCCTGTATAGCTTGCCCTGCACAAATCTTAAGATGCAATGATACAAAGTTGGCTAGCTTGGAGAAGTTACTGAAGAGGCTGGACAAATGAAAACAAGGCTCAGTATTTTCTGAGACTGAAACTGGTGGTTTAAAGTGTTTCTGCATCTTTATTTGCTTTTTTTTAATTGCTATTTTTTTCACCTGCAGGATTATTCTAGCAGCTTTATGTGGATGTGAGGCATTAACAAACAAGGTCACTGAGCCTCCTGTAACTGCAAACATACACAGCCTAGAAAGAACAGGGGTAGACAGGGAATAAAGGGACATAAAAAGCCTGGGTATTGTTCCCCCAGAGTGGCCAGTACTTGTACCTTGGCAGAGGCATGAGGTGAAGCTCCCTGGTCCAACAGGAGGAGGGCCACTTTTTGATTATCGTAGTGTGCAGCTACATGCAGTGGAGTTAAACCGCTCTAAAAACACATGCAGAACAAACAAGTGCTGTTACAGACTCTCTCCAGGGGAAACTCAGGAGTTTGGAAAATTCCAGCAGATAAGGTGAAAAACCACATTTGTTACTCATTCATGTATCCAGAGCCTTTGGGAACTTTTAGAATCAAAAAATAAAACAAATTTGGAAATCTTTCCTGAGCTGTGAAAGCCCCATTCAGTTTTCCCAGAGAAGATGAAGGAGAAACACATATCTGTGCTGCTCCCAGGGTAAGGAGGTCACACCCTTGGCAATGTTTTCCTTTTACTGCTGCAGATAAGTAAACTGTCCCTTGCATCTGTAAAAATCCAAGCTGGGCTGGTTTAAAAAGCTTGAGGTCCTATTGGCCTTTGCCCCCCACCCCCTCCCCATCATGAGACCTGGGGAAGCAAAGCCAGCTACCCAAATACTCTGATAAGGACTGTAAATAGTCTGGGTAGGAACACAGGGGAATGGTTTGTCTGCATTCCCCTGGATGTGAACACAGAGCACATCACTTTGTTGTCAATTAATGACAACAAAATCACTTTGTCAAGAGTTTGCAGGCTCTTGGCAGCCCCAGCAGGGACTGAAATACCACATGAAACCAATTCCAGCTAAACCCAGGCTGTGGATACTAGTGTGATGGTAAGTAGGTAGGAGGACATTAATAAAATATTATCTGATTTGAGCTATTTGCTGTGCAAGTGGCAGTGGCTTCTTCTGTCCTACCTTTCCAGAAGCATCAGGAGATGCATTCTTCTGAAGCAGGAGGTTGGCTACCTCAATTTTCCCGTACTTTGCAGCCACGTGTAGTGGAGTAAATCCTTTCTGTAAGAGAAAGCAGTAATATAGCGGCCCTGGGCACTCTTTCTCAGGGCAAGGTTTGTCTCTGATCTGCAAGGATGCAGTTGCTTCCAGCCACCCCCTTACATAGTCCTGAGTACAGGCAGCAAGTCTGCAGATTCCCAACTGCCCTGTGGGGTCTGGAGGCCCTTCTCTTGCAAGGCAAAGCCCTTCCCTTGCAAGGCAAAGCCCTATCTACAGTTAAACAAGGGAAGAGTCCAGTTCCTTTCTTCACACTACGGAAGACCCAAGGGCAAACCTATCAATGCCTGCCTGGAATTTCTGCCCTGCATTCCTTCCATTCCAAGAAAATCACTGGGCTGTGTTATACATCAGGTCTGAGGTACAAGTGTGAAGCTTTGTACCCTTTTAATAAAAAGTAGCTCACACTTACACCATACCTGTATAGGACTCTTGCAGCATTCCATTCACAGGCAGCCCTTGCCACAGGTATGTCTTATGGTTCAAGCTGTCACTCCTGCGGCTTGCTTACCTTGGTGATGATAGACAGAGATGCACCATGATCCAAAAGAACAGAAGCTACATCTTCATGCCCTTCCCGAGCAGAAAGGTGCAGGGGTGTGTAGCCTGACGTGGTGGCTGCATTGGGAGATGCTCCCTGCTGCAGCAGCTGCTGCACAATGTCTGCTTTTCCCAGGCGGGCAGAAATGTGCAGCGGCGTTTGGTCATCCTAAACACAGAGGGAACAACACAGGCCTGCATGACAAAACTGCGCCTCTCATTGGGACACAAAAGATTTGCCCATATTCTGTCACTTTCCAAAATTGCAGGTGGGTGGTAACTCTACTGAGGTCTCAGCTAGTGAATGTTGCACACTGGTTTTCTCTGTGTCTGTCATATCATACCTTGCTCTTTGTTAGTGCCTCACAAAATATTCCAGACAGTGACATAATCCATAAAAGTTAATAAATTTATTAATTCTCTTCCTTATCTGGATTTGCCTCACTTTGCTTTTCAGACCTTTCTTAAAACAAAGCCAGCGCTCACATCTTGATCTCTTTTACGTTTCACAGCAACATTTAATACCTCAATCAATTACTGCCTGGAAACTTGCATAAAGCATCATTATATTTCTGCTTTTTTAACTGGTGCATGATTGATTGGTATTTTGCAGTTAACTTTTCCATAGATGTAACAAATGATAGAGCATGGTGTGGAAATTAATTGTCACTTTCTACTTCTCATTCAGAAGACAATAATCTGAATAGTTTTAAGTGTGTTTCCCTGTCATGAATCTCATGGTTTATTTTCCTTCACTGAAAATATTAGAGTCTTGTGACCTTGTTCTGAGCATTTAAGAGATAATTTCTCACCTCTTCATTATGTGGTTTTGTATTTTTGTCAACTCTCTTTTCTGCTGTACAGTCTTTGGATTAAGCACACTATCGCAGCAGTGTGGCCAAGCATCTTTCTCCCCCCATTTTCCCCTGCTGAATTTCCTTCCTTTCGAGCACTGCTACCCTATGTCCTGCAGTTCTGGGCTGTTCTCTTCAAGGGAGACCTCATGCCCATCCTACAAGAGAGATTTTACACCCCTGGACTTAGGATGGGAGCGTGTCAGGATATAAATGCTGCTCCTCTGCAGGGCAATTCTCCTCTGACTGGGGGAGCATCTTTGTGATTCTTAAATGATTCCAGTTCGTGCCCATTTCCCACAAATTTCTCACAGATGATGTTAGCACTGGTGTATTATCCACTGCTTGTATTTAGTTGTTATTTATGATAACAAACTGATCACAGGCAATGGCAGCTTGCACAAATTAAATCATTCTGTGAATTTACTCAGAAAATATTTGCATGACTGCTTCTGAGCATGAGCCGTTCACTTTCAAGACTGTCTTTGGAGATTTACAAACCACATGAATCAGCTCTATTGTCAGGCTCCTTGCAGATATGAAGTGTATCAGCTAAAAATATTTATTCCGAGTTCCTTATAAGTAGATAATTTTAACAGCAAACTTACTCATGACCCAATTCACAGATAATTTCACAATGAAAAATAGTTCGGTGGTTTTTTTAGGGTATATCTATTTTATGACCATTTGGGGAAAAAAATATTTCCTGAGTTTACCTATTAAGACTGCTATTTATTGCACCCATTTATCTCCTTGCCCTGTTTCCTGTAACTCTTTGTTTTCCAATTTTGCATGTTCTTTCATTGACCATTTCTTTTTCCCCCACCCTTACCTTCTTCAACTGCAATTGTTTCTATAGGATCTGTTCCTTCTTTCCAGCCCTCTGCTTCATCCCCTCACTGTGCCTCCTTCTTTAGAAGTCTAACTATTTTTGAATACACGCAGGCTGTTGCTTTAGGAGACACCAGAAGCCGGGGGCTTCTGCTGAAATAAAATCAGATTTGAGGAATACCTCTCCCTCCTTAAGTCCCACTTCAAAACAAAATTCTTCAAACACATGGTATTTATATTAGAAATTCTGGGGTAGTATCAACCTGACACCTTCTGCCTTGTCTCTTACAGATCACTTGTGGCTACAGTAAAAGGGCACATAAAGCATCAGTGGGCATCACAAAGACTTGGCTTCACCTTGCTCATCCTGATGGACACACACAAGATGAACGTGAGCCCTTGCTTTTCCAGTACAGATCATCCAGGTCTGTCACACCTGGGCCATCTCCTCACCTTGGCCTTCGCCTCCACCTGGGCTCCGTTTTGTACCAGGTACCGGACGACCTCTGTCTGGCCAGCTCTGGCCGCCATGTGCAGCGCTGTCTCTCCTCTCTGCATGCAGCAGCAAAAACAGAAGAGAATTAAAACCACACTGCAGGAAGAACAAACACCACCATCCTTCATAAACACAGAAAAACTGGCAACCTCGCTCAGAATGATCTCCATTAGAAAACTCCGCTGTAGTTCCTTTCTTGGGTTGCAATGGAAAATGTAACTGGGGGTGTGTCTTCTATTGCCAGCTGTTAGAACCAGGTGGGGCAGTGCTCTTTATCTCTTCCACGACCCATCCTCCCTCCAGGGGGATATATCTGCTGTTAAAGGGCCATTGAGGCTCACTGCATGGCTGATAAAATTACATCATCCCATTGGGAGACGCTCCACCCAGCAGGAGGAGCCCAGAATTCCTACATGGATAAAAATCTGAGAGTCAGAACACCAAGGCAGGCTGTTTCCCACTGGATTCCCAGAGGAAGACCACCACTGGACCTTCAGAGGAAAACTACACCCTTCTACAGGATCATCTCTGTTCCAACAGAAGCACATCTGTCACTCCAGGAGGACTTAATTGGACTGCTACCAACACCCTGACCAACAGGGTGACAGGTTGTATTTGGACTCTACCAGTGTTTTCTTTTTTATTTGCTTTTTTTTTACTAATACATTTTTATTTTAATTCTCCTAGAACTGTTATTCCTATTCCCATATTTTTGCCTGAGCCCCTTAATTTCAATATTAAAATAATTCGGAGGGAGAGGGTTTACATTCTCCATTCCAAGGGAGGCTTCTCCTTCCTAAGCAGACATCTGTCTTTCCAAACCAAGACAGTTGTCTGTAAGATGTAAGATTAAATCAATATTTGACCTGTCACTGTGTGCTGCAAAGCAATTTATTGCAGGGTCAGTTTCCCAACTTAGTGGTTCCTTTATCATTATTGCTGGAAATTTTTATATTACTAGCATTTTATTAGCAATGTTAAAAATTATGTCCTTCTAAACAGAGCTGAATTCATAAAAAATGCATTTCAAAATTTTCATATATTCAGGCACACATGTATTTGGCTTTCCTTCTGTGATGCCTTATGCCCCTACTACCATTTGTTATCTGACAAGTACTGAGTCAATTGAACAAGAAAGAAAGAAAAAAAATCATTACTGAATATATTCATCTAAAGCTTCATGGACTTAATGAAAGACAAATCCAAGGAAACCAGAACAATTTAGGAGAACAAGTGGTTTCTACATTTTTGGGTATCAATATGTCTTTAGGTTCAAACACCTGCTAATTAACAAAAGGTGTTGCATTTTTATGTAATTTAATAGAATTAGCAGGTGAAGACTTGTACAAAATATTGCTTTCTAGTTGTACCTGTGTATGTAGGTATATTCATATTCATATTCACCTGTACAGTGAAATGGAGGCCAAACTTTTAAAGAGCTTCAGCTTCTCTTCCACTTCCCAACTTCCCAACACCCATCAAAAACAGGTTCAGTTTTTACACATGCCCGGGGAGCCTTGGGGCACGCAGCACACAGCCAGCAGAAGAGCGCGCTCGGACGGCTGGATGGACACGGGCAATATGTCCCCACAATCTGCTGCAGTCTGTTGAATTTTCCTTAAATGGCAGACCCCCGGGGTCTTGGGAAAAGAGTGCTCAACAGTCAAGCACAGATCTCAAAAATTACAGCTGAGAAGCTACAGTATGTTCTCATTCTTTACTTCAGAAAATCAAGAAATTAGAGCCTGCTTAGGGTCAGCCCCTCTGGAAATTTCCTCAACCTGCCAAGCATGTCTCAAGTAGGACTCAGTTGGCTGCACTTTCCCATGACTCCAGCAGAAGCCACAGGTGCTATGGTAGATGGTGGACAGCAGAATTAGGCACTTGATCCCAGTGCTGCTCCCAGATCTTATCAGACATTCCCAGTGCTGCCTTGCTGGAAGGAAACCTGTGACTCACCACATTGGTAGTGTTGGGGGATGCTCCATGATGCATTAGCTGCGATACAATATTTACATGTCCCATGAAGGCAGCAACATGGATTGGAGTTAGGCCCGACTGAAAAACAGACCAAAATCCAATTTAAATACCTATTTCCACATGTCTTTACAAGAATGCCATGAGGAAAACATAAATTTTTCCAAAGCGAGTAAACCCAGCTGCTTGCTCTTCTGAGAGGGTTTTATCTTCATAAAACCACATATATGTGCTTAAATGAAAGGGCACACAGAACTGGAAACACCTATGAGTGTGGTACATGAGCAAACATAAATGTTCTAGGAATTCAGTAGTTCATCAACAAAATCAACCACAGCTAAGCAAGATTAAAATTAGGCATTTGCTAAATATTGTCTTGGAACAGGGGAAGAAAAAAAATGGAAGCATTCCTGGTACAAAGGCAAGGCATTCTGAAACATTCAGCTTGTGCAAAAAAAATCACCATCATGAATCTGCACCACTGCCCTTACACAGGATATGAAAAAGCCCAACTGGAGAGAAAGAGATGGAGAGAGGAGGAGAGGGGGGAAAAGGGAGCAGTCATGCAGCAAGGCATGACCTCAAGGATTTTGTTTTAAAAATCCAATTGGTAGTTAATATTTCCCCAGGCAGAATCACCCTCAAGCCTCCTCACAGGTGTACCAACAGTCAGCCAGAGGTGTTTTGCTACCAAAAGAAGGAGAAAGCTCAGTGGATCTCTGGAAATCCCCATGATTTAGGCAGCTTCCCCATGGATATATACAAGCCCCAGAGGGTAGAAGTGAGGAAAACACCCATCTTCCTTTCTCATGCAGAACAGGATGAGCATGAGCAGGAAGGCAGAATAACTGGCTGAGTGTGTTATTTTTTTTACCTGTTTCTAACAGTTCAGTAAATGCTTTTAAAAGTTTTTAAAGGCTAGTCTGGAGCTATATGAACTGCAGCCAGGGGACACTTCTCCCTCAAGCAAGCCAGAAAGGGATCTGTATGGTTTGCTGCTGAACAATTAGAACAACCTCACACACATTAAATCAAACTGACAGGTCTTTGTGGAGATGAACTATTCCTTGTTGCACCTTGTTTAATCTATGGAATTTCCTGTCATTTTCTAACATGGCCCATTCCACAGGGGCCACACATTCATATGTGTGATCTTTCCTCCTCTCCTAATGTGGTACAATATACATACATGGAGATAAAAGTTCCCATAGGTACTTAATTGATCTCAAAATTCTTCCAAGAGCTGGGTGCAGACTATCTCACGCTGACTGAAGTGACTTCATACTGATTTCTGTCTAGCTGATTTGTGATGAACCATGATGGTGGGAGAATATAACTTCTTTGTGGAAAGCTAAAACAAGGTCTGAATTAAACCACCTTTTAAAACAGGACTTGAGTGAAGCATAGTCTTCACCTCGATGTCTGTAACAGAGCAAATTTCATGCTCAGTGTCTTAAATTACAGAAAAAAATGGCAAAAATGGTAGATTTTATAAAGTTTTTTTGTTACATTTCACTTGTTATTCTCACTGTAATCCCAACATATATCTGTTGCTTCTGATTCATTAGGGCAACTGACTTCATTGCTCAGTTTTATTATTTCATAATATCTAGCTGAAAGTAATTGTTGACTTAATTGGTCCATGCTCTTTCAGAAATGTTGAAATATTAATCAATACAGTTACAATGAATTTTGTAGGAAAAGCTACAAGCATGGAAAAGACCATTTCTTACCTCAGTTACCGCTTGAATTGATGCACCGTGCTTTAGAAGAAGTTCCATTACTTTTATTCTGTTCTTCTTGCAGGCAATGTGAAGAGGTGTGAAACCATTCTGGAAATGAGGAAGAACACAATTTTGATGCCTCGTGTCATTAAGAAATAGATCTGAGTATGGAATTCACATAAAAGATTATTCCGTTTTAAAGGAACAACTCCCAAATTTGTTTTGGAATTCCTACATTTTTCATGAAATGGAAAGTAAAATTTTATAAGAAGATAAAGATCTATTTCATATATCCAGTTTAATTCTGAAATACATTGCCCACTCCAATAATCGATTTATTTTGAAAAATCTCAATTCTCGCAAAAGTATCAAACCCTTCTTTTCTACTTACCATATTCACTGTTAACTGGCTGGGGTTTTCTGCTGGAGTTTTTGGGGAATTTGGGATGGGTTTTTTTGGTTGGTTTTCTTTTGACCTTTTAGAACTGCTGGTAAAAAAAGCACTTTACCTTTTATGGGCTCTGGAATTTACATCTTCTAAACTATTTTTACTACTTGTTTGGTTTCTTGGGTTTTTTTTCCCATTCATTACCTGTCAGCTTACTGCAACTACAAGTATTTCACTCCTTCCTTTAAAAAAGATGTGCTCAATGGAGTGAACGTTAGAACTACCATCTTATTTAGTGCAGATGATACCACAGCAAAAAAGCAAATCAGGAAAACAAGCTGTCCAGATACCACAGAAAAAAAAGTAAATCAGACAAACAGGCTGTCCACAATTGGTACAGTAACATCAGAGCACTGAACGCTGATGCTGCTCGGTACAAAAGAGCCTCTGCAGAACATTCTGAAAACAACTGGCAGAGCTGGTCCCTCTGATCTGATCAGAATTGTCTTTTTTTTACCTGCTATATAGTAAAGAATATTGCATGTTTTCATGATGTGAGGTCCATGTCATTGTCTGTTCCAGTATAGCAGCTCTGACCCCTCTCTTTGGCAGTGGACAATGTCCAGGGTGAGCTCAGGTGTGTTTCATATCTCCTAACAGCTTGACCACAGACACCTGAATACAGGCTGATCAGTACAGGGGCTGAGAGAAGGAAATCTCTGGAGACTCTACTGTTTCCAAGAGAGTCAATCCCACCTGGCTTGTTAGGTTTCAGGAGCTCACATAACATTTCAGGAGATGAATGAGTTAGCATCAGGCTGTGAAACCAATCAACCCAATCCCTGTCAGAATGTAAATTCCTTTGGAACAGTTATTGAAGAACAAATCAAAGAGACATTTTAAACAGAATGGATTGTGATTGCAATTTGAACAAAAGGCATTCATGTATTGTTTGCATGCAGTTTAAATTGCACCATGCATCTTGCTGCTGAAGTTGTTTCTAAAGTAGAAAGGCATATGACTCCATTGACATAGAATACCACAAATACTCCTTATGTAACTCATTCCTACCTTTGACTGTTCCACATCACTGAGAACTTACAGAAATTCCCTCTGTTTTAAATGTCACTGATTACTTTCTTTGTACAAACACTTGGAAAATAAGGATTCTCTCCATACCAAAAACTACAGCAGTTACGTCTGCAGTTGTTTCATCTATTCATAATCATAAAAAGCTACCAGGAGGCAAAAGTGCTCTAGTTACACTAGAAATTCATAAATCACTGCTGACTTTCTGCAAGCAAAGGTCTTCTCTGATTGCAGGATACATTATTAACACTTTGAACCTCGAGCGTTTGTTCTTGGGCTGCAGCAGTAACAGTACATCCTCTCTGTCAGCCATCAGCAGGCAGAAAACAACTCCCAGTGAGTCTCAGCACAACTTTGCAGCAATGTTTAGCTGGGAACAGCGCCCTGCTGTGTACTCACCAGTGCTTTGGCATTAGGATTAGCTTTCTTGTCCAAGAGAACCTTGGCGACTTTGTAGTGGCCACAGTGGGCAGCAACATGCAGCGCAGTCAGGTAGTCATTGGTGACGTCGTCTACAGGCACGTTGTGCTGAATCAGGAGCTGCACACAGTTTAGATGATCCCCTTGTGTTGCCATGTGCAATGGAGACAAACCATTCTGCCAACAGAGAGACCCAGCATGCATGGGTTAGAGGATGCTCAGAGAAGGGAAACTCCTCCGCGTTGTTCTTGGAGTGTTTGTTGTATGAAGAATTTTACAAGCCCAGAGAGCACCCAAAATAAACTTAACATGTTCAGTGTAAGGATGGGGGTTCTCACTCCAGAATTTGGAGCTTGTTTGGTTAGAGTTTGTAGGCAGCCCTACACTGAAATACCATCATAACATACCAGTGATGCTCTAAATGTAGTTTCTTTCTGCCACTATGGCTCAGACAAGCTGCTCAATTTACATGAGTTACATGAGGAGCAGTAGTTTGTGACTTTTAACACCCCAGCCAGGGAATGTGCTGGTTTTTAAAGCTGAAGTAAACTCGCCACTCTAAACGTGGCCTGTATAAACCAGGCATGATAGCACAGGTCAGAGCACCACTCAGCAAACACTACACTTCCTTCATCCCTCCACTCGTGTTTTCATGAATTTGGGATGTACACATGCTTGCACCACATTAACCAGCTCTAGAGACCACTCTTCCCAGTCCACATAGGTAAAATATCAGAAGTTTCAGCTGGGCCAAAAATTTCTGAAAAAAACCCTCCATGCTGTGACCTACCACCAGCAGTGGTAAAGCTGTTCCACCAGGGAAACACCTGAGAGAGACTCAGGTACCAGTGAACTGTCTCTTGCAGTGTTTAAAATAGTGAACAAGCTGCCAAAATATATTATATTTCCAGAGTAAGACCATGAGAGAAGATTCTCAAAAACTGAAAGGACTGACATTATTTCATGATGAAAGATCAAAAACACATGCCAGAATGAAAGAGGCTTTGCTAGCAGTGGTACCTAGCTCCTTCTTCCAGCTGTAGGTTTTTTGGTTTTACTCGATTCTTCTAAAGCCAAAGCTAGTTCGGAGTGCAGAAGCTATTCTTGCAGCAGCACACAGTAGTTTATGAGCTGTGAGTGCCAGTACACTGTGTCTGCATCGCGGTGCACAAACCTTTGCTCACAGATGCAGTGCCCTCATGTGACCGCAGCCGGCAAAGGCAAAGGAGTGAGGCAAAGCCAGCCGAGACCTCTGAAACAAACCCTTCCCTCACCCACGAGATAACAGCAATAACAACCTCTCGAAACGAAGGTGGAAACACGCAGTGAAACGATATTTTACATCGAGATGGAAGCAGGATGGTGAAAGCAAACAGGCGCATCCTGTCAGAACTGGGGAGCAGTTTACTTGCAGTGCTGAGGCACAGATATTCTTGGACACAGTAGTATCTTTCAAGTAAGATTATCTCATGGGCATCTCACTTGTGATTTATGTTGGCTTGGATAAGCCTCTCTCCCATTCCCAAAGGCTACTACAGCAATTATCTGCATGGAAGCTTGATACTAGCAAGGCATTTTAAATGTTTTCACTGTCTTCTAGTGTAGTTAATAGTAGAACAAAAAAGATTAATTTCCCTTGGTCACCAAATCCTTCTGGTAACAATTTATAACTGATGATGCTTTTTAGGTGAGAGTAAAAGAATCATGAAACTTTAAACACCATCCTCCTCCATTTTAATAAGAAAGATGCTTCGGGTGAAAAGTGTCATTCTTCACAGTAACAGCCAATAAACCACGCTTACTAATGGGGTAAGAGATAGAGAAGTTAATATGGGACTCCCTTATAGGAAAGACTTGTACCAAAAAGACTGACACGGATGGAAAAGACAGGAAGAAACAGAGCTAATTTGAAAAATCAGCAAAATACTCGATAAAAATCTGTCAAGGACAAGAAAAGTGCAGCAGCTAGCCAGACCAGCTAGCCAGACCTCACACAGAAAAGCAAGAGACAAGGCTGGAGGCTAAAGAAGTTGATGAAGACAAAAAAATAACTGGAAAATTGTCTTTTATTATACCCTAAACCAGGCTTAATTCTGTTGCAGTTGATGACACTCTATAACCTTACACATGTCAGTTAATATTTCAGTGCCACATTCAAAATAAAAATATTACATGTAAGAGTGTTCTCCAGGCCCATAGCCTTCTTGTGAGAGACAAGCCAACAATGACCCTAAGAAGTGATCTGGTACTTTAGGATGGAGACACTTTACAAATACTCTTACATTACTGTTTTTTTAAAGACTGCCAAGAAAATATAAAAAGGGAAAGAAGTTCAAGATTAATCAAAGATATTGATCATTAAGGTCACACCATACCTTAAAAAAAACAAATAAAAACCCCTCAAAACAAAACAGGACCATAGAGATGAAACAAAGTATCAGCTGCCTGACTAGGTAAACATAAAATTACTGAGCTTATTTTGTAGCTGTGTCAAAGGACTTCAATCTGGGAAAGTGCCATTAACTGTACGGCAAGAAGAAAAAAAAAAAAAAAAAAAAAAGACAAAGAGCCAAAGAAATCTGGGAAACCAGCAATTAGAAGAAGATCACATTTCTTGACAGGGATATAATTTCTTACACCCCAAATCATTGGCATGTTCAGGACTGGCATTCCCTTTTCATTTTGCCTGTAGAAACCCCCTTATAATCCCTTAGGTCACCGCCTTCCCTGAAAATAAATTTAAGGTTCTTCCAGAGCAAAAAAGGGTCAGCACTACACTAAACATCTCTAGCAGGAAATAGCTATCAAACTGCAGCCTGGTTATTATTCTGAAAGAGTTTTATATAACATGAGAAAACTTTGTGAAGTTCAAACTCTTTCAAAGATGTGTCCTATTTCCAATAATATATGACTTAATTTGAAGAGAATGGAGCCACTTATTTTTGCAGAGGACAGTACTGCAGTTTAGTGCCAAATGAATGAATTCATTTATGCCATTCAGAGGTACAGCTACTTCCTAGCTTACCTTCTGAAAATGGTAGAATTAGCACATCAGAAGGAAATGCAGGAAGTTCTGCACTTTCTTCTGTTCACTTTTTAACATGTAACAGCTTTCCCTCTTCCAGAGGAGGCTCTTATTTTGCAAAAGTTGTTTATATAAGCCTCTGCAGATCAACATCCAGTCTGTCTCTCAGCCTTAGGCAATTTCAAACCCACTATCCATGTAATCTGCCTGATTTTATCTAGTGAACTCTGGGCCAGGCTGTGAGAGTCTGCTCAGGAAGAGCAACAAATTCAAAACCTGCAGTCCTTGAACAGCAGCTTAAGTTTAGGGGTAACACCTGAAACTACAACATCCACGCAACAAAGAAATGTAGTTCCTTAGGAGAGGTTTTCATTTATGATGGTGGAAATGAAAGAAATAGGGTGTATGTTTATGTGGGTGTTCTTTGGTTTGGCTTGTTATTGTGGGTTTTTTTGTCTGGTTGGGGGTTTTGTGGTTTGGCTTTGCTGGTGGTTTGGGTTTCTTTTCCCTTTATGTAATAAAAAGAGCTACCAGAAAGGGTGAAAGAGCCTTTCTCCCTGGAGTGTAAGCTCTAGGCTCCAAGAGTGGCAGATGTGGCC
This sequence comes from Phylloscopus trochilus trochilus, assembly GCA_016584745.2. Lineage (NCBI taxonomy): Eukaryota > Metazoa > Chordata > Aves > Passeriformes > Phylloscopidae > Phylloscopus > Phylloscopus trochilus. The sequence goes on from WQNJ02000014.1 coordinate 29,451,139, forward strand.
CAAGGGGTTCCTAGACAGCCCCTTGTGGTTCTCCCCTGCTCATGGAGTGTGCAAGCTAGGGCTGTGGGAGGCCATGGAAATTCCACATGCAGAGGATGGGTGAAAACTGTCTGTCAGATTACCCATGACAGCTCTTACCAGTGACTCACTGAGCAGAGGAAAGCTGGTGCCAACCTCCCCAAACAAATGCTAAATATAATCCAGTAAAGGGGAAAAAAAAAGGAGGGAGGAGAAAAGCAGAATATAGAAGGGTGCTGAGACAGAATAGGACAGGATGACAGAGAGGAAAAAGAAATAACAACAGAACAGAAATGTTGCTGAAACACATTGGTTACAGACTAAGAAAAAAAAAAAAAAAGTAGTGGAAGGTTATCTTTGGAAAGAACCTCAACAAACTGCACAGCCCAAATGTCATCCCTGAACGGGGAAGTCATGGATTGCAGTGGTGCAAAGCAGGCTGCTGCTCTGAGATCTGAAATCAGCAGTAACTGCACAGCAGAGACCACCACCAGGAGAGTTCTGGCAAGTGCTTCCTTTAATGCCAGCCCTTGGGTCTAAAGCAATCTGTGCACCCTGGCACAGGTGATTTGAAATGATCAGGAAGAATTTTGCATAATAAACTGTAGAGAGGCAGAAAGTGCAGAAACTGATAATCAGGCTAAGTCCTTAGGAAATACGAGCTGTCTCTGCAAAGGGACATTGCTCTATTTTTACCTCGTGTCTCTCCTCTAGCCTTAGGGAAAATTGGTACAAGCTGAAGATTTATTGTAATCACCGTGTATTTATTCCAGGATAGACACAGAGATCTTCAGCTACTGAAATTCTGAGGGACAGGGTTGCCACACTAGCCTTTTTGGTTGGCACAGAAATCTTTTCTTGTACGTCTCGATTTAACACATTTTACATATGCAGACGTGCTCTACATACGGCATTCACTTTGGAGAGCTCCCACACAGTTACTTTAAATAACTAAGAAATAGGAAAGTTATTGCCAAAACCTTAAACATATGAGACATACAGAATTACATTAGGAAAAGGAAAAAAAAATGTACAAGGATTATCCCACCAGGAAAGAGCATCAGTTACCTTGGTTTTGGAAAGAATGGGGGCACCACGATCCAGCAGCATTTCTACAACCTGCTCATGGCCACTTCTTGCTCCACAGTGGAGGGGGGTCAGTCCATCCTGTGGGATACAGAGTTATGACTGATTAGTGTCAGACATGCAAGAATCTTGCACACTTCTGTTCAGACCTGTGATGTCCTAGGAGGCTCATTAATTCCTGCAAGGTGCTGCCATTCTGCAAATGAACACTTGAACCTGCTTCTTCAAACCAACTGAGCACATTCTGGCTCTGATTTTCTAAACATGTAAATAGTCACTTCACATTGGTGTTCATGCAATGGGCTTCTTCCAGGCCCTCACTGCACATGCAAGAAAAAGGTGAGATTGCACTTCAGGTACTTTTTGCCTTGGAGAAAACTGGGTCTCTCATTTGTCAATATGCATCAAAGTCAGTAGATAGTCAGTTAGTCTGAGAGGGAAAAAAAAATCCTCCTCAGACTTTTTTATTACAATGATTTTGACAAGTGTAAAGCAGACAAGAAAACCACCTTAATCCCAGGTGATGGAAGTATGTTGGACTCACTTCTGTCTTGTTGTGCAGACTGTGCTTATGTGACCTCCAGCTGAATGACTGGCCTAGAGTCAAGGCATGCTGTCCATGCCTCTTTTAGAATAGTTTGCTTAGTAATAGTCAACATCCTGTTGCTTGTTGCAAATAATGACGTCATAGTTTTCAGAAACTTTGGGTTTCCATTTCCAAGTCACAAAGGAAGGGGCTTTTCTCTGGTGTCTTCCACTACTCTTAAAACACATATGTTGTATTGTCTAGAATACAGATGTCATATCATTTTTATAAGGGATTATCTAAAATTCTTTCTCACACACATGCACTCCCCCTCCATTTCTGTATGGTAGCAAGTATGATTACGGTACCTCCTTAGTCATACTTCTCATGTGCAATTAATATTCTTTGTTGGTAATTCCTAAACCACACTCCACTGGAATATCAGCTTAAGCCCTGCAAAGTGTAGAGGGCAGCCAGGGAGAGGGAGGAGATGGTTCGGAGAGCCTTACATTCTCCTGTTTCTACATTTTTGCCTGCTCCTAATAAACCCCTGAAAGATAACAGGTAGGTATTGTCATGATAAACTTTCCTGCTTGTATGGTTCCCATTGTGCATGTTCTTGCATTTAGAGTAAGGCATATATTTTGATGAAGAAAGTATTATGGTTCAGACTTTACTCCCTTAACTGAAGGGAGCCATTTTTTCCCACAAGATGAATACAGCTTGGCCCACCATGTTCTTACTGACACTTCTCAAGTCAATTCTGTTGTAATTTCTGCTTCTTCTTGCTATTTCAGCCCATAAAGCACTGGAAAGTGCATCTTGTTAAAATGATACTACACAAATTCACGCTGTATTTCTCAAAACACTTAAGTAAAGACGAAGAGAAAAATGATGCACTTTCAGCTGAGTTGCAAATGTTTTGCCATAGCTTCCCAAGTGTTTAAAATGGGTAATGCATATTTATTATACTGGTATAGTATAGGTGAGGGCATATCATATACTGAGCAGACACAAACATTTGATATGAAAATATCACCTACAAAAGAAAAAGAAAATTTGTATGGGAAGCAAAATCAAGCTCAGCAAGGCTAGGTAACTACAGACCTGTAGGCAAGAGCTGAAGATCATCATGTACATTAGATTGTTCACTATTTTTACTTCCTATAATTATCATATTCTGCAGGTACATCAAAGATAGATACTCAAGGAGACCAGGCACCAAAGTTAGAGACCATTTTCCAGATTTATTACCTCCCAAGTCATTTCACCAACATGCCATGGTCAGTATGTACCATGCTCACAGAGAATGAGACACATTTGATCATCCTCCTGTACCAGACCAGACCCTTCCAGTGCTCCCAGAGCACAGCACCCCACCCCTCTGTGGCTATTTCTGCCTGACAAGGTTTCTGTGGCTCAGGAGGAGCAGGCAGTCATGCTGGCCCTCATTCTGGACCACACAGCAGTCACTACCACCAGATGCATCACGTGTGACACGGCATGACAACGCAAGCAGGTGCTTGTGGGGACAGCTGATCTATAGCTATTGTTCACATGATGTCAGGTCTCCACTGCAAAGAGCAAATACACTCCAAGACAGATAATTTAGCTGCATAGGTTTTTTTTTTCTTTTTTGTAGTTTCAAAAGACACTATTCACTGATTTAGTTAATTGCTACGTGACACTCAGAGCAGGTAAAGAAATGTGCAGAGGCAATCTGAAATGCAGATGACAAAGACTTCTGTTTTAAAAAGAGATTCTGAGATTAAAACAGACTGCTCTGAGCTCAGAAAGACTTCACTGACTTTGTCAGGAGATTTTCTCATTGCTTATTTACTGTTCACATAGACTATACCATGTGAAGCATAAAATATATTACATGTATTAGGAAGCAAACTTGCCTTAATATGATAGTCTGCAATGGCTCAGAAAAACCATTACAAACGATTATGACAATAATCTGCAGATTAAGGACTCTGTAAGTATGCACTGACATGATAAATCATATCATCTGTATTATCTATCCCTCCAGAGAGCCTGAGAGCAGCTTCAGCAAAGCCAAGAGGACAATAGGAGGAGTTATGATTAGGTACAAGCTTCCCATTAGCACTGCACACCCAGCTCTGGGGCTGCTGCCTGCTTTAGCTTTTATTTTAAACATACACACATAAATGAGACCCAAGCATTGTTTCTTGTCCTTGTTGACACTCAGGTACCTGTGTAGCTCCCTGATCTTTTTACACTGGACTCAAAACTGTCCTGACACTGAGCCTTCCTGCTGCAGTGTGCTTCCTCACCACCCCATGTGGCTTTAAGGGATCCCTGAGTGGCATGGGGTCAGCACAGAGCAGCCTCCTTGTACTTCCCAACAACCTCTTCCCTGTCAATGCTCACCCAGGATTCCCCTTGCATCATGGCATCCTCTGGGCTGTCTCCCAAAGCCACAGCAGCCTCAGTACCACAGCTCTCACATCAGTGAGCATCAGCTTCTAACCCAGTCAAAGAGCAATGAAACCAAGCACAATACCCAGTAAAAACTTAAATGTGATGGAAATACTCAGCAAGAGCTTGTCAGAGTTCGAGCCAGCTCCCAGAGCCTGTCCACAGCCTTGGCAGGAGCACCAGGCACTCCTGTCCCCTGAGCCAGAGGTGACAGCACACATTCCCAGGGGAGCAATTACTGCTGCCTCCAGGGTTTATCTGCCCAGTGCTGCTCAGTGACTCTCCATGCACACACTCAGCCCAGCAGGGCTCTGTCCCCACAGCCCCTCCATGCTCCAGCTCTCCTGAATTCCTCACTCCATTGGCACTATTGCAAATTGCCCCTTCTGGGTAATAAGGCAACAAACAAGGTCTGCTCTCCCTGCACATGCAAAGCACATTCAGAATGCTAACTGTAGTTATTTCATATCTTAATATACGTGGGTTTTCTGGAGCAGCTTATGCATGATCTGATGCATCTTCAAAGAGCATATCCCACATGTTTTCATGCAGATATGAGTGCTGGGCCTGTTATTTAGCTGTAAAATCAGTAGAATGAAGATTATAAACACTTATTGTTAATCCAGGCTAAAACTTGCTTGCTGCCTGCTTCAGACACAAATTCACTTTGGCATCTACAGTATTAGACAGCCAAAGCAAATCAAGCTAATTTAATCAACCTCTCTAATTAAATCTTACTTTTTAAAGTCTTTTCTGGAAGACAGAAAAAACATAATTAGGGCAACATTCAGTAAACATGTTACATGAGGCATTAACAGGCCTTTGCCCAGAATCTTAGCTAAAAACCAGAATGATTAAAGCTGCCCCGGCAGCACATAGTTCTTGAGGGGTACCCTTAAGAATGCAGTACCCAGCCTCAAATACCAGCTGCTAGACATCTCACACACAAAAAAGACAAGAGAGGGAAGACAAACAGCTGGTTAAAATAAACAATGCACCATAGCGTGAAGTAAAATGGAAAAAAAAAAAAAAAAAGGCATGTCTGAGTCTCAAAATAGTTTAAACATAATTTTTGGGATGTGCCTCACACGTTCTCCCAACTCCCAACTACAGTGTGGAGGTGTGTAAAAGTAAAATGATGCTCATCAAATCCCAGTCCTACTGAATCCAGGGAAACTGGGAGCTCCTGGATTACTTTTAGAATAATTTAAACAGGATAAGGATTTAGCCCTTCACGTTAACCTTTTGTGCAGTACTGCAGCACTACAGTTTCCTGGACCATCTGTCAGCAGCAAAGGCAAATGCTCATGGAAATGACTAAGGAATAGAAATCGTTACCCCAACTTACTTATTACTCAGGAAAGGCTTTATGTTAATTTATCTATAAAATGGTTATTTTTGTGAACAATAAGAACAAGCATTATGTGGAGAGTATTCCAGTATCCCATAGAGAATGGATTGTAGGAACAGACCACAAAATGCTGGCTGAATAGTTAAATCTGTCCCATCTAAGAGTCAGAGGAGCAAATCCTGGCTCTGTTAGTGTTCGGTCAACAACACAAAACAGTATGTTCTGCATTCTGCAAAGGTGAAATACAGACATGAAACAGGAGAAACAAAGGCCTAAGAATTTCTCCCCCTGAGCAACAGAAACCAGAAATTCCAAGATTTTTTTGTTGTCCTTTCGTAAGGGCACAGAACCTTTGCCATTTCCCTTTAAGGAGGTATTTTTTGTTCCATAATGAGTCCTTGAATTAAATAATATCATATTGTCCAAGACAAAAAACTATTCTAACAAAAAAAAAATCTGTTTATCTCTTACATACAAAAATTATGTTCACCTCTTAAAAAAATAGGAAAAAAGAGATATCATGACATTTTTTAAAATGGTACAAGGAGATTCATTTATTTTCACATGCAAATCCCACCTGTTATCAAGCTGTGTGTGCATTCAGCACCTGCCCCTCACAGAGCACACAAGGCTGGGCTCTGCCTGGGCATCCAGCTGATAAGCAGGACTTGACACATGTATCAGAAAAGACAGCCCCAGCTGCTCTTTGCCTTTCAGTGCATTCAGCGGTGGTGATGCTGTTGTAAAGGATATGACCAGAGCCTTTGTCATCCTGTATTTTTGTAGGGCCATTCTATATCTGGGGCATTGAAAACAAAAATAGTGCTTAAAAAAAAAAAAGAAAAATCTGCAAAGTTGACATATCTTAATTGTTCAGCCTTGTAAAACAACATTGGGTCAGGCTGGAACAACAGGAGAGATTCAGCAGGAACATGTGTTGTGCCAGCTCAGAGCAATTAATCTTTGCTGCTGAATATGAGAGCCAGGCAGGCACTCCTCAAACAATGCCCTTTCTTCACCCAGCACCTCATTCCTCTCAGCCTTCTCTTGCTTTTGGTACTGATTTCTGAACTGCTGTGATACAGGCTGCGTGGTGGCCAGAGCGTTTTGAGCCCCACAAAGATGTATCAAGCTCTGAGGGCTGGCCTGCAACTTCTCAGAAACAGCTTAAGAATGTTTGTAAGACGGCTCTTCAGGTGTGCTTTGTAAAGCAAAGGTTTTATTCAATGAGAAGATAACAAACAATGCAAAACCAAAAGAACAAAAGCCGTGCACAGTGCAGAGAAACATCTAGCACCAAAAAGCACCGAGCAACTCTGAGCTCATTCTTAAGTGTACAATGCTCAAGGAGGGATGATTTGGCTTGCTGCCCAATAGAAACAGCCCCAGGTTTTGAGAAGCATGCCAAAGATCCAAAAGGTGCCCCTGTGCTGCCACTGAGCCAACCACGGTAAGAAGGGCACAGAACTTTCCAGCTCACCTTCCTTATACATTCAGAGGCAAACTGAAACTCTTTTCCTTACATGCTTGGGTGTGGAAAATGCAACGCAGCACTGGTGCTGCTCCCTTTGCCCGTCACGGAGCCGTGTGAGGCTCCGGGAGCCTCCTCGGCAGCGACGCCCCCAGCACAGCCCGCAAAGCCGCCGGGGTGAGGCCGGGCACAGCGCTCCACTCCCTCCCTGACTGCCAGGAAACCAGGAAACCATGCCTCTGCTACTGCCAGCCAGTGCAACCCTGGGTGACACACCTACAGCACGAGCAGGAGAAGTTATGTGATCCCCTTCTGACTTCTGGAGAGGATGGTGTCTGGGGAAACAGGCAGAAAAAACAAACCACTGCTTCGTGAACCACAGCCATCACTGCCTTTTGCCTCACTGGGAAGCTGTGCCAGACTCAGGAGCTGTTAATGCTTCTGCCCTCTTCCTAGATCCTGTTTCCGTCCCAGCCTGTATTTTTAGTTACATAAATTATCCCCGTGTCTGACCCCGGAGCTTGTGATACAGGAAATGAAGCAGAGCACGAATTTTCCTGACTAAAAGAACTAACTTGACTCCAACTATTTAAAGTACTGGTCCCTAATGATTTGGACTGCAGTGGGCCATACAAATACTTGCAGAGGGAGGCAATTAATGCCCCACCAAGCCCCTTTCTCCCTGCTCTGACCAAATGCACATCTGTTCCACCACCAAGCAGTGGCCCTCCCCACCACAAGGTAGAATCACAGCCCTCAGCCTGGTACCCCTATGTAGCACAGAGGAGGCTGGAATTTCAGTCCAGAAACTATACCCACTGTCCACATTACCCATGGAAAGTCAACTCTTCCGTGTTGCCCAACTAGAAAAAAACTGAAGCATTTTAGAAACAAATCATTTGCTACTAAAGGTAAAATAGAAGCAATAAGGAAAAACATGTGGAGAGAATGAAGAAATGACAAAATAGATTGACCCAGTTTCTGAATTCCACAGAGAAAAAAACCCACAAATGTGCCTAACAAGCACTGCAGGAAACCTCAGAGACTATAGTAACCAAACAAAAACCTGTGAATACAGGAAGAACTGTAGAAGAACTATTCTTAGGTTATTAATTTCTTTTGTTTAGAATGATTCTGAAAGGTAGAACTTACACAGACTAATTCAAAATGGAAAAGGTAGAGGTGATAAATTAGTATTTCAAGAAAATGGTAACTGTCAAAAAGCTACTGGGACAGCTCCTGAGAGTTACCTCACACACACAGGAGTGGAGTGTGTTGCAAAGACTGCCCTGACAGCCCACAGCACCACTAGTTCCAGGTTTACTTCCAAACTTTGAACTTCTTCCTTCTCTCTCTTTTTTTTTTTTTTTTCCTTTTTGTCCTCCCTTTTCTTTCTGCTGCAGTGTAAGTAAATAAAATATCTCTGGTTTGGTTGGGTTTTAACTACAGCAATTAGACATAACCATATGCACTGAGTTTCTGAGTCACTCAGGGCACTGAGCTGGGTGTCAGCCTGATAGAAACCATCCCTCTGCCCGACACATGTGCTGACAAACCCCAGCCAGCAGCCAAGCACTCCTCACACAGAGCCTGAGCTGCAGGAGGCTCACCAGCCACACCACGCTCTGTGACACTGCCTGTGGATAGTGACAGGCGAACACACACTGCAGCTCAGTTACCCTGCTAGCATTCAAATTCTGAAATATCTGACCTGAATTCTTGTCTTTTAGCATATTCCTGTACCTTCACCTCTACTTCCAAATAGATGAAAGCAGCTCCTAATTAAACACTGGAAAGGGAACATGCAAAATGGTTGGCTCTGAGCTTTACCATCCTTGGTGTTTTACACACTGCTGTAAGAGATGTAAAATGTTAGCATCCTGCTGCAATCATTTCATAAAAAATAAATGCAGTGCAGCTGTATTAGCCTGCCAGGAAGATGAATGATTTAAGCTCTACAGCAACACACAGGTCAGAGGCAGCAATTCCACAGCCACTCACAGCACTCACACTTGAGCTTACCCTTGTTTTGGCATCAATTTTAGCTCCCCGATCAAGTAGGAGTTTGACCATATTTGCGTTTCCCCTTTTTGATGCAACATGCAACGGTGTGATATCATTCTGTGGAAGAGAAAAACATGAAAATAAATGTGCATACGTCTGTCTTTCATGAATTCCATTTTTGGTTTGCTAAGAGAATGAATTGTGCCTAATTTGCTAAAGCGTAAGACAGTTTGTTTCCCTGGGAGCGTGAAAGCAAAGGGAAGCAGTGTTCAACCACACATGTGAATTACTGGCCTGATATCTCAACACACACAGTGAAGACAAAAGTCAAATTGTTGTTAGAGTTATGATTGTGCCTCAGCTCACAACTTTTGCCTAAGGATTAAACTTATACAATTTTACTGAATCCTAGCAATTTAATCCAGCTGTGGTTGTTTATGAGCCTGTAGTGATAAGGATTCATACCTCAGCTTCACCGGCCTTGTAGGAGCCGTATTTATTATCTTATTTTTTATTAGAAAAATAAAAAAAAACCCATTATATCTGTAGATCTCACTCAAAAATTACGAGAGGCCGACGTTACTTATTTCTGAACATCATCAGCAAACTCTGAAAGCCTGGCAAGCACCTTCACCGAGTTCCACCGTTAATTTTGCCTACTCAATTTGCTCCCCTAAGGGGTGTAACACCCTGCTTGAAGTGGGGCTGCAGAGAGGTGTATGTGCTTCCCCGAGCAGTGCCTGGCAGGCTGGCACAGGCAGGGATGCTGCACATCGAGGACAGTTACATAACCAACACACAGGCACTTCTTTAACAAGATGCAGCCAGGACGTCTCTTCATGCTCTGATGAATCCTTTCTCTCGTGGCGTATGAAGGCCACATCCTGCATATATTTCATCATATGGAGACAAGTAAAAATAAAAGGATCCAAACAAAGCAGGCAGCTCGTGTATGCAGACAAACAGAATCGCCCAGGACGCGTTCCCACGTGTTCGGGGCCAGCACAAACAGCTGGCTGCGTAAAAGCAGCGGCCCTGGCACCCAGCAGAAGGCAGCAGCTGCAGTGAGTGTGTGTCCTGAGGCTGACTCAATCAGAGGCACCCTGAGCAGCTGGGGAGGGAGGGGTACCAGTGTCTGACCTGGCTAACAGAGCGATCAGCAGCGCTGCCTCAGAACTGCAGGTGAGTGGAGTGACAGAGAACCAGCACTGAGGAGAGATCCCCTCTCAGATGTGACAAGCTGACTCACAGCCTCATCATAACCAAGCACCTCATGCAGCTGCTACATCTTCATTTACACAAAATTTCACTATGAAGCGAACTCACAGCAACTAGAAAGTACTAATTAATATTATCACAGCAGTAAAATACATGTTAGCAAGGTTAAATGACAGAGATTCTTTCTACAATATTCATGATCATTAGAGTATCAAAGTGATGACTGTGCTAGGGTAGCTTCTCATTACTTTAAAAAAACAAAGTAAAGCAAGAAGATGCTTAGCACATTAAACAGAAAGTGAAGCACGTCTAGCCCTTTCAGGGAGGCAAAACCATGTGATCACAGATTTTCTGTGAGTTGGTTTTGAAAAAAAGAATTAATTTTATTTGACTGGGAGTTGACACTGGATATAATGTGGGGTCACTGCATTACTGTACCAGTCGTAAAGAGGACAGAAAAAAAGGGAGAAAAACAATTATGTGGAGATACTTTCTGCTTTTTCTCTCTTCCCAGGAGGAAAGATGTTACTGAGGTCAGAGGGGGAGAGAGATGAATTCTACTTTCCCGATAAAAAAATGGTGAAGGAAATAACTTTCGTGTCTTCAAGTAAAGAGTACTGCAGGTAATTTAGATTAAAGAAACACCTTTTTCTGCTTGCTGATGTTAAGGGGTAAAGAGGTTAACTCAGCCTAATAGACCCTAGTGCTCTGTTAATACATCAAAATATTTTAGTACTAATAATTTACTGCCTCATACACAGACAAGAAGAAAAGCATTTTCCAAGTATCAAGAAAGAAATGGAGGAGGAAGGGAGAGCATTACCAAAGACACGACAAATACTTACTAGAAGTCTGGTTCTCATTCATCTTGACACTAAGCTCAATGTAGTGCAGCACAGGGGAGGGCATAACCACATAAGAATGTGCACTTTGGATCTAATTATTGGCCAGTCAAAGCTCCTGTTGCCATCCTGTTGTTGATTCTAGAATGGGCAGACGAGTGCTGGCAAATACACAACTCAAGACTAAAAGAGATGACTTCCATTTGGCAATTAAGGGTTAGGTCACACTATTTGCTTGCAACAGGGGAAAAAATTAAAAATATCCATTTTCATGTTCAAAACCAAGTCCTGTTCAAATGACATTCCTATTTCTGGATTGCTACCAGAACTTTTAAGACAGCAGATTTCTCTCCCAGCTTCTGACAGGGGCGATCACCCTGGCTGGAATTGTGGGGAAATTCTCCAGCACCAAATAAGGACTGAGCTCGAGAGCTAGCAACACATCTTTGGTCTATGTGATCACCTGTGTTTAGAAAAACATATACATTTAAAGTCTTTAGCATCTTGAAACCTGGAGTTACTTTTGGTTGAAAATAGGCAGCAAGTTCACATTCCAAAGAGATGGATGAAGAAAGGATGTGATCGCTCCAGAAAAATTTTGTGAAGAAAACCAACTACACACACAGCTTCCCTGAAATAATTAATGGAGCAGGAGAAATCAAGCATATGATTGATTGATCAAGCTCTATATGTCCTTAGGGATGACCAAACAACTCCTCTTTCCTAGGAAAGAGCACTCATTCCCCTGGAAGGAGTCTGTAGTTTTTGGTGTACTTTAATAACCTGATTAGACAGTTCATTAAAAAAATTAAGAGATAAAGGAATAAAAACACTTTTAACCTTTTTCACCCTTAACATCTAAGGAAAACACTGTGAGGAAAAGAAGGGGAAAAGAGAGAGGGGGCAAGCCTCTATTCAGAATTTAATTTTGCTGTTTAGCTATTTAAGCTTTTACTGGTAGCAAAGAATGTGAAGTAATAATTCAGCTGGCTGAGAGTTCTGACTCCAAACAGGTAAGGAGGTGCATTATGTGAATGCTTGAATAATTGCACACTAATATTCAGGCCAAGAAACTTGTTTTTGGTCAATACTGTGTTGTACCATGTCTTAAAGAATGACAGCTAGAAGTTTCATATGTATGGTCTTCCCCACCTCTCATCTCACAACTAAGAACGTGAACTGAGAAGTGAAAAAACCTCAGACAACACCATCATTAATTCTTCTGACGACAAAACATAAAGTGAGGAACTCAAAATGGAGTTATTTGTACTTGTCACAAGAAACAAGAGATTAAAAAAGCTTCATAATATGTGCAACTTTGGTGTTGTTTATTCACACTAAAACTGTGGTATCAGCAAACAAAATAGCCACCAAAAGTAAGGTTCTGAATTCTTCAGTGTATCAACAGCATCTGCTGTCTTTTCAGTCTATTTTTATCCGTTTGATCTTCTATAAATTTCTCCCTTTGTTCTTAAGATAGAATAGTAAATCAGGAAATTTTTGAAGACATTTTCCCGCAGTAATAAAGATGAAATGTCTTCCAAAAGTTGCCATTAAAAGATGTGGTTCAGATCTAGAATTCCTGCTGGAGTGCTGCTTGCCCTTGCTGTTGAAATATCCAGTGTTGGGTAATGTCTCAGGTAGACCCCTTTGACACTGAGGTCCAATTTGTGAGTTAATAAATTCTACAGGGAATATGAAGCATAACTTGTGAGAATAGCAAGCTAAAACAATGCAAAAAAATACACAGCCTTTCCTCTCCTTCTTGTCAGATTTCCTGGGGTACGTGACCTGAAGTACTCTGAGCCCACACATAGCTCAAAATGCCATGGATCAGGTGCATGCAACTTCTTCTACACTTCACAGCATTGTGGATGGTGGTTTTCCCTTTGTCTCCATCCACTGCCTGCTGCAGCCCACCACCCCCTCCTCACACAGGGCTCGTGCCTTCCTCCACAGCCACACAACATCCACAGATATGATGGGTGAGGAGCAACCTGCTTTTACAGCCAGTGGCCTTTGCTTTGCTTTGCTTAGAGGGAACACTAAGCCTTTCCAGCTGCAGCTCTCTATCTATAGCTTCACAAGAAAACTCAAAAACTTATGAGTTATCTTGTGTTGAGAAATGAGCCACCTCACATTTCCCAGCTGAAATGAGATCAGCTGCCCTCTGACACTGTTATCCATCACAGTTCACCACAGCAGTCAGAATTGCTCCTTTCCACTACAAATTAGTAACACGAATGGATAGGAAGTCAAGAAAAAACCAGGGTTAAAATTGTCAGTGTGCAAAGTAGATCTTATATGGTTACATTTTAATGCATTTAGAAAACCAGGAACTCCCCCTGGGTTGCTGGTGTGCTATGATGTCCTATGAGATTGCCTCTCTCTCCCATCACAGCTGGAGTCTTACAAGCATAAGGATGCTAATAATAACTAAGAAAAGTAAATGTTTGCACTTACAGCTTCATATTGGGCTCTGAAGTGCACCTTTAAAGGAAGGCACAAAACAAATGGAAAACCTTTCCTAGTCATATTGACTAGGTAAGTTCTGGATTGATTTAAATACTGACTGAGCAGCTGATGACACCAGGACTGTGAAGACTCATTGCCAGTCACATGGACTTGATATTTCTTTTTGCTGCCAATGAGACAACTTACCTCCACCTCTGAGCTCTCCTCCCAGTCTCTCAGTGGAGTGCAGTTTTAATCAGAAAAATTACACTTATCTGATTTCAAATTTCACTTCCTTGATTTAAAACAAACCAGAACAGTTTCTTACCAAAATTTTCTGATTAACTTGGAATTTAGTAAGATAGTTCTTCTCAATCCTCAAATGAGAGCAAACTCTAGGAAGAGCTTAATATTGACACAGAATGTGTGAGTAAGACAGAAGCTGAAAACAGCCAGACAGCTATAACAGAATTTTCTTATACAGTCTGGAAAATCCCTCCAGCATTAGAGGTTTTTAAGGAAAGAGCATAATGATGGTTTCCATTTGCATTGTTATCACCACTATTGCCAAATTCTGGAGGTATAGGAAGATTGTGGTGTGCATTTGAAGATTCTCATATGCAACCATGCACCAACACCAACATGTTGTATGTTAAAACACTCAATATCCTCCCCTGTATTTTTCTGCAATTCAGAACTGGAGCTACAGCACAGCAGAATTCCTGCAGAGAAAAGTCTTATATTCTAGTAGCAGTTACTGGGATCACTGAGGCTTGTATAGATGTTTCAGAAACTAAAGATAAAATTGCACAATCAGATGCTTTCCAGGAAAACCCTCAACAGTGCACCATTTTCCAGCTTTTTTCCTCCTCTCCTTAATGGTAGTAAGTCTTATATTGTGCTTTTTTTAGCTCTTGTGAGCTTATACATTTAACTTCCTTCAGGGTTGAGATGCATAAAATGAGTCCTGGAAGAAAAGAAGGAAGACTATAGAAACAGGCTCTTATGGCCAACTACCACTGGGGAAACAAAGATGTGTTTCTCTTATGCCACTGTCACTTAGATATTGCCTGCTCTTTTTGATGGGCTAATGGTGTTCTGCTTCTCAGCCTCAGGGTCATCATTAATGCATGTTGTCCTCACACCACCCTCAAAATGACCAAATCCTTTCCTAACCTTCCAGTAAGCAAACTTTCTGCAAGCAAAGCCCACACCCAGTGGAACTGAGCTCTCCTCTAGGATAAGGAGTGCTGTGTATCAGGAAGGCTTTTCCCATGGCTGGATGCAGTTTTATGGCACAGCGACGAGCTCCTGTTTGCTTTGGCAAGAAAGATGCAGGGAGAGGTCATCTACACAGAGAGGATTCCCTGGCTACTTCCATCTTCTGACTTGCTCAAGTACAGAGTGGATCTGGGGGTCACACAGGTCTCTTTCAGCTGTTGCTCTGGAAGCTGCAGAGAATTTCATCCTTCCTTTCTAACCACTGTTTTCCTCAGAGACAGGTGGAGCTTCAAAGGCGCTTCCTTGCCTGGACTAAACAGGTCTTTCCACTGGAAGATCATCTCAGACAGAAGAATGCTATCTGAAGACTGTTTGTAAATCCCCTATTTACCTAAATAAAATTCCCAGTTTATTCAAAACACCTTCAAAATCATTAGAACTAAGTAAGACATTTGACACAGTTTGATTTAAAGGCACAAGTGATAAACGATAGTGATAAAATTTGTTTTTCCTGTTGAAAATAATTGATAAAATAGATTCACTTAAAGGTATCTGGCTACATTTCAGTTTGTAACTAGGAGTCATCACACCTCTCCAACGTCAAGTGGCACTATCAGCTAAGAGAGTGGTGCCTGGAGCTATTGCAATCCTTCAAAGCCCAAGTGGTGAGTGACTGCTTTAAAGTGTTAGTCTGGCTAAGAAAGGAGACCCACTTCACCCTCAGTTACTCTTTATTCTCCTCCTCCACTTCTTTAGTTTCTGTGTGATTGTCTCCCAGTTACATAAGAGGAAAATATGGTGATGCAAAGAAGTATTTGAAGTATTTTGGAGAAGCTGGACACATGATAATGTACTACAGAAAAAGGATGATGAGGAGTCATAAAATGCCTGTTACTCTGCAATGCGTACCCTGCCAGTAATTGTGACAGGTTTTCTGTTGAGTTTGAGCCCAAGTCAAGCAATTTGGAATGATTGTTTTTCCTTTGTTACAAAATGGCAAACATCCAGCTGAATAAGGAGATTTTGTTTCACTTGGAATGAGGTTAGGATGGCTCCCAAAGCTGCCTCCTTGTTTATAGGTGGAATAAAGGGCATCGAAAGCTGATTTACTGGAATTATTTCCATCCATCCCACTGGGGAGTTTGCTGTGCCACCTTCCCTGCACTTGCAGCAAGGCCAGAGAAGAAAGCCCAGACACAGAAGAGAGAATGCAGCTCAAGGGAAGACCTGACGTGACATCAGTCACTCGGCTGCAGGAGTGCAAACCTGTGAAAATAGGTACATTTCCAACCCCCCAGCCTCTACAGTCAGCAGGTACACAGGCTGGCAGGCACTGTGACACCTGTAAGAGCTCCTGGAGCTGTGCCTGTCTCCTAGCTGTGGTGAAAGAAGGGACCAAGGGAATATGTGACAGCTGAGAGGCAGGCAGGTGTGTACCGGTGGGGCTGAGGGAGCAGCTGCTACTGAACATCACTGGGGACATCATTTACTTACAGTACAGCACCACTGCTCACCTCCTGCCACACACAGAGCCATCAGCAAGCTCATCTCTTTCCTTGCCTTCGCTGCTGGAACCTCTATCTTCCTCTTGGAAACAGACTGAAAACAGCAGCTCAGGAGATCTCCTTTGCCACAGGTCTGCCCTCCTTTTTCTTACATCCTTCCACCACACTTGCCCTTGGCCTAAGAGCTCTGCCTTCATCCTACACATCCCACTCGCATTCCTCCACCCTTCCCCACCCTGACTACACTGATGGTGGCAGATGGCTATTTGTCCTGCCCTCACACTTTTGTCTTCACATTCCCCTGTTCGCACAAGCTTCTTTTGTTACCATAATCCTCTCCTCTTGTTCAAACCTCTCCCCAGAATTCATATGTTCCTGAAGAGTTTTGAACATATCTGAGAGACAGACAAGGACAATTAATTTGTATTTACTTAAGAAAGGAAAAATTCACAAAGTGCATTTGACATCTTAAAAGTTTGTTCTTTGCACTTCTGAAAGCTACAGTACATATGGCAATATTTTATTTGGGTTACAGCCCTTCCATATCATTACTCTGTTGTTCATCTCACATTGTCAGCAACTCAAATAAGGGCCTTCCCTGCAGAGGGAAGACAGCAGACTGTGGATAGTGTTTACAGAAACTAAAACAAGAGACAAGAGGTGGCAATGAGCAGGCTTTACCTGTGGGTCATTTTCTGCAATTTGGGTAATCAAGGATCAAGCCAGGGCTCCCCTACTTGATGCTGCTGTGCTCTGTTAGCCTGCAAATCCACTGCTCTGCCAGAGCCTAACCCAGCCTTCTGCGCAGTGCTTTCTTCCCCCGCAGCCTGATAAGCACTAAAGAACAAAATTCAACTCCATATTACTGTTATTTATGCTACAATTCTCTCTGTCACAACACCTTTATCTAGATTTGCAACTGCCACGGCGTGGAGATGAGCGCTCTCTCTCTCTCTCTCTCTGGATGCCCCCGCCCTGTATCACAAGCACAAACAAGCGCTCGGTGCTCCCTGAGTCACAGCCTCAGCCCACTGCTCCTTCGGGCTGATGTCACTGCATCCGCACTTCCCCAGCTCTCCCAGAACTCCGTCTGCCTCTGAGGATGACAGCTAATGGAGGCAGAAATTAGAATGTCCAGATCTTGAAGAGGAGGCAAGAATGGCCTTATTACTCTGGATGTGCTCTCCACAAATGCCCTTAATCCAAAACAGAGCTGCTGAAGCCTAAGACTTATTATTTTATTAAAACAAGCATAGGCAGATGGTATTTAGTGCACTGGTACTAAATGCTGCTAATTGCTAATGTAGTAGCATTGCTAATCCCTAATCTTGTTTCTGAGTGGGAAAGAGTTGACCCAAGACCCCATTTGTCTTCCTTGCTTCTGTGATTAGGGCTTATCAAATAGGCAATGCCAAAGCTTAGGGTGGTATGAAATGCCTTAATGCTCTAATTGGGTCAGTTAAAGGACTTGGAAATCAGAGGTCAGTGTTATCAGTGAAAGCAAAGCAATGGGCTTGCAATGCTTGTCATGAAAACTTTGCTGCATGTAAATATGTGCTTTAACTACAGAAGCACTCAAGGTTTTAGCTACACAAACTATCTAAAGTAGAATACTGCAAATTCACTTTTCCCTTTGTGCAAATGCTCTAAGCAGTACTGTAGTACTTTTCCTCTTGCAAAAGTAATAAACATAACACATCATCAAAATCTCAGATGAGGAATTGCTGGATTATCCATGTGATGTAATCCCCCTCATAAATATAATCTTGAATTTACATTAGGGTTTTTTTTAACTTTTTCTGATTTAATTGAAAGATTGTTCCAGAATCTCATGAGTTACATTTAATGTTCATTATTAAGTAATTACAAATTAAATATCATTAATTACTAAGATTTAAAAGGAAATATCTAAATTCCTAGACAACATTTATTTGTGGCCAATTTATGCCAATTTACTCTGACATCACCATTTGCCTTCACTTTGAATGCCTCTTGTTCCCTTGATTTTATCTCCCTATTGTCCTGGACCACTACCACATCTCTTCCCTGGCTTTGTTTGGGTAAGGTTTGGTGAGCCAAACAGCCTCAGTTTTGGGGTTTATTTATTTGTTTGGTCTCATTCCTGGCACCACCATCTTTCCTCGCTCTTCCTATTGTACCACTATCCTTCCTGCTCTATCCCTATCCATACATGTTTGGGTTTTTCCCCTGCTCTTCCAGCTCTGACTTCCCTCTATTGTTTCCTGTCTTTCTTCTGCTTGCATTATGGACCCCACTTCTAGGTCTCATTTCATTTCCTACCCATCCAGTTTCTCAGATTTCCTTTATGAATCACCTGGCTCTCGTGCAGGCAGTGCAAGCACAGATGCTTTATTCTCCACTACACCTGATGTTCACTGGAGGCAACTGCACGGTGAGGAGAATTCAGCAGGGACACATCACTCCTGCCATATGTTACAGCTACAGGTGGAAGCATTTGTGTCACTGGATCCCAGCCCACCTTTTGCAAGGCTGGAACCATGAAAACAGCAGCTCCTTTTGACGAGAACAGAAGTTTTGGGAGGCGAGGTCTTGAGCTCAGGTTCGGTTCAGCAGCCCAGGGAAAGCCCCTTTCCAGCAGATGGTAACAGTGCCAGCTGGGCCAGGTGGGGCCCCTGGCTGGTGAGAGCCACCTGCCTCTCACCCCTCTGTGCAAAAGGTGTTGCCACGTGGTGACAAAGCAAACTGAGCAAAAGTGACTCCACACTTACCCTCGCGGTGAAGTCCACAGCAGCACCCCGATTTAACAGCAACGTGGCTACATTGATATTCCCATAGTGAGCAGCTATGTGGAGGGGAGTGAACCCACTCTGCAAAAAAACAAAACAAAACACAACCAATAGATACTTAAAAAATAAATATCGCACTAGTACTCCACAGTTTGTGGCACATCACTGACAAAAGCTAGTAACAGGAGCCTGCTGCAAGTCACCACTCCAATTCTGTACTAGTTTTCACTCACTGATGTTTATTTATAGTATCTCAGAGAATCTAAATAAAATCACATTGCTATGCAGGAGGGAAGAAAATTAACATAATTATTCTAGAAGAAAAGAAGTTGAATAAAACTTTCAGTTATTCCAGGAAAACAGCAGCAAAACATTTGAGTATTAAAGCAATGATCTGACTTTTATAAGAAATTAGCTTCTAACTAGAAATACATAGTTATTGGTATTATGTCAATCCTGCAAGTGAAATCTCTTAGAGATTCTTTGCAGAAGTTCAAATACAAGTCATTTAATGATATTTTCAAACTGATTTTTATAAATTCAAAGTAGATGCAAATGAAAACATCAAAGACTATTTTAAATTATTAATACTTTTTTTCCAAGGGTTAGCACCATAAAGATCAGTCTCCCACTGTGGGCAATCACATTGGGTTATGTTCAGACAGCACGAGTTACCACCCTAATTAAAAGATGTCTTACTGATAAAATTACTTTAGCAACTGATTTTCATATTTAAGAAGTTTTACTTCCTTTTAAAATAATGCTAAAACATGCAGCAATTCCATCAGTCCTGCAAAGTATGAAACCTTATGGGAACTAGATGCAATTCTAAATTGTTAGCAAGCCATGCTAGCTGCCACTGCCTTGCTTTTGGGAGCTTTGCAGCTATAAAACCACTCTCAGATCATTCTATTTGCTGACACCATCAAGGTAAGTGTCATGCAGAAGCCTAGAATCAGACCTGGATGCACAACATGACAGGGTTGTCTGCAGCTCTTAAAACATCTGATAAACACGTGCTCCATGAGAATCCCTGAAAACTCCATCTCACGTAATATGGCCCTTTTATGATGGCAAGTCAGTTCCCAAGAATGCTTCACTCTTACTTTTAAACCCTAGTTGCAGCTGCAGAAAGCCCTGGTCTCTAAACTACAGTCTTCTCTAGCACATGCTCCTTCATTTCATCTAAAGCAGGTGTCTATCCTATAGTATGCGATGCAGACAGGAGGGAGAAATGATGCAGCAGCACTAAGTCATGGAGAGTGATGATGCATATATATATTCATATATACCTCTGTTGTTCTATTCACCATCATCTAGGTTAACACATTTGGAAGCAAAGAGGGGGAAAAAATGAACGGTTAGTCCACCACTGGTGACATGGATGCGGAAAGCTTCATGACGGCTGTGTGGCACGGCAGCTCGGGTGGCAGCACGCCCAGCACACACGGGAAGCTCCACAGGGTGGAAGCTAAATGAGCGAGTACTTTGAGTGCTTAATTGTTACATGTTTACCAAAGTTCTCCAAGCAGCAATTGCACAGACAACTGATCAAATGACTTCACTCTACAGAACCTACGGCTCACCACCGCTTTCAGGAGTGGCTTTCGTTTCCAAGAAAATAATTCAAATAATATTTTGTTTATTGTTTTCCATTTGCAAGGTTTCTACAAGAGAAATTAACCCTGATTTAAACAGAGAGGGAACGGGGGAGAAAGAGGCAAAGGAGGCAAATCAAACGCTATTCTTTATCAGGTGTTGGAGGAGAAAGCTCTGTGTAACTGCAGCGAAACAGTTCACAGCGAGGGAGCTCTCCCCTGGATGTGGTCAGCACCTGATAGCACCAACCCTCCTTGCTTTTCCCAACTGACCTTTGACTCCACGTCAGCATTGTGGTCGTTCTGCAGGAGCAGAGCCGCTGCCTTCGTGTCGTCCTTGCGAGCCGCGATGTGAAGGGCAGGAAGGCGGACTTTTCCCTTCGTGTCATTTTCCAGCAGCAGGGAAACCACCTGGTCATGGCCTTGCTGCAAAGCTACTGCCAAAGGTGTGAAACCATCCTGCAACACACAACGGGCACCGTCAGGGCCTGCTCCAAACCTTCCACAGGGTGGGAAGGGGAAGCGAAGAGATCTCAGCATTACGGACAGAGCTGGCCCACATTCAACCAAATGCAACACGGTGCAAGGTAAAAGTACCCTGCAATGACCCTGAAATTGGAGTAAAGTGCTGGTGAACAAGGTTCCAAATACCTTTCTGGCACTCCAGACACAACGTAAAATTATAAGACACAAATGACTGAGAGGAAAAAAAAAAAGCGTCAAATTACTCACAAATTTACAGTTAATTATACAGATACTTATTTATGTAAGTGCTTAATTATATAAAAAGGTATAAAAAGCTGGAATATTAAAATTACAATTGCTAATGATGTCTCAATAGTAAATTATCATCCATTCCTTACAGATTATAATCTACATTTTTATGATTATTTAAAAAAACCCCAAAAAACTAAACAAACCAAAACAAACAAAACACTTGAGCTCTATCCTCTAACATATTTTATATGTGGATTTAAAATATAATAATTGATTGAGAATACCACATTCTCCTAATGTAGTGATGTTCTACTACAATTTCCCTTTATGAAAATTTATATAATTTGATAGATAATCCTCTTACAAAGAGCAGTCATTTCCTTTCAGATTTGCTAATAACCAGATTGGTGGAGAATAATAAACCTGAAAAAAAAAGAAGTTTTTTATTTAACAGATTTTAGAGCAGATTCCTCAAACACATAAAGAGT
This sequence comes from Phylloscopus trochilus trochilus, assembly GCA_016584745.2. Lineage (NCBI taxonomy): Eukaryota > Metazoa > Chordata > Aves > Passeriformes > Phylloscopidae > Phylloscopus > Phylloscopus trochilus. The sequence continues at coordinate 29,472,851 of WQNJ02000014.1, forward strand.
ACAGTCTGGGATTTATAATTTTATGTTTCCATTTTAATTTTATCTTATGGATTCTTAGAAAACTAAAGAATGAAGGAGTTGTCATTTACATTCTGCTCCATCCCAAATATCTGTCATTGCAACCCAGGAGCAATTATCTTTGCCCAAGATAATACCCATAAAGCACTCAAAAAATCCCAAAGGCAAACTGCTTGGGTTATTTATTTATTCAATTTGTCTCCTGATGAATATATCCAAAGTCTGTATCACCAAACCTCATTGCAGCTTAGCAAGTAAGCATGTTCTTTCACTTTTCAACTACTGCTATCCTGGTGAAACTGTGCAACTGTGAAATAAAAGTGCAGCAGTGACAAAGGTAGATCTTCACTCAACGTTTCGTAGTTGAGGTGTTAACTTCTTAACTTTTGGAATAAAAAAAATAACATTTTTAATATGGAATTCCTCTCTCTAGCTTCGAAACAAAGAACACCTCAGTCTAGGATGAGACACAGGAGGGGTCCTGAAAAAAAGAGCTTTTCAAAATTTTTGAGGGGGAGAAAATCCAAGAAAATCACTGAAATTCCTGGATCCTAACAAGCAATTTCCACCACACCCTCCTCAGCCCCTGAGGAGTTTCATGCTCATTTAAGCAGGTTTCCCTGCTGCCTGCAGCTCCCCATCCTCCAGCAGCAAGGGCAGGGCACTGGGCTGCAGTCCTGGGGTGAAACAGCTACAGAGGCACGGGGTGTGAAAGATGCTCTGCAGCCCTGAAGGCCAAAAAACCTCCCTGAGCATCCCCACGAGCGGGCTCTGGCAATACTGCTCTACTGTATGAGCAGAAATGGGGGCTCTTGCCTAGAGAAACCCTGGAGACCTTGGCTTCTTGTTCCATTTACACATCCAAAAATTCAGCCACTTCACAGAAAAGTGATGTAGACACCCCCATCTTTTCTTGTAGGGAAAGAGAATTGACTATTTTCCTTTAATTAGATTAAAATACCATGATTGAATAGTTACGTTTAAAGAATATTTAGCTAAGTGGCAATCCTTTACGGATTTTTTTGCACTTAGAATGATAAAGAAAATCAGATTTATAGGAAAACTTGGACCAAGAGAAAATAAGAAAGAACACATAAGTAACTATCTCAAACAAAGAAGGCAATAAAGGTGCCACTGTTTTGTAGTCTGCTATCTTCAAAGGAATTCTCCATGGATAAAATTAGATTGCACCTTATCATCAAGCTGAGATGGAAAAAAGCTCAACTTAAACTGACATACAATGCTCAAGGGAAAAACAATACCAAAAAAAAACACCCCTTCAAAATTTTTTTAAGATCTCTTTTCAGAAAATCATACAGTGGCAGGAGTATTTTCAGAATTCAGAACCTATTGCACATCTCTAGAAGTTCTGTGTCTTCTTTCTTTCCAAGTTTTTACAGAGAAATAGAAATGAGTGCTCTGAAAACTAATTTTCAACATTTTTCCAGATGTAAAGTATTTTATTTTGGTATTTCTTGACTTTCATATCCTTGAGCATTTCCAGAAAGTGGTTCTGATGCACACTTCTAGTTACAACTAACTTCTAGTGATTTTGGAAATATTGTTTTGATGCATTCATTAGCAATTCATTTTTCACAGTGGACTAAGGAATAAGATTTCCTTTCTACACCATTATATAGTGATACTATGAGGTAAAGTGGCAAGAAACTAATTGTGCATTTCATATTTTTCAAAAACTAGGCCTTTTTCAAATAAGCATTATTTCCTTCATGGAATCAGTACTGGTAGAGCAATTAGAATTCAATGAATATTAAAGAGAGCACATACTGAAGTACCTTTCTATATTTTGGTAGCAAAATCCTGGTAATCGGACAACTGAAAATTCACCAGATTCAACACTTTTCTCAATGCCATCATTTACAAATATTAATATATTTGTTATTTATTTTCCTCACAGGCTGTCTTGAGTTAGAATTATTTGTTATTTGAGTTACAATTGCTTTTTAAAAAAGAAATAAAAAGTGTTCTTCTAGAAAGATGACAGAACACCTTCAAGGATGGATCCTGCATTTTTCTGTCAGCTTGAAATTCTCCCTGCAGCACCATGTGGGGTAACTGGGTGCCACAGAGAGAGGACCAACACAGTAACGAAGTAGTTCAGGAAATGCCCCAAGCCCCAAGTAACCCTGGGTTTTCTCTGATATCCCAGGGCTGGTACAAAGCAGAGGAGAACAGTTGTTCCTGCCTTATGGTTGTCACCCTTCTCACTGCTCACTATTTTTAATAAAAGCACAGAGAACTTTTATATTAGACACACAGCTTCCCTGTGTGAGCACTTAACCTGAAAGATTAGCAGTTATGACTAAGAACACATCTATATTTAGAACTGTCTCTGGTTAAAGTAATTTTTTTTTTATTTTAGAAATGGCAAGAGAGAGTTTAAATTGCTGAAAAGCCCATAACTCTATTCATTAGCACATTTCACAGAGACAGCTTTTTGTTCATCTTTAATTTTGTATTTGAAAGACTAGTTTGATATAAGCTGGCATAAATCACTGCTGAAACACATTTTGCTTTGTTCATAAAGTGTCAAATTCAAACTTTTACCTCTGTGGCAAGGCTTTGACTGGCACCATTGTCAAGAAGAAACTTAACAACCTCCAGGTGGTTTTCTTGGGCTGCCATATACAATGGAGTGAAGCCATTCTGAAATATGAAAACAAGAGTGTAAACACCCCACAAACATTTTAAATGTAAAACAGATCTGCCAAATGAGGGAAGGTTAGGGAAAGGGGAAAAAACTGTTTGCTCACAGATGAGTTAATGGCATGATCTACACTGGCTTAAGTGGAGATGGGAGAAGGGTAATATTATTTAAAAGGACACAGAAGAATCTTTCAGCTGACCAGATACAATTCCCTCAGCTAAGCGAGAACAATTCCTTTCACATCTGTTATGAAGTTAAACTAAAAATCTGTCTGGACAGATGATTTGGTGGCAATGAGCTTTGATTGCTGATAAATACAGCCACAGCACTGGAAATGCAAAACGGGACAGGGAAATACAATACAAGTCTGAGGCAAAAGCAAGAGCAGTGACTCTTCAGAGTAATCGACTTTTTTTCTCTTCTTTCCATTAGCTTTGTCTTCTCTTTCACTTGTGCCAGCTACTTCTGCCTTCCATCTCCTCAAAGAGCTGCCTTCTGGGCACACTCTGCTTGTGGGCATTGAGCTACTTCATATTTCGGGCACCAGGAGATGTGAGGATCATTGGTTCTCAGCAGTCGGAGACAGAGGTTTATCAGTGTTTCCAACCACATTAGAGCATCTCTCAAATTATGCTTAAGTGACTGATTTCAATCAGTGCAATCCAAGTACTGGAGGCTGCAGAGTTTAACTCATTCTTTGGTGAATGTCTGTCTCTTACAGTCAATGCCTTTGTCTTTTTGTTAACTGTGAACAGGTCACAGTCTGCCAGAAATTGAATTTTTTGGGATTAGTATTAAAGCAATGTATTCTCCACCTTTTGTTCTGAGAATTTCTAAAATCTCTGCTACAGTTACACAGGACACTGACCCAGATTTTGCAGAAAACCAATGGGGCTGAAAACAGATGAGCTGAGAGGAGTTTGGCCATATGCTTACATCAGAGGAAAAACATCAACATTCTGGGCCCTAGAGAGATGTGGAGGAAGACCCCAGCCTCAGAGCTATGGCAGTGAAATTGGGCTGAGCCGTAGCAGTGGAACAGCTGAGAGACACCTGACTGTGACAGCAGAGGGGCAGAGGGGCAGGGCACACGTCCAGCACCGAGCACAGGTGACCCGAGGCCAAGCACGCGGTCGCGCTGGCAGCGGGGACAAAGAGGAGGTCGCAACAAAGGACAGCTGGAGAGGAAATGGATGTTTGATCCAAGGAGAGCTTTGCCACCAGCAAGGCACAGAGCAGCTGTGAAGCCACATGTTTACAAGGCCCGCACAGGCGGCAGGGCCTGCTGCTGTCCCAGGGTTTGATACTCTGGTCTCTATTCAGGAGAGCACTGCTGCAGGCACAGAGCAGGCACTGAAGGGCTCACAGAGCCCAAAAAGCCCAAAGTTAGAAATGTGTTACTGCACTCTCCAGAAGAGAGGTTCAACAGTTCAGTTACCATGCAGTCAAAATTCTACTTAATTAAAAAACAGAGAAGCCAGGAAGCACTTGCTAAGGTACCTCATACATCACACTACAAGTTATTACAGTGAACAGCAGTCTGCTATTTGTCCCTATCATTTCATGGCATAGTCTGTATCTATTTAATAACTCAGCTGGAAACAAGGATTAATTTTTCAGTTTCAAACATTTGCAATTAGAACGGAAGCAGGAAAAACTACCTATTTTTTAGTTTCATAATTAATAGGCAAAAATTCTCAAACCCAAATATTATTAGCATTTGGAGGCAGAACAGAACCTTTTCTCCTATGTTAAATTTTTGTAGAGTTTTAAATATCTTTCCACCCCATACTTTACATTTGCTTCTCTCTTTAAAAAGGGGCTGGAATTTCCAGACAGCCACAAGTCTGAAAAATCCATTTTGTCTTGAACAGTAATAAATAGCCCTTAGAAGAGGTGTAAAATTCAGCCCCAGCACAAACTTATGGCTTGTTTTTTGATTTTTTTAGAAAGGAAGATTTGGTTAAAGAAGGCCTAACACTGGGACTGTAAGCAAGGAAAGAGGAGGCAAAGCTCAAGTGAAGCTCAGTACCACAGATCAAGCTGGTCCAGGGTAGTTTGGTAACAGAAAGCACCAGGGACCTCCTCCAAAGCTGAATCCCAGCTGGGCTGTCTGTCTCATATTGATGTGGAATGGCCAATAGATGTGTTACATGGGTGTTCCAAGTAAAGACATCAAAGGTCTCCATAATGGGGTGGGGAAGAAATAAGTCTTTCATTCTGGTATGCTAGCAAAGTAAGAGTAACATGTGGCAAAACCTTAGGGTGTATGGACAATGCAGTTATATAAGATGTTTACAATCTCAGATTATTTTTAGTTTCAGGGCTTGTGCTGGTGAATACACAAGTTCTCGAACAGAAGCAGAAAAGATCCTATCAATCCCGTCTTAATTTCTTTACCAGGAAAACCATGATAAATATTTCTGCTTTGTTTTACTTCTTAACAGCTATGAGAGATTTTACCTAAAAACACTTTATGTTGTTGTTTTTCTCTTTAAATTTAAGTTATATGGTTCCTGGAACCAAATAGTGCTGTATCGAGCTAGTATAAAAGAGTAAGAAAGAAGAACTAAGTCAATTATTTCTTTTGTTCAGGTGAAAAAAATATGAAATATAGACCACAAATAACTAACACTCTTGAAATAGATCCTGATAAGCATTTTGTTCCCATTATTTGAAAGATCAATAAAAAACCCCTCCCTCCTTCTTTAAAATGTTTTTTTTTTTAACGAACTTTTATTTTCAAGCCCACATCTTCATAACACAGAAAAATGGTAATCCTGGACCAGATGAGAAGACTGTCTCTACTCTGACACTGCCTGCCAGCCCCTGAGCAGGGAGAGCAGGAATTGGGGTGGCATGCAGGACACCGCTGGCACAGCCACATGACTTTCAACAACCTGAAGTTCATGTATTTTTTGAGCCAGAGTTTTTCTGTTTTGTTTTACTGCTTTGCTTGTAGCACCAGCACTGTTTTCTCTCATTTCAGATTCTCTATAATTGACTTAAACATTAATTCAAAGGACTTGAACCAAACTTAAAAACTCTGTATATGTATGCAGTACCTCCGTGTGCAAGGAAAGGGGATGAGCTCAGCTAAGCCTGAGACAGTGAATTATGTGAAACTGGATCCCTTTGAACACATTCTCTCCCACTCTCCTGTTCTATCCATGTCTCTTCCAGCTCTAGCAAGTAGCAGCTCGTAGGACACTCCTAGGGCAGATCTGAGGTTGATCTCACTGACTAACAACCCTATTTTCAAGAGCCAACGCTAACACAGTAAGATCTACCAAACACGTTTGCTAATATCAGAGTTTCTAAGAGAAGAACAATTTTAATGTCAGCAGAGCTGTTGGTAGTAGCAAGCAGGAACATATGGCTTTACCTGAGACTGTGCATTGACATTGGCCCGATTTGTAACCAACACTTTGACGACTTCTGCTTGTCCAGCGAGGGATGCTATGTGCAATGCTGTGTTTCCTTTCTGGAATTAGAGACAGTGACATTTGAAAAGAGTACAAAACCTGAGCTTGAATACATAACAAAACAATCAAGAACATCTTCCACTTTAGAATACAGTATTTCTTGCTGAATACTTCTAATGGTTGTGTTACTCTAGAAGACATGGCCTGGACAGAAACCAAAGCAGGAATATAGTTTGTTTGGTAAATCTCCTCCCTAGCAATCTGTGACATTTACTATCATCTACTATCATACATAACTGTTTTTATTAAACACCTATTGAGACACCCCCCCACGCCCAGCAGTGGAAAATGGGCAATTACTGCTGCAGCAGGCTGTAATCACTTGGCCAACACCTCGTGCCCAGGCCAGCAGTGTGAACAAGGGAACAACCAGATAGGCCTGACTGACCTTTGTGGCTGCATCCACACTGGCACCTCGCTGGATCAGCTCAGAGACAACTTCTACGTGCCCTTCTTTGGAAGCGAGATGGAGAGCATTCAACCCATTCTGATTTAAAGAAAGGGAGGGGAAAAAGAAAAACAATGAGAAGGATTAACAAATGTTTTCCAGCTTACCAAGCATATGAGGGGACAAATAATTCCTATCCCACTGAGAAGACTGCTTACAAAAACTACACCTAGGTAAACTTTACAAGAACTGGATTATAAGGACAGAGTAAGAATTAAATCAAGATATACTGGCTCTGGGGTCTTGAATTCTGTGTGCTGTTCCATGATCTAATGCAATACAAATGGAATGAAAGATAAGGTAGCACATTCTCCAAGTGCAAGTGAAATGGTATCTGGGTAAAGGGTTTAAAGGTAAAAAAAAAATAAATTAATTGTGTAAGATACGTAAACATAGTTCATCAAAAAACATTTAAGTTATCTTTGACATGAAGTGCAAATATAATGAGAAACTGAAAAACAGCAACAAAGGTATTTATCCAGAAAATTTGACCAAAATATTCTTCAACCTGATTTGAAATGTTGATGTCCACTCCATTTTTTAAGTAATCAAGAGCCTTTTCCAAGTTGCCAGCTCGAGCTGCTCTCAGGTAACTTGCATTTGTGTCAGACTACGAGGAAAAAAGAGAACTCCAATTAGAAATTATGGCATAGTATAAAAACACATTTTGGTAGCAAAGAAATTATTAATGACACAGCATATTGTACATCCACTTAACTAGACATGAAAAGATCCCAAACCACCTTTTCAAATGTGGGTCAAACCCTGAGCAGGCAGCAGGAGGCCTGACTTCACACATGAAGATGAATTATGGAGCACTGTCTCACACGCAAGGGCGGCGGCCAGGGACACATCTGGCAGCCAGTGTGGCACACAGCCAGGGGAAGCTCAGGACTGCAGGGAAACCATGCCACTCTTTCCAAAGGTGCCACACCACTTGCAATGTCCAAGCTGAACAGACCCAACCAGTACTGTGAAAATTAACCTGAGAGATTAAAAAAAAACAAAAACAAAAAACCCACAACAAACAAAAAAAACCCCAAAAACCAAAAACCAAATACTCAACCTTGAAGGATTGGGTTGGTGGAATTAAAAATCCCATGGTTCTACGAATGAGCACATTTTAAAATCTCCTGTCTGCTAACATTTCGGTTTATTTTCTCCATTCTCCTTCATTTTATGGCACATTTTATTGACAACGCCTGTCCGCATTCAGTGAAGAAGCCAGAAATCTCTAGGTACAGGGCCATTATATAAACTTCATTTTCCTTTTTTTCAGACCTTGCATTAAAGATAGCTATGCAAATTTACTTTATGATGACTTCAGCTTGAACGTAAGGACAGCAGAAATGTTGGTTAAGTCATGACAGAATCACTGAGAGCAAGTCCCATCCCCAGAGGGTTTTAACAAGTTATGCAAATATCCAGGGAGGACAGTTTAGATAATGCTGATTCTGCCTTGGAGCAAATGCAATGAACTGGGTTAGCTTTCAAGAGGGACAAATCACACAGTCTTTGATTTTATCTATGCCACAGCCTTCCCTGGCATCTTGGGCAGTCAATGTAATTTTTTTTTTTTTTTTGCCCTCTTTTAGACTGGTAAAGCAGGAATTGTCTGGGTTCTTTCACTCTCAGCATCATTTCATCCCAGGCTTACACCATTGCAGATACCAGTGCATTGAGATGTTTTAACATTCTGAAACAGTGCAACAACTACTTTTAGACTAAACAACAAAGGCAGTTAATGCTAAGAGAAATATAAAACATCCTGGCACCAAAGCTCAGCTACTTATTTGTTGCTCAAATAATATTTTTTTTTTTAATCCCAAATTTCTGGATTTGTTATAGAATTTTCTCCTCTCCTGTCAACACAGCCACTGCAAGCTGGATGTTGTGTTCAAGCTTTGCTCCAAGGCCATCAGAAGCCACCTTCATGTGCAGGATGAAGCAATCTTGGGCATGACGACAGCAAAACAGTAAGTGGGTAGTGCTTTTCTCCTTGTACCCATACAAGCTACAAGACCATTTTACCAGTTCTTCCAATAAAACAAACTCTCTCTTCTAAGGAGAAAATTCATTACTCATGAACTCCTCATTTTCTCCCGAGTTTTGCACACTTTGCATTTCACTTTGCAGTGATAAGTCACCAGCTTACAGCCTTCCCTGCTCTTTATCATTCTTTCTCAAGCATGCCACACTGATTATTACAAACCAGCTTCTGCAATGTCCTTCCAACAGAACAGCCCCCCAGCACTGGTGTTCAGTAAGGTTTTCTCAAAAATAAGGTGCTGCTGCAAAGTACACAGTCATAACTGTAAAGGCCACGGGGAGGAAAAGCTGCCTTGAGAGCTGCTTTGATTTGGGAGATCATCTGAGTTGTGCAATGCAGATTATTACAGCAGACAGGTCATATTCTCAGTGCTTAGCAACAGCAGTCACTGGGGTAAAAAAACAGGTCAGCATTTTATCAGCATTACTAAAGGTATGAGGGAGGACTCAATAGAGCGGGAGCCTTTTTGTCAGAGGGTAATGGCATCTCAGTTTGGCACAGTCAGCAGGGGGACCAGAATTAACATCAGCTGTTTACAGCTGCTCCTGGGTGGGGAAGGGATGTGCCAGAGCCGCTCGCTCTGGAAAATCAGATTCCGCCAGTCGCATTAATGCACGCCAGGCAAGGAACACTGCTCCTCTGCAGACACGTTCTCATCTATTTGCTCCAACAAAATGGAGGGGAGAGGCAAAAGGAGCCATAAATAGTTGATAATCATATTAATTGCTAACTGCACTTACACTGTGGAGGGAGAGCAATGCCTGTGTCTTTACAGACTTGGGCATGACTTTTGGACTTAAGGGTTCTGAAGACTTAATGACTCTTGGAAGCACTCACTAACAGGAGGAAGGATAAAATTCAAGTCACAGTCCCAGCCTGAGGCCATATAAAAGTGTCTCAAACCAAACTATCTCAGGTGCTGCTAAGTGACGCACTCCTGAAACCCCTCAAGCTAGCAGCATGTCCTCCTTTGCTAGTCATCCCTCAAAACTCACTCCAAAGCAGCTAGAGGTGTCCAGACACACCACTGACACTAGCAGCCAGTGGGGCTGGTGAGGTGCTGGGCCCAGCATCCCACTCACCTGTCAGCCTGGACTCTGAGTGCTCAGACAGCTCCCAGCACAAGGGCACTGTGCAGGAAAAGCAGCACTGACACGTGCAGGCACTGGGAAGCACCCAGAGCAGCTGCCTCTAACAGCACGCTGGGATAACCCAAACCCTCCCTCGGTTCAGCTGGTCTGAGCTGGCACTTCCAGTTTCCACCTTACTGGTTTCCAGTTACCTGACTGTGAGCCAATGTGTGAAAGTGCACGAGCTGCCTTAGCACTCAGGGTGTAGCACATCCCTGTGCTCTGAGAAAGGGGGAAAACTTGTTTTCCCGATCTTGGCTGATGCTCCCAAGCCCTCAGATGGTGTTAGCTCACCCTTTCTGGGCCACCATGCACAGGAGCTTTGAGATTTGCACAGAGGGATAACAAACTGAGGGTGTTCAATTGTGCAAGAAGTTCAACAGGGTTTCTGGGAGTCTCTCCATCCATTTCCACCTCTACCATAAGCAGAAACAAGCAGTAACATTAGAGAGAAAACAGGGACAACCTTGTTGGAAACCAAAAGCAGTTTCAACCTCTCGAAAAGTAACACTGCCAGCTTCCACTTCCCCTGTGACTAAGGCATTACTTCAGACCTGCTCAGTCAGAGCAGAGACTTTCAAGCCTTTTTCTGCCTTGTTAAAACATGTCACTTCCAAAACCACGAGAACCAATGAACACTCTTCACCCAAAATGTAAGGAATTGATCAAAAACATCCATCCAAAACTTTTACATTTCTGAACCCAAATTTTCCCAACTTCACATTTGTATTTTAAGCCTAAATTTGTTGGGGTTTTTTTAATACCTCACTAGAGCAGAAAAACGTTATTTGCAATTGGCACTGTTTTGTTTTAAAAAGAGCCTCTTGGGAGTCCCTGCTAGAGCCTGTAAATTGCCTCAGTATTACAGAAATAAACAGCACCAGAGCCTAGGCTCAAATCAATGGAGGATTTTAAACATCAAAGGAGTGAAATAATAATGTTAATAATAATTTATCTGGATTGCCATCATTCCTGGAAGCCCATGCCATAAACTGATAAAGGACCTGCTATATGAAATGCACTAAAAACCACAGGAGGGGGGAAAGGATTTTGGGTTTCCAACCATTGCCCAGGACACCCACGTGCTCCTCTCTGTGGGCAACTCTTCTCTATGTGCCCATTCCCACCTTCCACACTAGCTGGCACCTGAAAATAAGAACTTCACACAGAGAGAATAGACACAGACCCTCTGTCTACAGGACATTCTCCCACCAGACCTAATACATTTATTCTTCACTAATTATACCTCAGCTTTCCTGAGAAGCATTCTAGATGCTTGCAGCCAGTTCAGATTCCTTTTCCCTTTTTTTGTAATCAATCCCAAGATGAAATGAAGATGAAAATTGGCTTTTGATTCTCCACGGTCTGGACAAATATCAAGAGAACAACAGGCATGGGACACACATCAAAGCACCCTGAATCTCAGATGCTGTTGCAGCCAGCCACAAAGAGTGCAGCCCTTCCTGTGCATTTGCACTGGATCCCTGTTGTCAGGCTGTATCCCTGAGGCCTTTCCCTGCTCCCTCTTGGGCTTCCCGTGGCCGCTTCCCGTGACCTTTTCAAACTCTATATGCAGGTTAAAATTGAAACCCAAGATTTTTACAAGTGTTTTAATTTTTGGAGAGACAAACTTCAGACTCTGTGCACAGCATTTAGTTCTGAAATGGCTATTCAGAGAATATTTAATAAGCAGTGGATTTATGGGAGGAGCAGTACTGGTGAATGCATAATATCAGGCTTTTTCTTCACAGATGGTATGATTTCTCCCCTCTTTCCCCATACTTCCTTGGAAGAAAAAGGGACTGTTTCTGGTTTTAAGAAATGTGCAAATGTGCTCAACTAATGAAGGCAGATTTTATGCAATGTGTATTTCTTTTAGATTTGTGTGTTTCCCTTTAACATACGATGCAATAAAAAATCCCTTCTCTAATGTACAGCAGGCTGATGAGCTTGCAGACTGCAGGCTGCCTGTAGCACACAACAGGTTTTCCAGTCTGGAGCTCATTTTCAACATTCATCCCAGGGACAACTCAGGAAAGGGCTGAGGCTGAGTAAGTTGTGCTGGCAGCAGCACTCAGTCTGCCAGCCCTTCTTCACCTTATGGTCCCCTAGTCCTGCCACAAGATGAAGAGACTGTGGTACACAGGGACCTGAGAACTGTTTTCCCATTTTGAGGAAAAGCTACATGAATTAAAATTATTTCTATTACAGCAAAGACTAACTTCTAAATCACTTGGATATTACCTTAAGCCTCCACAAAATGCTGATGCTGACTCATGCTAGCAAATACATATTCACTCTCCTTCTTTAAGTGCTTCAGTGAAGTAAGAGATTATTTATCATGGCTAAAGATAAAAACTGTTAGCAAATTTTCACAGTCAGTCCAGGGTTTGGTCTGGCTTTTCCATGGCACTAGAGAACATCCCTTAAGAAAACATATTATTTCCCATAAGAGAACACATACAATTGAGTGAGACCTCAAAAGTGCAAAGCCATTATTTTTAACATGCACAGGCCTCCTCCCATCCTTGGTGGTATTTTACTAAGCTCATCTCTCTTTCCTTTGTGTTCTGCTTACAGTGGCCTCTTTTTCAGATTAAAAATCCAGTCTTTTTTTTTCACATTGGGAGCAGGGTTTTGTTTTTCACTCCATCTTTAACAGTAGCTGTTGTGAAGGGAAACCCCCAGCAGGTTCCCATTGTGCCAGAGCAGGATGCATTCTGGCTTGAGTCCCAACAAAAAGATGCTAACCATGCCTAACATTTGTTGTGGGGAGAGGCAATGACCTCATTTTAAGGGATGAACTTATGTTACTTCCATTTGGAAATGTGCTCAACAAAGAGAGTCTTTGCAGCAGCATGAGGTGACCTGAGGAAATGGATGATAACATTTTTGCTTATTTTAATAAGGCTGGGCTTACTGCAGCCATTGGCATTTTTTTTGCAGGAAGGCTTAACTCTGATGGGCACTAAGCATGACACCAGAAATTGGAGGACCTTACATTTCTTAGATTTTGCTCCTATGCTAATTTAGAATTTTCTTCCATGCAAATGTGTTACCCCCACTTGGTAAGCAATGAAATTTTATTCCAGATAAACTACAGTGGCCAATTAACAGCAGTGTATGAACCATGTGAAATAAACCAGCAACATCACCATCAAGGGGAGACTCTTCATTCATCCTGCAAGAGGCCCTAATCCCTCCTATCTCTCTGCTACCTTTTAACTATATCACTATTAAAAAATTTTCAATTTATCTTCCTTATTAGAAGGGGAGCTGATTGCACTGGATGAATGATGTTTTCTGTGCAAACAAGTACTCAGCTTTACATACCATACTACCACGTGTTTTCTTCTGATAAGGATGTACCAGCCTTGGGGCCAGCTGCTATCTGCAGTTGTGCTGTTAATTACCCTTCAGAGACATGCCTTTGAGATCATACCCCTAAACACAACCTCAGGGCAACAGGAAAAGCTCCACTCCTAGTGCCTGACAATTCAGAGGACACATCTTTCGGCTAGGGAAGGCCAGATGTTTCGAATATGATTGCAAAAAGAGAAACAACCTAATTACTAGTCAAAAACCCAACTAATCCCTCTAATTGTTTGCCCTATCACACCATTTAATCATCAACTTTCTTTGATCATGTTATTGTATTGTGCATGATATAAAGAAGCCAAAGGCATGATGTTATTTGCAATATCCCATGAAGGGCTCTATTCCAACTAGGTAACTAGAGTATGTTTTCCACAGGTTCAAAACCACACTGGTATTAGCCTGTGTGAAACTTTCTTCTTGGTCACACTACTGGCAACTAAACGTCTTGTATTTCTGCAAAATGTGCATGTGAATGTACAGCCAACTGCATTTTCAACAAGTGAGGCTCCATCAGTGATCAATCTTATCATGCTTGTAGAGAAAAATGAAACAACGAAAAATCACACATCTAAGGGGTTCCAAACAAAAGCAGAAAATGCTTTTTAGATGCAGGTCCTTCCTTCTAGAAACCTTTGGCCAAACTAGGAAAACATTCATGCAAACAAGCCTCTTTCCTTACTAGACCAAAGACAAAGTGCAGGTTTAGCATAAACCATTTTCAAGATCTCTTGGAGCCTCCTCAAAGTCTGTCTTGGCAAAATGCTGAATATGCGCCCTGTTCCCATGAAAAATGAACCACTTGGAGTGGAAGGTGGTACAAAAGGACCCAGAGCCTGAGATGTCAAGGCTGCTACATCCAAGACCGTTTCACAGCTTCCAGTAAAAAAGGTGTTTGTGACTGCCCTTAACAGCACAGAGAGGTCTAGAGAGCATTGTCTGCTTGCAGAACAAACACCTGCTGTGAAGCTGTGGTGCAGCCTTCTCACTGTTTAAGTTGCTTAGACTCTGTGCATGCAGCCTTCCTCACTCAATCCTGTGACTTGTGACACCACTAATCCCACCAGGGTGTCTTCAAATGCCTGAATGCCTGCTTCCTAAGAAAGCTCAAGCACGAGATAGGAAGGAAAAACAGTTGTTATTCTTTTGATTTTCTATGAATAGCAAAGGGAGTTGTGATTTCCAGGGCACAAAAGACACAGAGTTATGGCAAACTCTTGCCTAACATCCACATATAATATCTGTATTACGTCGAACATAACGTCCAAGTTGTAAATGCCCCTAAGATGCCATCTCTACATTCTTTACTTGCCAACACAGATACTCAACAAATACAGAATAACTTAATTGCAATTCTGAAGAAAATTATGATCTGACAACTCAACCAAAATCATCTGAACCAAGATCAGACCTGTCCCACAGGGACAAAATTCAGACAGGAGGTGAAGGTCTACACTATTTCCATAGGCTTTGTCAGTTTGCACAAAGTTTTGAGATTTTGAAGCATAGGTTTGATGTGCCAGCTTCACCTGAAGAATTTCTGAAAACTATTACTGGTATGAATGTATTAAATTAGTAACTGCAAAAGCAAGATGGAGGACTACAAAAATCAATGTACACCAGCAAAACACATGCAATTTTTCTAAATCTGCACAAACAACAAATTAAAAGAATTTTAATGGGAAAGCAACAAAAAAATTTACAAAAAAGACCATAAAGGTCTTTAATAGTGACTTCTCAGCTAGCAGGCTGCACTGGATGAAAAGGCAGATGTCAAGGTAAATTGGGACATATCCTGTTCAAGACCCCAAGCTGGTATAATCCCTGGTTTCACCAGTGAATCGCTCTACTCCATTAGAAGTGACAACCAGGGTAAGAACCAGGCCCTTTGTGACCAACTCACATGTATAAGTAATGAAAAGGATCTGATGCATTAAAAGGCAAAAGATTTGGGCATTTCAAATTCAAGATTCATTCTCCAGGCAAAAGGTCTCAGCTGCTAGAAGTTTATTTCAAACCCTGGGAAGAAACTCCTGAACCCATAATGACTCATCTCTCCCTCTCTTAAGTTTTCCTATCATACATTTACAAGTGAAAAATAAATCACTGGCTTTCATAACTGCTACCACAGTCACAAAGAGCCAGAGAAGGGCTGGATGTGCTTCGAGGGTTTCTTCTCATGTTTATGTTCACCTGAAAATAACAACTCTTATCTGTCAAGCTAGATGAGATGCCATTGATCTCCTCCCTGCTATTTTTCTCTCAGAAACTGACTATCCAATGAGCAAGGAGATAATTTCAGCACATCTCAGGCCCAAGTTTAAAGACACTTCCATGCTAAAGTAATTTTCTTCAGCTCACTGCATGAATAACATCAGCCAATCCACCTCCCCTTCTCTTTGTGCATCTCATTTTAGAATCAGGACCCAAAAAGGAGAGGAAAAGAATTCAGCAACTCTTGTCGAAACATTTTGTGAAGTGATTTTATTTGTCTGTATTTTCAGATATGGGGGTCAGGCAGGAATCATATAAATGTAATGAGATAATCCCATTAATTTTAGGGGGAGAGATTTTATTCACTATAGAAATATTACCTAAATATGCTTCAATCAGATGTGGTAAAGTTAGTGGTAATAACATGGAGAAAAGCATGTCAGGGGAAGTGTCATGCACATAAATTTTCCCTAAAAATACTGTAGCAAATAAGCTATAGGAACTACAGACAAGCTACATAATCTATTAAGAACTTTCAGTACCATGAATTCATAAGTTTCTACCTAATGCCTGCTTTTGAATTCAACTCTCATTTGAAACCAAATCGATTCTGCCTTGGAGCTCTGAAATTCTATCATTAAACTGAAAGATTGTTTTTGATGATAACTGGTCAAGCCATTTCAGAGGTGGCAAAAATACATGCAGACATCAATTTACATTGCAAGCCTTGCAAATCCCACATATAATTACAATTTATGCCTTTGTAGATTTTAAAGGCATTTGAATGGACGGTGTTAAAATTATCTACCAGAGGTTTAATTTTTTTGGGTGGGGAGAGGGAGCATACAGTTTAGGATTGTTACAAGAATTACAAACCTTTATCAGTTTATGAGTGCCAATGCAAAGGTTTCCATAGCAGCGATTAGGACCCCTATCATAAACAAAGAACCTCTGCCTTTGATCCATCTGAACACCAAAAAACCTCTTCCTTTTACACATCTGAACACCTTGTTGAAGAGCTTCTCTCTGGAGAGCTCCACATGGCTGATGTGACAGACAGAACCTGAAGGGCCAGTGGAAATTATCTAAAGAGCTTCTGAGTACTAGGAGGACTCATGAGGGAAGATTTGCAAAACAGTCATAAAATTGCTACTGGTGAGTTCTGCAGGGCCAGTTGCAGATGTCACACAAGGTCTGCCACAGCAGTTCACCTTAGGAGAGCCTGTAACATTTCCAGAACCGGCTGTCCTGACACCTCTTTGTAGATCTGCTGTGAAATAGATAGACCCTGGTACAGTGAACTAAGAAACCAAAGGATTCGAACAGCCTCCTAGAGCCAAAGGCTGGCTGAGGTAATTTGGTGGTTCAGGAGGAAAAATACCTACCTAGCACTTCCCAAACTCATGAGGGCAATTTCACACAGGAGAGTTAACAGTCCTTCAATGCAGGAGCTGAGCAACCTGCCAGGAAACAATTTTCATCTTGGCCTGGAGATGCGTGAGACCTACTGGGGAATACCATCAGGGAATACTTAAGGCTGTGCTGGCTTAGCCACGTCCTTCTACAGGAGCTGCAGTCCCCTGCTGACCACAACCTGCTGTAGCTTGTTTTCCATTTGAGTCTGCTGTTGTGGCTGACCCAGTAACTCCAGGCCCACTTCGTATCTCACCACACCTCTGTAAACCACAAAGGCAATGCAGAGCAAGCCAGAGCAGGTGTTACTGCTGGAAACACGGAGGAGGACGTGCCCCCTTTCTCTCAGGCATGGTGCCATGGCCTGCAGGGATCTGTGGGGCTGGGCACAGGAGAGCCCCCAGCCTCCACACCTCCCTGCACTCCCTTTCCCCTCCTCTGCTGTTATTACACACCGGCATTCAATGCTGGGAATCTGTGCAGCAGCATGGAAAGTTCTGTCATAGCGTTTGTTGGGGCTGTCTGGATGAAATGTATTCAGTGGGGTGTGCAGCAAATGTAAATTAGTTTACAAGTGTTTTGTTCCTCCCAACATGTGTTCTGGGTTTGAGGACGGGCTCAGATTCCAATAGGGAAAGTGCTTTTTCCAGCCCAAGCACCAAAATCTCTGAGCAAAACTCAGAGCCCCGCATCTGTTATCTGGATTTTAAACCCTATTTTAAAACCCTTAAGTCCTGTCCTAACTTTCAATACAAAATTCTGTTCTGAAGCAGAAGGAGGAATCTAAATCACTGCTGGGGCATGGGCAGGGCCAGCACTTACAGATACAAACAGGTTGAAAACAGCGACAGTGAGAACAACCTTAGCTGTATGGGAGCTTTGAGTTCAACACAGGGAGAAAGAAAACACAGAGTTCAGTTTCATTCTGAGAGAAAATTACCAAATATACAGCTAAATCACTGCAGATGAGGTGATGCCATTTTCACACAGGGACTTTTCAGTTACAGAACTGAACTAATATCTTTCTGGTTTTCAAAGCCATTATGCATTAGAGAGCCAGGATTTGGCAGAACTACCACCCAAGGAATTGAGTATCTCAGAAAAAGCTTAAATTTTTGAACAAAAATACAAACAGCAGAACTATTTTAATATTTTATCTCACCTTAACCAGATTTGTTAATTTATTTTAATCTAAAAATTATCACTTCCTCTTAGCATCAGAATAAAGCATGTTTGAAAATCACCTAACAGTTTAATCAAATATAATGGTATAATACTAATGAATTAAAACTTTCCAAACTGGTCAAAAAGACTTTACTCCTACTATATTTAACAGACACAGATTTAGAACTTGTTTTTAGGGCCACCAGTAAAGTGAAGACCAGTTTGTTACAGAAATAAGGTACAATCAACCATACCAGCCCTATACAGTGAATCTCCCCTAGCATTTGATGATAGAATGGGCCATTACTGTAAAATGTTAGAGTATCACTCCAGAGCAGCAATTCTACAGCATAAACGTGCAGTGAAGTAGAGCTCGTTTCTCTCTTGCATCTCAGATATGAAGGGCAGCCCATCTAAGATTTATATAAGGAAAGAAAACAAAACTTATCCTAAAGATCAGCAAGCAAAAGCTTCCTGAACACATACAGACTCTGCCCCTTCTCCACTGCTAATCTCCATTTCCAGTGCTGCTACACCTTCCCCAAACAATGTATAAAGGAGCAGAAATAGCAGTTTCCACACAGCTTGTAGCAAACCCCTGTAAAGCAAGAGTAAATACCATTCTGGTGCAGCAGAGAGGGGCAGAGCATCCTGCAGAGCAGCACATTGCCAGCGCCAGGGCCGAGGGCAGCGCGCCGCGCCGCTCGCTCCGCTCTCCCAACTGTTGCACACAGAAGCTGGAGGGGCTGTGCCTGCCAGGACCCGGTGCTGCTGAGGCTCATATAAAGCATCAGCAAAGATGTTTATCACCATGAAAACGGATACTATTGTGCTAAAATATACAGGAGAGAGTAAATAAAAATCTTGGGACTGAACAATAGAGAGTTTAGTGAAGTATCATAAAACATCTGAATAACAAGAGCTTGTCTTACAAAAAATTACTTCACCAAAAAAAAACCAAAAAATCCCCAGTAAACGTTTTTCACAGTTTTGAAGTTACTGGTGGAAATAAGCTTATGAAAAGAACATCTTCACCAGAAAACAACCAAAGTTTTCAAAGATGCTTTTTAGCAGAGAACAACATCCAGTCCTGTGCTGACGAGTAAACAACAACACACACATTTAAGAGAACTCACTGCAG
Source organism: Phylloscopus trochilus trochilus (assembly GCA_016584745.2). Classification (NCBI taxonomy): domain Eukaryota; kingdom Metazoa; phylum Chordata; class Aves; order Passeriformes; family Phylloscopidae; genus Phylloscopus; species Phylloscopus trochilus. The sequence continues at coordinate 29,491,957 of WQNJ02000014.1, forward strand.
TAGTGTTTTCAGAGCACAAAGCTATTGCTGACATAAAAATTAGGTAGTAAATGGCTGTGCTCTGGCATCAGTAGCATCTCCAGCTAAAAAAACATTGCTGCTAATTGACATTTCCACAAAGCTTGGCATGCATCAGTACTAAAAACACAAATCCACTTTCCTGGGAACGTGTTTTTATTTTCTAAATTCTGTTGTAAAGTAGCCTAGAGAACTGTTTTGGCTTTGTGGTTTTTAACTGATGTGAATAACCCAAGCTATTGAAGACCCTCTGAACCCAGTTCATGCAGTACAGGGATGTCCTTTCACAGCAGCTTCCTCACTGGAGGAATTCTTAAATCCCACAGGGCGCACCTTGAAGGTCACTGGGACTCTCTCTCGGAGTAAGAGTGCTACGGGTGCCTCCTTACAGGGCACTACTAGCACACTACTAGCACACTACTAGCACATTACTAGCACTACAGCTGGCTCCTCTGGAAGTTTAATTGACCTGCGGATTGTCAGCAGAAAAAGTGTGTTATTTGAAAAATACACCTTAAAAGCAAAGATTTAAAACTTTTTTCCTAAATATACAAGACTGTGTATTTAAAATACTAAAATACTTCAATTGTTACAAATATCTGTGTTACTTAAGGCCCTGAACACAGAACACAATGTTACATGTTTGTGTAATTTTAATCAGAGTCTTCTACAGAGTGTCCTGAACACAATGTAGCCACGGGCAAGACAGAACAAATAATTGCAATATTCTATTTGACTACCACCTCAGCCTATACCGTAATCCAGCCATCAGAAAACAAAACACACCAAACAATCTGAAACGTACCTCTTCCTACATCCAGCTTTGCCTCAAACAACCAAAGACTTAAAACACTAATACAAGTAACTTGATATGCAGATTTCACTCATTTCAGAATCCACAAATGCTTACTTGTTCTGGAAAGCATTCTCCCTCTTCCACTGCCATTTTCTGTGGCCAGATATGAAACCTGATGACTCAATTAGTTAACACTTTGGACACTGCACCATTGCTAAAAATAGTTGCCTCAGGAAGTGCTTTTCTTTCTTTTTTTTTTTTTTCTTTTTTTTTTTTAAGGAACTAAGCACGGTCACTTGTTACACTTCCCTTGGCGATTTAAATGGCAAAGGACAAGTGATTAGAAGACTATTAAGTTAGTAACAGAGCGTGTCCCAGGATTCCTGGCTCACTTACCATATTTGCTGCCTCCAATCATTCCCCGTGTATGTAATCATGATCTGTGGAATACCCAAAATAGCTGCAGCATCAGCTGATCAGAAAACCACTGCTGCTTGGAATCACTCATGAAACGAGCTTTTGTCATTCTGCTTATCAGCTCTTTCGAATGCAGACTACTTTGAACTATTTCTAAAGGCAACAATAACATCATTTTACACTCCGTGTGTTTTGAATACCACATATGCCTGCCTCCCACTCCATGGTAATTTTATATTTATTCAGATTTTCTGATGACTAATTATGATAGGTTTGTCGCTGATTCTAGAGGCTATTTTCCAGAACTAAAAGGCTGTTCTCTATGTACTTCAAGTTCCTAAACAGGAGAGATAAAAGCAATACCAGGGCAAAATAATTTTACTTCAGAGGGAAGCCCAGAGAGAGGTTCCTGATTTTAGTAACGCAGACCTCTTCCTTTTCAATGGAAGCTATCATCAGCAACAGGAATTTTCTTTGTGCTTTCCTACAGTTACTTACATGAGGAGTGGCTTTAAAGAATGCCCACCTTCTGAGAAAGAGAATACTGAAATCTCTCTAGTTCCCCACAGCTCCATGCACAGCCTGCACCCCTTACACATCTCACCTCATGCCTGTGAGCTGCAAACAGATATTCACTGGCACAGAAGAACAGCAAAGGGGAAAAGGAGGAAAACCATCATGGCCTAATATTTTGGTCAGACAAGATAGGCCTAATATCTCATTTGAGACACGTTGATGAAAGGAAATTAGCTGTATGTAGAATACTATTGGGATAATTTAAATTTTCCAGAAATATACCTCCATATTTGCATCAACTGGAGCACAGCTGCCAGGTAGGAGCTCTGCACTCTTGAGTTTAAACACCAAACTTGTTGCCAGTTATCTTTGTAGACATCTCTATATTCAGAAGGTGCAAAATTTGAGGCTCTGGTGCACCAGCCACACACTGAGGTGGATCTGGCTTGAAAATACATCATTAATGTCGCTGTTAATGCATTCCAATAACAGCTACCCTGTGTTCCTGCACATTTCTGCTGATGGCACGAGAGGATTCATAAGACCCACTTCTGCCACTGACTAAATACAGAGAAGCCAACAGCTGTCTGCAGGGTGGAGACACCTCCTACCTCTATTTAAGAACAAAAGGATGGCCAAGCCAGTTTAAATGAATTTACCTCACTGACATATCTACACAGAGCTCCCTACAGCAAAGATTTCAATCACTGCCCCACAGCTACATCAACAAGCTGTTACTGCAAGCCACCACACAAAACAAACTATCCTGAGTATTCAATTTCTAAAACTGAATTTTGATTTAGCATTCCTTTTAGCTTTGAGGGCTGAGAACTGCAATTTCAAAACAATAAATGCAAACATCCCAGTTCTAGAAAGCCAATATCACCAAGGGTTACTATCCATTGTCTGAATTTTTGTTTCCAACTGAAGAGAAGTTGGCTCTGAATAAAGCCCAGGGACCGAAATATCTTTCTTCTGCCTTTGAAAAGATGCTTGAGAACAAGGAGAAAGGAAATATGATAATTTCTGTAATAGGATTCAAGGGAATCACATGAAATTTAAAACTTGCCAAATAGATCTCTTTTGTAGGTGAAAGGATTAAATTGGGCAGGTTCACAGAAAGCCACAAGTCCCTGCAGAAGACCAAGCCCACTGTGGGGTAGGGACTGCAGCCTTCTGACACGAACCGGCAACCCCAAAGCCAAGTTGGCAGTGGAGAAACAACATTTTTAGGGACAAGGATTCCACACAGTCTCTGCTGTCTTGCTGGCAGGCCATGCACCCTGTTCCTCAGGCAGCCCAGGGCTGTGGGCAGTGCCAGCAGGATCTGGGTGGCAGCCTGCTCCCTCCAGAAGCTCCCTTGACCCTGCTCGCCCCACACACTGCCTGCTCATTTATTCTGCTACGGATACTTTGCTTTCCCAGTCACTGGCTCTTGGCTTTTTGAGTTCACATCAGTGTGATGACACCAATGGAGGACTGACCCAGGCCATTGCCTATTAACCTCCACAAAACCAGCCTGGTTTAGGCTGTGACGTTCCTACAAGAGCAGTTGCCCAATTCTCTCTCCAATAATTTTAAAATAGCAACGATCAGAATTACAAAAGGAAAGCACAAAGAAAAATTAAAATCTGCCAGCACCAAAAAAATAATCTCAGCACATTCACATCCATCAATTCAGCTCTGATTACTGACTGCCATAAATCATAGTGACACTGTATTTTCTTTTTAACCTTGTGAATCCCTTTTAGAGCGCTCAGCATGATTTCTCACATGCATGCTGTTAACAAAGGGTAATAACAGAAAGGCTCAATACTAATAGCAAAATCAATTTCTTATAGATTTTGGGTAAAATTTCCAGGATTCTTTTATTACTTTGCATCATGATCTGCAAATTCCTATAGTAATTCTTAGCTTAGGAAAAAGAAAGGGCCTTGGATACAATCATGTAATTAGTAGATACACGAGGAAAAAACATCTCAACAATCAATCTCCTCCCCTCTTTGAAAAAGAAAAAAAGCAACAAAACCCCTTTACAATCTCATTAAAATGGCAGATTTGGTACAGATGGAGAATTCTTTTAAACAGAATAGTGGAAATGTCCTTTTACATTATCACTACGCTGCTCCCCTACCAGATGGAGTGCTTATGATTACTGGCTTGGAAGTGACTTGCAAACAAAGCAACACATGGCAGAATCCAGCAGAAAGAAAAACATAGTTTGACATGAGATGCAAAACAATACAAATATCTCTCCAAGAAAGGGAAAAGCAAACTGAAATAGTTTAAACCATAATCTGGAGTTACTGGTCCAGATTTTGCAAGGAAATTTTTTTTTTTCTGAAACTGTAGTGGATGACATTTCAGACAGTTCAGAAAGATGAAGAGTCAGCAGAAGCCCACCAGTGCATGGGATTTATATCTCTGTGGTATTTCAGAAACCCTTTTCAGAGAGCAAATAGTTGACAAATAGTATCAGTACAGATGTGTGTTTATTCAATTTACACCTATGAAGGGCTGTTAGTTTTAAAAACTTCTTATATCAGAGAAACCAGTAGTAGTATCTGAGATATTTATTTATATAAAAATTGTTTTCTAGTCATTAAAATAATGGCTAATGTGTGCCCCAGATGAGACTTTCACATAGGAATTCAAGTGCAACCTCTGTGCATAGCTAACAGGCTTTTACAAAGCTGCTATCAAGATAAAATTTGCTTACATTTATATTGCATTTACTCCTTTATTGTGGGCATATAGAATATGCAGCCACAGGAACCAAATTCAGGGTTATAAAATGCCAAAAGGATCTGTGTAAATTGAGTATGACTTTTTTTTTTTTTAATGTCTGTTCAACCACCATCCATCACGTAAATATCATGTTTGCTATACTGCCATTTAAATGATGCCAGCTCAGATCATCTGCTAAAACATCCACAGAATTAGGATTCTATAGCCAGAAGCATACGTTCTCTTTCAATAACGCAAAAAAATATTAAACATCAAGTGAGGATAGGAAAACAACACTTCAAACATTAAATAAGTTGAAGTCACCAAGCCCAATACTTTTTCCCAGAAAAATCTGCCATATGTTCCTGTGTAGTCTACTGCTCTTGAATAGAAAGTATCTACCAAATCTGTAAATCCTTTAGTTAACTTTTTTCCTTTACTCTGACAAGAATATCAGCTATCATACAAAATTAAAACCAGCAAATTCCATAACTTCTGCTAGAAGACAGTTAAAATTTCTCTTCAAAGGCTTTCCAAATGAGTGAACAAGAATCCCATGGTCTCATCCTATTCATCAGCAGCACATAAGATCAAACCTCAAATACTGAAATGCAATCACTTTTAAAGGATAGCCTGCAGTGATTTTTCAGAAGTCTCCAAACCCTTGCCAACAGCACACCTCAAAGCCAGCCCTGCCATGACCTGTGAAATTCAGCCCTTCACAGATATCCCAAAAGCCTGTGGAAGACACACTGAGGTACTGCAGTGTTTACTCTGCCAGGATCCACAGCAGCCCCCGCTAGCTCACTCTCAGCACTCCCCAGAGCATGCTTGTATTTTCAACAGCAAGGCAAAGGGCTCTTGGGATGAGAGACTAAAATACACAATACATGCAAGGTATGAGCGGTATGCCCACAGCATCTGATCCACAAATCCACTCCAAGTTCCTTTTTTTAACCCTGTGTTGTTCCCTTAAGATATCAGAGTAGATTATACGTTTCCAGTCTGCCCTGGTCAGCTCCAGCTTTGTCGAAGAGCACTTTTTGTTTCATTTTCATCCATTACCTGCAGTTTTCATGCTCAAGCTCTAAAGCTCCTTTAACTTCCAGTGACCCTGGGACTAAAACATAACCCTGTCCCTTGGGAATAGGAAGAACTGTGGCAATTGGAATATAAACTGTTAGGTAAACCCCAAAAAAGGGACCATAAGCCAATCACAGCTTCCACCACAAGACTTCAGCAATTTCTCTTCCCCCATCAATACATTGACTCGACATGGAAAAGCATCTTCCACCTGTATTGTGGAGAAGTGTGATTTTGCAAAACCTCTGCCACGCTATCACAGAAATCCCACAACTGTTTTGATAAGTATTGCCTTGACCTCTGTTTTAACAAATGTGTGAAAACAGAGGTTAAGATAATACCCATCAAGGCAACTTCTCGCTGTCAAGACCACTCTACACTCTCCAGATCATAAAGAACTAAAGAGAGCAGCAGAGCTTCATTATATCATCCTGTAGGCACCAAGAGAAGCAGCTTCAGTGACGCCAACCAAAAGCCCTTGGCTTTATTAAGATTTCTTTCCCTCCCACTGATCACCCTAGAGGACAACCATGTCATTGATTTGCTCTGGACAGCACCTTTGGAAAATACTGAGGTAATAAAGCTGCAAACTGGAAGAAGTGTTTACATAAGCATCATGATGTCACATGATTGACTCCTGAGCAAATTGACTTGACACTATCGTGCTTGAAAAATAACCAGTAAAAGCCAATTAGGAAGGCAAAAAACAAAAGGCAGAGACTCCAGGCAGCCCTGTGTTTAGTCAAACTACAAACCTCACATGAACTCTCACAGAGATGAGGGGAAGAGCAAGGGCAAAGATCTATATATGGAAAGCACAAGGAGACACGGTATCAGATCTTCCTCTATCATCTTGAAACATTGCTGAAGTTTGCAATTTCTCTGCTGATTAATCAGATGGCTTGTTGCATGCCATGCATCTTGTTCCAAGTCACACTGAAAACTGGGATTTTGTACAAACTGAGAGCAGCAGCTGCCTTGCTCCTCCTCTGACATACCTCACTGATGCAGAAAGTAGAGGTTCTGTAGATATGAACAGTAGACCTCAACATTTTCACTAAATATAGAACTTCTATTTGTTAACAGAATACAATACTGGTGCACTTGTGAAATTGGTGGCTGTTGACTGGTCTCCATAGGCATGTAAACACATACCCAGGCACATAAAAATCACATGCAAATCTTATTTTTTCACCACAGCACAAGAAAACAATGAACAGTTCAGAAGTAGCTTTCTCATTTTTTAAAAATATAAGAAACCTAGTTGAAAGTGTTAGAGGAATGTTATATAGAATATACCGTCCATTTGTATATGGCATCCATGTGACAAGAAGTTGGCTCAGGCTCACTCTTAGTCTGGATCGTATTTCTAGCAATATTCAATATTCCATGACTGCCAGAAGCAAAGAATTAATCATTAAGATTCATGGTGACAACAGCAAAGCATTTCATCGTGAAGTTGAGTTAAGCACCAGAAATGTGACCGTTGGCAAATTCGCCCTTCCAAACACTCCCTCTCTCTGTTGTCTTCCAGGCTTTTTCAGAACACAACTGTGATATGAAGCCACCAAGCTGCCAGATGGCTTCAAAATGTTCACACGTGACTTCTGCACAGGAAAAGAAATTTCTATCAATGTAGTATGTTCCAAAGGCAGCAATTTTTGGGACACTGACAATTGACTGTCTGCAAGACCTTGGCTAAAAAAACCCCCAACTCAATTAAGATATTTGACTATGCACCTTGATTCTGTTAATTCCTCAAGGACCTTTTAAAGGAACAATTCAAAAGTAAACAGAAGGAGGCTTTGTTAAAAGAGAAATACAGTAACAATAGACAAGTGTATCCACTCAGCACCGCATATGAAGGTGTCCAATGCCCTGGGAAATGAGCACAGCTCTCATTTAGTGGCTAAGCTTAATTTCTAGATGGAGTAAGGCAGTATTCAATAAAAAGAAAAATAGAAACACTAAACTAACTATAACTAATCCCATGAGTCCATTCCCAAATGCAATGGAGACAATTCAGTGGAGCAATACTATGACCAAGGCTTTTGAACACCATTTAGGCTGTAACTCCAATGAACAGACTATGGACAGACTATTACACTGTAAAAATGTTTGTGGACACAAGGTAAAGCTTTAATAAGGAGACTAACACGAGAACAGCTTGCCCAGGATTTATAATATGTGCAGAGTTAGATTAAAAAACAGACGCAAAATAAGAAATTGGTCAGAAGCGAATAAAGACAACTATGGATGAAGGTAGACAAAGAGAGGTCTTGAAAACACACCTACCCTCATTTCCACTGATTCTGTGACTTATGGGGGCATCAGAGCCCCTCTGCAGGCAAGCCACGCTCAGGGTCAGTCACAGTGGGAGATGACACTGAACACAAGTCCCTGGGCAGGTAAAATCTACCTGAGCCTGCATGGGAGGCCCAGGTAGGTTTATCTAGATCTATCTCTACTGAATGGGAGAACCTGCTGCTCTCACAGAGCCTCAGTGCTGTTTTCCAAGACTGTCAGGACTGAGGGACCTCTCAGCATTTCAAAGTACTCTAAAATTTCTTCAAATTACACTTTGGAAGGACTTTCCAGGAAAAGTGCAAGTTTAAAATTTCTCACGATCATTACAAAGATGCAAACCCAAGATGCTACAATGCAATGAACCCAAAGAAAAATAAGTGACTGTAACTGTGGTTGATTTCAGCATCACTCAGAAGTTATCCCCAGTCTCAGTATTAACACAGTCCAATTGCTATGACACAAACTAATCACCAATAGCCAAAAGATTGCTATAGAGTAACCATTCCCAGTTACACGTTCCCAGTTAAAAAGTTAACCTGTATTACTTGTGCAGAACGACTAAAACCTAGTTTTATCCTCCAGTTAAGTTCTCTGTTCAGCAGGTTCCTCCCTATCAACTTCCTTTCCTAAGGCAATATTATGTTCAAAGAAAGTGTGAATCAAGGGGAAAGCACCAGGAGTTACACCTTCTGAAGTGAACTGTTGCCCTTAAACACAGTCACAGCAAAATCTCAAATTATTTCCTCTTACTGAACCTTCACTTTGAGCTCTCCAATGGCATAGAATCGAGGCATGGACAATTTATAAAGCAAGATATATAAACTCACTGAATTTTCAGCTTCTTACAGGTTCAGTGTTCTGATCTGGTACAAAACTATCTCTCAGAAATTCCATACTGAAATGCCTGGGGAGCCAAACACAAGCAACTTCCATAACCTTTTCCTCCCAGATATTAGGTAGGCAGTAACACTGGACTCATATTGCCTCAACGTCATTATTGCAACAGGGCTAACACTGTGAACAGAGCTTTCCAAGAACACTGGGAGCATTCAGACGTAATAACCTCAAGATGTCTTAGATCAGGAAGGAGTAAACATTCTTCTGCATTGGGGTTATGTAGGAATTTCCCTAAAACAGAGGAAAATTAGTAAAATGAATAAAAAAAATGATCTCATCAAGATCATTTCTGACACGCTGCTGGGGAATGAGGACAGCTGTGCAAACTGCATTCCAAACAGGACTTCTATTTGTCAGCACAGATGCATAAAAACATCTCTCAGTTCTCACTGGAGTGCTGGCAGCTTGGCTAAATATTGATGCTGTCCCTGGAGCGCTGCTACTGATTCTGTGTGTCTCACACATGAGAGGCTGGCCACAGCTAAGACAGATGCTTTCTGAAGTTGCATTAGAACTACAAAGGAAGAGAAAATGGCAGCTACAGAGGCTGCATCAACCCTCATCTGGCTCCTCAGGAATAAAGATGGGAGGGCAAGAGGAAACTGCAGAGTGTGTAACTCCTAAAGTCAGGCTGAGCTTTCCAGATGCACAGGAATTAAACACTGGATTATACTGGGGCGTAGTGCAACACTTCCCAGCTACACAGCAGGTATTTCAAGCTACTAAACAAAGCCTTTAGTTTACAGTAAAGCAGAAATATTGAGTTCCTTTTCTTATCTGCATAGAGAAATACAAGAGCCACAACTATTAAAGATCTTTAAAAAGGAGCTCTGTAGCTCTCTTTGCACTGCTCTATCTCCTGTGCATCACATTCCATCATATCTGGTAGTCATGCTGTACTTATCCAAATGCATTTCAAACTACATGAGGCTAGAATAAAATTGAGTTTTTCTCAGTGCTACATCAGTGAAATAGGTCCGTGGAATTCTGTCGCCTGATTTCACATCAGACATTTTGAGGAGATCCAGAAATACACCTTGGAATGACTGCATGAATAATGCAGTCAATTACAACAGCACACATGGCCATAATCTGTTTCTTCCTAACCTGCTTAGTTAGCACTGCATTTCTTTTCCTTGGGAGAACCTTTAAGTCTGTAGCTATTATTGTAGCTAGCTCTCACGTTTCCTTTCTCTCTGTGAACTGCTTTTTTTTAATCTGATGCTAAATAGCTTTCAGAGGGCTTCTAAAATTACTGTATAGCAGTAGTATTTCTTATATCTGTATTACCTCCACAATGCTTCATGAAAAAGCAGTCCCTTGGCAGGACAAACTAGCTAGTGTTCACACTGCATAATGGAGGAGGCAGCAGCTGCTATTTTTAGGGTGTTGAATGCTATCCTCCATTGTAAATCTATTTATTTTACAGATATTTTACCGTTACAGCTATGCCTTTTTTGATTGATGAAAATCCTATTTAACTTCAATCAACAACCCAATAAGTTGGCGTTTTCCCTTAGTTACCTATCAGCCTTAGTAAAACCAAAACTCTATAGAGAAGCAGCCAGAGGAGTTGGTGCCTTGCTGACAGCATCCCTGGCTCACTGTGCTGCAAATTCATGAGGAGCCATCAGAGGGAGGAGGGCATCTTGCACCCTGTACAGACAAGAGCTTTCTCCTTTTCCGTAAAACCCTTTCATTTCTGAACAAGAGACGAACAATTAAAACTTCACGAATAACACAGAGAAGGCACTCCCTAATTCTCTCCCCTCCTCAGCAGGCACTGGTATTTAACGTAAATTTAGTATTCAGTATTTCACGTTGCAGCCCAGAGCTTTTTCCAAAATGATTAATGCATCCAAATAGCATGCTGGACTTGCTACCTGAAAATGTAATTATCTCTCATGCACTGCCAGGACAAACCATCAATCCTGTACCTACACTTTCTGTGAACAATCCCAGACTCTGTAAGTTTTTTGACTCCTCCCAACTTTTCTCCCCAGACCAGTGGCTAACGAGCTCTACTCTGAGGCCACATCAGATGAGCCAAGACTTTAATGTGCATTTTAGAAGACATCTAAAGCACATTATAAATGTATCACTGATCCACTTTGGCTAAAGTAATCTCTCCAATAACTCACCTATGTTTTTGTAATGGTAGGAAACATGACAGATCTTTTTAAAGCCTTGTTTCTGTGTTTAGACAAGCAACACTCTGCACACACACACACACACACAGAGAATTTGTGGGTTTTAGATACTCATAAAAACGTTCCTCAGTCCAACACATTTGAACATGCAGATGGCTGCTGAAAATCACAGAGGCTGGTGATTGGTGATTCCATACAGATTGGAATGATGTGCTCCTGAATGCAAAACAAATGGAAGCCGTGGATCTCATTAACTGGATTTTACTGGCTTTAGCAAAGAGCAAAATGTAAGTAACATGCTCCTGAGACTCCAAGCAGTATAACCACTAAGTAAAGCACATCTTTTTTTTCCCATTAATAATGCAAGACGCTTAGATTTGCACATGTACCACTCCTGCTCAAAGTTAGGACAAGGCACTTCTGAATCTGAGTACAAAATTTGACCCAGCCTCCCACATTTTTCATTACCAGGCATCACAAATCAAAATGGCAAGCACCATGAAAAGGGCAAATGAATGCATCAGAAACTGTACTTTACTGATGTTCTTTAGTACCTGTGCTTCAAATTCAGTTGATTTCATACTGCCTAACAGATATGATGCCGTTTGGAGCATGCAAGTAGCCTCTACAGTAACAATGGATGCCATTTCACATTCAACAGCAGAGAAGAGGAGGAGAAATACTTCCATTTTGATTTGGATTGTAAGCACCATCTTGTGGAATGACAAAGCCTGCAGATTAGTAAAAATACCAGTTTATAAATTCCTCTCATGAACTGACTGGGAATGCCACCCGTACATGACATAAAGAACAAACAAGAATGAAATTATTTCTCTCACCTCTTCCAGACCCACAATAAAAACAAAAAGCAGCTCTTCTCCAACCCAAAGCATGAAGGCAATCTTGTCCCCACCTTCATACAAAGCCCTTTAGGCAGCGGAGCTGACACTCATTGGCAAAGAATTGCAGATCAGGATTCCTGGGGCTGTAATGAGAAACTACAGCCCCTCCATAATGGAGAGTTCAGCTCCATTTCCCTCTCTCCCCTTCCCTATCTCACAGCACTGTTATAAACTGTCATGTCTGATTTACAGAGCAAACGTCTTTCTCCCTAGAAGAGGGCGCTCATCACAAAAACTCAGATCTAGCACTTTGTAAAATATTATTCTGGTAAAGTGAACCTGCCTTGTGGGTGCATAATGCTGACCTTCATCTAGGGATAACTGATGTTTGGGCTGTGGAGGATGCCAATGCACAGACTGGATGGGAGGGCTTGCTCTATTCACAATAAACAGCATTAAACCTCTTGCAAATTAAGGAAAAATATATACAGCTACAGGATTTAATAGAATAGGACACATGCAGATTTCTGTGATTTACTTATTTCCTCACCACTACTAATGATATTATTATGATTAATAGTACTGCATCCATCAGCATTCAGCAGATAATTCTCTTGCTCCCACACAATTCCATGGAATTATTTGAAATGTAAATAGAAAAAAAAAAAAGCAGAAATGCTCTTCTATAAGGGCTAGTTCATCTGTGAATATTAGACTAAAATGAACCCTCCTGAGGGCCATGACAGCCTGCTCCAGGATGGAAAGCCATGTTCTTACTTACATTAATCATATTTCCTAAAAAAATCAGTGGTAAAAGAGTGCTCTTTTAAACAAGTACCATCCACACATCTAACACTCCATCAGTATGTATGACCCAAATAAAAATCCATTATTCTTGTCTTTATTACTAAGATTGCTAGTACAGGTACATGTGGAACATAAATAACTACTCTCCTGTATTTTTGTTTTTGACTACTTAAGCGCTTTGATCTCATCATATGCACATAAAACTGAAGCTTTTAAAAGCTTACAAACAAAACAAAAGAGGCAGGCAGCAGCCTTCCCTCTTGTGACAATAGTGATGGTGGATGTGCTGCTCCTGGTGGTGTCCTCCTGCCTAATTCAGCCCATCATGTAAACCTGTATTGTGTGAGAGCACTGTGATATCTGGAACATATCACTGGGCTGTGAAAAAATGAGGAAAACACAAAGTGGGGGAGTACTAGGATGAAACATCAGCAAGATTTGGGAGTTAAGTGTGTATTTATTTGGAAAAAAACTCACTGGACATGGATACACAGAGCACATGGCTCTCACTCTATCATAGTGAGGGCTGGGGTTGGAAAGGATCATCAAGCCCAACCATTAGCCCAGCACTGCCAAGTCCTCCACTACACCACATCCCTAAGTGCTACATCTGCACATCTTTGAACACCTCCAAGGACAGTGACCCCACCACTTCCCTGGCCAGCTTGTTCCAGTGCTCACACACCTGTACAACCACACACATTTACATCAAAAAGCTCCCCCATGTCTTTATGCTGCTATTGTTCCTTATTTATTACCACTCAGACCTTGGATGAAGCACAATACCCTTTTGAAGTGTACAGTCTCCAAAGATCCCAGCACGCCTTCTGCAGACTCAGAGGTAAATGGATGTCATGACAAAACTTCAGCTCAGGGAATTAAGTTCTCCCCAGCCCAGCTCCCAGAGCAGTGGCAATTACCTACATTAGTAGCCTTTATCTGCTGACCTCAGCTCCTGGCTGCATTTGCTGCATTTTCAATGCCAACATTAGAGGTTTCTTACACCACTTTTTTCCCCTTTTACTTTTCACACACAGAAACATATTGGATATACAAAAAACAACAACAAGAAAAGAATGATTCAGTTCGCAAAGTCCTTCAAGATTCTTCAAATTAAAATAAATGTTGGGTTTTTTCATTAAAAATACAATATAATAGACAATGATAAAAAACCACAAAGGAAAGATGCAAACAATAGCAACAGGTCAATGCCACTGAACACTCAGTCTCAGGTATGTCTTCAAAATTAATGCAAATAGCCTCGTTTTGACTAACATTTTCCATTGCTTTTTCAACTTGCCAGGCGCTCAGCCTATCTCGACTACATCCAGTATTACCAGAAATTATGGCTGTGCAATTCCAGTTATAACAATTAGCCAGGAAGCTAGATACTAACCCTAAATGGCTTAGATTTCTAGCAACAGGGAACAATGCACTGAGTATTCTTAAAGACACCTTTAAAGCTATGTAATATATAGAGGCCGAGGGAGAATATGGAAAACCTGTGAGGATTAAATGTGAAAATAGTGTTCCTTCTTCTTTTGGGACAGTTTTATTAATGAGGTCTCAAGAACTGCAGAATGAAATACAGCTTAATAAGAGAGATTCAGTTTCCTCAGACATACTCTGCAGAAAGTGCAAACTGGAAATCCCAGCTTGTATTTATGTAGATATTTTATTTAGTTAGTTTAAATACAGTCAGCTGACAGCACTTTAAAGAACATCCCTGCCAAGCAGAATTTAGAGCCCTCCTGCACAGGTGTTCACTTCCGTTACACTGAACAACAAACTCACAGCCATAAATCACAACATTCTGATAAGCTCCCTCTTAGGCCAGCAAAGCCATAAAGCACCCACTGGCAGACAGGATTTGACCTCATGGGTATGAGCTGGCACAGCTTGGGCATGGGGAAGCTGAATACCAACACACAAAAGAGCAAGGTCTGGCCCAGGCAGACAGAGCCAAGCTTGCCCTGGCTGACCTCAGGCAGGTAAGGAACAGCCCACGGGCATGGAGAGAGGTTGCCTGAACTACTCTAAAGTGGTGCCCTGTCAGATTCTGGAGGTGTCACTCGCTTCCCATGGATTATTGAAGGGCATGAGGGTCCTAATTCATGTTTCATCAACCTGATCCCAGAGACAGCTGAAAGCTGGGACAACATTCTCACTTTCAACATCAAAGATGTTCAAAACAGCCCCTTTCCTCATTTCTTTTATATGCATGTCATGGACATCTGATCTGAGCAAGTGCCCAGCCTTCTTTCCACTTTTGTTTTACCACCACCATAACTGCAGCAAATAACAAGTGCTGAACTGAAATATCTCACAGGGATTTACACATTACATTTAACAGTAGCTTTTAACTGTTAAATGACTAATGGGTTAATTCCTGCTTTGGCACAAAGCCTTTACTCAGGGAGTATGTGAGCCTTTGCAAGCTGTTTTCAACAAAAACATATGGGAAATAGTAAACTCATCCAGGTTAAGTTTAAAATAGGATATTCTGTTGGAGTAATATTTTATATAGTCCCTCTAGAAAACAAAAATCAATCATGATGGGTTTTAATGATCCATTGTGGACAGCAGCTGAGCACATATCTTAATGATTCTTTTTCCTTTCCACTTAATCCTTCTGCCTTCCCAACCACTGAATCATTGCTCTCCTTTGTTACTAAAATGCATAACTGAGATGCTGATTAGTGTCCCAGACGCTTGATAACAGAGACAGTAATCAATACCACTTCTTTAATCTGTCTGTGGAGGACGTTTTGTCCCTTTGCTTTTGGACACAGGTTCTGCTACCGTGATCCATGGCTTTAATATCACCTCTAGATTGGATTAGGGCAGAGCACTCTTCTTTAGTTGTTCCTTATCTTCCCTCAAAACATAACATTAGTGTGCCACAGCTGTTGCCTGTTGGCTGAGTTTGAAAGCTGTAAAAAACAAAAGCTCTGAGTAGTTTTGGATCCTTCTGCCTGACAGACTTGTGCAGCCACCCCCCATGCCACAGCGAGCGAGCAGAGCTGCAGCCCTCTACTGCTGAGCTTGTGGACAAGAACCACTGACACTCATCTTCCTCAGCTGATCTAGAGTTTTGGTGCGGGCTTGTTTATTCATTTTAAGAGCCACAATAGATAAATACTTCCTTTCAGCAAATGCAGAGCTGGACTTCCCTCTGGGCAACTGCAATATGGAAGATTGGGATTTTGGCCTGAACTTTGCCAGTAAGACCATACAAATGCTAAGCTTTAAAGACAGAAGCCATCTCTCTGAAGATAAACAACAGACAAGTGCAGGCACAAGTCCTATTATTTACTTCCCAGATGCTCATTTCAAATACATTTTTCTGTATATGTTGTGTAATAAGCCCATGTCTCTTTAAAAATATCTTTTGTGTACTTTTTAAAAATATACTGCACAGTGATATCACAATGTGACTACAGCTAAATATATCATCTACATTGCAGCTTTTACTGCACTATAAGGCAGCCCATTTTAAGACAATATCAATAATTTAGAAACTCAGCTATGTGCAGCCGCCTAATTGGATTATCTTTGCTTGGCAGTTTTTTCAGTACGATATTAGCTTTTATAGGAATTCATTGATGGAGATCTTTCAGCAAACTCATGTAACACATAGTCAATAGACATAAAACTACATGCAATTATAAAACCTTTTTTCACCAAGTACTTTTCATCTTCTCACAGCTCTGGCAAGAGGAATATGCTGTTCAAAATTAAGCTAATAGCATGAATCAGGTTTTGACACAAAGTATATCTGGAGAGTGAGATTCAGAGAGCTTTCTCCAGAGAACAGCACAGCAGCTGCCAGAGCCACCACCTGCAGACACCAGAGAGCTGCCAGGACCCAGTTTCCCATTTCTGTGATGCCACTTCCTCAGCATGCTTTCCTCCAGGAAAAGGCACTTTTACCTCCAGCTGGCTGAAGAGGTCCCTTTCCACTGGTGAGAAACTGGGCAAGAACAAAGGAAAACACCATTTCTTCCCATGCTACAATTTGTTTGGTGTGAGGGATAGAAGCAACGTGACTTCAGACTGGGGTCACTTCTTGGTGACTACACAAAAGGCAGGAGAGGCAGTAAGTGCCTGCCCCTTATGAGCCAGCCACACCAAAGGCAGCCAGACAGCAGCAAACACCTGGATCAGAGGTTTATGTGGGATACAAACTGCCCAAATAGAGCTCAAGGTAGCCAAGAGGAACTTCTGACCACAGAAAAGATGTGTAGAGGTTTAGAGAGTTTTTGTTTGCTTGCTTGTTTTTTTGCTTTGGTTTTGGGGTTTTAGTTTTTTGGGTTCTTTGTTGTTGGTTTTGGGGTTTTTTGGTGACTTGGTTTGGTTTGGGCTTTTTTGTGATTTACAGCTATGACCACACTCAAGTGCATCTGAAAAATTTGTTTCAACCAGTCAGAGCATTTTTGAGGCCAAGTTGTCTATATCAAGACTCTAAACAAAAATCCTACCAACAAAATAAAAAAACTACCCCAAACCCAACCAAAGCAAAAAAAATCCAAACACACACACAAAAATTTCTAGCTTAAAACCAAGCTGCCCTTGTTTTAAGGCCCAGAAATGGACAGGTATCAGGCTGAGATGGTTTCTTGTGTGTACAAGCACTACTGTCCTATTCTGATATTGCTCCTGAGATTGTCATCTGATGGAAAACACACCATGCAGAAAGAACCACCATCACCGTGTGAGTCCACACTGTCCACCTGGTTCACTTCTTCTTCAGGTGGGAGGCAACCCATTCCAAAGTCCCTCTATGTCCTCTGATTCCATAAAGAAAACTGTCAGATCCAAGGAATATCCCACCAGGGCCTTGCCTGGCTAAACTGATTCCTTCCAGAGCCAAGGATACACCCTGTTCATGTGGGCTGTGAGCCAAAAACATCTGCCAAACCAGGGGCATAAAGCTGTTTTTCTGGGGGCTGACACTCAGCTCAGCAGAGACAGGGGCAATGCAGAAAGTCCCTCGGTTGCCTGAATCCCAAAGGGATTATTTAGGCCAAAGACTTTAATTACAGCTGACAGTGCTGGCGTCCTGCTGATGGCAGCCATTTTACTGATGTCACGGCGTTATCCCTAGTGACACCAGCAGTAAGGAAGAGCTGCCAAATGACCCACATTTGTAGGCAGGACCTACTGACCTGAGGGAGACTGCTCAAGCTCAGCATCAACTGAGGCAAGCGACTTCCAAAGAGCCACTCTGGAGGGAGGGATTCCAGTCCTGCAGCTCCCACTCGGCCGGCACAGGTGGGAAGGATCAATACTGGCTGCTGCACACAGCACAGGCAGCAGGTTGGGAGCTTGGCAAGGGAACCACTCGTGCTGCCAGGTCGGCATTTCCACAGCCCACGTGTCCGGGGCTGAACGTAGCCTTCAGCAAGGCCTGGCTTCCAACATGGGGGATCGCACGATCTGCCCTCACCCCTTGTGCAATCCTTTTCAAGCTCACCATCATACAATGGCAATCCCTCACTTAAAACAATCTTGTGGACCCTCTTTCCTTTAATTGTTCAGATATTCCTTATCTTCCTGTGTGTGGCCCAGCTTGCTCTATAGCAACTCCCAGATATCAGGTGTTTTCCACTTCCTTTCATTTAAAGCAGCAACAAAAAAGGGAAAGATCACCTCAGCAGCAAATGCTCCGTGGGCCTCTAATGGGTCACAGATGAGTGAGAGCCATTAATCTACAGACTCAGTGTGAAAATTCTGGGTGATGGCAGGGAGGCATCAGCAGAAGTTTCCACTACAGACTATTTGCAGACCTGGCCTTGCAGCTTCGACTTGTGAGACTGCAGTGAGATGGAAGGAGGGAGTTCATGTGACAAGGGAAAGCCTGGTTTTGACAGACATGTCTAAACAGCAGACTCCTACCTTACAAAATGCCCTAAGGAGCACACATTACACACTTTGCTATTTAAAACATCCAGTAAAGTATTCTGCAGCACCCTAAGTGCCTCCTCAAGCACAGGGGCTCACGTGGAAGCTGATACATGAGCAGTGTTACCAGAAATGCCTAAAAACCCACTGGCAGAGAAAGGGGGTCTTCTTTTGAGTCACTTCCACACACTTTTTTTTTTTTTTTTTAAGAAATTAATCTATTTTTAGGAACATGGTTAGCTTTGGAAGGCTGGATCTCAATGCTGTTTTCTTGCACAAAAGGTAATAGAGAAGCATGTACCCAAGAGCTATATGTTACTGCTCTGTCTGTTGTCTTGCATCAAACCCTAATGGCCCCTTAGAAAATTTAAGATATTTCTTGGAAAGAAACAGCAGCGGAAAATTATCACAAATGACATTCATAACCACACTGTGGATTAACAAGCCCCAAGACATTTTTGAAGACTGGAAATGAATTCATATTCAAAATGACAAACTCTATTATGACTAGCAGAATATTTGTAGTTAAGCTGTTTAGAGGGGCAATTACAGGTACTTTTTTTTAAATTGAATTGTTTTAAAAACAAAATTAAGCCAAAAGCATCTTCAAAAATATTCAACTAGTAACGACACCAAAGCTCACCGCTATCACAAAGATAATAAGCAATCAGTACAGAAGTGGAATGTTTTTATCTGTGCTTCTAAGATTCCAGTCCCTGGCTAAGCTTTTTCTTTCGGTCTCACCTCAATATGGAAAATGCCAATGACATACCAAGTGGGACAGCCTACCACAAAAACAGGTATGTTCTCATAAGTGTATTAGAAGTGCTTTTCTATGAGCATTTGACCTGGCATATATGTCTTTAGCTGCTGTACTTTACATATAAAATACAACATACAGCAAGTGTGTAGAGGGAATAAGATCATGTACAGCTAAAGAAATCACCCCAGTATTTGCTTTTCCATTAAAGATGAATATACTCCATGAACAGAAGTGGATGCTGCAAACCCTGTCTCTGACATTGCCTCCTGAGGAAATCAGAGGGATTCAATTCCAATGCCATAAAGATTCACAACTGAAATACTAACACATGAAGCAAAATGCTCTATATCATAAAGAACATGCTCTTGCCTAGACTAAGTCCATATTAAAATTGAATCTCTATAAATTTCAGCAAGAGGAAATTCTAAGCCCAAAGATATTCATGCCTTATTGCATGTTTAATGGCCTGAAATCATCCCTCTTTTCACCTCAGGCATGAAGGCAAAAAAATCCACAAATCCAAATGCCATCCATTTGGCCTGTCCTTATTACAACTGGAAATCTCCTTCTCAGAAGAAATCCTTAAAAAAAAAAAAAAAACACACACACCAGAAAACAACAACAACCAACAGAAGACAAGAGGAATGAGAATAGGCAGAAGGAAGAGAGCATCAAATACTCCCAGGAAAAGTTTTGGACAAAAGAAACCAAAAGAAATCTAGATAAAATAACATCTTGCCACTGAGATAACAAAATCCTCAAGGTGAGCATAAAGCAGGTGTTTCTCCCCATTTTATTACTACTTAGTTTTGAAATCAGGAATAACGGCACACTTACATTTGCAAAACAGCAAAAATCGGCAGGTGTTCCATTATATCCCAGAGCAATTGTTTGGTGGTTTTTTCCTTTTCCTTCCCCAAAATTCCAGGGGGGGCTGTAATTTGTGGGTGCCTGCCAGGTGAGCTGAGGCCCTGCACCAGCCCAGCAGAGCAGATGTATTCAGGGCACATGGGAATTGTGCCTGGCTCCACTACAGCCCTTGGTTTATACGTTCATGTAGATCACAGAAAATCTTCAGGCACCCGACAGATCCAATTTCACTTTTCAACTACTCTAAAAATTCTCTCTAACTTTTAGTCACACTCAGCACAACCAGCTAAGAATCCTTTGCAAGGATTTCTTATTTTTCTTTGAAGAAATTAAGAGGTTGCTGCCCTAAATGGTTTCAGATACAAATCTCCGAGAAGCAGGGCCTGCAGCATATCCTACAAAGCTATTACTTTGGAAGACAACTAAATATTTGAGAGATGTCAAGGGTTGTTTCTAACATGAGGAAGGAATGCTGTGGAGCACCTCAGAAACGAAGTGAAAATTAGGAAGAAGCGGCAGCATCTTTTCTTTTTCCCTTGCAGTCCAGTATTTTCAGTAACTAGTAAATAAATCCCCAGATGCACTAATGGCTGCCATCCAGGAAATGCATCTGCTGTGTTTATGAGATCTGCAGTTCATAAATAATTGCCAAATATAGAATTATTCACTTCAGTTCTATCAGAGGTTGTTTTATAAGAAGAGAGAGCGTACCGGAATAAGTGTGATCACTTACGAGGTTGATCAATCAGATTGATGTAGAATTCACATGCACGAGTGCCAAAGCTTGGCTTTTGTGGAAAAAGACCATTTACAATTTTTGCATGTACTGGCAACAGAAGCTTTCTGAGCCTGCCACGCTGCCCCTGGCCCCCTTGCCATCAGTAGCCCTCATGCAGTTCGGTCTGTGTGGGTACACCTCATTCCCTCAGGATATGAAACCCCTAACTCCATTTTCTCACTGATTTCTTACATCCATGTGCTGTATAACAAAGGAGCCATTTCCAGGCTGTACGTGCCAACCACCACACAGTCTCTTTAGGGCTCCAGACACAAGGCTAAGGCTCCATCAGCCCACAACAACCTGAACTGAGAACCATCCACTGAGGAAAGTGCAAAAAAACCCCCACTGGATGATACCTGAACTGATCCAGGAATGCAAAGGTATAGTTGGTTGTACGAAGTTCACATATTTAAATAAGAAAGAAATTTTCCCAGTGATGATCAACTTTTATAAGCACAAAAAGATAATGCTGAACAAAAAACACAATGAAGGTACATCTGTACAAGAATAACAGCTAAGAGAAAAAGATGTAAATATATCATAACTGATACTCTGTCCCTGACTTCTACTTCTGAACTGAGTTCATGTTCTGTTGATAAGCTGGCAATTGCAGAGTGAGCAGTTTTCTAATAAAAAAATAAACCTATCTTCACCTTTGGTTCTGGCAGGTTGGACCTGAATAAATCTCTGTGAAGGTCACCTCATGTCTCTGGATGCTGCTGTGCTCCTAGCATGGCTCTCCCACCTTAACTCTGCCCATATTTTAGGAACACAAGAGTCTGCCCAGATAAAAGGCCACAGAGATATAGACTACATTATAGATAGAAAGTTTGAGTAAAGGCTTCACGTGGAGACAATCAAGACACACAGGCAATTCTAGGGCAGCAGCAGATGCAGTCCCAAAGCATTTTTTTGCTAAAGGGTTGGCTGGGCAAAGAGCTGCAACAAATTCCCACACACGTGTGGGGAGCTGACGCTATCCAGAGGGCTGAGTATTTCCAAATGTCCTCAGCAGCCTGGACACCCACACCAAGACATCCATAGGAGCTCCCAGCTGTGTCTGGCCTGTGAGCCACAGGTCTCTGGTCCCTTGCTGAGTACCAGGAAAAAGCAAAGCTCTTCAGCTCCCAGGCACTGGGATAGAGAAGAACATTTAAACCAAGAGGCCAACAGGGGTCAGCCCTGCCTAGCACAGAGGCCGTGACACGCCACTGCCATCTCCACTGCCCCTCGTGTGACAAGGGCAAAAGCCACAATTCAAAAGCATACAAGGCTTGAATAATTACTGTTATAGAATAACTCCATCCATGAAAAAGCAATGAAACATTTGGCAGCAGGAACCTTCCAAAGGAAGCTTCTCAGCCCCCTGACATTAGTCCAAA
This sequence comes from Phylloscopus trochilus trochilus, assembly GCA_016584745.2. NCBI lineage: Eukaryota > Metazoa > Chordata > Aves > Passeriformes > Phylloscopidae > Phylloscopus > Phylloscopus trochilus. Next base: position 29,514,217 of record WQNJ02000014.1, read on the forward strand.
TTAATCTCAGTGCTGGAATTCTGTACGTGAAAGAAGCATGGAAGAGATTTGCTCAGCTCCCTTCCCCTGTGCCCACAGACATTCAGAAACAGAATGAAGCTCTCATTCATTCTGAGAGCTTACAGAGGTCACACCTAGTGGCTCTAGAAGCACCTGGACATGGGAGCTGTGGTACCTGCTGGCTACCCAGAGATGGTCCTTCCAACAAAGGTTTGCAAGTTGCACCTTCACCAGTTGTAAGCCTTATGTGTGGGAGTGCTTGTGTCCACAAGACAGCAGTCATATCATGAAAAGAAGAAAATTCTTCTTTGGATAGTTAATGGATATGTCTAATAACATCCTCAGTCACCTTGGAAAGCACGAAGACAGACACTCCATGCAAGGACTCCATGTGGGCCACAAAAACGTGAAGGAGAGGCTCAGCCACTAAACCTAACGTTGCAATCAGCTGAATGTACAAGCAGTCAAGAAGTGGCTGTGCTTGGCTTGGACGTCCCCATTGCACAGCTGATGTAAATGATGAAATGGGGCAAGTGTTCCAGACACAGCAACGTGCCTCCAGTGGGCACGCACAGCTCCTGCTGACTGCACTGGGAGCTGCACGGGCAAGCTGGAGAGGAGAGAGGAGCCCTTTGTGTCCTACCAAACACTGGAGCATCCACCAGATGATCTCCTTTTTAGTCACACTTTATCTCATGATCAGCTGGGCTGGGATACTGAATGCATTGTCAATTGTTTAATGATGGAAAAATAAAGCTGCAGGCTGCAGTTGATGTTTACGAAGGTATTGATGAGCTATTCATTTTCTCAGGGCAGAAATCACTGCAGAAGAAATGCTGGGAAATGTAATCTAGTGCTGTAAAATATTTAATACTCTTCTGTGCCACACTGGCTGTGTCATTTCATTGGCATTTTGCAGTAACTGTAGAGGGTACCCAATAACTTCAGTGTGTGTGTACACACACGTACATGTAAACTCAGAAAAATTATAATGGACATTTGTGCATGAAAAATATTTACCATTTTTAAAAAACTGGCTAATGCTAATCCTCAAAAGGAGCATAAATATTATGGTCTGCCTTAGACTTCCTATGCTTACTGAGACATTGAGAACTGAATATTGCACTAACATAAAGGAGAAAAGTGAGACTCAACCCTATAAAGAAAAGTTCTACTAATTTAGTTTAAAAAAAAACCCAAGTCAAACAACCAAAGCAATGAACAGCCACAACACTGGTGATTTGCTGAATTCCACAACAGTTCTGCAGCCAAAGTGGTCTCCCAAGATGTACTACTTATTCCTACTTTCTGCTCAATCTCCTGAGAAGCCACAGGCAACAAATAACACATTATCTGTGCAGTGCACGTGTCAGTCGACAATTCAGCATCTCCCTCTTTCAAACTAAAATGAATAAACTAACTAAACTAAAGAAAATGAATAAACAAACTAAACTAAAGAAACCAAAGGAAAAAAACTCCAGAAATCATTATTTTCTCTAATTACTGTGAAGACCTGAGGCCAGATTAGGAACAGAGCAGAAAGGTTTCTAGATTAACTTACCGCTTTCATTTTCAGTTTCTGTAGTCTTTAGGAGTTTATTTGCTCACCCACAGGAATGTGTCTGCTTTTACTGCTGTGCTATATATACACTCAAAAGTTTCCATTTGAAGGGTGCTTTCTTATGATACTGCAAGAAAATCCCACCTACACAATTTTCTTCTTTGAGGAACCCTGGAATCACTTGTTCCCTTGGAGAAATGTCAGTGTTCAGTTTCAAAAGAGGATGCAACTGAAATTTAATGTATTGATCCTTTTTCATACACAGACTTCTGTCTGCAAGCAACTAACATACTTTCTCTGTGAGTAAAATACACATATTCTAAGAAATCACACATTCCAATCAATTCTAAATAATGACAAGAAATGTTTGCGTTCAGCTGTTCTGATTCCTCCTCGCCATGTGTATGCTTGCTGCTAGGTTTAAATGCAAAGCTCTTATCTCTTCCTCCTTGAAACACTAAATGGGATAAAACTGACTGCTAGGGTCTGTTTCTTTAAGGTTTTATACATCATGGAACTATTTACAACCGAACCAAAAGAGATGAGAGATTAATCATTAACAGAGCTGAATCTTGTAGCACTCAAACAAACAGGTCAACACACACATAAGGCACAACATAAAAACAAAAAAAGCCTAAACTGTTCTCTTCATTAATAAAAATGACCTGAGCTAGGGGGAATTTTTATACCACTGCTCATGCTTATTTCTTTTCTTGTACCACTGTTAAGGCCCGCCTTCAAATCTCTGTTTATGTTAAAACATAATTAAAGGGTAATAGCATTAGTCTACCTGTCAATTCGCCACAGCAGAGTATTTCCTGGCACTTGGAAAGCCATTCCTAAAGTATTTGTTCAACATATAGCCAACTCCTACATATGTTCAGTGTGATGGAGGAAAGAAGGAAGAAAGTGGAAAGTATTGGTAAAAGTCAGTCTCTGGTAGCATTCACTTTGTTTTCCATGAAAGATGAAGCCCCAAGATGCTATGTCTGTCTTCAGGCCCACTGCACTTGTCAGTAATGCTGGGAGAAGTTACAGCTACAGGGCCTGCAGCTTTCTCTGGAGCTCAAACATCCTGATTAGTCAGCACTCCCCATCCAGCCAGGGAACAGGCAGATCACACCTGCCTTTGCTCCCTCCCAGGCATTCCATTTGTACCTTAGCACACACACTTGGATGTTACTGATGCTGTGACTCATGATTCATGTGCAGCAAAAGCTTCACCAACCAGCTCTCCTTCAGTTTCTTCTTAAGAGGAAATTAAAATATTTTAATGTTAAAGCTCAGAGATATGACAGCAACATAACTTTTAGAGTCAGATTTTGAAAACTCACAGTGCTCTTTCACAATTACTTTTGGGGCCAAAACTGCAATCAAGTTTGTGGAAACAAAGATGACTGGGCTTTAAAGTTCTGATGCCTGCATAATGCACCACAGAAACAAGGGAACAATAATGAACTCTAAAGCTAAAAGCAAGTAACTGCCAAACCATAAAGTTCTGGGACTCCAGACACCAACTAAGCCTTGAGTGTTAAACTCTCAAATCTCACTGCCTTGGAACTCCCTGATACTGTGAGATGGGAGAACAAATTCTCACTGTCCCTCCTACTGAAGGTAAAAAAACTCCTTTCTAATGGCAAGTTTTGACATCGACAACCACTGTCAGAAACTGTAAATCTGCTCAAGGCAGGGCAGCCAACAGAGTCAAGCAGCTCTAAAACTAAGCATGTGGGAGGGGATATTCCAGGCCCAGGGAGCTGCTCTTCCCCAGTCTGTGGAGAGCTGCAAGAACCAAGAAGGACAAAGCCTGCTACCTAGTGTACGTATACTTTTGCTCTCCCCTAGACCTCCACCTCAAACCTGTTACATTTTCTCTCTCCCACTTGAACACAGTGATCCAGGCACCCTATAGCTCTCTGCAGCCAGGCTTCTGCAGTATTCCCTTTGTGATGGCCAGCTGGGGACTGTGCTCTGTGACCTTCAAACAGCACCACAGTCCCTCAAGGGTGCTGGGACCAATTTACACTCATTGCCAGTCTTTGGTTGAAGGCACTGCACCTACAGTCCCAGAACTGCTGAGTGCCTGCAAAGTACAAATAGATTTCATACCCCCCACACCGGCCCTTGCAAAGAAGAGAGAGACCAAAGCCTGTAGTACCAACAGTCAATCTCATGAACATGAATGGCCTCAGAATTCTGAGGATTTTGCTAAAAGCCCTCCAGACCAGTTACCTACTGTTTGGCAGGTAGCCCCTACCAGCACAGAATGCTACTGGCAGAGCACACTGAATAAGCATGCTAGGTGTATGAAATGTACCATTTGGCCACATCTTTGTTAATTCAAACCAACCATTCCCCCACTTACAGTGCTGTACCTGATTGACACGTTCCTACTTCAGAAACAACTTTTTATCACTTGAAAACACATTATTCAGATAAAATGGTGTCTGACTAAAGAACTCTTCTGTAAGTTACTGTTTAAGCATCCCTCAAGTATACATATTTTGAGAAGCACAAATACACACAGAGTACATGTGTAAAACTCCACCTCTCCTTATGTAATGGAAATTTTGCATGCCTGCCTCCTGCAAATGAAATTTCCTAGTTTCAAATGCATTGCCCCTGAGGGTATCAAGTATTGAGACGGAATAATGAAGGGTTTCTGCTGTTACAGTGAAGGTCAGTATGCAGTGGGCCATTTCCTTTGTCTCACTTTTCAGGATGATTAGAGCAGTGAGGCAGTAAGAGGGAAGCCAGTGAGGAAAGCCAGTGCTTCTGTGTGATGCAAAATCATCGAGCTGTACGTCCAGTCATTGCCTGGTGCTGCACTGCAGCTCCTGAAACAAATCCTCGCCTGTCCCCAATGACATTAGGAGAGCTCAGGGCCTGCTTCTATTTTAAAATGCCAGAAGCACATTCCCTTTAAGGTTGAAAATACTCACAATCATAGTATCTGGCATTATTGTTTTGAAAGCATCCTCATTTATAATGGTATTCATTTATTAAACACATACATGTGGAAGTTAAATAAAGTGAGAGGAAAGAAGTGTAAATAGTATGCATGGAGCCCACTGTGAATTCAGATGGAGTTTGTACGGTTCACCTGACTCTTGTCTGACTTAATGAAGACAGTAAATTGCACAGCACAGTTACTGCATTCCATGCTGCACACACAGCTGTGCAGCTGCAGCTACTGGCGACAGCTATTCCCTTTCTTCCAGCTTTGTAATATTCTGATTTATCACACGTGGGATATTAGAGAATGGTCTCCAGGTTAGAGGAGAAAGTCAATAACTTAAGAATCCTAGACAAATGGATGTGAGGAAAACACATGATTTCCCTCTCCCCTACCCTCCCCACACATAGTAAGTTGACGATTAGATTAATTCTTTTTCTGGTTGCCATGAAAACTAAGAGATGTAGCCTTACCTCAGAGGAAATGATGTTATGCTCACACAACAAACAAGAAATGAGAGCTGTGTGGTCCTATCTCAGCAACACAAAGCAGAATCAAAAAAGAGTCTTTCTAAAACCCAGGCATGTGTGAATTCTAATCAGCTCTGTTTATAACGTGTGATCATAGTTAATTGTTCATTAATTCCACCATGTCATTTGTTCAGAGATTATACCCTCCACATAATGAATGTTTTGGGGTACACTCCAGCAGAGAAAATTAAAATAGATAATAGTTGTGATTTTAAACAGTCTTCTTAAGTTTGATTCCATTGACCTCAATCAGTTTCTAAAAGGTTTCAAAACACAAAAAAAATTGTCTATTATCTTGAAAAAAAGGGAAACACACAAATGTAAATCGACATGCCTACAGAACTGATGTGTTCTTCTCTGGCCCTTGGCCTCCCCTTGACATCTACCTCTGTACAAAGCCTTCCCCTCAGGGGCTGGGAAGGTGAAGGACCTTGAACCTCCAGATGCATAATTCACCCCAGTTCAGCAGGCAGCCCAGATTTTAGTGACTTGTAATTAGCAAGTGCTGAATGGAACAGTCACTAGAAGAGCACACAGCGTGAAATGCCTGTATTAATGATAATGGAGATGTTCATGTTTCACCCCTGGATTTGGGGAAAACACTTAAGAAAATTAATTTCCTTTGCTTTACAAGATGAGCTCTACTTGTGCAATGTCACCAAGAACACACTCTTCTAAATATCCCCATACTTAACCATTTTACTGCTTATTTCAGTCTCCAGAACACAGATGTGACAAGAATGACAGCACATGCTTAATGCAATCACCTTGGGCTAAGGTTTCATTTCACTTGCAGACTTAGGGTAAGTTGATCCTTAATACTTTTCACAAGAGTGATTTTGCTATCAGGTCATGATGTATTTGAAAGGCTGTCACAAAGAGAGCAGTGTGAGTGATTGAGAAGGTCCTCTTTGCTCACAGAAATTAAAAATATCTGGGAACACCCCCCCCCACCACCAGATTACACAGAAATTATTTCAGCAATCCCTCTCTGAATTTAAATGGCACATTGTAATCAAAATTTTCAGGTTCCAAAAACACTTGCAAAGAAATTTCAAAACACAAACAAACAAACAATCCATCCTTTGGTTCAACATGCCAAAATAAAGCTTTCAAATGATGGGACTTTTATTTGCAGAACTTAAGCAGTACTTTATGGGTTGTTTAGTTTGGTGTTTGATTTTTAATACTTTTCCAGAATGTGTTCACCTTGTTATTGACTTAAATGCTTTGTTGAGCTTAAATTTGTGGCTTTGAGCATATTAAACTCTGTATTTTTCAAATTAAGAATCTCTTAGTTGAAAAAATTGGCTTGAATTGGCTGCTAGGCATTGGTCAGTATCTTCCAAATTTACAGCTGTTTGTGGCATACAAATAACTACCCAAAGGAGAATTTATATACTTCCACTTTATATATAGGATAAATACCTCTGTAACACTATCCATTTAATAAGTTAATTAGCCTATTAATAAGCATGACTAAATTAATAGTAACATTTTCAATTGCCAGTTAGTGCTAGGTGGCCTTCCACGCCATATGTAATCAACTTATCACTGTTCATGTCTTCAGGGTTTTCTCACAGTGTTTGACCACCAATGTACAAATATTGATAACACCAGTTTTCAAAAAGCTTCTATGAAGAAAATAATGTCTTTGGAATACCAAGTTTTTGAATTGATGAGATTTCCATCTACTGATCAAGATTAATGATGTCAACTCCAGCTCTCAAGTGCTCACACACATCCTTGAGAGCTGGGATAACCTAGAGCATTTGGGGCTGGGCCTTTCCTCCTGAAAACTCTCTCTTCTGATGAGGTAATCAAACATCACTCCAGACTGGTCTCAGCTTTAAGCACACCCTGCTCCCTCTCTACTCACCCCAGTTACGAATAGGCTTGAGTGCAGGCTTAGGAACTTGGCTGGATTACTGCCAGAATATTTGGCATTTTTGACTAACCAGACCCAGGACAACAAAAGCAAAGATAAAATGCACTTTTCTCAGTCATTTGTGAGCTCTGAGAAACAACAGTGCACCTTTGCACCAGATGCTTTTCTGTCTGAAAGCAGAAGTAAAAACAAAGTATTTCAAAACCAGAAGCTGCCCAAAGCTTTTCTCTGCTATCAGCTGAACACGTAGAGGTGATCATTCTATCCAGTTGCAAATTATTCTTTTCTGAAACCCAAAATCTATGCCTAGTACACGACGACATTTTCTCCCATGCATTTCAACTGCAATAGTGCATACATCTTCAGCAGCTAGAGAGTTTTAAAAGCAAAAAGTTTTCCTTGCACTAAGGCAAAGGTTTTCTAGAGGGAAAGATTTAAGCCCTTCCTTCCCTCATTTTGCTGCCAGTGGTGGACTCCCATGTGCACGCCCACTGCCTTTGCCAGCATCCCCCAGGAAAGGCAACAATAGCCTGGCTCATGGCTCTAAGGGTTTTGAAAATTCCAAGTACAATGTAACCAGACTAAGGAGACCTGCAGCGTCCTTTAAAGTGAAACCCTGATGTTTTTAATATAATCAGAAGTGAAGAAAATCTTTCTCTAAAATGTCAGCAGTACATGAACAGTGCAAGGCTGAAGGACCAGGCTTGCTCCCCTAACTGCACTGTTTGTATCCAGTACCAGCAGAGAGTCTCCCAGAAAACAGCTCATCCTTTTCTCATTACAGAGGGAAGTCCAAAATCCTGCACCATTATTACTGCTCTGCTACTGAACATTCTGGGACTGCCATTTGCAACATGGGCATCTTGTCATCCTGAGGTTGATTAATACACCCCCCTGAGTTACCTCTGACCTTGTCCTCTCCTGCCACCACTCTTCCCCTGAGCAGCCACCAATGTCTCCTCACCAAACAGCAGGATGTACTCGAAATAAGGTCACTACATGTGAAACCTAAATTTTACTGCTAGAAAATGCTCCCTAAAGCTACACAGCCCTAATCTGTATCTGTCAAATACAAGAACTACAGGCAGTGGCATTTATTGAATTGCAGTAACTGGCTACCTACGAAATAAAACTGGTTCCTGGCAGTCCTCATGTTAATAAGGCTTCATATATTCAATTTATGTTTGCATTAACAAAGCTATCCAAGAGGCACGGGACTGAATAGTCATCTGAACAATAACTGATATTAACAAAATCAACTGCCACTACTGAGCATACGTATTTATTAAAAAATGGTATTCTGAATAACTAAAGCAGACAAAACTGAATGAACAGGAGGACCCAATGTATTGTAAAGTTCCAGTCAGAATCCTCCAGAAGCTCTGGCAGGGATTTTGCTGGTTAGCTTTGCCTGATCTCCTCCTGCTTCCCCTCAAGTTTTATTTTTCCTTTTTGTGTATTTCCTCAATCTTTCCTGAAGATATTGTTAAGTTCCAATGTGAATATAATCTGTGACTTTATTTTCCTTTTTGGGACATGACCTTTGCTCCTTTCTCAGACAACTCATTTGGATAACTATTTTCTAGGAAACAGACAGGCAGGCACAGAGAGCATGTCTTGCAAAAACTAGGACAGAGATTTTGACTTGTCAAGAAAATGTGAGAAAATTTTACTGCAAATTAAAAAGAAATACACAGAAAGACATTAAGATGAATTTCATTTTCATCCCTAAAGTCTAAGAGTTAAGAAGAATATATTTTGGTTAGCAGACTGAAATTTTAAGGAACAATTCACATTTTGTGGGAGTACATTAATTGTTCAGCATTCTACCAGAAATATCTTAAATCTGACAAGCCCCCATTAATTTGTGGTTAACTCTTTGTATGTGGACCTTGACAAAGCACTATTATCTACATCCCCTGTATAAATTCATGCAACCAGGTAACAGATATTATCTTTTCAAGGACTTAATCAGATGCAATTGCTTGGATGTCCTCCAAACAATTAAATTTCTCACCCTGCTATACACAGCTAGAGGGTTTTTGTCATTTTGCCTACTGTGAGGCCTGAATCCCTCCCCCAGCCAAGGCAGCAGCTCTGCCTGGGCAGGGGGGGCTCACAGGCACCACTGCAGTCCCCTGCAGCCATGCACTCAGAGCAGCAGCCCTGCAGGCAGCTCTCTGCTTGCTCCCTTGTGGCACAGAGGATGCTCTTATGGGGGAGAGTTGTCCCCTTGGCCATCCTACCAGCCAAGGATGGCCCCTGCTGCCCAGAGAGCCTGCTGGCACTGTCCTGAGAGGAGCTGCAGCCCTCCCTGAACCCTGCAGGGTTGGGAGCCCAGGCCCCAGCAGAGGATGAATTTTTGCTGACTTTGTCCTTCCTGTTCTGCTCCTTTCTCTCCCAGGTTTCACCTACTGACTTGGCATTGGGAAAACATTGTGAGTTAATAAGGAGCTCCTCAGAATGAGGAGTTCATCTTCCAGCACCTAGTTACAGCCAAAATAAACCCAAACTTCGGGGTCAGCTGCCTCAATCAACTCTTTCCCTCTCTGCCATTGCTATTCCCAGCCAAACGCTGCTCCCATTTCAACATCAAGGCTCTCTCTAATCCTTTCATTCCTTTCTTCCCATCTTCCTTCAAACTGACTAGTTTAAAAAGTGCACCAGCCTTGTTTGCTCATTTGCATTTGGTAGTAAACAAGGAGAAAGGGGCAGCTTTGCTGTTGGGAACAAAGGGCTACAATTTTGAACAGCTTCCCTGCAGATCTTGTTTGGTCACAGCATCTCTTGGCTTTCCAACCCAAGGCAGATTGTGCATGTGGCCTTTCAAGCTGAATTTATTGCATATGTTCAGTGGTTCTGCTAATTGGACCTCTGACTTGACCACAATTCATTGAGTTTAGCTTCAAGGACAACAAGCACGTAGGCCAACAAGAAGATACACACAACACTGTAAAATACACTACATTTGGCTGGTTTAGATTAAACTCATGCACTTCTAAAACCAGGATTTGGATAACTTTGCCGTATACTGGGTGGGAAACAGAAAAAAAAATCTAAAGAGCTTTATAAAATCTTCATAAACAGTATGGGTTTCTATCTGCAACTTACCTAATATGATCAGTCCTTCTATAACAGCCTTTAATCAAGGGCTTGGTATAATACTAAAAAAAACCCCAACTAATTGCAAAAACAGTAAATTGGATATTTATAACAAATACCAAGAACCATAATTAGAACTGCTGCCATGCATACCTCCTCTCCACCAAAAGCTTTTCAAAAAGCACTAAATTCTTTAGAAAATGTATTTCTCCTCCAGAATTATGGGAAGACACTGGCAAAAGTATTCTTGAGAGCTGTGGACACAGCCAATAGGTCACACACCAGGACAGCACTCAGCAGCTCCGAGGTCATTAAAAAACTCCAAACCCTGCACAAGTGTTATTTTGTAGCGTGAACCTTATGCAAGACATGCAAAATATATTCTGTATCAAGAACAGAAAAATAGCCAGTGCTTGACATTTGAAAAGAGATCCTTAAAATGCACAAGAACAAAAATATGGAGATATTTTATGGACGCAAACCCCAGCAATTAAATAAACTGTTTAAGATCAAACAGGAAGAGTCAGTGGTGAACCCCCTATTCTTCGTTTGTTGCTTGGATGACTTGGAAGTTTGCATACTTTTCCTCTTTTATGTGGGCAGTATGTGCTGAGTGTGCAAAACATTTATTAAGCCTTCTTTGAGCATAAACAGACAGTCTGATAGTACAAAAAAAGGTAGTCAGAAAGATATCAGATAGGAACATCAAAAAACATACACTTTCCCATAACTGTTAAAAAGCGTTGGCTGCTCCTCAGGCTGCCCTACTTAGAAACTTCGATTGTGCACCCACTGTCATGAGACATGTTTTCCTCTCAGCGTCTTTTTAATCTTTTCAGACTGGTAGAAAAACAGCAGTCTTTAGTTATCAGAATTTTGATGTTTAACAGCTTCAAAGTGGTGGTGGTTTCATATTAAATCAAGTGGCAAGAAAAACTAGGACTGCAGGTACCCAGTGCGTTCACCAATTCTCCTTGAAGATGTTTTTTCTGCTTAGATGGTAAAAATGTAATAGAGGATACCTTTGCCACCCACTTCTCAGCAATATTGCACTACGTGATGTTTAAACTTTTTAGAGTTTTGTTTTGTAGAAGCCATCCATAGCCACCCTCCAGAACATACTGTCTGCTACTGCCTGGCCAAAATAAAAGGCCTGTTTTGAGGGAGGCTTCCTCAGCACTTCAGGAAAATGCTGCATTTACTCACAAATAGATTGAGCCTCTTTTCTGACTTGCTGCACCGTGAGGTGGCTGGTGCACATCTCTCTCCTCTGGGGAGAACTATCCCCTCAGGCATAGCGAGCACCCTGGCTTGGCTCGTCCACCTGTGCTTCAGGGTCTAGCCAGAAGTCTGGCTGTGAATAATACCTGCATTCATTCTTCCTACAGTCTGAGTGTGAAATCTTTGGCCTCAGCACCAGAGGTGATTGCCAGATTCACACAAATCCAAAGGAGGGCAAGAGAACAGGTTACTGAGAGCACTCAGACACTGCTATTTCCTCATGGGCCAATGGTACATTCAGCTGTTGGGATGGCTGCAAATGCTCACCAGTAATGAAAGGGAGATGATTGCCATTTCAGAGATACCCTAGTAGGGTCCAGAAGGAGTGGCAATGCAATTATGGGAGAAAGAAAAAAAGCTGTGTGAGAGAAAATAAAATCATTCAACCTATGAAGGAATTTCATCTAAAGCTCTGAATGCCTGTATTTGTAAGACACTGATTCAATGCTGGAAAAGTGACTGTAGCTAACTACAGTCAGTGCCTCAGTTCCACCTTTGCCTTCTGTTAGTAAATTCATGTTGGGGAGCAGAAGGAACACCTATCCAATGGATATTGCACAACTCTGTTTTTCTATAAGTTCCCAGAGAATGTCCTCAAGTTTCCCCATCTGGAGAGAACACAGGGAAGGATGAGAGCCCAGCTACCTGTGAAAAATCTTGTTTAACTAAAGGAAGTCAAGATGGAGTTCTTCTGCACCCTGACATTTACAATTCACCAGAAGATGAACCAGTGTGCTGAACAGAAAGTGAGTTCCATAACTGTACCTTCTAACAACAACAAACAGGGCAGGTAAAAGTAGCATTTATTAGAGGGTACACACAGGATAGTGTCACATGGTTTCTCTTTATTATGCCTTTAAGGAAAGCTCTTTAGAATATGCAAACAAGGGAGCTCTAACTGAAAGGTCAGATATCAGCAACCACACTGACTTGTGAATTGTTCTGAGCTTTGTAAACTCAAAATGTGGTGCAGAAATTGCTGGTGATACTTTAATTTAAAGAATTTTAAAGGAAAAGAGACAGGTTTAAAAAGACCATTAAACTTTTTGATCTAACAACTTGTTCTTTTCAAATTGCCTATTCATTAAAAACAGGATTTATAATTCCTTTAGGAATCAATGACAGCAATGGAACAGGATCACACCGTAAATTACAGAAATGAAGAAAAAAAATATTTATACACAGCCATGGAAGTTCTGAAAACCCTGTTAACAACTTTGTGGACAGCTACTCCCTAAGGACCCAGCCTGGCCAACAGCTCTGGCATTGGGCTGAGCCAGGCTTTCCTGGAGCCACTGCAAAGGGAACACACTTCCTCTGGAATTAAAGCCCTTGCAGCACCATGCCACCTCTCCCAGGGTAAGTGGTGGGTCCCTAACACAGCAGGAGACTCACTGTGGGAAGCAGGGACAATCTGGAGATGCCCAAGCCAGGGCTATGGATGCACTGGCACAAAACACACAGAGGGGGAGTCCCAGCCGAGTCCCTGACCCCCAGCTCCCGCCCTGCACACAAACCTGTGCTGCATGTGCATTACAGATGTTTGCTGTGTGTAAATCCTGCACTTGCAGAGGGCAGCAGGGTTGGTACCCAGGCTGAGGAGAGCACAAGGATGCCACACAAGCAGCTGTGTACCAGAGCACCACCCCCAGCTGGACAGACCACACCATCATTAGTGCAGCGGGGTGTTTGTGTTTCTCCTCACTATAAGGGAACCATACAAGTACTTGGATTTGTATCAGTCACTGGTTGTAGCCTATCAGAGTTCAAGGATCTGCTTTGAAAACATGATAATGCAAAAACAGCCACTTCAGCAGCTCCAGGAAATCCTTTCCTGGCACTCACAATTCAACTACCTGCCTCCTCCTCTGACTCTCCTCTCTTTCTCCAGCAGAGCCTGGTACTTAAGAGCATCTTAGTTCAAGAGGCAGTGGCCAGAGGGTTAAGAACAGCCTGTAGCTGAGAGCTGAGCTGACAGGATTTCACAGAAAAAACATATATACTTCAATGCTTTCAAAAATACAAACAATTCACATATCTTTGTCTCATCTATGCATTTATACTTAAAGGGGTATTACAAATGAGTGTGGAATACATGAATGCAATTCACAGAATCATAGAATGGCTTGGGTTGGAAATATAATAAATATCACCCAGTTCTAACCTCCCTGCCATGGGCAGGGACACCTTCCACTAGATCAGGTGTCTCTTTCTTCACAAGGGAAGCAAGTGAATCTCAGTGGGGTTTTTCTTTGTATTTTAAATCATGAATTTAATCATGAAGCACCAGGCACCCTGGTAGAGACGGGGTGACCAGAGACATGCCTCTTAATGCCTCTGGTAGAGATATTGTTGAGGCTCTGTGAAATGTCAGGTAGCACCCCCATGAAATAAAAGGAGACCTTGTGTCTGGGTAACTTGCCATGATGGCACAGTGGATACCTGTTAAGGTACAGACCTTCATTTCCTGCTTGCACTCAGCAGCAATCAGTGTGCTAACAGAGGACGTGGATACCACCACTTTTATCAAGATGTAACTTCTTTCATAAAACCCCATTGATTTCAATTGGATAAATATGGACTAGGGCATCAGAAACATAAGTGAACCCTTCTATCTTGTACTTTTCTCTCTAATTCTGAGTGATTTTTTCAATGAAAAAATAAAAGATGCTGAAATGAATTCTCCAGCCGAGATTTAAAAATGATAAATAAACTGTGATAGCACAGCATTTGACTGCCCAATAAGCTGAAATTCAAAAGTGTGAATAGAACACTACTGAACAAACAAAATGTTGGGTAAAATAAAATAATTCAGGTTTTAAAAACAAAATTAAAAGAAGTTGTCTGAAGTTTTCAGATGAAGGCAGCTATGAAGTACATGTCCTGTGTCTTTCTGCAATTAAAAAGGCAAAACGACATTTTAGTTCTAGTACACAATACAAAGGCAACTGCTTGTGTAAATCTCAGTGCAATAAATCTTACATGTGACAAATTCATATTACTAAATTGTCATAGCTTTCAGCTTATTGGCAAAATTATGATTTATAAAAAACAAAATACATCCCAGAGTGAATTTACTTTTCAATTAACAAGACAATCTTCTTATTTCAATCTAGTTCCCCTTCCACATTAGTCTTCCTTGAACAAACATTAAAGAAATACCATGTTGAATTTCCCTTCCAAGTTATCCACACAGTGTAAAAAATAAAAAGAGAAGCTGATCTCTTCCATGATGGTCAGTAATTATCCACCCTGGCAAACCAAGCAGAACTCCACAAAAATACCACATCAGGCAACAGACACAAGAAAAAGATTTTTTTAGTGGTATACAAGCCCAAAAATCCACCAGAGATACCAGAGCTGCTATGCAGAATGCCCAAAGCTGAAGCTGCAAGGCTGGAGAAGGCTCGATACCTTGAAAAGAGGGCATTCCTTTAACTTGCCCCCCACACACTGAATTACCCTCTGAAGGCACCTACAGTTTTGGCTTTAAATGACAGGGGCATGGCCTGGGCTAGGTAACAGGAGTGAGGAACAGCTTGGGGCAGCTGTGCCATCTCTGCTGAGCTCATTGCCTGAAGGGCCCCCCAGCACGTCCCAGTCTAACAGGAGGGATCATTGTGCAGAGTGCTGAAGGGCTTTAAGAGTTTTCCAGGTTCCAGAGTGGTTGTCCCACTCCTCAGCCAGAAAATCCCTGATACCACTCTAACAGTGGCCTAAACAGCTGCACAAATTTCTGAACAGCAGCAAATCCAGCCTTTTATTGTCTGAACCTCAGGCAAATCACTGTGAGAATACATCAGGCTTTGTCTGAGAAGTAATTTTTCTTTTTAATACAACTTACAATTAATTTTATTTTTTCTCTATTTC
Organism: Phylloscopus trochilus trochilus; assembly: GCA_016584745.2. Lineage (NCBI taxonomy): Eukaryota > Metazoa > Chordata > Aves > Passeriformes > Phylloscopidae > Phylloscopus > Phylloscopus trochilus. The sequence continues at coordinate 29,529,405 of WQNJ02000014.1, forward strand.
TTTCCTCTGTCCACACATGTTCCACCACATCCACAAAGGGCCCAGTTCTCAACCCACCTCCTCCTCCCAGTTCCCTGTTCTGGTCAAACTAGGCCTGACTGAGTCTAACACTCAATTTTAGCAGGTGCTCAGTCAGTTCCACTAGTTGACAAGTATTTTGGCTCACAGTAACAAATATTTAGTAAATGTCCAAAGGGAATAACATCAAAGTATGCATCACTTATCTGAAGCCATCAATTCAGGCAAGTTAAGAGCTTGAAATTAGCAGTTTTGACTTTTGGCACAGGGTTGAATATACATACACTCATAATCATATAAGATTTTTTTTTCTTCTTAAATCACTGTTCACTAACCATCTTTGAACTTCCTTTTGCTTTCAAGAGCATCCCATTTTCCCCTTCCCTCAACTCTCAATAAAAAAAAAACCCAAAAAAACGTAAAGCCCGCGAAAAACCAACGCAGCCTGGGTAGAAAAACTAGAAGAAGGATAAAAGACTCTGTGTTAATAGCCAACCAGGCAGTAGCAACAGCATTGATTTACACTGCCTGAGAATCCAGCTGTAAATCCAGTCATGGAGCCACCTCCCTCCAACAGTGAGGCTGCCCATGGTTGGTCCTCCCTCCTCTTGCCCATCCCCTCCCACCACGAGCTGGAGCATTTGGCACAACACAGGTTATAACCCAAACTGACACTTGCACAGTGACTAATGGCCATCCCTTGTGACAGCACAACCCCGAGGCATTAAGAAGGTGAAAAGAAAAAGGTAAATGTTCTAAACTCTTCTAAATAAAAATGGAACAGCGCAAAATTTTTTTTCTGGGTTTATAAACAACAAGGCTGAGCAGTGCCCACTTCAAATGATGCTGTAGTGCTCCCCACACAATACAATGGAATGGCTTATTCCTTTAGGGGTCATCTTCAAAGAAGGAATTGTCTTTCCAGCTGAATAGAAACACTCTTTCACCACCAAGCTCCATGCTGGTATGAATTCAGCATTGTTAGTAGATATCCTATCCACCAGTGCCCCTAAACATCTATCAAAAATACCTTTCTGTTTTATTAGATTAGCCTCTGACAGAGCATGTACAAAGTCAAGGATATGACTGAAATTTTCCTCATACATAGAAAAGATCACTGACTTATCAATTTTTCTTTCAGACCCTTAATCTATACCATCTTTTCACTTACCATAGGTCATGTTCCCAGATGCTGGTTTGTGCTTTAACACAAATGAGCGAAACAACAATCACTTGTACACAACCTATCTAGATTCTACAGCATTCAAGTTCAACTGTTCAGAAGCCATGAAGCAGCTCTTAATCAAGATTTGTTTAAAAGTAATAAAATTACTATTAAAAAAAAAAGATGGGGATTTTTACTTATTATCTGAGTTTAAAGCTTTACCTGGTAACTGGTAGACTTGTTTGCATATGAAAATTGACATTTGTACTAAAACCTTCACATGGCTGAAGACATGTCTGTAAAACATTTGACAGCCTCAAGAGAGCTGGGGGGAAAGGAAAAAGTGGGAGCCTGCCAGTGAGGATATGATGATGGCCTCCCGGGGTCCCGCTGCCCCTGGGAGGTGCTCCCAGCTCTGCTAAGCTGGGCAGCCCGAGACATCTCTCTCAGGCCCTGGGAGCTGGCAGCAGAGCACAGCCCAGAAGATGCACAAGCTCCTCAAAGCCACACGAGCAGCTGCAACACCTACAGGCTGATCATTCCTGACACAGCATTTCAATTTATTTCCATTAGGAAACTGCCAGGCAATTTTTCCAGCATACCTGAGAGTTAAGTAAAACCTTCAAACACTGTGAGCCTTATGATGAAATTAGCAGGATTGTGACATTGACATCGATTACTCTCCCTGCTGCCCACAAGTTTGCAGCAGCAGAGGCTCTGACAGCAACAGCCTTTAACATCTCAGGGACAGCAGCAGCCAGGCTTGCCATTATGATCAAATTATTCTGTGTTCCCAAAGAACACAAGAGCTCCTGAGCACTACACACAAATGGAAATCACTTCAATCCTACTAAATATTGTATAAAACATAAATCATTGACTGTGTACCAGGACTTGTCCTCTTCTGATACGTACTGAACAGAGAACACAAAAACCCTTCAGAGATTTCACCTTTACTTTAGGAAAGGCACTGACTAAGCAACCAATTTCTGTCCAGAAATTATTACAGGATAAACAATTTCTAGTTTTCACAAACCAAACTATGCATAACAGAGCTGCACTGGCAAGTATCAAGCAAGCTATCCTATCAACCACTTATTTTTAAGAGTGGTTTGGCTTGTTCTGTGATACCATTAGAGGCTCAGGTCTGCCCTTGGATGTACTCAAACTATTTTCAGTGTAGGTAGGACACTGCACAACCATCCAGAGGCAGAACGAGATGAAGCTGCAATACAAACTTGAACAGAATAAATGGGAAAGCTGTATAATGCAGATACTTCACTTGCTGGCCCTATCCTTTTCCTGAACCTTTCAGAACCTTCAGTGAAGGCCTGGAATGTCCTGCATGCCAGCAAACAGAAAGAGTGGGCACAGAAGCACACCCTCTCTACAGAGCTAAGCGCGGCAATTCAAAAATATCTCACCTTGAAATTAAGTGGGATGGGACATAACACAGGTTTCTGTTTTGTGTGTGTTTTTAAAAAGGTCATTTCTCTCATACAAGGGTTGAAGCAAGGCTTCACAGGAATGTTATTACACTGTAAATTGCTTAACCAGTCAAAAGCAATGAAATATTGCCCTCAGACTGCCATCCTCCCACTAAACAGGAACGTAAATCAGCATGATTGCTGCTAGTATCATACAAGACTAAGACACTGGCTGATCCCACCAGCCTTACTTTTGAACCATTGGTTGCCTTGGGCTCTTTACTGTATAAATTATCCAGAAACATTAGCATTCTTTGTTGTTCCAATGTGATTGGAAGAGTCTAAAGGATATTTCTGCATGCTGCTTAAGCAAAGGGTAAGCTTTGTGCAGTATCATGTGATCAACAAAAAATCCCCGAGTACTGCTTGCTTGTGGGTGGTGCAGAGGAACAAGAAGTGACTCACTACTCATAGTGGAAAATTTGGGGGGAAAATGTTTTAAATAGTCAGGAAAGCACAAAATGGCAAACCAAATTATTGGACTTCCTACGCCCCATGTACTGGGTAACAAAACCATGTCTCTGACATGAGAACGATGCCCAAAGGTATGAGAGTTATGTGAAGCAATTGCTGGGTTTTTCTCCACTCTCCTACTAGACAGGGCCTCTACCTGTCCTGAATCTGCAGAGTCCTAAGGAAACTCAGAAAGAAACTGGAATAAGCTACCAAATTCCAGTATGACACAAAGGGGGATTGAGGGGGGGTAGAACCCAAAAAAGCACTTGGTGGAGCAAAAGCTCTCTATTTTCTCTCATTCTTAAGATGCAGAAATAAAATGCTGAAAGAAAAACATATATTTGAGATTAATAGGCAGATATTTATCCATGTGCCACTCTGGTTGCTAAGAGATTTCCTCTCTACAGCAGTGTTGTATAAACAATAAAGCATTTTTGTCCACAAAGCAATTGTCTCACCTCACTGAATCAAGAGCCTCTCACTGCCGTATCCCTTCTATATTGTTCTAATTCTGAGCTGTGAGGAAGCTCCCTTACACAAAGACAGTGCATGGATCTGGTTGGGCATGCTATTGTTAAACTTGAGCACATCAAGTACAACGTGGGCTTCCTGCAGCATGAGTAGATTCAGCTGAGAGACTGTACATTTTAGCTCACAAGCCATAGGTAAATCTGGGCAGAGGGGACAGCTCCTATAATTAATTCCTTACTGCTACGGTCATTTTCAGCTGGGGGGAAACCCACCCTGACAGCAATGTTACAAACCTGCACATAACCTAAACACCAGCCAAGAAAAATATTACTATTTCAGGCTGGTTTCAAACAGCAGCACCTCAAAATTCGCCTCAAAGACAGAAACTTATCTTCATGCTGTCCTTTATCCTGGAAGATGATTCAGAAGACCTATACATTCACACAGAAAAAAATACCTCCAGTGTAGATGGCTGCAGCAAATGTACTGCAGCATGTTAAGAGTCTCCTAACGTGCTCGCTGGAACAGAAGGCAGTGGGTTTCTCAGTGCTTTTCATTATGGATAGTACTGCCATGGCAGAGAAAAAAAAAAGAAAAGGGCAGGGAAATGCTGACTCTCGCCCAACCAAAAGATGCACATATGTTAGAGGAAATCTACATGTCGTTTAGGAAGCACATGCACCGCTTCTCTGAGCATATGAAGATTATCCAATCCCCCCCTTAGGGGGATTTCACAAAGGCACACAGAAATACTACATGCCCAGGTTTCTGTAAAGGCAACTGGCTCCTTGATGTGTTCTTGAAAAAAAAACATCATAAAATACAGCCAAAGACAAGAAATCGTGGCAGGGCCTTATTTCTATGGAGCAGAGTACAAGGTGTCATTTATAAGGACACATCTCCACAGCTGCCAAAGTAGCTGGCCTCTTTATCTGTCATTATGCCACAAACCATAACTATTTTGCTTTATACCTTAGAGAGAAACAGTAAGCCTGGAATCACACACAGGCTCCTGACCTGAACAATGAGCAATGCAGTGCCTACTGAATTTTTCAGATCCTAGTTTGCTGAAGGGTTTTCTGCAGCTAAGACAAATCTACAGCAGAGAAAAACCAGGCTCTGTATTCTCAGCCGTGCATTTTCCTAACAAAAGAAAGTTGCTAATAACAGACTGCTACAGCTCAATTCTGTAAAACAGCTCCCCGTGAAGAAAAAAGAGAAACACCGAAACACCTTATTTCTGTTACATTATCCCAAAAATGGATGTTTCAGAAGCCAAACATGTGACACAGTCCCAACACAAAGAAAAAAAAGCTGCCTCTACACACATCCTTTTTAAGTACCTGTATGTAAAACTAAACTATTATGCTGTGCTTTGCTATTAAACCTACGAGAAAGCTCAGCATTAAACCTCGCATGATGGTTACAAACTATTTTCAACTCACAGACAGTTTGCATATCACAGTAACATAAGTGGGAAATGAATGCACACCTTCTGCATCATCACTGCAATCAACTAATATCCAATTAAACATTCAATTGCTTTGCAAACCCCACAGCCATGGTTACAAATGATATTTTACAATGTTAACAAATTACTCCGACAGCTACCAAGTTACAGGCAAGAACAAGCTTTTCATACTTCAATTGCAAGGTAAGAAAATTAAAACAAAAGAATCCCTGTTCAGAATTTGGCACAGATCTAGATACCTTTTTCTTCCGATCCCGGGATCTTTTCCTGTGTTTTCTTTTTTTCTCAGTTTCTTCCTCAGCATTTATTTCTAAATCCCTGTTTTTCTTTAACTGTGATGCTGCGTGAGCCATAATGCATTAAAAATCCTTTACAACAATGCTCCCTTGTAAAAGGTGATTTCCTCGGGCACCTTTAGCCAGCCCTTACAGCAAATGTTCCAGTGATTGGAAGGAGATCTGTGACCAGAGCCAGGAACACATTCAGGATTCAGAGATCTCGCAGAAGCTTGCAGTCACTACAAAAACACATAGTTGCAGATTTCTTCCTATACCTTTCTGCACCTGAACCTTTGCAAAGCAGTGCAGCCATCGTAATGCATTTAACGTAATGAAAAAGACAGCTGGGACAGAGAAAGCTGTATTATGGCTGTATCCCCTGCCACCAGCTGGAAGTGTCTAAGTGACTCCACTGAAGGGGGAATGCTGAAAAGGAGCGCTTTCTATTAAAAAAAATTCCAGAACAATAACATATGCTGCATTGTTTTTTCTTCACTGATCTTCAAGCATGTTTTTAAAACCTATTTAAAAAATGCAGCGTTAGTGTTGTATGGCTCTCAGCTAGTTTTGTATAGTAAGCCATTTAACCTATAATGAAATGGAGCAGCTCCTACTTTAGGTTAACTGCTGATGGTGACAAAAAAAAAATAAAATAAAAATTTCTTTTTACCATGGAGACTCTGACTGCATTATGTAGAAAACAATGCAAGCATTGCCATATCTTAACAGTGTGTCCTTTATACTGATTTTTCAATTCCAATACATATTGTGAGAGAGGATTACAGAAAGCCCTGTTGTATTTTTTCCCCTTTTTTTTTTTTTTAACATACTTATTACAAGACATCACACAGAAAGAAAGATGCAATCACACTGGTGTGTGAAACAGGCATTTAATTCATAGGAGATTTTCTGGCACTGTTCATTTACGTGGTCAGAAAGGGAAATCGGCACTATTTCCATGTAGTTGGAAATGTACTTTCAGGCTTTTATGTCAAGACTTGCTTCAATCATCTTACTATTTTTGCCACCTGAGTCCTCAATGACTGCAGCTTTTGAATATTCATTATGGGAGGTAAAATAGCAGCAGTATTAAGGCCTGCAGGAGGATCTTTTACTGGGATGAACACAGAGCAAGCATCTAGTAAATAAGGAACCATATTTTTTCTGCAGAAATATGAACAATCAGCAGCTTGCCTCAAGACTGCTGTTTTTAACCTTTCCCAGTATTCCTAGCAGCATGCTTCACTGGAATGAAGATTAGCATTTTAAGGCAGTCTGATTTCTTTCAGATAAAACCCAAAAGTCTCTCCAAGCGAAACCAATGTATTTTATGTGATACTACCATTTCTTTCCAGAAAGAAAGAAAAAAAAAAAACCCACCAGAATCTGTTGTAAAAATAAGTTAAATTTAAATTTGAAATGCAATTAGCCAAAACAGCCTGAATCTTCTCAGGGCAACATAAAATCCAGAGATGTCTCACACGTTTGTAAATGTTCTTCCCCTGAACTTGAGAGACATTTTTTGAATTCTGGTTGCTGAGGCCCAGCCAGCAACATGCTTTAGCTTTCACATAACGTGGCTAAAAGAAAAATAATCTTTTAAATCTCCAAAACAGAAACTACTTTGAACACATCGTACGTTGTCCAAAGGGCAGCACACAGTGCACTGGTTGTCTCCTGCTCACAAGCTAGCAAACCAGGTTGAAGGAGTTGTTTATTTTGGAGTGATTTTTAAGAAATGCTCAAGGATGTAGGCCACAGTTGTGTGACCTTAGGGATTTTTCTTCCTGATCCAGTAAAAGCAGGGTTTCTGTGTGCATGCAAAGCTCCTGTACCTGTGCACCACCATGTGAGTCTCCAGACTCCCCCTCCACAACTGAAAGACTGAAACCTCATATAATGCTGCCTTAGGAAAGCTGTGGGAAGTGGAATGCTGCACTTGGGCAATGCCTGGTTTTGAATCAGAAGCAACTGGTTCAAAGAAACTCCCACTTCTCTATGTTCTATAGAGACTTGAATAAACACATTTCTAAAGGTGCAAGGAGTACACTCCAAGGATGCCCAGGGCATGCTTTGAACTGCAAGGCACCACTGCAAGCTGTCAAAGGCCATGCTCAGGCAGGCAGCTGGATTTTGGCCCATCCTTCAAGGATGCCCAGGGCAGCAGTGAGGACACTCTACTCTGCTGAGAGCAGAGACTCTCTCTAGTTAGAGCCCTTCCAGAGAGAGGAGCTGGCCAGGCTGCTGATTTATGGGTGCTGAAGAAGATACCTCAACAAGGACAGTGACCTCAAGTTTTGGGAGATGGAAGACTGCCTTGTGCCTATTAAAAAAAATAATAATAATTTTTAAAAAATCAAAAGAAGACCCCCCCAAAAAACCAAACCAAAATAAAATGCCACCACCACCACAAAACCCCCTAGCCAAAGCTTTACTTTCTAGCATACAAGCTTCCTGCATGACCTTGCCAGTTACCCTCTTGGAAGCTCAGTTCTTTCTCTGTAAAATAAAGTTGATGTTAGTTCCCCTGTCTGACAGAACACAGTTATTAGCACGGAAGCAATTAGAAAATACAGCAGAACCAGAACTGAAAGTGGATTCAACAAAATTCAATAGAGTTGGATCCCTCTTATTCCCGGCACATTTTTGTCTGGATTTGAAAGACTCATGAGTCTTTGCCTTAGGAAACCAACTTTATTGGAGCCACAGCTGAAGTGAATGCTGCTGTCATTCACCGCTTGCTGGCTAATCCTATGACGTCCTATAAGCCTTTTAACCACACTAGCCTGTAATTTATGCCTAAATAACCTCATTAAATGAAAATACAAATAATGCATTACCAAGTGTTAGGTGGTTAAAATACTTGAAGCATACTTTAAAAAATGCTTGCACGTACCCAGCTTAAGTGCCACCTTATGCACAGGTTGTATTCTAGGCAGGTAGGAAGCAGCCCAAGCTTTTATTAATGAGAATAAATGCTAAGAAATGAGGATAATAAGTGAACTCACCCAATCCCTTGAGATATGCATAAATTGGAGGATTTTATCTGTCAGCCAAGACTGCTTCATCCCAAGGATCTTTTCAGCTAATTAATCAATTGGACATAACATGCAGATGTTTTTATTATGTGGATTACAATCCCTGCTTGAACTAGAGAGTCCAAACTCCTCCAGAATTAGATTTCAAAAAGAGAAAATGCCTTTTTAAGCTACGGTTTTGAGAAATTATCTTTTAGCTATAATTAAAAAAAAATCAACATAAGAAAAAAAAGATCTCTTATAGTTGGAGAGATACTAACTAGGGAGATTTTGTGTAGCTTGTAGGCTGGGATAGTCTCCAAGAGGAAAGAGGTTACAGGAAAAGGGTGAGTAAAAGATTCAGACCCCTGTGGAACAGCGACTGTATATGCACAAATCCTGGTCTTGGGGAAGTGGTGAACTGGCACCATTCACTGGAAGGTGATAGGGCACTGCCAGATGAAAGCTGGATGAAGTGTGAAGGTTTTCATGCCAGATATGTCATAACTCACTTCAAGGGAATTGGGTACTGGAAATCTTCATTAAGTGCTTCTTTTCAGACTTCAGTAAAATAATTAAGCTATTTGATTTCACCCTTAATTACAAAGTTAATGAAATGCCAATGAGTGTTTCAGCACAATCCATAGGGTCCTGATAAAGAATGATAAATTGTATCTTACTTGAACAATGGGAAATTTACACTTTCTGTTAGCACAAGGATAATGTCTACTTAGCTTCATCTGCTCACAAAGTCATAATAAGAATGGCTGGAGGTGATTTTATCAACTTGAAAGTGTGTCATTTGGTTTAGTTTAAGATGCTAGTCCCACTGCTAAAACTAGATTCAAGAGACTGCAAAACAACATTAGCATATATCTTGAGATGGATTTGGAAAAAACCACAAAAAGTTATAGGAGGAAAAAATGTTTACAATCTAATGACTTGTGTTAATTCAACAATTGGTCAGCAGCTTATAGAGTGAAGATAGTACTATCAGTTTTACAATTTTTAAACAAATTATACAGCAGTAGAGAAAAAAAAAATACACACTCATGAAAATAGTGGCTTACTGAGAAAATGCCAAAAAATAGATTCATGAAAATCTGAGGGGTTTTAGGTAAGATGGAACACCATAGAAATGTTCAACATTTACACTTTCCAGATCACTATGGATCCAAAAAGGCTTCTAATCACACACAGTGCTAGAAGGCCACTGTGACAACTTTTACTGGTAAACTAAGTATGTTACATTTCCCCAAGGATGAGAAGAGCCTTATAGGTAGACTAGAAATAGCAGAGAGTAAAGGGAAGGGAAACACAGGGAACAAGGGAAGTGAACCCAATTCTTATTAGGCTACTCTTAAATTCCTAATTTCTGAGTTTTCTGGTACAGAACAAACGCCACTATTGCCCTGCTTTGGATTATGTTGAGTAAAGCAATGGAAATGAGGAGGGGAAAAAAATGAACAAGACTTACTAGAAATATAAAAACAATTCATGAAAACAACATTTGGGGAGAAGACAGAAGAAACTTAAAAAACCCCAACAAATTCTTCGTGAAAATGGGTTCACCATAAAAAACTTTCTAATGAGTCTTTTAAGATTCATCTGCTTATTAGTTAGACTAGCAGGTCTTGTGTCTCAAAATCAGACAACACCAAACAAGACTAAAAGCTTGTTTAGCATCTAGTTTGACTTTTTAACTCCTGTTCACACATTTGATGTCCAGGATAGGATGGACCCATCTCCAAACATGCAGAAGATCAATGTCACTAAGAAGCAAATGAATGGAAAATAAGAAAGGTTAAGGCTTGTTTGGCCCTTCTGTGTTGTTGCATTGAGTTTCTCCCACCACCTGCTTCTCCTAGCAGAATTCTATTTTGGCAATAACAATCCCAAAGAAACTGGGGAAACATGACAGTAAGGAATGTATGCACTACATTAAAGAGCAGGAAAATACTTAAATTGCATTTTATACACCACTTTTACAGTGCTAACCCCTTACCTTCTTTGAATTTACAGCATAAGATTTGGAATTGTACTGAATTATGTTCTGTTTCTTGTTTGACTTCTTTAGGGTACAAAAGCATTAAAAATGTTTTGGAAATGACACAAATTCAGGGATGCAGTGATAAAGGCCAGAGGCTTACCACTTCTCAAAGGACCCTTCTTAAATTTCCTACCGGAAATTCAAGTAGAAATTATAACAATTGTAGAAACAGAAACAAACCAACAAACAAAAACTCATGCCCAAACAAACCACTACAATAACAAAAATCAAAACTAAACCAAACCACCCCAAAAAACCCTCAAACCCTCCCCGAAACAGGAAACAATCATGGCATATGCTTTTCACTAAGCCCTCTCCAGACACATCACCTGCCTTCGGAGCTGAAACAAGATCAAAGCAGCAGCCACTTTTGAGCTTGTAGAATGAAGTGCAAAATTACTATTTCTCTGTGCAAGGATGACACATTTTGGCTTAACTGATGAAATTACACCTCCTGTGGTCCAGCTTACTCAGAGTATGAGGATGGCTGACACGTTTGTGAATTTTAACTTCAAGCTGGAGGCGTGACTTTTAAAGAAAACTGCTACAGGTTTGCCATTAAGACTTGCACTATAAATCTGGACAGTTCAAAAGCTGACTCAAGGCTCACTCAGCCCATGGCTTCAGGGGCAGGGGAAATGGGGAAATCAATCTTCAGCTGTCCCAGGCCACCAAGCATGGTAAATCCTCCCACAAACAAAGTGACAGAGGGAAATAATGTGCTGACACAGCAGAGGAGAAAGGACTTCAGAAGACTGAAGAGCACCCAGGACTGGAGATCAGCAACCCCAACTCTCCAAACAGGGTGATTTTGTTTGAAGTCTACACAGAGAAAGGGAGCTCACAAATTAACTCTTCTGTGAAGACGGTGTAAAGAGTTTCATCTCTGACTCATAACCAACTAAGGAAAAGGTACTGATGTATCTTATTTATAGAGGCACACTAATTGCAAGATAGATTTTGTGGGGGTTTGTGGATGGAACTGCTGAGCAGGCCAGGAAATTTATCCAAGGCAAGGAACACTGGTAAGAGAAAGATATATAACCTCTAAATTGTTGCAAACACACCAAAAGATTTCTTCCCATTTTTCCTCTGCCAAGAATAATATTGCTAAAACTCTATATTCACTGGGAACCACTGAAAGTGCAAGAAGCATGCACTTTTAAAAAATCATTTTTCTACCTTTTTCCCCTGCAATTCAAACACCCCACTACAGCCTGGACTGAAACTCCCATATAGAATGTCAGTGTCTTAGGGATGCTGACAAAGATCACTAGGAAATGGCATTAAACTGGTTTCACACATCTTAAGGGGTAGAACTTACTTCCCAAACTGACACTAGATCACAGTGACATCATTTTCAACCCTCACTTGGAACTACTCAAAGGTGTTCTGAAACTGTATATTGAGAATATTACCTTCCCTCAGATTCCTGCTTTCATCGTTTCTCTCTGCCTAGCTTACCATGCTCTCCTAGCTCCTGCAAGCCACAGTAGGGCAACCAGGAGGTCAGTGGAATGGTGCTACAGAGCACCAAACTGAGTTTTGAGCTGGGCATTTTGTTTGGGTCTGCAAATGACACCAACAGAGACAGCAAAAGCCACCCTGTGTGTATAGGAATAAGTGCAAAAGCAAGCTTGGTACCAGTTTTGCACTCCCACACGCAGAACTTGAACGCTGCCTGTGATATGAGAGGAGGAACAACCCCATCCTGGTGAGCTTCAAAAAAGGAAACACAAAATGCCATTCATCAGGGGTTTATGATTCAGCTACAAACTTCACCCTGAGTGGTCAATTAATCACTGCTGCATCTGTTCTGCTCCAACACATGAAAGCAGTCTGCTCACACATCCAGTGAACACTGAGCCCAAGCTGGGTTTTCCTCCAATATAAGAAAAGCAGGTATCAAGGAGGTGGCTCTCAGAAGCTCCTCTGCCAGGTCACTCAGTCCCCAAACAGACACAAGAGAAGTTATTCCCCGCTCATCTCAGATGGAAAACTCCCTGTCTCAGAGTGGTTTAAAAATAACCCAAAACAGCAGCAGAAAATGTCTTTGTGGTATTTCAAGTTTCTCGGCATCAAGTCCCCCCGCCTGCTGTCTCTTTTTTGGAGCAGTAGCAGTCCCATAATAATAAAAGCTACACAAAAAGCTTTTATTAAAAACCACTGCAGAACCTGCAAAGGTGCCAGGAAGTGAATGTGCTTAAGCAAATGAGGCTACCAAACAGAGTGGGATGGCACCAGTCACAAATAGATGCAACACCTTTGCCTGCAGTTAGTAGATCACTTCTAGTACCTTCCAGTACCCTTTAATTAGTATTCTTTGATTTTTGTGAGGTTTGAGTCAGAAATATATACTTTAGGCTAAAAGAAATTTTGACCAGGTGAGCCCCTCCATAAATGACTGCACAATGTGTGGCCAGGGGGAGCAGGCCTCTCTGCTTTAGCAACATACTCCAATCAGGAAAATATAATTTAACCTTCCCTGCCACAACACAGCCCCGACAAAAGCAGCACTTTATCACCTTCTGAAATGGGTTGTTCCCCCCAACACTGTCAACAATAGGGAGCTGCACTGAGTGACCCAGTGCCCACATATTTTCCTGTTGCCAAGCTCTGCACTTTATGAGCAGCTTACTTATTTTATTTTGAAATAAAAAGTTGTTGAGTCAGTATAACAAAGGACCCATCTGCAAAGATCACAAGAAAGACTCTGAAGTAGCCAGCATATCCCAGTTGCCCCAGGACTTCTAGCTGTATAACTTTTTTTGCTGAACTTCTGTGGTGCAAAACCGCAGAAATCGTAAGAAAAGAAGAAAAACACCTCCTTGGCTTGTTTGTAAGTAGGTGTCTTTTTTTTCCTTTTTAATTTCCCTGAACTACTTGGCTACATAAAAAAATCTACTGCTAACATGCAGTACTCCTAAGACAGGAAAACAGGTACAGGTGAGGAGAGCTGCAGTTTCTCCCTGATCACTGCCACATTTGAGTGCTGGACCAAGACTCCCTCAGCAAGCACAGAGAACGTATTTACTCACTCTGACCTTCACTGCAGACTTCCCACTTAAGCCAAACTAAGTGCAGAATTTTCAGTGAAGACACTAGTCCCTGCCAGTATACACACAATTTCTTAACCTTTAAAGAAACATTAGAAACAAAAATATAAAAGCAAAACAGAAACCTCCAACCCACTCCAGCATAAGAAACTCATTTAATTAGATTCTTTAATTATTCATTATTCCTTTTCCTATGTTGAAATGACCATCTTTGCCTCATTCCCAAAGGATTAACCCCATAATTAAGTCAGGGAATCATTAAAATCTCAACATGCTGCCCGAGTGAGATTTTAAGTGTTCTGCATGCTCCATGCAGCAGTAAGTTGACCTTTATAGGAAGAAAAATGCAAAAAACCAGAATCATTAGCAATCAGTAACAAGAGGCAGAAGGGTATCAAATGCATATTTTTCAGGTGATGTTTTTCTCACTTTCTCTTAAGTAAATTCATATATCAGTCATAAAATCTACAGGTTTACGCTTAAAACAATTGTATGTGAAAATACTCAGTTTCCTTAAAATAACAACCAGTATTATTAAAACCCCCTCAGGGTAATTTTAGAAAGAGAGATGTATATTTTACCTCAAAAAAACCCCACAACCAAAACCTAAAAATCCCAAACCAAACAACAAAGTCCAGCTATTAGTACTTTGATACTAAAATCCTGCTGGAAGAAACCCTTGCTGCAAGAGAGGTAACTATGAAAGATTCATTAAAAAAAATAAAAACCACTGCCACTAAAACAAGTCAGAAATACTTTGTTTCTTCATAAATGTCACATAAAGCTATTAATATTCACAGGAGGCCAAGTTCTTTCTTGGCCTAGCAAGAGCAAGTGGGCATATGAAAAAAACCCACTTATGTATAATAATTATAATTATCACAGAATAGGTACATTGATGCGATACCTGAAAGCCCAGGTAATGCCAGTGCCCTATTCAGAACAACAGAATGTGGCAATTCCTGCCCAGATCTGAACACACACTACACAGGGGGTGGGAGGGGAAGTATTCCTCCTGCTTTAGAGGGGGTGACTGCAAACAGAGGATGGAGTTGGAGGGGGAGTTGTTTAGCTTGTATTGCATGGCAAACAACGTACATCAACACCAGTTTATGCACCAGGGATGTAAACATAAAAGTAACAGCCTGGAAGACACAGGGAAGAAATCTTTCTCTCCTACACAGCTTTGCTTGGGTCTCATCTGGAACACTGTGTCCTATTTCAGGCACTAAATTTCTAAGAAAAAGTTGTCAGCTGGAGATGTGAAGAATTTATTGCTTTAACTCTGAAATCGCTCTTCTTCAGAAAACAACCCTGAATGCTTCCCTGAATCTGTGGTTAGTAATAAATAGCTTTAGATGTGCATATCCATATACTCTTAGCAAAGACAAATACAACCAGCCAGCACTGAACCTTGCTCATTTGCCTGTCTTCCCCCACCAGCCCTTCTGGCTTTTCCTTCCCCCCCCCCCCCCCCCCCCCAAAAACAGGCAAACCCAGATGACTGGAGGCAAGCCTACAAAAAAACTAAAGATTACTCTTTTTCAATTTTTTAGAATTTTTATAATGTCTGTTCCTATGATTTGTTTTATTTTAAACTAGTTTGTGGAGGGGCTGAGAAGGAAGAATGTTGCAGGGAAATTCTGTTCAGGGATAAAGGCACTGTTCCTCTTTTAAAGGTAGAATAAATTCTGACTAAAATGTTTAACGAACCTAAACTTTAAATAATCAATACTTCACAGAGCAGAAGAGAACACACAAGAACTGTTGCCCAGAACAGCTCCAAGGGTACTAAAATGGGTGCTAACAACAAGGGTACATAACAACAACTCCATGCAGTTCATGCTAGGACACAGGAATTACATAGGTTTAAGATAAAATTCCAGCCCCTAGAGGGTTTTTTTGATGTTCTGAGTTTGGTTTTGGGGAGATATTTGAGACTTCCTGGAAAACAGGCAGGATAGCAAAAGACTGCTGAAGACCAAATTAGTACTAAACTTGAAAGAAGAGGGTGAGGAAAGAAAACTCAAAAAACCAGGAGATAATAAAATCGTACAGAGGTCTGGTTAAACTTCCAGTCCCAGAAGTATCTGAATCTGTCACCGTATAGAAGCTACTGGGATGAAGTGCAATCAATCTGGATTTGTCAAGAGGAAACAGCATAAAATTAATTTAATTGTATTCCATGGAAAGGTGACAGGCATTGGAGGCTGGAGAAAAGCAATACTTGTACCTGATATTCTCATAAGCAAGGTAAAGAACATGGTGTTGATGAAAAGATTGTTAAATTAATCCAAGAGGGATCTAGTAACTGAACTCAGGAACAAGATATTAACATTCATTGTCAAAAAGGATGGATGTTCTGCAAGAGTCTGTCCTGGATTTGCTTCTCTCCAATGTTTTATTAATGATTTGGGCAATAAGAAAAGTTTATTACCAATGCAAACGTGAAACTACTAGAAGCATGTGCATGTTAAAGAGTGAAACTTTAGACCAAAATGATAGGTAAGACCAGAGGAATGGCGTGGGGAAAAAAAACCCCAATCAAAACAGATGATTTTCAGTGAAAATAAGGAGGAAAAAATTGTTTCACAGGCTAGAGAACAAGTAAGGACTGTTCTTCAGCATTGTCTGCAGGGCATAAAACCTTGCAGGTTCAAAACAGGACAAGAGACAAGCAGCAGAGTAGAGTGCAGAAGGTACAGCCTACACAGTGAGATCACCTTTCTCTTCTATTTAGTGTTTGCAAAGCCACAGGTACACTGCGACTGACTTTTGCTACTCTGCTGCCAGGACGATATGAATATTTGGGAGACAACAAGAGCAATCAGAAGTCTGTAAAACACATCCTCTTTTTGCCTTAAGAAAAGATGACTGATGGAACATGGCAACAGTCCTCAAGTCCATCAAAACCTGACAAAATCAGAAGAAAATGGTCTGTTCTCCACCATTACTATGGATAGTAATAGGAGTGAAAAGTTTCAATTGCAGCAACCAGATTTGGGTGAGATAATATGAGAATTTTCAACAATAGGGAAACACTGCAACAGCATGCAAGGGACCAGAATGGAAACTTTATAACTTTCCTTTGTAAAATACATACCATGATCCACTTGGTTATTCTTAGATGTGTGCTGCTTGTGACCACCCTATAAGCACTGTACCAAGAGCCATCCCAGCTTCCAGAAGTCAGTTCAACCTTACTAAGACAGAACAAAACTATTTTATTGATTTCAATGTAGTATACTTCGGTAAGGTTGACAGTTAGAAATGTATTTTCTTAATGTAAAAATTTATGACCATTAGTTGCTTCACATTATCAGAAGCAGAGCTCTAAATGAAGATCCAAATCAAAAGAGAACAGTGATGTGTTTGAAATATTCTGGCAAGTTTGAAAGCCTTAAAAAGGTATTTCTCCATGTATCAAAAATAGAATTTAAAAATGTAAATAAAATAAGAGGAATTGAACACAATACATTATATAGAATTACAGAGTATGCTGAGAAGTCTGCTCTAATACAGGCACATAAATGAACTCTAAAGAAGATGCAGTTGAAGATCCTTAGGCCAGTGAGGACGAGCACAGCAACCTCACTACCACGGTCCTCAGGAGAGCAGGCTTTGGCCTTTTCAGGGATCTGCCTGGTAGAGCACCATGGGATAAAGCCTCCAGAGGGAAGAAGGACCCAGGAAAGCTGGTTGATACTCAAGGATCACCTCCTCCAAGCTCAGAAGCCATGCATCCCAACAAGAGGAAGCCAGGCAAAAACACCAGAAAGACTGAGTGGATGAACAAGGAGTTCCTGGATGAAGTCAAACCCAAAAACAAAACCTAGAGACGGTGGAAGCAAGGACAGGTGGCCTGGGAAGGATACAGAAAAATTGTTCAAGCAGCCAGGGATCATGTTAGGAAATTTAAAGCCCTGATAGAATTAAGCCTGGCCAGGAACATCAAGTGCAACAGGAAAAGCCTCCATAGATATGTTGGTGATAAAAGGAAGACTTCGGAAAATATGGAAGGAAGCAGGAAACCGGGTTACCCAGGGTATGGAGAAGACTGAGGTACTCGAGAAGGTTTTTGCCTCAGCCTTCACCAACAACTGCTCCAGCTGCACTGCACGAGTCCCAGGAGGCAAAGGCAGGGACTGGGAGAATGAGGGACTGCCCACTACAGGAGAAGATCTTGTCTGACACCTTGTCTTAACCTGAAGGTGCACGAGGATGCGATGAGATGCAACAGCAGGTCCTGAGGGAACTGGCAGCTGCAGTTCCTAAGCCGTGATCCACCATATCCAAGAACTTGTGGTAGGCTGGTGAAGTTCCCACTGACTGGAAAAGGGGAAGCATAACCCTCAGTTTTTGAAAGGACAACCCAGGGAACCACAAGAAACCCGTCAGCCCTCGTATCAGTGCCTGCCATGAAGAAGGGTCAGAGCAAGATGATCTTTAAGGTTCATTCCAGCCCAATCCAAAGCGTTCCATAATCATATGGAGTTCCAGACACCATTTTATCCTTACACATTAGGATGCTCTGTTTTACAGCACACACAAAATCAAGACTTTATATGGACTCTTTAGGGAAATTGCCATATTTTTGGCATTAACTTGCAAAACCACAACATAAAATTACAGCTATTTAGAGAAATCAGAGTAATTGATAATGCATCTCTTCTAAAGATATATTACATAGCTTATAAAAGCAGCAAAAATACTAAAATTTGATTTTTAGCCCTAGAGCTGCTTTCTAGAGTTGCAGTGTATATTCTGAAGGGCACCTACAGGCTGCATAAAGACAGACTAACAAACATTTAAGTTATAGAGGCCACAATCCAGTACAACTGCAGTTTGAGTAGCTGTGTAGTTTGGCAGAGGCTACAGACACAGAGATAATGAAAATCAAATTTTGGACTGCATCACAAGAACTGTGTTTGTGAACAGCAAATGAACAACTTACATACTATTCAGTAAAAAAAAAAAATAAAAAAGAGAGACGCACTAATCAGAATCAGCCAGTTCTCACAGGCTCCCACTGCGTAGGCTGAATAATTGTCTCATCATGATAATAGCCTTTATGATAACCATGATCTCACCAGTGCACTCAAAGATCCAAAATGCTGCTGGTACTCTCACACCCACAACAAGGCACACTTGGTCTTTGCATTTGAAGAAAATCTTACTCTGCAGCTCCAACCCTTGGCTGGTTAATGCAGGCAGGGTGTAATCTTGTTTTTTTTTATGCCTTTGCTTTCAAGCCACTAAACCTATAGATTTCCTTTGCAGACAGAGTAGCACAGACAAGAACTTCTATTGGTATGAAGACATCTCCCATTCTGCCATTAATTCAAAACAAATAGCAGAGTTATCAGCAGTAACAAAAACTAGCAGTATGCACCTGATAAATAAAATAAAAATTGAGATGCAGTTTTATGTTCTGTGGCACATTTTCTCCATCTAATTTCTGCTTCACAAAGGTAGCAGGTTACAGTCTATTTTGCACTGAGACCAGGGCATAAAACATGCCTTTTGCCACCACTTCCCTTCTCTCCTCTCTTACTGGAGACCTGGCACCATCTGTTTTTAAGCTCAGCTATATTGTTTTCTCTGAGTTAACAAAGCAGTGAAAATTAGCACCAGCCACAGGTCTGGTTAAGCACGTAAACTCGGGCTAAAAGGAAGGGAACATTGATCATCATCAACAACACCCATGGAAAAACCCAAGGTACAAAAAAGAACATCAGATGAGAGGTTTCCATTCCTGATGGACAGGCAGGGAGAGCACCCTTGCTGCAGGGTGTTCTCTGGGCACTGACATGTTAGCTGTCACTGCCTCTTCTGGAAAGGGCAGAAACTTCTGCCCCCATGACAAAGGTATTACAAGCAGCCCATCCACAGAACTGCAGCAGCTCTCTATTTGCCTTAGTAAGATACCAACACATTTTGTGGTGAAGCGACTGGGCTCATACACAAGGAGAGGACACGGGAGAGAGAAGCACTTGCAACAACTTAAAAGTGCCAGCCAAGATTTATCATCAGTACAAACTAGTGTCAGGGAAGGCTGTGGACTGCTTCCAGCTGGATTTCCACCCTACAGACTCCTCCAGTCTCATTCCCACCTGTTTTAAGCATCAGATACACAGTTGTCACCCTCCAAAATTTTACAAAATGACGTCTAACCTTTTTAGTTTTTACAGCACGTGAGGTCTCAACAGCCCCAGCCTCAGTGCAGAAGAGAACAGCTGCCACAGCACCAGTATGTGCCAGTTCCTGGAATGCTGCTGGAGCCAGCTCCGGGGCAGCCTGACCTCCCTGACAAAGCCTGGCTACTGCAGTACATGGGAAAAAAGAAAAGCTCTCTGGCAGTTTTTTATCATGCTGTCTGGAGTAGGGGCTGGCCTGCCAGGATAGCCTCTCTGAAACCTCTCTGAAGGACACACTTTTATTCCTAAGAAAAAAGAAATCATTGCGCCATGAATGGCATACTCAGTGCATGTGAATTTATTCCATCTGTACCACAGGTAAACTGTCCATAATCCCACATAAAGCCTCAAATTTAAACCAGCTGCTCCCTGAAAAGCAGAGCTGATTAAGTCTGATTTCCCATATCCTTGTGGATGATGTGTCTCCACAGCAGTGATTGCACAACAGCTTTAGGTAGGTTCTGCTGTTTCTTCCAGGGTCCTGCCACAGCTCCCCTGGCAGCCCCTTCCAGCCCAAGGTCCCTGCCCACATCACTAAACCACCACAGCATCCCTTTCCCTGACACATTCCCTACGGCTCTCAAAATGCCTTTTATGATTGCAAAGTCTTACACTTCCTCAGGAAACCAGAGTTAAATTGTGCACGCACACACAAACTGAAAAGCAGAAGGGCTGGGGAAAACTGGAGGTATTTTGCTATAAAAGGTAGGAAGTACAAGTTTTCCTCTGTACTTCAGTATCTCCCCAGCACAAAGCACAATGACAGCAACATCGGGGAGAGGTTGTGGAATAACAGCTCTCTGCGCTTTTTAAATTTTACTTAAAATTAATTGGCCCAGTAATAGGTAAACAGGAAGATGAATTTTCAATTTCGTGCTTGGGTAATCTTTGAAGCATCTAGAAAAGATCACAGTGAGTACGGCTGAAGCCCTCAATGCTCTCCTTCAGTTGGCAGATTTTTGGACAGATCTTTATTCTCTCAGTGGGACAGCTTCTAGTACTTTTAAAAATCAAAAAAATTTACAGGATGACAAAACTGCCTAAAGGGGATTTTGAAGTCAAAACCTATGGAGATTCAGAATAATGCAATCTGTCTTGTACAGGAAAAACCCAATTTACTGATACAGTCAATATTACCAGATAATACAAAGAGCCTGATAACAAAAATTAAGCCTACCTACAAAGGGCACTTCCTCCATGTCCTACTGCTCTCCAAATGAAAGTTGTGGAAACAGAGATAATTATTGCCTTAAAGTACATCAGCAAAAAGTGGAACAAAGTCAATTAAGTCAAATGAAGCAAAGATTTATCAACCAGAATTGGCAAGACATCTCTGCCTGCCTGACCCACAAGAGGAAAAAAATTATAGCTTTCAACATTGCTTCTTGTGATGTTTTGATACATCAAAATCATTTTAAGAAGTTCCAATTACAACTTGTATTTAAAACAAAACAACAACAACAAAAAAAAATAAAAGAGAGAGAGAGAGAGAGAGAGAGAGAGAGAGAAAGAAAGAAAGAAAGAAAGAAAGAAAGAAAGAAAGAAAGAAATCAACTCTATACCAGAGATCCCATTCTGAAAAGGTATCCTATTTAAAGAATCTTTAAAGCTGCACAGTGGGGTACTGAATAACTTTTAGGGGTTTTTTTCCTTTTTTAACCTCCAAGCTCAAATCAAAGATGTCCTTCACCTTTGTTATCAAGTTTGCTGAGGAAAATATCAGACTCGTAGACCCAGATGTGGTGGTAGGCACCCAAGTATCTTGATCAGATTATTGAACTTAGCTGTTTTTAAAATTATAGATAAGGACTCAGTTTATTACCACAGCAATCTGACTCAGCAGCATAGATCTAAAATTCTCCAGAACTTCCATTTTCAAATCACCAAAATACTTTTCTTTCTTTCTTTCATATTTCTTAGCATTGAAAATTATTTGCTAGGGAAAAATATATTTCCCAAAGCCACGCTTCTCTGGACAGTTTTTATAACCTTATGCAAAAATCTGGTGACTGAAAGAATTGGGGTTTTGGAGAACTATTTAAAAATTTGGACAATTAACATTATCAGCATCACAAACAAAAAAGAAACTAGCTAAATTATATCCTTTTCACAACAAATGGTTTTGATGAGCAGCAAATTTTGAAGCCTGGGCTATCTCTTTGTTCACAAACTAGACCCTTAAATCAAGGGAGAGCAAGAAACAGCTAGATACTACTTTTGCTAAAATTCCTTTCCGAGAAAGGAAATAGGAGCGATGTTCACATGGTTTGAATTCCATCTACATGCCTGTACCTAGTGTGTGCTCCCCTTCAGAAAGGCCTGGCCAGGAGACCACACAATGTTCAGGGACTTGAAACAGAATTTTGCCTCTCTGAAAATTACCTTTGGTCCATTTCTACTTAACCTGAAGTGTATAAGCTACAATAAAGGCAAAAAAAGTTGAGGTTTGAGGTTGGGATTTTGGTTTTACTGGAGAGGACCCAGCAAGACCAGCATTAAAGAACAGTAAGCCAGAAAAGACAAACCTGAGTATACATGCTGCCACCTGGCAGGTCTAAGATTAGAACCAGAGGTAATAAAGAAAAACTTCTCTAGGATCCTGTGGGAGTCTTGCAGGAAAAATTGAGAAGGACCATCATGGACATAAGAAAGCAGGCCCTCCTGTTTTACTCTCCCTTTGTCCAGAAGGGATGGCAGCCTGCAGTACTCTGCAGGGAAAGGAAGGCTGATGTGGATGCAGGGCTTTGGCTCAGGTGTCTGAGAAGCACGTTCAAGGCCTGTGTTTAGGAAGGGTTGTAGGAACTGACACCTGGTGGCTCCAAAGTGACTTTAGAGAAACGAGCAGGCAATAAGGCTGGAAGCAGGAACTGCTGCTGGAAGGACACTTTCTGCATTCACACTCTTACAGCAGAAAGCTCCACAATTTAACTGTACCTTGCACATGGAAATCCTATTTCCTCTAAACTGTATAAAAACACCAGTGATTCATTCCTGCTCATTTTCTCCACGTCAGGCACAATTTTATTCACCTTTATCATATTTCCCTTTAATCACTCCTCTTCAAGCTGTACAGATCTACTCTGTTTAATTTCCCCTCACACAAGAAGTGATTCTTTTGCTATTCTTTAGACCTGTTCTCATTTTACATTCTTTTAGTAAGTAGGATGTGGGGTAGTGGAGAAACAGAAGCTCTTCTCAATTCAAGAGTTTGAATATAAGAGTTTGAATTCAAAGGACTATAACTTTGTTTTGATTTCTGTTTCCTTCCAAACTATTCCCAGTGTTATTCACCCACCTCTTTGTTCATACTACTGGACCTGTGAGCAGATACATTAAGGAAATACCTGCGTGTTCTAAACTGTTGTTACTAAACAAAGAAGTAAAGAAATCCAGAACTCCAAGGCTCTATTCAAATACTGAAATGTACCAGATGAAGGAAGACAGGCATTAATCTTTCCGAGTTTGCCCTCCAGGAAAGAAGAGTTATATATGTTTATACATCATCTGCTTTATCCAATTCTGATTTAACTGACTGATTTTCATCTTTTCCCCAAGAGTACAATGTATTTCTCAGTAGTAGTCAAACAACAGAGGATTTGAAATCACTGGAAATCCTAAAATGCTTTTATGGACAAAGGACATAATTCTGATCTTACTTTATGGGTGCACAAATCAAGAGTCATTCTACTGAGGCAAATGAAGTAATAGCTGAGTAACTGATACAAAGTAAAGCAAGGCAAGCCTAAAAGCATGTTCCCAGAAACGCCACCAAGTCAAGAAAGCCATTTGCAAATGGCATTACAGAAAAAAAGGGTGAGCACCAGACAAATGAATGCTCATTTATTTCAGGACAAAACTGAGTTAGAGTTTCTGGAAATGATGTAACAGGAGCTAGTAACAGCTTGGCAGAGGCAAAAGCAACAAGATATTCCCTCATCCAGGGGTCTGGCAGCATCCCAGTAAGGGGCTGAAACTTGCCTGTGTTGTTAAAACCATCAGTTAAATGCAACCCAGCTAGAAAGTCACCTTAAAGTTTAAAAAGCTTTCCCAATGATCTGCTGCAAGAGGAAGCAGGGTGCAACATGTCTGAACGGAAGGGGATTCAAGCATTTCCACAGGTAAAGTGATAAATTTTGGCTCCTATTCCGCAATCTTGCTTCACAATGATCTGATTTCTGGATGATTGAGCATAAAATCATCCTGAGTTGCTTCCAGAGACTTATGGTAAGGTGCTGGAGTTTTATTTTAATGACCAGCCATTCTCTTGAAGTTTGAGACTTGTCTTTTCATAATTGCAAACGCTACCTGATGCCAATACCAATTAAAAAACCCCCCAAAATCGACATGAAACAAGTGTGAAAACAGAAGTGGGCTGAGAATTATTATTGGAAAAACACAGCACAGCATAACTGAGTAGATTACTGCTGAGATTACACCTGAGTTCTTCCCTCAGGTACAAAGGTGAACCTTGCAATTCCACTCCAATCTGTTTAAACCCATGTGCTTCACTTCAGTCTTCTCCGGTATGAATCCAGCAAGCCAACCTCAGCCATCATGGATCAGAAGACATAGCAAACTTCAGCTCTGTATTTGGAATTAATAAATCCAACTCAGGATTTATTTGCTTCATCAAAGCAAGAAATAAAGTTATTTTCATCACTGGGATTTCAAATTTTTTTTTTAATAAAAGAGCACTGTAGCAATAAGTGAATAAATCCAGTTCTCTCCAGCTCAAATTTCAAGGCAATATATTTGGTTGGGTTTTTGCTTTGTTACTGTTAAAACAAACTCACCCAACTTGGATGAGCAACAGTTTAATGTTTTACTCATATTTTAAATCTTTCTCAAGGAAGTTGTGAATAACCCAAAGCATCATTTATCATCCTCTTTTTGGCAGGGGATAAAGTTATAGCACAAGTACAAATCCAAGCAGAAGACACATGAATAAATGCCCAGTGACTACCACTGTCTTACAGGCATATGATAAGGGGAAAGGCTGACTTCACCCAATCCTATAGAGTATTTGAATTTTCAGGTCACCTGTTGGCCATGCAGATGAAAATACAGCTGCTAGAAGGCAAGCAATGGGTGCCTCAAAATAAAGTAAATGAATAAATTAATAAAAGTGAGGCAAAGGTCTCCAAAAAAAAAAACAACTCTTCAGTCAAGACTATACTGAATGCTGCTGCAAACCATTGCAAGAGAAGAGACTGGATTTCAACAAAGCCACTCAAAACCTGGCCCTGAGCAGAACATTTCCTCCCCTTTTGGATCACACTGCTTTTAGGTCATGCTGTTCACACTGGCAACTGCAAAGGGTTGTGTCATACCTGGCACAGATGAAGCCATAGGCAAACAGTCAAGGCCATGCAAGAAGAGGCAGCAAAGGGAGTCAAGCATGTCAAAATATGCCTCAGGGGCATACTCACTGAACAACAACATTAACAAAATATTTCTAGTTGGCACTGTAAATTAACCAAAAGTAAGGAATGTCACCCAGTTTAGGAGCAAAGCCCATAAAAAAAAATCCCAACAAAACCAAGCTGGTCTTACCACAGTCTTCAAAAAGATGGACAAAGGATACGGTGAAATTACACATCTACCAAACTGAAATACCAACTACCTTCTGTCAATACAGATTTAAGGATACCTGTGAAAAATGACTTTTCACTTTGATGTTCACATTATTGTGACATCTGGCTGGAAGGGCTAGAGTTAAGTGTCTGTTGCTATTTTCATTAAAGGCTATTTTATGCCTCAATTGCTGGAAAAAATGATTTTACTTTAAAACTAGACTTGGCAGGCAAATGCTGTAGCCAAACCTGTGGTTTAATAGATTTGTCAAAGTAAAAACATCTAACAAACAAAAGAGAAATATAAGGAAGCTTACACAGTACCTGACACCTGACACTAACCTGATCTATAAAGCTGACTTCTAATCCACCTATCACCTATTTCGAGAGACACAAACTGGTATTTATTAACCAGCTTTACTGTCTCACTGCTACGTTACCCATCAGCAATCTACTGATTTTTCCTTAAAATTAGGAACATTCTGGCAGGTCTAGAAATCAGCAATCTTCATTGTGTAGTAGTATGTGCAATCATTACATCCTTTCAGCAGCACATCCACAGGCTTTGGGATCACTGAGACTTCATCTCCCCAAACCTGCAACTGCAGCACTTTAAAGACTTAAAAGCTTGCTGCCACTGAATGAATGGCCTGTGGAGCACATCCTCTTGCTGTCCCATGCAGTTCCAAGAAACGGTGTGGAAAAGCTTCCCTACAGCACATATATCCCTGTCCAACCCATACAAATCCCCTTCTTGTTGCAGGGGACAACTGCAAGCTCAGCTGCTTGCAGGAACTGAGATAAATGCAAGCTGCTGAGAGGGAGGCAATGCCTGTGAGCACCCCAGAGGGAACTCTTGCAAGGCTCAGTAGGACCTGCTGCTGTAGGACAACTGGATTTGACAGCTCAGCAATGGAGCCAGCAGCCTGGAAGCTGAGAGCAGGGACCATGAATACCAACATCACCCACTGCCATTCTTCCCCCTGAATAAGGGCTACTGGAGGAAGCAACTCCAGTCACTAATAAGGTGAGATTCCTTTTCCCCATAACTTGGTTAGACAGAATTAAATGCCCTTTAGACACAGTGGAGGCCCAAAAAGGGACAGAGGTGCTGCAAGTCTGAGAGCACCTGTAACCTGGATTTCTAATTATTCCGGAATTATTCTCTGTATCACCATTCCTGGTACCACAGAGTCCTCCTCCACCTGTAAACTGTCTCAAGGATCAGACTTTGTTTTCCTGGAGACCAAAGAGGTACAGACTGTGAAGAAAAGAATTTGGCTCCTTCCCTTTAGTGGCAACCTAGAGCATCATCACCAGCCAGTGACACAGGCATGGGTCTGCCAGGAGGGCTGTACTCAGGATCAGTGCAGCACCATTACAGCAGCCAGAACCGGGCATGGGACACAGCTGTAGCACCAATGAAAAATGTTGGCTGACTTCACTGGAATCACATAGAATCACATCTGGAAAACCAGAATCAGCTGAAGCAGCCACAGGAATGGAAGTGCAGAAGAACAAGAGAAAGCAGAGGGGTTTATGTCTATCCATTCTTCATAACAGAACAATTTATAGGAAACTAAGTTGTAAGCACACAGAGTGAGCAATAGTGTTTCCCCTTCAAGTGGAAGCTGCAGTCAATAGAAATTAACAAGTTATTCCCCACAAAATTTTTCATACTCATCTTGGTATCAGGGAATTTTATGAATATTTTGAAAATTAATACTTTCAATAAACATCAAAAGAAATCAATCTTTCTTTAAAATGATTAATCGGTAAATATTTGTGTTGATAATTGTATAAGTTGATAAGTGTATAAGCTACAATAGAACTTTAATCAGTAAATATTTGTGTTGATAAAGTTCTGACACACAGAGTGTGCAAGAGCAAAAAAAGTGAAATTAGGCAGTAACTATTCAAAGTCCCATCAGGTGTCTGAGGCTTAGTTCTTAACTGTAAGCTTTTCTCCCAAAGGTACAGAATAGAAATCCATCTCAAGAGATGCACAGAGCCTTTTGAGTTGATGTATTTAACTGCATGACAAGCATTAATAGGAATTACCCAGATAAATTCAAGCATATCTACTTTTAAAACATATTACTTAACCTAGCTGAACCCACAATCTATTTTTTGTGTGTGTTGAATTGCCAGTGAACTGATATGAGTTTTAAATAAAATTCTTATGCAGCATGATACACAGAGACATGACTTGGGTGCACTACCATCTTGTGGACTATGTAGGAAAAACAGTAAGTGGAGTTTTATAGCTACATAACCAGAGTCTATACAGTAATCTGTGAAAAGAGCCCCAAAACTGTGTTGGGCAAATATTACATAGGTTGAGGAATGCTTCTTTGATTTCTTAGGGCTTGGCAGATTGTATCAAGCTTCTTTTTGACAGCTCAGCACCAACGTGTGGTGTCACCAGCCTTTCCTGGGAGAAGGCTCTCACCAAAACCGCAAGCTTACACAGAGCAGCTGCAGAAGATAAATACTGTGCTGGCACCAATCCTCTGCTGCACAATTTCAGACTCTCACCTGGCACAGGTGTGGGAGTTTCCCCTGTAGATGCAGCTGCACTTTGAGGCCTGAAGAATAAAACCATAGCCTGGTACTCAATGCCAATGTTGGGAGTTTGCTTAGGTTGGTTAAGTTAGCAATGTTTTACCACACATTCTTGTGCATAAACATGTGAATGTATACATGTTATATTTGTGAAAATGCATTTTAAGACATTATTTACATGTGTGTATGTATACAAATGTGTGTGTGTAAACACACATATATATTGTAAACACTCGAAATATGAGAAGTTGCCTTCTGGAACTCATTATTGTGGGTGTTACTTCTCTGCAGTACAGTCAAACCTCCATGATGATTCATTCTTGTGCATCTCTCTCTCCCATAAAATATTTCTTGTGAGCATCCAGAAATATGCTAACACATTTCAAAGCATGAAGAATGACACAATCCATGAATTTAACTCAGTGTAACAAAATAAGTATATAAAGAACAAACCCACAACAGTCTTCTGGTTCATTGCCTGGTTATATTCACTACCTGCTCCCAACTCAGCAGCCTTAACAACCAGTATCACATTCAGGGATATAACAGAGACAACACCATTTCTTTCCTCAGTATAAAGGTTATACCCTAATCCTTTATCCCTTCATGATAATTCCCAAATCCAAAACTCTCTCACCATTCCAAGTATCACTGTTGAGACCGTAGTCAATTTTTAAGTAATACTCTGGGTTCCCTCTCACTTTACTTCTAAAAAGTCCATTGCCAGTGCTCCCTCATCCTACTTGCCATGACCACATTGTTCCCTGGAACCCACAACCACAAGCAGCCCTCCCTTTCCACCAAGCTCTGTTGCAGGGGAAGAGGACATACTGAGCTTGAAAATAAGCCAAACCTTCAAACTGTTGACCTACATAACTCACAATGATCAATAGAGTGCAACTGACCTTTAATTGCAAATTTTATAAAGCCGGTAATAAGATGTTAACCTACAGCTCCAGAAACACCCAGAATTGGTGCATACACTAAAAAAAAACCACCAAAACCCAACCCAAAACGACCTCCTTCAAAAATCCTATCATCTGTTGCAGTAGCACCAGTTTCCTGTAGCTTTCAGCCAGACACCCTTAAATCATGACAAATCAGTTCAAAGAGAACAAATTCTGATTAGGAGTCCCTGAACAGAAAGGTGTGAGGGGGAGGTACAACACCATCTCTCTCTGTGAGAAGAGCTTTCCTAGACTTGCATCCCTTCAGATTATTGAAAAAGAAAATCATAAATAGCATAGTTTAGTAAGAAAGAAATGAACATTAAGCAGAGTTGAAGTCAGTTGTCAGAAAGAAAAAATCAAAACATTTATAAAGAAACACGATACTGCATCAACATAATGTGTCCACCAAAAATAAAGAAAAAATCTATTTCAGAGCAAATGCAGTTGCTCCCAAAATGACATTAAACTACATTGTAGAAATGTTTCTCAAGGCCAGGAATTAAAAGCATACCTGGCAGCTCTTCCAAAGCAAGCAAAAATTCTTCTAGGATTAGCATGGGTAACGAGGCATCTGACAAGTCCTACAACTGATCAAATATTTACAAGGGTCACCATCTGTCACTAAGGTGTAGATGGTATTTATGGGAGTCACCATTTCTGATCAAGGTACTGCTACAAACACACAAGAGTGGCTTTCTGCTTTTAGTGACGTGTTGGGCACCAATCAGTGCTTAAGACCAGAGTGAAACCACAGATCAAAACTCTTGCACTACCCTGTTGGTTTTTCACTTTATTTGCAGGGAGATATAGTAACAATTCAAAATACAACCATCATAAGAAGAATCAATCCCACTGCAAGTTAGAAGATGCTTCAATTGCTTAAATTTTTGTGGAAGAGGAAACTTTTAAAGATACTTGAGATATCAATATTGTTATGGGAAAAAAAGTTCCCAAACTTCACTCCAAAAACTTACCCAAGCCAGAAAAAACAACGGCAATCAACTTCCATCAACACTTGACTGATGATATTAAAGGAGGGGAGGGTGGGAGGAGCCCAAATCCACCTCTTAATGAACGAGTGCCTTCAGCACTTACAGATAAAGACCAGAAAAGATAACCTGCTCTCCAGACTGAAAATTGCAGACATGAATACAGAAAGAGCCTGACTAATCTAGTCAGCCTGGTTTTCACCCAAACTGAAATGAAATTACAGTTCTTGTCAGCAGTTTTATACCTGATCCAAAGAGGGATACAGGCCTATATGTTAGCAGGGGAAGAGAAATGCTGGGCAGCCCATGGGAGCCTTGGCTGCTGCTGGATGTCCTGGATCTGTTCTGTGAATCAGCACAACAGGACAAGCCAATCCCAAAGCCCTGGTTTGCTCTTGCCCATGTTTACAGCACTAGTGACTGAGAATACTTCATGGCATTTCATAAACCCACACTCTTATGGGGGTTTCTATCACGGATGTGGGTGGTTAAAAAATGCCCTCCTTTGAAAGCAGCTCTCACGGCTCAGTCATTAATGCAGAGTTAACAACACGCCTGCTTTTTAAAATGATTTCTGAATTTATAAAAATGAGGGTTGCTTAAGGGCACCCTGAGCTATCCACGACATGAGTTACTGCAGTGGAAGTGATGGCCTGCCCTTTAGCAAACTATGCTACAGCCAGTGACCAATATGAGAGTGCCCTTCTAATTTCAGAAACCTGGAGTCGCTAAATTTGATTTAGTTGCAGAGATGGTGGGAAATGCTGCTAGAATTTATATTTGTATCTAATGAGAAAATTACATGTAAATTTTAGTTTGGGATTTGAACCAGTGTCTTGATCTGATTTCAGATTTTGCTGCTGTTCCGCTGAGCTCTGTTAATAGAAATGCCCTTGAACAACAGAAACAATTAACTGAAGTAGAATACATCCATCTCAGTAGTTAATCTAATCCCTTTTTTACTGACATAGCAATTCCAACATGTCCTGTAAAGAGGGGAGCCTTGGAATTTTCTTGACAATAAGATTTTTTTGTTAAGAAGAAATACTCCTTCCATTAATAGATTTTATGTAGAAATGCCCATAAACCAAACCACAAGAAGTTCCACTGCAACATGAGGAAGAACTTCTTTCCACTGAGGAAAGAGCACTGGAACAGGTTGTCCAGGAAGGTTGTGGAGTGTCCCTCTCTGGGGACATTCCAAACCCACTTGAACACAGCCCTGTGTCACCTGCTCAGGTGAGCCTGCCTTGGCAGGTGGGTTGGACTGGATTATCTCCAGAGGTCCCTTCCAACCCTAACTATTCTGTGACTCTGTAAAAGAGAAAAAAAAAAAAAAAAAAAGAAAAAAAAGAAAAAAAAAAAATCCAATATTTTTCTTGTTTAGGGATTTTTTGCCATCTGCAATTTCCTTCTTTTTGCAAAACATAATTGATAAATTAAATATGTTCCCTTAAATATTTTAAAAGCTTTTTTTAAAAAATTATTGTATTTAAAATAAATAGAAATGCAACTGAGAGTGAGGTCTTTCCCCCCAGAGTTTACAGTAAGTATTATCTAATGATATTTACAGCAAAGAAAATTTTCAAGTATAAAGATTCACACATATATCCTTTTTGGATCCATACTTAATAAAGGGTATCAGTACTATGAGCTCCAGAGCACAGACATTTGTCACCATCAACTAGAGGCAAATATAGATGTGAAGATATTTAACAGTTTTCAAAGAGCTCAACTCCTTTGGTGTTCTGACATTCAAACAAAATGGTTGAAGTTTATATTTAGAGTTGATGCATATTTGTAATGGTTTCCTTTTAGAAACATTTTTAAAGCATACCTTTGAGAGTTTAAAGGCTTGGACTTTTAAGGGGTTTAGTCCTAAATATATCTCTATATCAATATTTAGTTAAGACAACCAGTAATACATTTCCATCATTTTTATGTAATATCTGTCTTTAGAAAGGAAGAAAAGGCTGCTTGCACTTGACTAGTGCAAGCAACAGTAACTTAATATCCCCCAAAAGAATTGAGCTTGTTAGCAGACAACAACAATAACAACAAAAAAGGAAATAACTTCCATGTGAAAATTATTTTTATGGTGAAATTGTCTCTCTGCTGAAAACCAGAAAACATCCCACTGCCAATTAATGGCTACTTCAAAACTCAGTCAAATAACAAGCAGGAAGATCATGGGAAGTGCACATGGCAAACACACCCTGACATCTGACAATTGCTCGAGCCAACCCAACACAAAACCTCGCTCCCTGACGAAAACACGGCTCCCATTTCCCAGGAAAATCAGCTCTGGGGCACTGGGGGAGAGGGATGGTTTCCAGAGGGAAACCAGTGGCCAGAAGCAGGGAGGGCAGGAAGTGACACCACTGAATCAGCAGGTGACAGGCACAGCATCAATGCATTGTCAGCAGTGCTTCCAAGAAAAATCGAAATCACATGAGGAATTAAAGGAGAGAAGAGCTCAGCTAAAACCTACATTCTACCTAAACACCTAAAGCCAAAATATTGGCTGATTCAAAGCTGCTTTGAAGGGAGTCACCAGCAGTGTATTACTTTGCTTTGGGTTTAGCTGCATATTTTAACAATATTCTTGTATATCAACACATGAATTTCAACTGCCCTACCAGCAACTACATTTAACTAATTACTGACTTCTTGGGAGCATTCCAGTGAAACCTTCACTGTGGCAGCATTAGAGCAGCAGGCTCCCAGAGAGCATAGGTTCAGAGAGGAAACTGCATTCCTAATGCATGCAAATAACTCAAACATGGCTTGTTTCTCTACAGGAAACACCGCTGTTGCTTATAGCACGCTTGACACACTGTCACATTACACCATCCAAACACACAGGGGGTTATTAATGATATTCCTAACAAGAAGTAAGCTCTTTTTTAGCAGTAACCAAAAGCATGACATGACACATTGACAAGTAATGTGACAGTTCCTTTCTAATCAAATGTACTCAACGTAAACAGCAATTCATGGTCTGACACTCAGTGACAAGCTAAGCCGTCCATAAAAGCAAAAGCAGGGCTCTGAGAAGCTCATCGATGCACTTAAGAAAATAACTGATGCTCTTTTTCCATCAAAGGTGGTCTGTTCTGGCACATGAAATCTCTATTTCTCATGCCACACCACAGTGCAAAGGCTGCTTTGATGCCCTGGTACAGCTGCCAGCTGTCACTAGAGGGTGCAGTTGTTCTGTGCCTTAAACCCAAATTATCGATACAATTATTAAATAATAAAATGCTCCTGTATGACGCAACTCTTTCAATAATTTTGTTCAGCCACATATGTGCCGTGTTTTTAATTTACATTCAGGGGGATTATTTCCTTTCAAGCTCTCCAAATAACTAAACTGGCAGACAGTGTGCATTCTCTAGAGCAAGGGAGACTGTCCTGGTTTAGACCCCTGCTGATTTCTGTGCTTTTGACTCTCTATGGAGTGGCAGCTACATATTTATAAAAGCAGAAATTCCTTTACAGGATATGCTGAGTTATCCAGGCTCAGTCATTAGGCTGTTGCTGTTGGCATGCTTGTTTTTACAGCGGTTGTAAGACTGACTTTCTACCGTTTCCATTCTATCGTGTTCTATGATGTTCTAACAGCAGCCTGGCTTTGGCCCGGGATCTGAAAACTGAAGTGAACATCAGAGCAGGCAGTAAACATGGGTAACAGTTCAAGGGAGCTCTAAGCAGCTTACCCTCTCATTCCTCTGCCTGGAAAAACAAACAAGGGGAGTTCACACCATCAGCCCTTTAGCAGGATTGACCTGAGAACCAAAGCACTGACAAGCTTGGGGTGGTGGCCACAGCTGAGTGCTGAGGGCAGGCACAGCACCCCGGGACTGCAGGAACTGCTCTGCAGGCAGACAGAGGTCATGGACTGACCAGGGTTTGTAAAAGGAACTCCAAAATGTGTTTGGCAGGAGCTTTCAAACGCTTCCTGAAAAGAAAAAGGAGAAGGGATACCTCTGCTGACATGCACCAGGTGAACATCTGGAAGAGAAGCTCCAAGCAGAGAGAGGCACGGGGTCACAGAGCAGGTAGGCAGAGATCATCCCCTCTGAGGCTGAGGAACAGGCTAAAGAGGCTGTACACAAACTTCACATTTGTTTTTAGTGGAAGATTTGATACAGGAGCAGCACTGTTTAGTGCACTTACCAAAGATCATGCTGGCTATGACACAGATCACATATAGCCACGTCAAAATTGCCTCTCAAAATACAGGCATTTTTCTCACCAACACAACCCTTCTCTGAGACACTATTCCCAGCCTTCTACAGACAGCTTTAGGCTTCTGAGAACAAATCATGTAAGAAAAGCAGTGAGAGGGGCTCAGGAGCAGCCAAATGTCAGCAAGGGTGGTGACTGACATTATTCCACAAGCCTAAGGTGAGAGGTGTCCCATGGCCAAGGTAAAGGGTGAGGCAAGGCAGCTTCCACTTCAGGGACAGCATGGTATATCCCTCCCAAATTTAAAAGTATTTGCTTCTGAGTCTCATTTCCCTCGTGTGCAGCCCTGCTGCTAGGATAGACATGTGGCCTATTGAAACAGCAACTAAAATCAGCTAAATTTACACTGCTGGGAAGGTGAGTGACTGCCTGAGCAGCCTGAACAGCACCCCAAGGGAGAACTCCCAGCTGCAAGTTCTGGCAAACTCAGCAGCAGCAAAGGCAAAGTAGCATGTGGAGCTTCCAGCAGACCCACAGCACTGCGAAGAGTGGGGGATCTGAAGTGGGAAAGCTCATGAGATGTAAGTATTCCTGCAAAGTTTAATCCAAACAATCATCTCCATATTCAACAAGATTTACACAAAACCAACCATAAAACTGTACTGCAGCTTTACAACAGTTAAAAAGGACTTATTAGACTTTTTAGAAGGGTTTGTAATGGCAGGAGAAACAGTGATGGTTTCAAACTAAAAGAAGTCAGATTTAGACTAGATATAAGGAAGATATTTTTCACGATGAGGGTGGTGAAACACCAGCAGGTTGTCCAGAGAGGTGGTGGATGCCCCATCCCTGGAAACATTCAAGGACAGGGCTCTGAGCAGCCTGGTCTAGTTGCAAATGTCCCTGCTCACTGCAGGGGGGTTGGACTGGATGGACTTTAAAGGTCCCTGTTAAATCAAACCATTCAATGATAACACAGTTCTGAAAAAGGAGGAAAGTTCCAAAGAACACAACCTTTGTGGATGCAGTACCCAAAAAGAGCTCAACATAACCCCAGGGAACAGCGATGGAGAAGGAAGATGCTGACCCATTTTAGGGTAGCAAAGGGGAAGAAGAAACAGACTAAACTGTCATTTCAATTTGAAGTAGACTCCCCAAATCAAAAAGCTGAGTACTGTCTGAGGAGTTCTGAGAGAAGAACCAACACACTGATGGGTAAAATGCAAGTGAGATTTTTTTGTTTGTTTGTTTCTGAATCTGGTTAATATTTGCTTTATCACTTCACCAAACTGCTGTACTCAACCATGTTATTTCCCACCATTTTTTCTTCAGTTAAATGAGATACATTTACAGCGTATGGAGCCCAATCTGAAGGCATGAGTACCCGTCAAGGGG
The DNA here is from genome assembly GCA_016584745.2 of Phylloscopus trochilus trochilus. NCBI lineage: Eukaryota > Metazoa > Chordata > Aves > Passeriformes > Phylloscopidae > Phylloscopus > Phylloscopus trochilus. The sequence goes on from WQNJ02000014.1 coordinate 29,564,734, forward strand.
ATGCATCAGGCAGCTACAATAAACAGCAGCATTCAGGGTGTTTGATTTGAACTGCATAAAAAAAAAAAAAAAAAAAAAAAAGAGAGACCATCTTGCACTGTTACTTCTAGATAGAATTAAAATTAGGTTAAAAAGCATCTGACATCTTGGAGGAGAAGAAAGGAGGGAAAAAAAACCTAACCTCCACTTTGCTTTCATATATATATATATACACACTTGCACAAAAACTTCAGCATGCATAAAGAATAATTAATGGCAATATGTCAAGTGAGAACATTTTTTGATCTTTGTGCAAAATTTTTCATATATAGAATTATTACAATTATTACAAAATTGTCTGTAATAGCAAACTGGTTTTTACCAGTAGTATATAATACTTGATGTAATCTGTACAATTCTTCAGACAAGAGACTGTTATTAACTGAGGAAACTGGCAATCCACTGAGATTTCAGGACAAGCCTCACCAACCTGTAAACACCTGATTATTAAGGCACATCCCTTAGGTGTGGGCTTGTCTTCACAGAATTGTCACTGGCTTGCGCTGAAACAGCTATTGAGAAAAGTATGCAATGCAAAATGAAAACCCAATCAACTTTATTTATATTTATTTTTTTAACTTGTCCTGCATACGTATTTTTGAATGTTATATGTATGAAGTAATGTAGGCTTGCAAATAATACCTGACATTTTTCAAAAATGCTGAAGGGGCAGCTACAGAAGCCACTGTCACTGGCTACAACGTCTGTAAAACCCATCAGAGCTTAATTTTTTTAATGTTGCAAGTCACATACGTATTTTAAATACACATCAGGGAGAAAAGGAAGTGAACTGAGAAAAACCTGGAAGCCAGTTCAAGAAATCAGCATAGATGAAGTCAACTACTTTTATCATGTTCAAACTCATTTAATAGTTTTTCCTAAAAGCAGTAGAGATGAAAGCAGTTGATCAATAAGCAATAATCAGCATTTGAGTGAGAACAGCTAAAAGAAATTGTGAGAAAACAAGAAACTCAGTAGACTGAAACATGGAAAACATTGTTAGTTAAATATAAATATTGTCAAGGGCTGTTAAGAAGCAAGACAGAAGGGATTCGTGTTCATTTACAAAAAAAAAAAAAGCGAAAAGCCAGTTTCTAGTGCTTTATTTTCTTTTTAAAGGCTGGCTAGGCTGCAATGAAAGCTTTCCTTTTTTTCGTTAAAGCATCAGAGAGGAAAGCTGAGTGCAATCATCAAGTTCACAAGATGTTAGTGGCATGGTTTGTGCCTTCAGAGCACAGACAGAAGGGCTGGCCCGTGGCCTCCTGGGCTTTGCTGTAGTGTTGGAGCCAAATGTTTGTGGGGGCAGGTGGCAAGAGGAATTAACACTTGCTTCATTCAAGAGCAAAGTCTATTTATCTGCCTTCCAAGCTGCACTGTTGATGAATAAGGACCTAAGCCACCAGCATAACTGAAAGACAACATATTTAAATTTAGGGTTTTGTTTTTTAAAATTAAACTATCCACCTTAACTAAAATACATCACTTGATTAAAACAACAAAAAAAAACCAACCAACACCAAACAACACCCAACTGCAGTATTTGATATGTTGTTCCAAAAGTCACTGCAATCACAATCAAACACTGAAAGTAAAAAAAAAAAAAAAAAAACCTTAAAAAAAAAACAGATGGAGAAAACAAGAGGGGAGCATGGATAAATCAGTGCCAACATTAAATACAAGACAGCATTCAGAACATGAGAAATTACAAAGAAAAGGTTGAAAAAATCCAGGCTGAAGGGAATAATTTCTACAATCACAAACAATGTAATAGTTGCATCCTTTTAGAACCTTTAACTACAAATGACAGAAAGATGCTCAAAATGCACCTTCACATTCATCCTGGGTAATTTCACAGATTTTGTCTCTATATTTATATCCATAAATATGTTCAACTTTATACTGAGCAGGATTTAAACAAAAGCAACATTTCACACCCCTGCCTCTCAAGAAAGGCATTGCAAGCTTACAATAGCAACCAGAAGATGTTTCAGAAATTCTAAAGAGATAAAGCATCTGAAACTCTACAGCCAGGGTTTTCAAGAAAATCTGTTCTGAACCTATTAATGAGAAAGAAGAGGGAGCACGGTTTGTGTAGCACCTAAGGGCAAGTAATAAACAGAGAGATGCAGCTGAATTTATTCATTCCTTTCCAAACAGCAAGGTCATGGGCTAAGCTAAGAAAAGGGAAAAGCTACAAAATGGATGATTGAATGCAATCATGGGCTTTGACTTTCCTTCTAGCACTTAAAATTGAAGATCTAGATTTCTATACCCCCTCTCTGTTTGCAGAGCAGGCTGTGTCACAGCTCATTGCATTGGATTGGTGAGAAACTATGGCAATAATGCAAGACAAACCAGATGAATCAAGAATTTCCATCCATTTCTAGAGACTCCCCTTCTCTGCAAATACCTCAAAATAAGCACACTTCAAGCCTATTACTTTGCTGTATTTAGGATTCACGAGAATGAAATATTGAAAAAAAAATGAACTTTTCAAACTGAGTTGGTTATCTAAAGGATTGTCTATTTATTTTATGGACCTTTACACACAAGCTCAAATCTAAATGCTGATCACACAAAAGGTTTTGTTTTGAACAGTAAGGGTCAGCGTGTTTGAAAAATAAAAATCCTCACAAAATAAGTAGATTTAATCACTCAGCAATAGTTTATAACTTCCACATTATTTTTGTTTCTGTGAACTACCTGTTAACTTCAGCACAAGGTAGCCAGAGAAACATCTGCACTGTTACAGAGCACATAGATGGCACAAGTGAAAAAAGGTCATGTGCACAGCTTGTCTTAAAATGATGCTGTCATTGTTTACCTCTGTCTACTGTCAGATATTTCAACTGCTAACAGCTTTATACATGTTATTTTTTTTTCTATCATAACAGTCCCAGAACTTTCCTAAAATAACATTAGAAAATAATCCTTTTGATAACAATAATATGACTGTTTGCTACGCAGAGCGTAGACACCAGACTGCATGCTGCATCTATCCCTTTTGTTGATATTTTCACCAGAGAGGAGTAGCTGGGGGATCTGAAATGACTGCCAGACTTGCTGATGTCTGGACAGAAATAAAGCATCACATAAATAAATAACTGCCTGAACAACAGTTTGACAAGTGAAGTACATCTGACAGTCATTCTGGGACAGTGTGACATTTGAAGGAGAGCAGAGTCCATGCTCACTAGCTGGCTGATTTAACCCCCAGGATTGCTGAGGCTGTCTCAGTGAGCTGGGTATCAGCCTTTTGGGGTTAGACACCACCAGAACCAAATGGCAGCATCTGAACACCTAAATCTACTCTGGAGTAACACACCATACATACATTATTACCATTATTACCATATCGTTCTGCTTCTGAGCTTTCCTGAGCACTGCTTCATGCAGCTTCTGGAGTGAGACAAGAGACAAGAATGCTGTTCAGTCCTGAGAGCTGTGTGGAACTAAGCAATTGCAAGCAACTCAGGAGCACCCATTGGCTCATCTCTTCTTTTACTGTTGTGATTGCCTGTGAGGAGGGGACTTCTTGATCCAGCTGGAATACTTTGTGCTAGTCACTTTTTGAAGCCTGATTGGGTTTTTCAAACCCTGAAAGTCTGCTAACCCTCCTCAAGCTGCTTGCAAGCCAGTTCCACCAGCTGTGGCTGCCTGCTAGGGCTTAAGCTCCAGGGTCCCAGAGGAATAAAGACACTTCCCTTTGAGCTCTGCTTTTGTATTTCGAAATTACTGCTGCATTTCTTATTCCCACCTCAGCCTCCCAGTTCCCAAACTGCTTGTGGAAAAGAAATCCTGTGCTCCTGGCTGATCTAAACATCCCATGCAAAATGGGCATGTGTCCTACAACATTTTTTGCTCTGGCTAGGACTGAAGCTGCACTTATAACTGTAAATTCTTCTTGGGACAGAATGAGAATAAATATTCTCACCACCATCCCTCTTTGTATTGCAAATATTAAAAAAAAATGTGCAAAAGAGCTGAACTGGAGATGCTGGCTGGCACAACACATTTTCCCACTTACTTTTAATTTCTTTTTTATCTGTATATTGGCCTAGAGCTACAGCTTTTCTTTCACAGAATCACTAGGTTGGAAGAGACCTTCAAGATCATCAAGTCCAACCCAGCCCTAACACCTCAACTAAACCATGGCACCGAGTGCCACATCCAGTCTTTCTTTAAACACATCCAGGGATGGTGACTCCTTCCTGGGCAGATCATTCCAGTACTTTCTCTTTCTATTAGCCATAAGTCACCATCCCAAGACAAATGGCATAGCTCACACAGCATGTTTCACTAGTTAACCGTACTACCTTCATGGGAATGAATCATGCACAAGAAGCAGAAGGCAAAAATCAAAAAAGAAAGGCCAGCAGCACTTACATTTCAGGATATGCTGATACACTTGCAATAGCAGAGGTCAAAATTTGAGCAGTGCATGGAAAGAATTTGAGCAACCTTTGGTTTATTATGGGAATATACATAATTATCATGGTGACGTGCTAAACACCTACCCAAAACTATGAGAATAGCTATAACCATCAAGCTTGAGACAAGGTGGATACAGCTTTAACTGCACCTCGTTGGTAATTGAACAGGGCTCTTCCCTTCAAACCTGCTGGTGCAGTCGAGGAGTTTAAGTGGATCAATAATAAATGAAATAATCATAAAAAGCACCATTTTCTCCTTCAGATTGGGCTGAGAGAATACATACCTCGAACAGCATCCACCCAACCTTCAGTATTCCCAACACCCTTACAAACAAATGGGAATTACACCAGAAAAGAAATGCAACATTTCTCCAGAAGCCCTGCTTCCCTCTCCCTGATTTTTGTCACAGTTCTTCCACACGTCAGAAAAACAACAAACAAAAGCAGGATGCATCTTTGCTTTGTTATCCAAGGTCTCTTTCCTTTCAGGCAAGACACAAAACTGGGATTCTGTCTGGTGATGATTATAAGAAAAAAACCAGAGACATCTGTCAGGACAAAATTTGAACAACACTCCCCTGTCATTTTGAGAAACAACTCTGTAAAGGGATAGCAATCCAATGACTGGATAAGAATGGACAATATTATGAATAAAAAAAAATTTTATTGCTGTGGTGCAGATCTGGAGAGAAGGCAGAAATGTGTCAATGCAGAAACATGTTTACAATATGCAGTGCTTTAAGATTTCTGAACCTCAAGCCCAATCACCACCTTCATATTTGTATCATGCCCACAAAGCCAGACAGACAGCTGAGACTTGCTCAGAGCGAGTCTGGTTTTCGTGGGCAAACATCAACTTGAGCACCCTGCAGATATCTGGGAAAGAGGAAAAACAGTATTGCTGTAAACACAAGTAAGCTGCAGCATTAGGGGTGGCTGGGGCAAAGTCTGCACCCATTCCACAGGAGCAAAGCCAGGAAAACGTGCACACACAGGGCAGGGACTGCAATCAGCCACACAAAAGGAGAAAGCCGACCACTGGCCTCCCAGCCCTCCAGTGCAGGCAGCAGGTGCTGGGCAGAAGCTGCTGCAAACATCTGCGGTCAGCACTGGAGAACAATTCACCATCGCTCCTGCCACGCTCCTCATGGCTAATTTGTCACCAGGGATTTTTGAAAGGGAGGTACAAAAGGGAGAAGACACAGCGTTTACCAGCATTTAACCTGTTCCTCCAGGGGCTGCTCTGCCACAAGCTCCTGCAAGGAGCACGGCCGGGAATTGCCCTCAGTTTTGGGCTGACGAGAGAATTGCTTAGGAGTGGCCACTGAGAACAGCAAAGCCTCATCTCAGAGATTTGCCAGTGCAGTGTTAAAAAAAAACCCAAAACACCCCACTGCAAATTCAAACGATATTTAAGATACCGCAGAGCCCATGGTTCAGACTTTGTGTACATAACGTATATTTTCAGTGATTTCAGTGATTTCTCTCCCACGTCTTAGAAAAATAAGAAAAACCGGGCACCACATTTTCTGTCCACAGGGAGGCAGAAAGGGGCCACTCTCGTCAAAACCCTTCCCTTTCTAACTAAACAGCTTCGTCACCCCTTTGCTCTATTTCTTTATTTCTAATCAGGAGAATGTATTATCCAATTTTCCAAATTACGCCTAGCTCTTTAATATTTCACAGAACAATCTGATAATATTCTCATCAAGCCACTTTAACTAATTCAAGTGTTCCTTTTCTTTGCTCCTCACAATGCTGAATCTTCCCCTTTTCCTTGTTTCTGTAAGTTCTGTAAACTAATGGTTCCTCAAGTTGTCTGTGAAGATGTGTTTATGGAAGGCTTTAATTACCCAGCAAGAGTACAACACAACCTAAACTTACACATTATTTTCTGGCATAACTTACAAAAATACACTGGACTTACTTGTATCACCATACATCCTGAAATCCAGTTCAGTAAATTGCACACTATCTTTATAGAGTTTAAAGACTGTTAAGAAAACTTCTCCCTGAGTGTTTACATTCAGGAGAATTTTATTTATTTGTTTATTTATTTTTAGATTCATCTTTGAGGTTTAATCATGCATGTATAGCTGCACATAAGAGAAAACACTTTGTCTCCTAACTATCAGAGTTAGAACTGATCTACTGGCCTTCCTGATTACTCTCAACACATAGATATGAAAGAAGCTGCTCAAGAACATACTTACTAACCATGCCTTACAGGTGAGTAAAAATTTGCTGTTGATGCTTAGATAGAGAACCAAAAGTTGGCTGAATTTCAAGACACTCATGTTCTCCACTGCACACTGCTACCTGAGGCTCACTCTGTACTACACAGCACCAGGTACAATGTATCAACAGTTCATAAAGCTGTGGCCTTTAGCAAAGGATGCTGTCCAAACATCTCAAAGCATGAAACACACTGCAAAGAGAAGAGCAGAAAAACCCTAAGTAGACAAAAAGCCACTTGCCCTATTCACAGCTGAAAATTACAATGCACTGAAAGCCACTAGCTGAAAAGAAAACAATCAAGTTTTGACAAAAAGCAGAGTAGAATTCCAATCTCTTCCCACAGGACTGTGCTTGTCAGCTCAGGAAAGGAAAGTGAGAGGCAGAAGTGAACTTGCTTGCAAGCTAGAACCTATTTAACAGCAGTTGTTGTCACACTAGGAGACTAAGGGTGCTCTATTCATGACTGGTTAGAGAATTACACCAAAGTAATCTGAAGAAAGGGAAGAAAATACTCCTTTCTCCAAAGACAGTGACCTTATCACTTGCCAAAGGCTGCACCAACTGCTTGACCACTCCACCAGGTGCTAACCGGCTGTCCAGCCCCAAAGTTGTGCAATGGCCCTAAAATTAGACACTGCTTTTGCAGTGGAAGCATGAAGACCGGAATTCAAGCTCAAAAACAGCTGAATTGCCATCCTGCCATGAGTCCTTATCCCATACAGAGCCAACCTGTATCATCAGCAACCATCCACAACGCAAAAGCCATTCCTCTGACTAACCCTGGCCACTCTCTGGACAAGTAAATCCTTCTGGGTTGACACCACCTACATTTCCTGGGATATTTGTGGACCTACCTGAAATTCAGCATCAAGGACTAAGACAAAAAACTATCCCCCAGCCAAGCCAGTGGATGCCCACCATACAGATCTCCAAGCCAGGACAGGTGATACCACAGTGCTCTTTCGTGGCACTGAAATGCTGAACGGGAATTGAGGTGTTTTTTTGTAAGACTGAGTTTTAAACACATCTGCAGTCACCATTAATGCAGCCAGTAATATTTCATTGTACTGTGGCTCACAATGAAACATGAAGATGCACCATCCTAATCATCATCTCAGTAAACTACAGGGTACACTGATGCATCTTGTCAATTCACATCATTTTCACTGACATTTCTGGTTAGCAAAAAGAAGTCTTCAGGCAAAAAAAGCACACTCACAGACACATTAGTTACAACAAGCATGTGGCCTTTTTCCCTGAAGACCTAGTACTATGTAACCATTATATTTGTTCAAGTCATCTTTTCCCTGAATTTGCTTCAAGAAAAAAAGCTTGATCTTCATAGTGACTTCTCCGATCAAGCTGCATCTAGATCACTTTTGCATGATGTGCAACCATTAATTTTACTGGATTATTCAATATCTATTTTCAGCAAATTTCCCTATGTACTGAAGAAATGCACTTAACTGAGACATCTCCAATAACATTTTGATTGTTGATTAATGAGATTTATCATTAGCAGAATAACTTCAGCTGTAAATCTCAAACGCAACTGAGACATCAAGATGAGACTAAGCTCACCTTAGGCATGCAGGTTCTTTCAATTCCCTTAAGAATACTAATATTTTGAAGTACAACTGAAAAGAAGCACTTCAGCCTACAAATCTAGAGCAAATCTCAAGTCTTGATCTTCTCTGCACTCAAGCCACGGAAGAGTAGCAGCTGTTCTGCAGAACCTGGGCCTGTAAAGAGTTACTCACACAAAGCATTTCATGTGGAAATGCTGCACTTGGGAATCAGTGGGACTTGCATATCCCCCTTAAATCATCATAAGAGTGAAGTCTACAGGGAATATAAAGTGTGTTTCCCAAGAAACATATCTGCCAAGGCACAGGGATCCACCAGCAGACTTGCTCATTCAAGCTTCCTCCTCTTTGCTATAAAAACCTTATCTTCAGGTTTTGGTTCTCTCGAAAAGTATGACATGTACTCTTTTCCCAGAACAATTTGTGACTGAAACATTTTAAATGCTGTTCTGCTAAGTGAGCTAAGGCATCACTGTACACCAAAACAGCACTGCACTCCAGTGACTTGCCCTTGCCAAGTTGCCTTTGCTGATTTTTGCTCCTTAGAAAATCAGGGTTGCGAAGCTTTTCCCCAATTCAAAAGAGTGAACAAATTACTCGTTTTTTAACTCCATTCTACATCTAGCATGTAAGCCATTAACTCTTACTTCGCATCACAGCATTACACAGTTAACTGGATTCTAAAGTCAGATTAAACTGTGTAGCTGTGATGGTAGCCAAGCTACATAATATTCATTACAGCATTTAGACTAATCCTTTCTCCCAATGGTGTTCCCTTGTCTATCTCAGATATCAATAAAACACATCTGAGTTACAACAATTCTTGAGTTGCCCCTTAGCTGAAGCTTTGCCAATACTTCTCGTCTCTCACATTAATATAGTACCTAAAAAAGTGGATGGTATCTCAGGGTAAAATTTTTATGCCATTTGAACTCCTTATCCAGCACAGGCTACACATACTGATATCAGCTGGTCCAAGGGCTAGAAGTGCTACTAGTCTAAGCAGGACAGATTGTCCCCTGAAAAAAGTATTTGGATAGAGGGAGAAGACAGAAGCATAGAGCCTGACCTTCCCAGTTAGTGCTTCCCTTTGCAAATCACATACCAGTTTCAGCACGCCAGCTCAGTTCAGTCTCTTTTCATGTCTAAACATCCCTGATCTTGGAAAATGTAGTCCAATATAGAGAGATGAAGGTTTCCTTGAGAAAGAAGCCAAATGCAGACCTGCAATCAGCAGGAAACATCACCAGGAAGCTGCGTCTTACAGACACATAGTGCAAGACAATACAAAGGCACCCCATTCAACCTCCTACCAATGGCTACTTTTATTTTCCTTCCATAAAATACATCAATATTTTCTGAAACAAGGCATAAAGTCAGTTATGTTGCAGCCGACACTCGACATTTCTTTGCTTAAACAAAAGCTGCTGGTACAGAGGAAAAAATCATGCTTGAGGCCACTACAGTACACTGGGTTTGTTTGTTCAGTCTCTGTGCAACTGCTGAAATGTATCAACCCGGGGAACATTTTACCACTTGGAGAGAGCAGATTAAAGCAGTAAATTACAGAAATGGTGTCCACACACCTGTAAATTCTGCAGATGTCCAGCAATAGCTTGGTATAACATATCCCCATCCAACTTGGTGCCCACTGGTTCTTTCATTTAAAGGCACCATGGGATGTATCATGGAAAATACCAGGCGTGAAGACCAAGCAGGTTCAAGTTCCAATCTTTTCCCAGTAGCCATTAATCTTGCCAGCATCATTTCCCAGGTGACATTTGGCACTGCAGTGTCCACAGAAGAAATTAATGGGGACAAGATGAAACACCTGCAATTTGTAGTGGTAAAGGAAGCTGGGTTTGGCTTGGCCACTCAAATGAGCTTTCAGTGCCATGTGCCAGTGATGGAAGCAGTGGTCCAGAGGGTTTATCTCAGCAGCGTGATGGGGAACACACAGCACTGGTGCTGGGCTCTGTCAGCTGAACACTGGACAGAGGGCACCAGCAGCACTGATGAGATTTAAAGTTTAGCTTTCTCTAAGTTGCTTACCAAACTATGACTTGATTAAACCATTTCCATAGTATGGCCACCTCACAGGTAAAACCTTGCTGTGAATACACCTGCTTAGTGGAAAGTCAACATTAAAAAAAAACAAACCACTGAAGAGTAATGCTCAAAACCTTTTCACAAAAAGAAACACCTCAACTGCTTCAAATTCACATTTCATAATAATCACAAACAGAAGAGAATAATTTAATGAATTTTTGCTTTAATCTTTTCTAATGTAAACACAGTTCAGAAACACTTAAAATTGTACATTAGCCATTTTGAAGCAGATTATTCAAAAATTATTGAACAGACTTAGGCTAGGTATGTTAACAAATACTGCATCTGCTGAATTTATTGAATGAAGCTACAAGCAAAAATAAAAATTACAAATTTAAAAAGCAGATATTAACCACCCTGGATTGGAACAGAAGAGAATGCATTTTCAGCAGCCTCTCTAAAAGAAGACATCAACTTCCTATGCAGGAACAACAAAAGAAGATTTCATGTGTGCCAACACTGCACAGGTTCAACTGTAATTTGCTGGACCAGTTCCACAGGGTCCTTTCCACAGGGAGAGAGAATGGGCATGGGAATATAAACATGATTAACTATATATTTATAGACATTAAATATTACACATTATGTTTACTCCTCTTACATGAATACATTAATCTGCATCCATATTTTTTAAAAAAGTGCTTATTTTACAGTCACTACATCTTTTTAATATGCAAGTAGCACTTGGAGACAGGTGGCATTTACTAAATAGATACATAATGGAAGTCACATGTCACATAACACTAAATTTACTAATCTTGACTCACAGATAATGGTATATACTGCATCATAGCTGATGCCTCTTTGATAGCTACTGGCCTGCAGTATTTATTTTATAATGTTGTGGCTTATTTTAATATTCAGAATATATAAATGCAAAGGTTAAGAAAAAAAATTTAGAGCTTCAGACATTTTTATTATTAATGCTATTTTATATTGGGTTGGGTGCTACTAAATTACTTGAGACACTGATAACAGCTATCCTTTTTGCAGGAGAAAAATCATCCTGGTGCTCTTCCACAGTCTTTGATTGGGGTAGACTCAGAAATCCTCTATCATCACTAACAAGCTTTTTGAAGCAAACAGAACTTCTGGGTCTAATACATTGCATGTATCACCAGCTGTGTCAAACTGACTGCAGTGGTCTGTGGTATGAAGCTGTCACTTAGGAAGCTCCAAAGGAAAAACCCCTAAAGAAACTCACATGATTCCACTGCCAGGAAAGAAGAAAGAATGGTGTGTGTTAGCTTGGCACAGCCTGATTTTTGGAAGTAGGGGACCCACAGGGATAGCTGCTGTGAGAAGCTGCTGGAAGGTCCCACCATGTCCAACAGAACCAACCCGTGATGGCTCTGCAGACAGACACACTGAAATAGAGAGATTGGCAATGGCTCTGTGATGACATGTTCAAGAAGAAAATCAAAACAGTACATGTGCAGTTTCTTCTCCAGGGGTGGGGAGGCACCGTGGCCGCCACCACGGCCACTGCCACGCCAGCACAGCCCATGGTGACAATGGTGCCACAGCAGCTGCCATCTCAGTGGGGCTGGTGGCCACCCCGGCCTGCCTGGCCACCCCAACCCGGCTGTGCCTCAGGCAGAGGGGCAGTGATGGCAGCTTCTCCTGCCTGGCCACCCCAACCCGGCTGTGCCTCAGGCAGAGGGGCAGGGCTGACAGCTTCTCCTGCCTGGCCACCCCAACCCAGCTGTGCCACGGGCAGAGCTGACAGCTTCTCCTGCCCGGCCACCCCAACCCGGCTGTGCCTCAGGCAGAGGGGCAGAGCTGACAGCTTCTCCTGCCCGGCCACCCCAACCCGGCTGTGCCATGGGCAGAGGGGCAGGGCCAGCAGTCTCTCCTTGCCGGGGCCCCGCAGGGAGAAGAGAAGCACTGAACAGCCCCAGCAGCCGCCACCGCCCGCTCAGGGTGGGCAGCGAAACACGGCGAGCAATTCCCCAGCACAGAACATAGGTGAGACCAACTTCTTGGCACCGCAGGATCTTGCAAGACTCTTTGAATTAGTTGCAATGGTACCTAGAAGCAGCAGCTTTTCTTCTAGTCAGAGAAGAGGAGGAAGTGAGGACACGTGAGAGAAAACAACATGGAGGCACCACGGTCAATGGAAAAGAAAGAGAGGGAAGAGGTGCTCCAAGCACTGGAGCCGAGATGATGTTTTAGCTTTCCTATTCTCCAGATTCTGTACTGCATTGGTATATAACTCTGAACCTCAAATGAAGTGTTAGCAAGTTCTCTTCACAGTTCAGTTAGACAAAACAATCCTTTTCCAGCCCAAGAACCAAGGACACCGTTGCAGCTTCAGTCCCAAAAAGTATAAACAACAGCGAATTGAGGAGAGCAATCTGGGAGGATGGGATTTCATAACGTGAAGCTGTAATTGAACAATTAACCCCAATATGTAAATGGACCCAAACTTATAAAAGTGTAAAGACTTGTGACCTGGCATCCATCTTGGGTGGAGCCACGGCCGGGCTCTTGTACTGCCTGAGGTGTATCCTTTGAAGGCCTTTTTAATAAATACCTATTTAATAAATATTTTATTCCTTTAACACTGTCCGACTTCTGTTTCATTGGCCTCTCAAGGCATCAGAGACTCCTCTGCAAGCCATAGTGAGGACTATGGTGAAACAAACTGTCCCCTGCAATGTATGAAGTCCATGGAGGATGCAGAGATCCACTTGCAGCCCATGGGAAAAGTGCTCACGCCAGAGTGAGTGGATGCCAGAGTGACCTGTGTTCTAGTGGGTGACCTGAATAGAGAGAGAGGGCCCCTGCTTCCAGAGGCAGAGAGAGAGCCCTTGTTTCCAAACTAGAGCAGCCTATCCTTAAGAGATTACATCCCATGGACAAGTGACCAGTTTTGGGATGACTGCTTGCCCATGGGAGAGACCCACGGCATAGCAGAAAAAAGATTCCTCTCCCTGAGCAAATGGAAAAAGATCTCGAGTGACAAACTGACCAAAACCCCCACGCCCTGTCTCCCTGTGCTGTTGGAGAGAAGGAGGGAGGGGCTGGGGGCAAAAGGTGTCTGAAAGGCTTATTTTACGTCTCATTATCCTCCGCTGACTCTGTTAATAATAAATTTACTTTATACCTTTGAATTTGAACCTGTTTTGCCCTTATGGTGTTTTTTCTCCCAGTCTTTATCTCAACTCATTGAGTCCTTCATTAATTTTTTCCATCTCTCCTCTGCCCCACTGTAAGAAAAGAGAGCAAACGAAAGACTTGCGTGAGTGCCTGGCATTTAGCCAGAGTTAAACCACGACAGATGTCAAGATGTTGCAAGTATTCTAAATTTGACCGAACATTTGTCCCCCTCTATATTCCCCTCATCCCCTCAAAAAAACCAGAAAAAAACCCAAGAAAACCAACAAAGGGCTTTGTCTTTGTTCCTGCCTTCTATCCCAGCCTGAGGTGTGCAATTGATAAGAACAATAAACAGATCAACTCCAAATTAAGCAGAGAGGTAATCTTTCTGCCTGATCATTTCCTTCCTGATAAGCCAAACAACACAAGCAATGATAACAGCATAAAGAAGACAGGAGTAAGAGAGCAGAGAGCAGAAGAAGAAGAAGCCAGAACTGCCATTTTCAACGTAGCCAAATCTCATTAAAATGAGATGGTGCTGAGCACATCTGAAGGCAGAACAAAAACCAAGCTGAGCACATCTGAAGGCAGAACAAGGCTCCAGGTCCTGTACCTGGGATAGCTGCAAGGAAGAAATGCACAGTCACACGGAGCCACAGGAGACAATTTTCCTCTGTGGGGATGTGCCAATCTCAGCTATGGCCTCTTTCCCCCTCACTGAGCCTTCAGGTTTAACAGTGGCAATTGCTGAGTGTATCTCACAGTCCCGCCTCCAGAAGCTGAATGTCATTCACAAAACCTAGAGGCAAAGCATAATATTCCCTTGGCAGATGTCAAACAGTACCTCCCACAATATCCCACATACATCAGCTCCTCTACTCTCCAAAGCCTATTACCAAGTAGGTTTCAACAACAGAACACCCAGAAACTGCTTAATCATTGACTGTGTAACTTTATTTTCTGACCTTCTCCACAGCCAAAATATTAGGCAAAGATCAAGGTAAGTCTTCACTTGACAGTATAGTGTCAGTCAAGTATTCTTTATCATTTAAAATGTTCTAAGTGCTTGCCAGCATACACTCAACTCTCCCAAATACATGTTCATTATAACACAACCTATTTCCTTAAAGCTACTGGACTAGGCCAGATAAATGGAATGTATGATTTTATGAGCTGTCAGAATCATCATGGGAAAGGTGAAGGTGGGTTGTTAGCTGGTACTAAAGAACACAAAAAACATTCCAATATGACAACCTATCTTCATATTATTTAAATTTTTGACTTCTCGTTCCCTTTCTCAGGAAATTTTAATAAATTCTCACACAAATTAAGATGAAAACTCTTCTATTTCATTTGCACAATCAGTTAGAGTGCAAAGTTTCCTAAGCCCTGAGTAATTTTCAAAGAGGAAAAACATTTACCAGCCCCTGAAAATCATTCTTTCCAACTCAGTCACTGCAGAAGAGAAAGTACTTATATTACAAGCAGAGGCTCAACCCCTCCCCAGATAAAAGAACTAGAAAAAAAAATCAAACAGAAGGCATAAAACACGTGATGTGCATTTCTGAAAAAAACTCTGATGTCGAACACTAGACATCTGGGAAATAAACCTTGATAAAGGAGGGGAAGAAGAGGAAAGACAAATACTGCAAAGAAGGGAAAAGAAGAGCTAAGGGATTTGCATCTAGAAAGGAGTTCAAGAGAGAAGCCGGAGGCTATTGCAAACCAGAGAGAAAGCAGGGAGGGAGGGCTTGCCTAAACCACAGTGAGGAAAAGAAGATAATTCAATTTAAGCAGAAAGGAAAAAAAAAATCCACCATGCCTTCCAAGGCAGACCTGGATTTTATAGGACACAGACAGTAAAGAGGAGAACCCTATGTGATATACGAAGATTTTCCAAAACTGAAAATAAATTAGGATCAAAGGGAGACAGGCAAGGCAAGTGGTCAGTACTGAAGCATAAGACAAGAAATGGGCACCCAGGTTAATACTTCTTGCTTTAGGGGTATAATCTTCTCTTACTGAACACACCACATCTTTCAAGATCCTACGTATTAATCTCCCCATATATATCTTGCTGTGTCCTCCATTATGTAGCTATCTATTATATTGTCCCTTCACTCACATTTAATTCACTTCGCCAAATTAATCATGAAAAGCATAATCTTCATACATATTTTATATTCAGTTATACAATCTTAAACTATCAATCATTTTTACACATATATAAATAAAAATTACAAATTCTAAAATAAGAACTTGAATCTTTTCTTTGAGTTGGAGGCATCTGATTTGTCCTGCCTTTCTGTTGCACTAAATAACTTGTATGCACTTTGGTTTATTTTTGGGTTACTTCAAAAGCAAATGTTTTCTTGTGAAAAGGACACGGCTACATGCTAGTTGTTCTGGCTATGTAAATTTTGTGTGTGGTGGGTTTTTTTAGATCTTTCACTGAGTCCTGTAAGTTTATTTTCACCAGACATTCTCTGGTTTTCTGATTACCACATTCAGCAGAGAAGAATTTCCACCAAACTAGAATATTTCATCACTCTTCCACATATTTCATCTGTGGCTCTTCTATTTGTAGCAGGTAGGTTTAGTAAGTGTAACTGTCTGAAGCTGTCTAAAATTAACGAAAATTTACTTGTTTAACATGTAAGACTTCCTTTTAGATTTGGAATTAACAGTGTGATCTAAACAGTGTCTTTTGGGTGTCATTTGGAAAGATGAAATTTTCCTGAAGGTAGCCAACAGCAGTTTTTACTGTTTGGCAATCAATCACCACCAGTTGCTATTCCCATGAAGCTGTCCCTACAGCATTACTCACAAAAACTCCCAAGGGAGTGTTTGATGGACTGGTTGCAAGGTAGTTTCTCTGATTTTTGAAGATTTCTTGAGGAAGACCACGGAACAATATTGATTACCTAACTGTTTGACTGGTCATGACAAGCCAATGTTGCAACATGCCCAGATTCACAGACCAGCCTCCTGCCTGCCAGTTCGCTTCTCTGCCCAATTTTTGGTGTTCAGTGTCACTGTCTGACAATGCTTCCCAGAAGTGCCTCTGAGTCACAGTGCTTCCACAGGCACGGCTCAGGCCACGTGAAGATAAGAACTTGGCCACCTCAGCCTTAAGGGGCACGAGCAGTGGCTCCAACTCCAGCTTTTCTCTCCTCCTATCTGGCAGAATCTCTATCCTTGATTTTCAGGCCCAGACATCATCTTCAGCTCAGAAGTGCCCCGTTCTGCTGCGCCAGGACTCTTAGCACTGCTCCTAGCCACTGCCTCAGCAGAAGGAAGCTATCACATTTTTAATTGGCCTGATTTTGCTTGCATTTTGCTTTCTTTTCTTGCCCACTGCTGAGGAAGACTTTGTAGCCCAGCACAGTCACAGATGCCCTTCCACATCTTTGGCATTCCATTTCCTGTTTGCTTGTGTGTCACTGACTTGTCATTGCATCTGATGCTAATCTGGACTTGACAAGTAATTTAATTTTGCTGTTTTGAACTGCTTTCATGTCACATATATGCGATCTCATCCGCATGAGTCACCACTGCCTGCCTCCTGAAAATAATGCATTTCTCAGTCATGATTTCTTCTTCTACAATTACTCTACTCTGCTACCCTGAGGGCTATCTTCAATTATGTTGTTTTTTTCTCTGCTGGACCCAGGTTCCAACTTTAATGCATTCTTTGTCCGTTTCGCCCTGTACTTGTACTTTTACAAACAAAGTAAGTCCTGCAGCAACATTTTCATCCTCATCCCACAGCATCTCGTGAAATTCCTGTCTGCCACAGATACTTTATACTTGCTGCCCGCATTGTCTTTGGCTACAGCTTTCCTCTGGAGTTTCTCAGGACCTTTAGCATGGTTTTTGTTCACTTTCTCAGCCATGTTTGTGAATTTTTCATCCTTGTAACAACTTCCCAATGTCTGAGGACACAATTGCCTAAAGCAGCTACCCTACCCAGAGTAGGGAGCAGGACTCATTTCTCATTTGTGACTTACAACCATTCAAAAGGTGCCTCTTGTATACATTTACATAAGCATGCATATTTTGCTCCAATTTTTCTACTTCAAGCTATTTGAACATAATATCTTTCTAATATTAAGACATTTGCAGAAAGCTTCTTGAATTTTGTAAAGCTTTTCCCAGCTTACTGCTTGTGAATTGAGCGCTGACTTTAATCCCTCTCAACTAGCAAACTATTCTTATTCCTTCTGCTTCTCCGAATCCATCAGCAGTTCATAGTTCTTGTGGTTTGTATTTCTCACTTAGCTGTCTGGGTCTGACCTACAAAATGCTGCCTGTATTAATTTCATTGATAAGTTCTGCCAAATTATCCTTTTTTTTTAATTTCACAGGCCTCTTTTGGAAGCCAAATCACAGCTAAAAAGAGCATTTGCTGTGCTGTAACAGAAAGTTTGTTATGAGGAATGCTTTTAGCAATATTTCAAAGAATGTTTTACCTTTCTTCTGCTGTCTGTTATAAAATCCCCCAAAGTGGCAACAATTGCAAGGGCATTAGTACACAAGTATAAATTCAGATGTTTCAAATCGCAGCCAAAGCAACATCGCCGTAAGTTTGAGCAGTTGCACCCCCAATCCACACGATTACGTTTGTAAGCAAACAATCCCCACTCCTGAACTAATTATTTGTAAAGCTTTGAGGACAGTAAGTTGCAATTTCAGGGAGTTTGTCCACGTGAGAGCTCTCCCTGCTGTGGTGGGTGCCCCGTGAGCGACGTGGCACCATGTGAGCAGGCTCTGCTGGGAGCAGCCGCCGGCAGCCCCGGGGACAGCGCGCAGGATCCAGCGCCGGGATCCCTCACCACCCACGCCAGGCAAGCTTTTGATTCACACTCACCATCCCTGGAGTACAACTCAGGCACTCGCTGAGGGAAACAGAAATGTATTCTTAGCTCCATGCACGAGTTCCATGCACACCATCCCAACGTTAGAGAGGTTTCAGGGATTAGGAATTCCCGCCTCTGCTCTGCATCCCTCAAAGTTCATGGGGATGCTGAAAACATGAATGAAAGCAGAAACACATCAAGCAGAGGGGAGTATTAATCTAAAATGTACTGAAGTCTTCAGGGAATAAGCATTTCATACTTAAGACTATGGCACTGAACCAGCACAAAATTTGAGCTACAATACTTTGTATCTATGTTTGTGGTACCTTTTCAACTCCCCCTCCCCAAATTATATTAGCTTGTGACTCAGATTCAAGGAGGTAACATTTTAACACAAAAGGAGATGGCCTAAACCTCATGTAGCAGTACTTGAGAAAATCCCGCACCATTTACCCTCTACAGACTAATGGAGACATGAAGACATAAATCGGGACCTATTTGAAAGAAGCAAATGTGCCCCGCTGATAAGCACATTCACTGACTATAATTCTTATCACCCAAATACATATGGTGCGAGCTGAGACAAGACCACTCTCCTGCACTTGTGTATAATTTCATGTTGAAAAAAAGAAAATCACATCACACAGTAGCCATGGTTACCCATAGAAGATAAGAGGAGCGTTTTTCATCCAACAATCTCAGAAATGTGCATAAATTCAGGATCTGCACTTGATGTTTTTTCAGGCCTCCCCATCTGCACATTTATTTTCTGCTGCCTGTATATATCCTTTGACATACTAGGATTCTGGGTATTTCAAGGAAGAGTTTTTTCGCTCTCCTTAATCTAAAAAGCAGTTTTTAGTTATCCCTAAAGCATAAATTAATTCAAATCTATTCTGAAAATCAGAATCTAAGGCTTATAGAAAACCTGTTAAAACAATTGCCATGCTGAGAGTGTCAAATGTTAAATGGAGCCAGCTATTTACTGAACAAAAGTCTACTGTCACCTTACCAGCTGGTATAACACTGCTTTCCCTTGTCTTCACATTATTAAAAAAAACAAACAACAAAACAAACAAAACAAACAGCCAGCCACACCTAAAAACAACCCAACCCCACAAACAAAGCTAAAAGAAGACATTAACTTGTTTCTTCTACCAAAATCATGTTGTTCTGTTTCATGCTATTTAGTAAAGCTCTACATTATTTCATGGCCTAATTCCTCATAAAAGTAAAACACACACACATTAAAAAAAAAAAAAAAAAAAAAAAAAAAAAAAAAAAGTGAGAGACTAAAACCAGATTAGCCTGCTGCAAATTTCACAAAAACAACAAGTGTGATTATCTAGTCCAAGCAGTGTTGCCTTAATTTTGGGTGCCATTTGCAAACCTGGGAAACAGGTCATATTCCCCTCATGCATTAGTTCTGTAAGGCTCTTCCCTTTAAAAGAAAACAATCTAATTCACCAAAAGCAGAAATATCCTGCAGAAATGGACAAGTTGCAATTACAATTCCAAGGACACATGGGTTAGAGAGTTTGTACCAAAGAAATGTTAAATAAGACTTTGTAAAAGGTTAAAAATCTCACCTGTCAGGGAGATCCACTATCAGCTCACCCCAACCACTTCTCCAATTAAGTTATTGAGATCATCATTCAAATTAAGCTCTCAGCGTTTCTAAGGATCCCTCATGAAAACAGGAGTCTCAAGATTTAAAAAAAAAAAGCAAAATAAACCAGGCAGTCCAGTCCTCACTGGCCATCTGAAAGACACTGGCAGTCCTATCTCCATGGGCACTGACGTGCCAGGGACACACACACAGCTGGCCATGAGAGGGATACAAAACACAGAATGAACTACTCTGCCAGTAGCAGGAAGAATCCCCTGCTCCCAGTTTCAGGTTGGCTGTGTACCGTCACAGGATCCCTGGTGACAATGAACATAATATATTTAGCAGTGTAGTAACATGCAGCTGAACAAGTTAAAGGTATTTGAAAGATTTGGTCATTCAAATCCAAACAAGTCAGCTTCAAGGGGATCCTTTTTATATGCATGGTATCCCAGGCCTAGATCAGACAACAGCAGCAGAGAAGCAAAGCAAGCCCTTGCCAGAATGGAGAATCCTTAGGAGTGAAAAAGCAGCTAATTTCATACCTTATCTAAACTTGATGAAATTACTAACAGCATTGGTGGGGTTCAGAAGGAAAGAAACCCCACACAAGTAAAACAAAGCTGTTTCAGTGAGCTACATGGACATAACCCAGAATCTGGTTTGGCCCAGAGTGGCAGGGGACAATGAATAGAAAAAGTCTGCAGCCAGCACTATTTGCCAAAGAAAAAGAGAGATCCATAGGAGCAGCAAAATCTATCAGTGAGGTGCCCCACACACTGCTGGGAGTAAGTATGCAAGGGTGCCTTGAAGGACATCCTACTGCCATGGTTTCCAAAGGAGAAGGGTGTTGTTCTCACTTGTGTAGGGCTGAAGATGCAAGCTGTGGATGTTCTGGAAGCCAGAGACTGAAATGCTGGCTTGGATAAGATTTCACCTCAGAGTTTTACCTCCAGAAAGGGAATGATGGCTGTAGCACAATGCTGCTCCCCTAGAAGTGGTGATATTTTCACAAAATATTAATTTCTACATTCTTCTGTGTGGCCTTCTCTTGGTAAAAGATCCTCAATTCTTCCTACACTAACATTCAAGTATATATTGTTTTATTAGGCCTAGAAAAGAAAAAGATAATTTTTTAAGAAGCCAAAATAAAGAATATTACAAATGAAATAATTTCCACATTTTAGACTTGCTTAAAAAAAAAAAAAAAAAAAAGCATGTGTTTTAAGGATACCTACTTTAGTTTAAAACTGGAGTCATCATTGCTGGAAGAGAAATCCATTGGACTAGTAACAATTCCTGCACAACATTCAATTTCCATCTCACAACTGTGAAAGTGAGGCTCATAGCCTATGGCATTTGTTTTAACTGAGTAGATTTCGGTGAGAGACAAAGCTTTGTAATATATATATATATTTAAATCAAGATATTCATAGTCTAAGCTTAAACTCAGACACAGTGGCATTCATATTTATCAATTAAAAAGATGCAGATAAAGATGGAGGGATAAATAAGAGTGTTAACACACCTATTTCAAATGGCTATTTGTACATGCACTGTGCAAAAGAAATCAGGACAGGAAACAATTTATGTAGTAATTGCTACATAAAATTGCTTGGTGTTAAAGATGATGTCAGAATGCGGAACAAAGTGTTCACAATAATTTCTCATAAACATACCAATTGCCTTATTTCCTCTAGCTCTAATAGAGGATATACTCCATTTTAGAAAATATCAACTTAAATGTCTGCAAAGATATCCTGTCTACTTAAAGATGTCAGATATCTTTAATTTAATTTGCATTGTGGGATTTTTTTCCTCTCCAGTGATAAGACTTTTAAAATATTGTCTGTATGTATATCTTTACTCTTTGGATATTTAGAAAAATTAGTATTTGTATTGTGCTGATCTGTACATTGCTGTGACAGGTCTGTACTGGAAATCACGTAGGACACAGAAAAGCCACAGCTTATTGAGGTGGTGTAAGATCAGGACTCTTTAAGCCTAAGCATTTGTCTGTAAGATGCCAGAGGGATAAAAAAACCAAAACCATTTGTACTTCTTGAAAGCTGACTAATGGTATTTATTATTGTAACAATAGCATTGTGCTACTGAAATCTAACAAAGGGTATCTAAAGTGAAACGATGGTAAAAACAAATGTTACTTTTCTTTCAGGTATGGTTCTCTAAGGGATGAGTCATAATTAGCTGGTCTGGCTTTTTAGAGAACAAAAGGCTCTGTACTGACTCCCCTTAGAAGCTGCTGCCCAAGTCTCAGTGGTGTATACACACAGCAAGGAGGGCTGGAACAGCTGCCAGGGGCTTTAACACCATACACTGCAGAGTAAAATTTCGAAATCTAGAGCTATATCCTAACATGATCCTCCCTGAAAGGACATCGTGTGAGCTGAACAAGCAACTTCTGTAAGACAGCAGTGTACAGCAACTGGAGTGCAGCAAAAACTCCAGCACAACTGTCTGCTCCACAACCAAATCCTACTGTCTGGAGGAAGAGAGGAAAAACTTCTGAAATCCCACAATAACAAGCATACTTCCTTTAGTTTTGTCCTGTAGAAAGTTTTAGTAAAACAACTCTATAACTGAAGTAGTTTGAAGCTACTGTCCCTGCTACAAAGCACATTAACCAACATTACAGCCCTGACAACATATCTCCAGGAGCCTTTATGAAAACACATTCAGTAATAACAATAATAATAATTACAGTGTAACACTGGCCTCCAAAAATACAAATCACAGGAGATTCTTTACATCAGTGTCCCCAAGAATGCGGGTTTCAGACATGTATTGAAAGCATCAGGTGCTTCAACTATGACTCATTGCTATACATCAGGGTTTACTGCTTGTCAAACTTTATTTGTCAGAATCTGCAAATACAATAGCCACAGTACAACCAAAATATTAAGCAGGAATGAGTCATGATCATGTCAGAGAATGACCTCAGGTTTTTTTCTCTTCAACAGGGCATGCATACGGCGAGTCTGGTTTTTATAACGAAAAATTGTTTCAGAATAATTTGTTTATTCGGAAATAACATCCTCATCCAGAATGACTGAGTTGGAACAGAGTGGCTGAAGATTTAAGACACAGCAGTACTTGAAAGCCAAAAAAAAAAAAAAAAGATTGGTCAAACATAGCACTGTGTGCTGTGATCCTGTTCCCCCTGCAGGGCTGTGCTGGGTTAGTTCCTGGGTGTGCCCTGGAACACAGGAAAACAGAGCGAGTCGGTGCTGAAGCAATCCCTCAGCGCAATGTCAGCACAGCTATCCTGCTGCACAAGAGAAGATCCTGACCATCTGTGATCCCACAACACCTGAATGCCAGTTTCAGTAGCCAAGATAAATTCCAGCTTAGGAAAATCCAATTTATTTTTTTATACATATTCACTAAAGTTTCATTTAAGTAGAAGAATCTTCTTCCCTCCTTGCTTGACGTTAACATGTTCAGTGCCACACAGAGTAACAGCAGTTGTTATATTTTTGTGGTGAGGTCACTGCTATAAGTAGCTCCCAATCAGGATGCACAGCACCCAGTCCAAGGATAATACAAGTACAAGGTGTTACTATAATTCCATTTTCAGAAGAGTACCACAGAAAACCAGAAAGAACAATGTTCTCTCAATTTTCCTGACTCTATTTGCCACAGAAGAATCATTCTATAATTACATTGCTCAGATTTACAGATGTCCACTGACATTTTTGGACTTCTTTTTAAATTGGACACCTACAAATAAAATGTTAGAAACCACTCTCTCTCAACATCACACAGAAGTAATCAACTATGGGATAGTTTGCAGAGAATTAAGGAGCTAGAAATACAGTAAGACAATTATGTACAGAACTCTCCACAATAAACTCACAGGGAACAACCAGAAACACAGAAATCCACTTTTTTTTTTTTTTTTTTCTTCTAAGAACCATGGTGTTTTCCTACTGCATCAAAAGGTGACAAATACCTCATGGCTCAGAAATACACAGGGTTACAAGACAAAAGAGAAAGCTGAAATGTTGCCAAAGATTTTATAGATCAAGAGCAAGAACACCTCGAAGCCACTCAGACCAAGCCTTGCTGGCAAAGAACTGCAGTCACCCAGTCCCAGTTGGCACAAAGACATCAGAGTTCAGCATTTATAAATTGCCAGACTGCATTGAGAATAGTGGGAAGTGTACAATGAAAGCAAAAACTCTAAATCAGATCTCAGCAAAACACAAATCAAATGTATGTACAGAAATATCTGCTTTCACATCAAACTACAAATAAAGCACAGATGTCTATTAAAATGCCCTGACTTAAATGAAGAATATGATTCAGCCCATCTCACAATACCAGGACACTGTGGGGAAAAAGAACACTGAACTGAATAGGTTTTCAATGTATAGCCCAAAATGTTGGCACCTAATTGCCTACATTAAAGTTATAGCCAAACAATTTATACTTTCAAAGAGAGGTAATCAGTGAAATGTTGTTTCACTGCCTCGATTAAATAACCCAGACAGGCCACATTCATATGCTCTAACAAATACTGCTTTGTTGATTCTTTTTCAGTTTATTTGTCTGCAATAATTAAGGTGCTTTGTCTAAACCACTCAGCCCAGGAATTACACAGAGTTATGTTCTATAGGCTAAATAAAGGACATTGCCTCTGATCTGCTGGCAAATTTTAAGAGTGGATCATCCTGACTCAATTAACTTGTCCTGTTAGACTGATTGTTTTTGCTGAGAGATGCAGACAAGAATAGCTTAAAGCCAGGCTGCACAAAGCAACATGTGCTGGCATCCTTAGCAGTAAGGATTAAGAAGAAATGCAGAAAGCTTTGTGTATTCTCTGTGTCCCTTAAGGTCATGAAGGGAATGTCCCACTCAGCCACCCAAACGGTAGAAATTACAATAGGCAAAGCTCAGGCTGTATTTAGTTTTGTGGTTCCACAGCCAATGAACTTGTCCATCTTCTTTCTGCCAATAACAAGTGCGTGAGTCACACACAGCAGGTTTGTGTGGCAGAGATAGATGTGACAAAGGGAGGCAGCTACACAGCCTATTGTGTGCAGCACAACACCCTGAAATTACAGCTGAAACACGTACACAGGAATATTCACATACATAGTAGAGATATTTGAAATATATATCTGCCTGAGACTTAGTACTGACTGGCATGAAAGCAACCCTGGGGTCTTCTTATCCCAGGTGTGCATATGCAAGAGGGATATGTATTGCTGTGTATTGCCAAACTTTGGTTGACAAGGAGAGTTTTCTCCTGCAGATACTTTTCAGTCTGAACTGTGAGTGTGAGCAAGAAAAGCGTCATGACAAGTGCAGTTTCATGGGCTTAAAATGTAACTTCATGCCATAGCAAAGGGAAGAATAAAATCCTAGGACAGCTTCTCAACTGCTATAGTTATCTTTGATCCACTGCCTGCACCAAGCTTGTACCGATTTTAAACACAAACATCTCCTGAACCTCCAGCTGCTGGTCCCAGGCAAAGTGCAAGGGTGACTCCTGCTGCAGAAGGGACCATGTGCAAGCAGCAGCACAGCTCGGGACTCTGCTCCCACAGGACAGGAGCAGAGCCCCAGGGATCTGTGATGCTCAGTTACACCCCCCAGACCTGCCCCTGAAGCTGCGGGGTAGCCCCACCACGCTGCTGTTACACAGCAAGGACCAGAGGTCAGGTTTGTGCTGCCTCCACCTCATGCTCACTGTGAGCCTGAGGGCAGCTGCTGGCACAGCCCCTCTCGGGGGGCTGCCCTCGTCCTCGCTGCCTCAGAGCCACAGATTTAATAAACCTCACTGCAGGCAGTGCTGTGGGGGATGCTGTGCAAGCAGAGCTGACTCCTCTTCCAGATGGACGGGGCATCTGTGCCCAGGGGCGGCAGCAGAGTCCCTGTGAGGAGAGGCGAGGGCTGCCTCAGGTGGGGATGGACATTCCAGGTGACTCCAGCAGGTTCTTCAGTTTTCCAAGCCCTCAGTCCCTGAGCCTCTCAAACCCCGGACAATATGGGAGGTGCCTCAGCAAGCAGAGGCAGAGGAAAGAAAAGCCCAGCAGGAGAAGGGAGAGGCAGGAGCTGGGAACAAAGGAGGGAGGCCAAGGTGGGGAAAAGGGGGCATTGCCCACCCACCCCTGCCACTTCAGGTACTGTTGGGAGAGCCATTACAGACGGATGAGAATAATTTCTGCCTCTAGCCATTTTGAATCCATGCTTTTTAAAAGCAAGCAGCATATGCCATTTGTACCTCAAGATTTTTCACATCTTTTCTGAGCAGAAATGTGGAGCACAATGGCATCTCTGAGGGAGGAATTCTGCTTTCTGAAATAGAAGACTGTTTTTAAGAGTGAGAAAAGCTCTTTGTGAATTCCTATTCACAGAGGAGACCTGAAGCTCTAGAGGATGAAAATAATAAAGCCAAATCCTTCCAATAAGCATACCTTCTTCAGCACGATAAAAACAGGAAAGGAATTAGCTGAATATTTAATGCAAAAGCGGATATTTGAGTAAGATAATACCTTTGAGGTGGTGAACATTTAAATTTCCCTTGTTCTTTTTTCCCTGAAGAGCAACCTTTCCAACACACACACACACAACTTTTCTTTCCAGAGTAATAAAGCACAGAAGACAGTCAAAAGCCTTTGGATAATTTCCATTAATGATACACTTGTTAATGTCTCAATTCAGATCATACATATCTGGCAAAACTGTAACAGCAAAGGTATTTCTTTGACAGAATGGTTTACCAAACCATGTAGTGAACTCTCTCAATTTCAAATGAAAGTTAAGACTTTGTAACAATTGTGTTGCCATTTAACCAGCCTTATGAACAGCTGTTAAGTCTACTTTGTAGAGAAATCAAGACAGGTTGAATACAACAATCTTTGATTGGTTCTCTTAATCTTATGTAAAAATTCTGCACCTATTTTCCAACATGAGGTGCTAAACTACAGATTTCGCAGTGATAACAGATGGTCCTTTTACTCTTGCCTTCCTTCTCTCTTTCTGCTGTGAACCACTGCCCACCTGGTTTTTAACCTTAGACATCTTCCCATGTTAGGTTTAAAAGTTCTGTGGTCTTCCCTCCATCACAGGAAAGCTGTACAACTTATGATGAAAAGCACAAATCCACTTCTAATACCCTGGGAAGCCCAGCAGTATTCTTTTGGAAGGATTTAAGCCTCAGCATTCACTAACATTGATCCTTTCAGTAAAGATTCATTGCACTGCACCTTCTTGGCAAAAGGAAAGGGCTATTTCCACACTCACTGCATTTGCACCTCTTAGAGAATGAACCTTTTACAGTATTTATAACTCATTCCCAAAGCTGGGGAAATTTCAGAAAACACAATGTTCCTTCTAGCTTTGCACAAGCCTTCTGTCCTGTATGAGAGCCCTCCAAACCTCACTGTACATCTTGTCCATTACAACTTTAGTAGTAGCAACAACACTGTCACATCAGTCTGAACACTGCATGGCTGCTTCCTCTAGAGTTTTCCCCCATGTCTGGCCAGGAGATTAATTTTAGTAGCCCAAAAGCATAGCCAACAACAAGCATATTTCCAGCATCTTCTTGTAAAGGACTTCCTCTTGGTAAGAGCTCAGTAAAAGTAGCTGTGCCTTTTCTATTGATTCCCATGTTTTGCTGCTCTTACTTTCTAGCAAAAATTAAGAACTAGTGCTGTCATGAAAACAGTGCCTTAAAGGAACAATTCCTTGAACTTACATTTTTCTACCTAAGCTAAAGCAGATTACTGGAACAACAATAACACATACAAACCACTGTAATACTAAAAATAAAACATCTGTAAGGATATGCCTCCTCCACCTAATTGCAAACAAGATTAGACAGTGTATAATCAATATAAAATAGTGTTAGCCACAGAGGCTATTTTCTACCAATATTACCTAAATGCAAATGCACATTTCATTTTAAAATCATTGTGGTTTTATGTCACCACCATGGAAAATGCTGTGCCATCATTATAAAATTAAATTCTTCTCACAGTCAGAAATGATGGAAGAAAAGACAAAACCAGTTGCAGTCTGTAGTCGTGCTAATTAAAAAGCAATCCGCTGCCTGTGTCTTACACCAAGTTAAATCACAAAGTTAAGATGGTGCGATATGGTAGCGAGACAAGAACTGCATTAATTAAAAAGTTAAAGGTGAGGCAAAATTTCACAAGAACAGGCTGAGAGTCAGAACTGTCTCCAGTACTGGAGCTGAATGCTCTTCACACATTCAACATGAATTGACAGGATTTTCTAAAGCTCTGCAAGGGAGTCCCTGCAGTGCCACACAGGTGGTTCTCTTCCTCTGTGGGGACCCATCAGGGCACCTCCTGTGTGCACACCTTGGGAGATTAGCCCAGAACAGTGAGCATGACAGAGCACAAGCACAGATAATGCACTGCCTTTCCTGCTAAAAGCAAAGATTGAGTGTTAATTCTCCTGCCCTGAAATGCATTTTCAGTCCCACTTGTCCTTACAGCAAGGAAGCCATTAACACTGCACCTCGGGAATGAGGGGTAAAACTTAAATAAGACAGACCAGATTAATGTGTCTTCCAAGCCTTGCCCTGAACTTCACCCCAGTCCCCAACCTACACAGCAAAGCGCTCACCTTATCCACTCCCCAATCTCACAGGGCTAAAGGGTAGAGGCTGGAAGGGCTTTGCCACTTGGGTAGATAAAGGTAGTCCTATCTCTAAAAAAAAACCATGTAC
Source organism: Phylloscopus trochilus trochilus (assembly GCA_016584745.2). NCBI lineage: Eukaryota > Metazoa > Chordata > Aves > Passeriformes > Phylloscopidae > Phylloscopus > Phylloscopus trochilus. Next base: position 29,593,437 of record WQNJ02000014.1, read on the forward strand.
CTTTTTTTTTAGATCTACTTTTCTATTTTTATAATTATCACCCAAATAAGCAGAATACACACACACACAAGTTGCTGAGAATATACAAGTCATATAATCATTATGTTAAGTTTATAGCTGAGATTTTCCCACCTCAACAACTTTAGCAAACACCCACATGATTCCCAAACAAGGATTTGCCAGAATTTTTACTGAAGGCTAGAAGTTTACTGGAAAACATCCTGAATTGGCTACCTCCTGCTTTTACCCTACAGAAAACAAGAGGATAAGGTGCCCATTCTTAGTATGGGCACCCCTCTAATGAAACAGCAAGGATATAAACTGGTAGCTATGATATGATCATAAATAATGGTGATTTTGTGTATGGAAATACCATTAATATAATGGAAAAGAATCATGAAGTAACCAACTGCAGAGACACTTTCAAAAATAACATTAGAGTGAAATTCAGCTAAATGGAACACTTGCAAATTACCTAACCAGCCATTTACACCTAGAGAGAGCTGGGTGTTATTTTTCTAGAATGAAATTTAACTACTGATTTATTCATTTATCCTTGAAAGATCAGCATCTGCGGGGTCTGGTTCTCAGTCTGCAAATTTTGTTCTGGAGCTCCAAATTGCAAATAGCACAAGAGAAATATAATGAGTCACGCAAAATCCCAGCCTAGCCTTAAAGGACATGCATAACCACACGGCCAGAGTAATTCACAAGCTACACCACCAAAAATCTCAGCTAGAAAACAGGTGACCTCAGTGAAGTCTCCACTCCTGACAGTGTTGACATTAAGCAATAATCAAAAGAACATTCACCATCAAAATAATCTTTCCAATTTCACTGGAAATTAGCTACGGAGTTGATAGAACTCATGATATAAATGGCCAAATTTGACTTTTTTTGCAGGGGGCTGGAAACCAACCAACCAAAAGTCCCAACCACAAATCAAGACAATACAACCACAGTTTTTACACCTTTACTGATGACAGCTCCTCAGGGTTTTATTCTACCAACAACTGCCAAGTCTGTGTGTATGTGCATGTTATCAGTTAAGTATCCTTAAAAAACAGACTTCCAAATAAGTCTGTCAGTCAGCTCTGATGTACATATTAATGGCTCTCCAGTACACAGTTATCAGTCATTCACAAATAGAACTTTGCATACATAAGAACAGAAATTGGACAGAGATAAAGAGCAGGCAGAGCCTCAAAAATTCATTTGCAATTCTTAATGCAAATAGTAGCTTCTACTAAACTCATGTTATTTAGTAAAAATTAATGCTAAGCCAATAAATTAATACTTTTTACAAGCACAAATCAAGCCAAAGAGGATGAACATAGGCTAATTTCAAATCTAAATACTCTGCTTGATTATTTATTTAGTACTAAAGAGATGTATTTCAAGCACATTTACATATATTGTCATAAAGCAAAGCTGTATGCCAAATTACCATGACCAGAGCAGATTATCAGACGATTTATTCCCAGAATTGTGAACACTGTTCTAGAGGTAACCAATGAATACATCCAGGAAATACTCAATATTTCAGTATACTCAAATTACTCAAAATACATTCAATATACTCAAATGTATATACTATAATATATACTCTATATATAATGTTATATATATTATATATATATATACACACAAATATACACTCATTATACTCAAAATTATTTATCCATTTTGGTTCCAGGGATTTGCCACTTTGCCATGCCCTTGTAAGAAAAGCAGGGAGCACTTCAGACTTGTGATAACCTGAATTCCTAATGTGACATCTGGGCAGGTGAGCTCACCAGAGATGCTCACCAGTGCAAGTTACTGAAATACAAACAGGCACAAATCTCTGCAAGCTGAACCAGCCAGATCAGCTTGGCCAAACACAGTGCTGGTGCTGCCCAAGAACAAAGGTGCCCTGTCAGACTGGATCTCAGCACAGCCTTTACCTTCTCCTGCACTTGCTTCTCTCCCTCTTTGCAGTACTACCTTAGCCATGTTCCTGTTGATGAAGTCAGCTAGTTTTCTTCCCCCACACACCCTCAAATTGTGTTACTCCATCAAGTGTTTCCAGCTGGATGTCACACTCGACAGCCTCACAGCCCATGTTTCATCATAAACCTTTCCTTTGGCATGATGTGCACATCAAAGGACAACTACAACTTCCTGACATATTACAGGAGAGTAACTGCCCCCTAGCTATATTTGGGACCTCTTGTTTCTTTCACTCACCCTCAAAATATTAAATAAGTGAGAACAATCCAAGCTCCAGAAAAAAAACCAAACCAAACCAAAAAACAAGATAGCTTTACAAAAGTGAAAAAATTAGCTCTTGTAATCAATCTCTAAATCTTAACTGTTCCCATAATCCTGCCACAGACATGATTTGTACATGTACTAAAAACAAAGCCCTAAACATTTTATAGCATTTTGTGAATCATACTAGTTTTAAACAAGGAGAGATTATAACAGAGCATACCAAAATCTTCACATAATGTAAACCACCTATTCAACAGATGCAGATGATATCATTAAATATTCCAGAACTATAAATATTATTTCATTTATATCCCAGGGGATGGTTTAAAACCCACATTTGTACAGAAAAGACTATATTATGCAAATATATTCACACATATATACATATGTGTATTGACAATAGAAAAAACATTGTGTAAAACAAAAGACTTATGAACAAATAATTACCCCATAAGAACTGCAGTAAGGCATTCAGGGACAATGTACCCAGGTATTTAGTTCCTCCACTTTTTTCTTTACAGATCTATTTTATATTGTATTTGATACTCTGGTATTTTATCTCCCATAATGACTCTGGAAAATGGTTATGTAAGTAGTTTTAACTAATGCTGTAAACAGGTTTTCAACTATTTTACCATATGTTAAAGATGACAGAAGATGTTACAACAAGTGATGAAATTCATTCACAAAGAATTCATAGGGTTTTATGCTCTAAGGGTAGGAAATCATTTTGGCTGTCTCCCAGAATGAACTGTTTAATCAGAAAACAGTTGCACTGAATTAACTAGCAGCTCCATGCAGCACAACTCACTGACTCTACCCATCATCAAAATTCTCATTCAAGAGATCAGCTTCTTCTCAGTTAATTGGTAGAAATAAGGGTTTGTGCAGTTGTGACTGCTGAGGCTACACAATATTGTGACAGACACCAATGTATCAGCATTGCAGGAGTTCCTTTTAACCTCCTGAAGATCCCAGGAAATCTCCCCATTTGCCACTGCCACTAGACTGTGGAGGAAGCATCACAGTAGTGGGCAGACTGGCCTTTACAAGTGTGAAAGGCAAAGAGGAACTAGAAATTTTTATCCCTAGAGGAGGAGAAGGAGTAATTTGCCCCTCTGAAAGCATAAACTCCTTAGAATCCCTCTGAGCAAAACAGGAACCTTTAAAGGGGACATTAGCTTTTAAAGGCACTCACTCAATATTACTGCTTCCAGAGATACTTAATGTAAAAGATGGCATTTAAAAAACCATCCTGGTAACAGCCCTCATTTATAAGGATTTAAGTAGACCTGCTCAAAGGCATTCACATGTCAGGCTATGAATAGGTGCTGCTGTAGATAGCAAAATACATGATTGCCTTGTCTGGAAATGCAGCAAAATATTGAGCTCGCTTGGAGCTCCATCTGCCTTAACACTGAGATGAACAGCTCATTCTTTTATTTTTCCTTTAAATACCAGTTGACATCGGTACATTTCCATTCCACCTGGCATTTTGCATCTCCTGGAGCACAATTAAAGTATACCTGTAAAACCTGACTAATTTCCAATTTGTAAAAAGTAATGCAATTATCTTGTTCAAATTAGATTTAATTACAAAGGCTCTGAGCAGTCTAAGAATATTTTTCGATACGTGCTCAGTTGAGGACTGCCATCATTTTCAGCAGGGAACACAACGTCTATTTCTGGTTGTGTCGCTCTCCCCTTCCAGTTTGTTCATCTCTGGTTAATTACACCACCCTGGCACATCTCAAATGGTATCTGGTTTCCAAGCTGAAACATCCAGACCCAAAGGAAAATGCTAATAACCTTTCAGAGACAGTACATCCAAACCCCCTGCGATCCATGAAAAAAACAAATCCACAGAAAATTGGTAGCCACCAATCCAACAAAACATCTCCCATTTTTTTCCTTCTTTCAGCAATGCCACAGAGAACTGGTGTCCAAGAGGCTGCTTGCTGCTACCTGTCAGCAGCAAATAATCAAAATGCTATCATGATGTAGGTGAAGATGGAAAACATCCCACTTACCATCTCTCTCAGAATATACACTCCGACAGCATCCACAGTACCTGCATGTCAGTATGCTCCAACTGCCTTTATTGTTTGCACTCCATAAATTGGCATCAGAAATAAGAGCCAAAGAAAGTGATAATAATGTAGATAGGGATGCTGAATGCCACATTCACTTACCTGCAAAAGGAAAAGGACAGGGTTTGAGCTCACTAATCACACTAGTTGGCTAATCTTATTAGATGGCTGCTAATTATCTCTGACACAAAGAAGGATTACACGAGGCAGGCAGAGAAATGGGGTTTTTTAATAGATATAGCAATGTTTCTAACAGACATTGATTGGTTATATTGGGAAAAGAAACAAATAATATATTTATCCAGAGATCATAAACATTTCCCTTTCTGTCTGCTGGAGAGCAGATGTGACAATGAAACAGGTGGTGGAAATATAAACCCTCCTAAAACCTCCAGGGTGTTTTCTCAGGAAGTGTCTAATGATTGTCACTGGATCTGTTGCAGCGCTTGCTTTATAGGCTAACGTGGTACAGGGAGTTGCTGGGGTTTTGCCAGTGATCTCCTTGGCAACTGGCTGCTCAAAGGAGCCACAAATAGAAGCAGTAAACCCCACTCCCGATTTCAGTCTCAAAGCAGTTTGCACTTCTAACGTTCACCGAGCAAGAAAATCTGCATCCTACAAAGGCAGGGCACTCAGAAGGGCATGCATTCCCTCCCTCAGCATACTACAGCCACAGAGGTGGGAACAGACACCTCAGTCGTGCACCAGCTAGGGCAAAATAACTGAATAAATGATTTGAAAAAGGTTTCCAAAATGATGCCTTTTACAAGGAAAATCTTAATTAACAGTGCAGTGTTCACACAGATTTCTCAGTAATACAAGGTACTCATTTGGGCTCCTCAAGCATCAGAGAGAACGAGAATTTATTCACATCTATTTTAAAGATTTGTTATAGTGACTTAATATGATTACTTCTTTCTGCTTAGCCTACAATACAAGCATAAATTTATTAAATGTAGGTCACTCATGTATTTTATATAGTAAGACAATAAATAGCAAACAAAAACCTAGAAAGAGGAATTTGCTGTCAGCTGTTCTGAGTAACTACTTCATATATTATTTAAATGCATCACTCCAAGAATAGCAATTAATCATTTATGCTCATTAAATATAAGTTTTAATTTCTTCTGCATTTTTCTTTCTAGCTCAGTGGCATAACAAAAGGGTGTTTTCTTTTAACAAAAAAGTATTAGTTTTATAGAAGAATTATTATCTTTTATCTACATAGCAGGCTTATTTACACAAATACATAGGAAATGAAGATATAGCTCCATAATATTTTACAGATAAAATTTATCGTCTTCCAGGAAAGATTTCTAGGAAAGAATTAGGATTAATCCTGACAAAGCAAATGAATTTTAAAAGATATTTCAGTGTAAAATGTGGTTGCTTTCAGGAAAAGGTATTCCCTGAGTTACTGAAACACAGAGGGCACGTGTTAGATGACACCATGCCCAGATTACCCAACAAAGCAAACACAACCAAAACATAAGAAAATTGCATGCCACTAACTAATATCAATGTCATAATCAAGGTCAAAATTAATCTTAAGCCTCCTGCAATCTCTTAACAGAGAAAATACCAAAGAAATGCATAAGCAAACACATCAGTCATATAGAAATCTTTATAAAGAGACACCAAGTATATGCTTTGTTCAAGACAGGTTAGACCAAATGACCTTTGAGGTCCCCTTCCCACTTGATATTCTTCAATTCTATGTAATACATGGCATAACTGTACACAATTAAATAGTTTTTACTTGAAGAAATACATAGTTCAATTTTAAAACTTGAAGCAGCTTTTTCAAGTCTGTAAAGGTTTCACTATATAAAAAACATATTACAGTGTCTTGTTTAAGCTAAGTACAGAGTTTTATGAGAATGTGGAATGTATTATTTATCTTTTTAATTAGAGTTACAAAGATGTGTGTGTTTCAAAAGGGAGTAATTATATGCAGTTGACATGATGAAGATAGAAATGAAGGTGTACATGAGCTGGCCCAAGCATCAGACACAGCCCAGGGACATCACTCACACCCAAGCTCAGTCCAATCTACCTTCCAGCAGCATTCTGAGATAACTTGCAGAGATCTTTCTGATACGTGTGCATAATGTTGCACTGTGACACACTGACACAGCCAGAGTGATCCATCGCATTCTCTCCTTCAGCCTCCACCAACACAGGGCGTGCAGCCTGGAGAGAGGCAGCGTATCTGGAATTCAACTGCCTTTCAACGCTCAGCTGCCGAGCTGGCGATCCAGGCTGAGTAGATACACTCTGTCTTTTGACTGTTCCTCAGATGGAAGTGTTGAGCATTTGGAGGCTCATCTCTGTGTGAGCAAATGAGTTCATCAGTGAATGAGCAGCAACTCAGCTGATGAGACAACAAACATCTCATGAAGCAACTTCCTCCCTTACCATGAAAACTACCTTCTCTTTGTAGTCTGGGGTCAATACACCAGAGTTAATCTCTGTTCAGCATCTCATCTGAAATCTTCCTCAGCTGCTGATCACATGAAGGAAATGGGCAGGTTTAAAGGATTGGGAGCAGCCAGTGCCCATTGACTTTGAAGAGATCATACAAAAGGTCTCAGCCTGACAAAAGCAATGAGTAAAGGATTTAAAAGCTTGGCCTAAGGTGCACAAGGTGGTTGATAGCAATTTTACAGGTATTTCTCTAGAAGACTAACAGATTTGATGCAAGTCCTTACAATCAACAGCAATTACTAAGAAAAAAGGACAAGGTGTACATATATTCCCCACACCACTTAGAGGAGGCAATGCCAGCAAGGAAGGCTGAAGTACAGAAAGCAAAACAATCTTTGCAATGTGTTATTGGACTGGAGGGAAGAGCAGCTACCCAAAGAAATTAGAGCACAACATTGCTCCAGTGTTTAAGACTGTGACAAGCCCCAAAGAGTTAGGAATGGGAGGTTGTTCTTTGCTATCAAATTTCTGCTAACTGAAGAAACCAGAGCACTATCCACAAACAAAACATGCAGAGACATAGACCATTGTCAAAAGATGTTCTAAAGGACAGAAAAAAATGTACTCATTAATTCGAGGAGAAATTTATGAACAGACATTTCTCATTAAGAAGGCTAGTAATGAAGTTATTTACAACTGTTGCAATTCCAAGGCTTCATTGCTATTAGGGAATTATAAAAACCAAGGGCTCAGGTTATTTCTTCAGTTACAAACATGTTACCACAGGACAAATGAGAAGACTTCCCACAAGAGACAACTCAAGAATTTTTATTTCTTCTTCAGTGCTCAGATTTCCACAGCAAGAAGACAGTGAAAAATTACTCCAAGCTTGTCATATGCTTCCACCTGCCTGAATGTGTTCTGTAAAGGAGATGAGAGAACCACCAGAAGAGCTGGCCCCTGTTCTGAACCACAGCCAGGCAAGATTAAGAGGAAAAGAAGCAAAACCTAATCAGCTAAAAATTATGCAGAAGACCTACGCTAAAATCACTAAAGGTGTGAAAAGCAGAATAAAAAAATACTGCATCATCTGAAAAAAAGAAAATGGGATGGAAGCAGCATCTGAGCTGGTCAAAAGTCTTAGAAATCAAGACACGGAATATTAATTTCATATGGAAAGACAGAGATTAAAAGAGCAGCATGACAAAAACACATGCCAAACACAAGTCTGAGGGAAATTCAGAGCTGACAGAAGAGGGATGAGCTTTGAACAAACCTAGCCAAGAGAAAACCATGGCATAAGCCAACTTTACATCAGTGGAAGTGAACAGATAGTGACAGATTTTAGAACTCTGCAGTATGAAAAGCCAAGCCAAGAGATGATGGGAGAAGGAAAGGAAAAGAAAGCCTTCCCAGAGCACACTCAAGGTTAGCAGAGGATCAGGGTGAAGTAGGAAGGCATTATTTTTTCCCCTCCACTTAAGAGCAGCCCTCTGTTTTATAGTGAGGTGACATTACGAAGGTGAGAGAAGCTACACCTGCATAAGGAAAGCAGTTATTTAAGGAGTAGGAGGAAAAGCGCTAGTCAGAATACAGGTAAGAAAAAAAAAGCACCTAAATAAGAGGAAATCTAGGAGGACAAGTATGAACACAAACCAAACACAGGATTTGAAGCTACAGAAAACAATTTCTATAGACCAGGGTAGGATATGAGCTAGGAAGGATATAAGTGAGGAAGACTTTGAGTAGAATGTAAAGGCAGCATGAAAAAGTCTGGTCAAGTGACGAAGTGTCATATCAATGCACAGTGAAGCACCAGTACAACTTGTAGTTCCATTTAGGTGTGGCACCCAAAATTCAAAACTATGTCAATGGCAGGGTACCTTCTCTAAAAGTGTGCAGGATTCTGAAAACTGGGACTTCTGGCAAGATAAATAGATGCTGGCAAAAACAGATATGATACTTTCTGGAACAAAAAAAAAAACCAAACCAAACCACACGTCCCCAAAAAAACCCAAACATACAAACAAACACCACCAAAAAAACACACCCCAATACAGCAAATAAAAACTAGGTACACTTCAGGGGAACACATCATCAGTCATCAGTCCGTACATGAGCAGTCAAACTGCATCAGTTTTACTCAGCTCTAACATTGTAACCCTGCTATCCTAAGTTCTGTTTTCCAGGTGATACTGTTATTTCCTGCTTCTAAAACGTTATCTTTATTTTTAAAAATAAATAAAATTCTCTTGTCTTGTGTACAATAAAGAGGAAACTGAAAGGAATGACTGCACTAAACACACAGTAAGAATCTCATCAGCAAATGGGTGATTCCACATCTTGTGTCTAAACCAAACACTCTGAAAAGGACTGTGAGCTTCTCTGGTGTGCAGGGAAGGTGTTGGCAGAGGTTGGCATCAGCACTTCAGCTGATCTCACCAACAACCAGGGAATTCACGTCCCTGTGCACCAGCTTGTACTGCCCCACAGCAGCCTGGGGGTTCCCTCTGCCAGGGCAAGCTGCAAGAATGCATTGACTCTCACATAAAATTTTTCACAGGCTTTAATAAAAATGAACAAAACCGTTGACTCATTAAGTAGATTTGGGATCTGATCTCAACCAAATAATTTAGGTTTCCTTCTGTTCACTCCTGATTTTATGACATCAACACAGTATGATTCCAGTTTTTACTGTCTGCAGTCAGTCAAGAGCAATTCTAGGAAGGTTTTGTCTATAAAAAAGTGAACACTAATATTGTGAAGTGTCCCTTTGCTCCATTTATATTTCAAAATTTATAAAAGGATCTATTGCACCTTTCAGGCACTATTTTCTATGCCCTGCAATTCACTGCTAACAAAGACTGTTGAGAAAAAAGGGATGTGGAGAAGATTTCAAGATACAACCCACCCCCCCAAACCTTTAATGTTTAAAATGGTCCATGATATTTTTTGAAACTATTTCTGTCAGTAGAGGAAGACTTGCATTTGCTTGAAAAGAAAAATCCATTCCTCTTTGAGGAGAAGGGTTATCTACAGAATATGAACACTATTCACCTCATCAAAGTAACTTGGGGGTCATGTAAGTCACTCCTGACCACAATTTTAGTAAAAAATTCCATCCATAGTCAACTGGTCTCATGCTGTTTAACAGTTAAGATAAGCTGCAGTTAGAGCGTGTATCTACTGTATATATTATTTTCAATGACACATGAACATGTTCATAGAGCCAAGAAAAAACCTCAAAGGCTCCATTAACAAAACCTGACATGCTACTTTATCCTTCTAGAAGAGGAATGGTAGCCTCATGAGTGCTGTAGTCACGGTAAAGGCAAAAAGCCTCAAAAACACCCAACAAAAAAACCCTAAACAACAACAAAACAAAGAACCCAAAACCAACAGAATCAGAGAAAACTCTGAATAATTCCTGAAAACAGAAACTCATTCCATATATATAACTCCATTGGCAGGGAAAAAAGTTAGCAAATGCTTTTCTAGAGGAAAATGTACTCATTCCAGTTCACAGTAAGCAACAAAGGCAGGAAAGTGCCTGTCCTTACTCTGGCTAAAATTAAATACTTTTTCTGCCCAAAATCCTGTGAGGGCACACCACACAAACAGATGTACAAACAAAACCAATGTAGTGCTTATCTCCTGGAGTTTTAATTTTTCAACAACTGCAAATGGCTCCAACTTGAGTTTATGCAAGGTTGTGACAAGCTGAAATGATAAGGAATTGGGAAAAAAGGAAAAGTTATTTCACAGTAAAATCTCTGACACAGTGAGCATTAATTTGCATTTTAGCAGAAATTCATCATCTGGCCATATCACAGATATCCCCCACGCACAGTCTCTCTCTTTACTCTTGGCTGGGTATCTTTAGGTCAGAATTTTGAAAAAAAAAAGAAAAAAAATTCAAATGAGGCAGTTGCGAGGGTTGTATTAAATGGAAAGAGTGAAGAGAAAGCTGTGGCTGGAATCAGATTTTCCATATGATCCCTGCATATATGGCCTGAATCCCAAAAGGTCCCTGATGGTATAGTTTGAAAAGGCAAAGATTGAAAACGCAGTGCAAGGATTACCAAAAGCTCTCCAAAAATCACAGGCAAGTGCTGCACATACTGACAGCAACACTTACCTGAGAAGGCTGATAGGAAACACAGCCCCAAATCTGATGAAAAGAATAAAAATTTTGCACATTTGTCAAAGTTTTCCCTCCTACGCTTTCTCTCTTATTTGTTTTATTAGAAAAGTAAGTAGCTCTCCAGTAGTTTTAATGCTTTCTTCACTAAAATAATTACTATTGCTTTTGGTACAATTCCAGCAAATTTCACAGCTGGGGGAAAAAAAATCAGAGCTTGCTTTAGATCCAATATTTATTTCATGAAAGGAAATACCCTTTCATCACAACACAGACATTGTTTTCAATGAAGTACCATACCTTATTTGGCATCCAGTCAACTCTTGGCACTTTATCCAGAAGTACAAATTTCACCTCATGGAACTGGCATTCACAAGTGTTATATATCCCACAATTATTTCAATAAATACCAAGTCAACCTCATTAAACAGCAAACATAAGCACATCATAATGAATTACAGTAGCACCAGTAAAAAACCCACCCCCAGTGGACACTTAAGGGCATTATTTGGTAGAAGAGACTGATTAAAAAGTATAATGCCTACTTTCAGAATTTTAAAATCAAAATCAGTCACCCTTCTAGAAGACCATACCTCTGCTGAATGACAAATTATGGAGCTGACTAAAGAAATCAGAGTGAAATTCTCTGCCTCATGCTGTGGAAGAGTTTAATCACCGTGTTTCTTCCTAGCTCTGTGTGCTATGAATTTATGAATCACAGGTAAGTTAAGTGTGCTTTCCAGACCCTGCAAGAGGACTGATGTTTGCCAGGTATTATCCCTAATATCTGAAACCAGCTGGAGCCCAGGCAGTTGCTGTACTCATCCCAGAAATTTCAAACACAAAGGCATCAGACAGAAAGAGCCGGCTGAATTCAGGCATACAGCAATCTAAGAATCCTGCAATATTAGACTTGGACATCTCTGTACCTGGCTTTACAAGAATCTTCCTGCTAAATGTTCCCCAAAAGGTGAATTCAGCTCCAAACATTTATTCACATCAACAGTCCTCCTGAGGTGTTATGAAGTAATAAAGCACTTGTGCTTTTGTGCTATTGTTCAATGCACAAAGGCAATTGTGCAGCACGCTCAGAGCAGGGTGACTCATTTATTGACTGTATTTTGCCATGGTTACCTGGATTCATGAGCTACAGGAAAGCAAGTATTTATTCTGATGCTGTAGGAAACCCAGGAGGGTAATATGCAATATTGATGAATTAGACTAAGAAAAGTATTACATAGGAAGGACACAGGAAGTTGCTTTGGGAAGGATTGTGGGGAAAAAACAAAACCAAGCCTGCTAGAGAGACTTCCAGAGAACTGACCTTTACTATTAATAAAAGCAGAACACACAGCAATGAAAAATGCAATTCTGGAAAAGCTCTGCAATTTACTAGCATTTTAATTTCTGTCACTTAGAGCAACTTTGCCAGAAAAGTTTAAAAATAAACTTTAAAAATAAACTAGTTTGCTACCCACTGTGAAAAACAACTTATCTAGGTCTCCTATTTTCAACTATGATGTACATTCCCACATGTGAGAAAAGCACTGTGGATTTTTTTTTGTATAAAAAAAATGTATTTGTATTTTGCTGTTATTGGTTCTGTGTAGATTAACATGTTTCCATCTCTCAGTTCTCAGCTAGATTATCTAGTTTCATTCTCCCAGTTACTTAGACTGTTACTCATGGGGGTTTTTTCATACAAGACCAGCAAGCCATTCAAGTTCAGCAATACAAGCACTCTGCAGGTGAGATTCATATTATTGGCACCATTAGTAAAAGGTGACACATTACACATGACAGTGCAGTGCCACTGGAAAATATTTTTTATTTGAGTGAGTCAGTTAAGAGCTCTGCACAAATCAAATGATCTCCACCTGAAGAAAGGGAACACCACCTTCACCTACCAGGCAGCTTTGAGAAAAAAACATTGCCAAAAGTATGGTTTGAAGCCAGTGGTAGAAGGTGTGGTGGAACAGAAAGTTACAGTTCAAAGTCACACAAGGTTTCCAGGTGCAGCACTTTACCAACATAGCCACAAAACTTCCACCTACAACTTCAGCAGCCAGGTCAGACTGAACAGAGCTGCCTGTCCCACTCTGTGCAGACACAAACACACAGAGAATCCTAAAAGAGTTATTTTGGAGTAGAAGAACAGGAAGATAGTGAGAGTTGAGCAAAATCATTAATCAACAGATTCAGTCCCCCATGTCACACTGTTCCTTGGAAAGTTGCAAGCACTTTTTGGGAAACTCTTCAGCATGTTCAAGATGTATGGCTATATGTATCAAACCCAGGCTGTGCTGCTTCTAGAGAGACCTGGCAAAAGGCTTGCATAGAAACACAGACACCAGGATACCCCTGCAGCAGTCAACTCCAATTATTTACAGGAAAGAAGAAAGTGTCACTGCTTTAAGAACTTACTTCCATTCTCCTAATAGCTACTGGTTCACTGATCACAGCTTGTGAAACAGCTTGCTGTTCTGCTTTATAGCCAGAATGCAATTCAACTAGGGGTAATGTAAAATCTCATACGAAAAGCTACAGCAATGACAATATGGGCAAAGTTTCACGTATTTCTATCCTCACTGTTGACAGAGAGGTTAGAGCTTCCCCAGGGGCTCTGGACATCAGGTCAAGGTCTGCTGGGTAAGCAGGAGCATGCACTTGCCTAGAAACTGCATAACAGATCAGGAGAAAAAATAAAAATATCTAGTGAGCCTCTTCATCCTCCAGGCTCCCTTCAAAGACCTCCAGCCTTTTGGAGGAAAGAGAACTGCTGTCAGCCTTTCAAAAGACCAGGACAGTACCAGTGCTACCATGCTCACTTCATGCTGAACTCCAAGCCCTTCCAGCAGCTGGTCGACCATTTGCTCCTCCTGATCCCTGGGAGCTCCACAGGCAGGTTTTCTTTTTGTTACTCTTATTACTGCCTCCATCCTAACAAGCCTTCCAAATTTGTGCCTTCTGTGCAAAAGACAAGCATTGAAACAGTAAAATTTAGAGACGAAATGGAACCATCATGGTTGTTGTGTTCTCCTTAAGCACATAATTTGCAAATTCTTATCATTTAGATGGTGAAAAGGTTGAATACAAGGACCAGGTCCTTATCTCATGCAGAATGCAGTATAAAAGGCCTCTGAGGACAACTGTAGAATTTTTACTACTATTAAAAACAAACTTAGAATTATACTTTACTACAGAGGAATGTCTCAGCTCAGGCTCTTCAGCATCTCAAAACAGCAGCTGAAACTGAAGGCATTTTCTCAGACTTTCCTTTCTTGACTGTTTTTTCACTATAAGCACACCATCCTTTCCTCCCAAACTCATCCTACAGCCATCCTGCATTGGCATTTAATACTTGATGATGACTGTCCAGTGAGTGGCATGTATGCAAAAGACAACCAAGACAACAAATAATTAGCAGATTTTGGCTGGCTGAATGTCTCCTGCAAAGAAAACAGCAATTCATCTCCTCACAAGAGACAAAGGAAAAGAGTGAAGGAGCTCTAAGATGTCTTGCATTAAACCATTATATTCCTTCCCTGCAGTGTAATTGCTTATTTAAACACATTAAGAGAACTAAGAGTTTCTGTGCAGTAAACAGAGACAGTGCCCCATGTCCCCTCCCTTTTCACTCAGATTTAAAATCAACTGAAATAACGCAAAAGTAATTGGAGTGATAACTCAGAGCTATGTTTTATTTCTTTTTCAAATTAAACAGTTTCAGCTTTAACTGGTGACAAAAACTGGATTGGATTTTTCAATTTCCTAGATTGTCATCAATTGCTTTTTTCACTGTTGTACCCTCTCTGAGCTTCCTTCATTTTGCCTGGACATGATTGAAAATTAACTGGAACACAAAATGGAAATGTTCCTCCTCTCTATTAGGAACATCTGCCAGTGTTAGCTGGAAGTCTACATTCCCTCTCTGCCTGTCATCCCCTCATAGTGAAAGTGGAGACAAAAATGCTTTCATTTCCATCTCAGGCAGGAACACAGCCCTTCTTCTATGCAGCTGCAAATCCCTCATGTCCCCTCACCCTACTGCACAGCAAAGATGGAGAAACTCATTCCCAAATCCTAGTGGCTTGTGGAACCAACAGAGGGAGAACATTTGTGAGTTGTTTTTTTACAAACCCATGTCAGAAACACCAGCAGAAAGCCACATAACTGACTAAACACCACAGGATCTCTCATCTTCTTCCCATTCTGGAGCCCCAAACCCAGTGAGACCACACAGGGACACAATAGGATTGAGTTGGGTGGGAAGTGTATCTCTAACACTGAATGTTCCTCAAATTCTGCCTGCACTGCCCAGCTCAACTTATGGAATAAGTGGCTGCAAACAGCTGGGCCCTTCCAAAGCTAACCACCAAAAGAGCAGGAAGCACCTTGGGGAGCACAGCACAGCAGCACCAGCTGCTCTGCCAGCCCTCCCCACCTCACCCCAGTGCCCCAGCGAGGTCTGCAGCTCAGACTGAGTAATTCCTGTTCCTCAGCAGCCCTCATGCCTCCAGCATCATGTGCTTTGGAGCTCTGGCTCATCAGCCACTTGGAAACTGTTCTGAAGCCACATGTGGCTCGAGAGAGGAGCCACTTTGCCTAGACAAGAAGGCTAAGATTAGCTTCCTGCACCCCAAATGCCTGCCTCTCAGATTGAGTGGCACACTCTGAGACATGGCAATGGAAAAAGAGGCCAAGTTGCTATTTAAGCCCTCAAACCTCTTCTAGGAACTGCACTGAAAAACAGTGCCTTTACTTTATGGGAGGAGAGGTGTTACATTAAAACTTCATTGAAATTGTGTGCGGTACTAGAGAGCAATGAACAGGAGGAGGCTCAGGAGTGAGAAGATGGGAAAATTGTTACTGAATACATAAACACTGCCAAGTATTAATCAAGTGCATTTCTTCCTATGTCAAGTTTGTGGCATACAGAACAACATAGTGTGAAAGTTTTCATATCAAGAGAGAGCAGCAGATTCTGCTTCCAGTGAGCGGGGTCTTCTTTGAAGCCTTTGCATCTGACAGATTATCAGTCAGAGAGAACAAAATTACTTTCCATCCTCTCCCATATTTCCACACATCTCTAGAGAAAGCCAATCATTTCCAAAGTGTTTCCAGTGTTAACATGCCCAACTCTTTTAAATAAGAAAATACATATGTATTAGTCACATAAAAAGGTTCAAAACTATATATAAAATCTGCAAAATCTACAGCAACCCATGCTTATTAGCACATCTGTGCCAGTTTAAGTGGATGCCATTGATTTAGCTCATCAGATAAATGTGTTTACCATCAGCTATGCTTCTCCCATACTTCCAGTACAAAACTCCACGGCAGATACACGATGCAGAGTTTTAAAAAGGACAAAACAAGTACTGATGACTTGTCATCAATGATTTCATGCAGAAGCTTCCAGTCCTAAGTCGCTATTTGCATAAATTTGAAGTCATGAATAAAGGAGTTCTAAGAGTAACTACCTCAGTAATCAGTTTTTCCACCACTGCCATTTTTCAGCAGCAAAATAGACTCATCTCACCTGAGGAAAACGTGTTCATTGTCTCATACATTTGAGAAGGTGAGCACAGATTATCCTGAAGTTGGTTTAAATATGTTATTTTTCCCCTTAAAAATTCCATTGAAAGTGAAAGAGAAAATGCAAAGGGAAGGAGTGCGCTGAACAAATCGAGGAGTTTCACATTTTTAGTTTTTCTTTCCCTCTGAATAGATCACCCTCTAGCATTTCCAGACTGATTTTTGAGATGCCAGTGAGAGGAGATAACGAACATCCAGGCTTAATCCCATCAGTGCCACTGTCTTACAGTGGAACTCATCAGTGGAACCCACAAGAGAGAACAACAAAGACAAAACCAGGCAATATGAATTCAAGATTAACCTGCACAGCAGGGATGCAGCAAGGTAACAAAATACACCCTGAGCCCATGCAGCAGCTTTTTTTGGCTGCTAATCTGGAGATGGTGTCAGTTTTTGATAGCTCATGCTATAAAACACATCAGTCTTCCTGGCTGGTCTCACTCTGTGTTGCTGCAGTTAGATAACAGCCAGAAATCCCCCTGACCAGCTTTCTTTCCACTCTGTTAACGCTTTAACTCAGCCTGTTTATTGCAGACTTCAGTGGATCAAAACAGTGACATCAAAATTATAAGGGGTTTGCTACTGCTAAACGTGTATTCTTGCTATAGTACAAATACACAATCAGCTGCTTTCAGAGTATATTGCTGCCACCCTATTAAAGACTAAACACTTTGAAAAATGTTTTACATTTTACCTTCAGGTCAGTCAGCTGCATTAAAAACATTGGACTAAGTTCTCCATTACAGGAAACAACTTCACTGCAAGCTGTGGAACACATCACCTACAATATTGTGTGCTACCTTTCAAGCTGCCAACCATGAAGCATCGTTGCTGGTTGATTATATTGTGCATGAAAGTGGTTCAGAAGTTACAGCACAAGACTACAAATGGATCCTTCTTGGGTTTATTCCCAGCTCTATTTGTGATTTGCAGCGAAACAAGGAGTACTACAGCAACTCCAAACTACCCAAGGCTTTGAGGACAGAGACCATGCAAGGTACTCAAAGCTGTGGAGCACTGGGAATTGCAGAAAATACCTGATTTTAGTTCTCCTGGCTCTTTGTAACTGTGTAAGTCCCAGTCAGGCAATGCAGGTTATGGTGCCCTTTGCTGCAGCAGTACAGGGACATCTATCCATTGCCCCTTCACGAGGCTGTGGTAGCCAATCAGTAAATCCTATGCATGATGTGTACTACTCAGTAAGGAAAATTTGTTATTCATTTATAAACCTTGGTTTGTGCTGCCCACTGCTTTGCCTCTCTGTTCGGATTGCAAACTGGACACTTTTTATTGCTGCCACATCATCTCTAAGCTTCCTCTTGCTGATCAGAGCCCGCTTGTCACTCCTGTATTCCCCTGATTCTCAAACCCTGTCTATGCCCTGCTACTTTAGATTTCCTGTGTTCTGTTCTGTTGTCATTTTTCCTTCCTCTGTTCTCCTAGGAAATCTGCCATATTTCCATTTCTGTGCCCTATCACCTCTGTCTGACATTCCAATTCTGCAAACACAGATTTGTGCTAGGAGACTCAAGATGGCAAGCTAGCTCGTTCAAATCTGTGATATTTAAGCTCTTATTCAGCAAAAAACCAAGTCACTTCTTTTTCACTTTGGTTTTAGCTGCTTTTGCTATCATTACTGCATTTGGCAACTAAAATAAAATGCTCCTTTGCTGAATTTGCTAAAAAGTTAAATGAAGAAAGTAGTGCCATGGTTGATTCAGGAGAACAGATTTTAATAATATTAATTCAGCAATACTAAATATGCTTATTTCCACAGAGGCAATAATGCCATATATACCATGTCACCAGAAATAATTTATGCAACTATTTAGCCAATATACAACAACTGCATTTGAAAAGGCTGTTTCAGCCTGATTACAGATGCATTTCGAATTTGACAAGTAATTCAGCTGGAAAAATAATCATCATGCCACACTGACATGCTCTTGCCTTGTCTGCCTTTGGCCTTACAGCTCCATGTCCTACTTGTGTGGATTTGAGAAAGATAAGTACTCATCTTCCTCTCCATGGAAAGGGATGTGAACCCTCACATTTCCCAGCCACCAGCCAAAAGCTTCAAATCTCTGTCCTGAATCAGCAGATTGTGGATTAAGTACAGAATTCCAACACGGTCTCGAGGTGGGTTCCTTCTGAGATCTCTTGTGAGGATTATTCTGTTTCATGAAAAACATTTCAACATGGTGGGGGGAAAGGATGAAGGGGGGGGGAGATGTCATTTGACTTAGACAACCCAGAATAGAATGGAGAATCCCTATCACGTTATGTGGAAGGAATTATCATGTGCTCATACCAACAGGCAACCAAACATCGATGAATATGTGCTCAGGTTGGTTTTTTTTGGTTTTTTCATCCTATACGTGTTTCTGTGGTCATCTCTTCCAGGGAAGCAAATGTTCCTCAGCAGATTTATAACACCCCAGTCACACCCTGCACTGGCATGTCTGGAGGCAGACTAATCAGCTCTGCTTCCTGCCTGCGGCACATGAGGTCATCCCTTCTCGCTCTCCACTCACACTGGGCACCTCACACAGGCAGCAAGGAGGGCAAAGCTGCTCTTCTCCACTCAAGCTATATTAAGGGGCTTACACTGCAAAGCAAAGGAAGTGCTGAAAGAGGATACAAATAGATTAATATTACAGCTCGCAAGCAATCCCAGGAAATTAAAAACAGTCTGCCTGAACAACACGGACTGATGTGCTACAGGCATCCTCCCCAGCTCTCACCATAGTAACCAGATAGCCAAACTGTCTGTGTCTGTTAGCTAGGGCATTTATAGCTGAGAACATTTTCCTCCATTTTTGTAACACATAATTTGCAGTTGGGCAAGGGACTTCAAACAGCTGAAAAAAAAAAATCAAAATGGAAAGGACATGTCCTCTTTTTAAAATATATATACAGAGCAAAGGGAGAGAGAAAGCTAAGAGTTCTGTAACATGGCTTCTTCATACAATACAGCCCTCACACTATTGAGATATCTTAAAAAACAACATATATACCACTCTGAACATTATAGATCTTGCATTCCATCACACATCACAGATATTTTGTATTTGTGTGCAACGAGACCATTTATTTTGGTAGCTATTAATTCTAGCAAAAACACTTGTCTATATTTAGGTATTATACTGAAATAGTATTTCCCTAAAGTTCTTGTACTTGAAATGTACATAAATAATCAACAGCTAGTAGCCAAAACAAACAAACAGATAAATTACAATGACTACACAAGTAATTTTTTTTAATTATTCTTTTCAAGCTTTATGGTAAGTTTTCAATATAGAGCAAGTTGGGCAGATAAGAATGGTAACTGCTGTGTTTATACTCTGTGGTGAACATACTCCTCTAAGCTCACTCTGGAAGGTCAGGCTTCAATCACACCCTCCAGCTTGCATCTTTCCGGCAGCTCACACGGATTATTTTGCTGATACCACCATGTCAAAGGGACCAGGCTTCCATCTGTACGTTCCCTTAATATACTTCAAATTCCTAAAAAAAACCCTGCTCTATTTTTCATTTACAGTTCTTCGGCTGTACTAAAGTTAGCCAACGTGAGGACATACACCAGTAGCTGTACAGCAACCCCCTGCTACAAAGCACTGAAAAGATCATGCAGGATCATCCTCTCGGTGTCATGTCAGAGGAGGGAAACAATCCCCAGGGACCCACCATCAGACTTGCTGGCTGTTCCGGGAGATGAGAACATTTGCATGCCACAAATCCCATGCTGAGGCCTCAGAGCAATGCCAAGCCCCTCTGGCCACACCTTGCCCCCAGCACCGTGGCCCTACACAGGTCTGCATATTTGCATAAGGGATTACTGAGGTCCAGCTAATACGTTCCACAGTTGGAAAGAGACTTTTTGTACATCTGGGGTTTGATTCCTACATTTCAACTGAAATAAAATGGACCTTTCTTGCTTCTCCGTGAGCATGCAGACCTCATTTCTCACAACGTAGTTCATCATAAAAAAAGCCTGCCAGCACTGCCATTTTGTGCTGTCTGCCACCCAAGATTCTTCTGAGATAGCCATTAGTGCTAATGCTTATCCTGGCAATGGATCACTCTACTGAATAGATTTGCTTGTTGTAATTATTTGAATTACTTAAAATTAGTGAAGTGCCAATCATTCGTTCAGCAGGGAGGAGATGCATACATTTTCTAGCAATAATCAACACAAAGTTGTCACAGTCAACCAAAATGGATTCCTGTCCTTAAATTCCTCTTAGGGTTACAAAATGCTTTAAATCAAAAGCCACTTGGGGCTTAGTTAAGCAGTCATTTAAGAAAAGTTATGAAGAACTCTTATGAGACAGAATGAATATAGAGCAATTCTAAACACGGATGTGCAAGTACGATGACTCACGTAATTCCCCAAAACTACCATAACTCACTGAGCACTATTCAACAAATCATTGGAAGATACTAAAAATATAACATCTGGAAAGAGCAACTGAGTTGTGCACTTTGGTTACCACCTCTGACTGGAGCCTGCAGTGCCTCAGATGCACACCCCTGTCCCCAGGAGGCAACGGAAGTGCTGGAGATCAGTCAAAAATGTAAATCCTCACCGGATGAGGACGTAAATCCTGCCAGCTGAGTGTAAACTCACTGTTGTTATGCACCCTCATATCAAGTTTACAGGTCATAAGAGGTCCTGGCTGTAAGCAAGCTACTATTTTCTGGGGGTTTAGAGAACCAAAAAGCTGCAAGGGAAACCCCACAGATTTCTCAGCACACAGAGTGTGGCTGTTCTCTGTTCATGGCTGAATTTTCACTTTTAACTTTAGCAGAAAGTTAAATGAAATGAAGGTACATAAATACTGCAGCAAAATAGGTGTAAAGAGTTTTATTGCCCCTATTAATTTCCACTGAACATGACTATAAAAAGGAAATGAAAGTAAAATTACAGTGATTGTTGAACAACCCCACTCCCCCACATATTTTCATTTCCAGATATTTTTACTTCACAAACAATTACCTTGCTTGCTTTGAAATGCTGTACCCTCTCAGGACCTTGCCCCTGCTTTTATGAGTACTTGTTTCCTGACAGCCCCACCATCAGGGCAGCAAACACCAGTACTGACAGGCAAACCCTTGTGTGCCTGGTAGATTTGGTTGGTAACTGTTTATACCCATTCTGAATGAGTCCAAAGGAAATACATGCTGCTTCCAAACCCAAATTTGCCATTCATCTACTTTTCACTGCAATAAATATAGATGACAGAGAGACAACGACGTGTCAGGTATAGATGATAACCCACTTTCAAGGCAGATGCCCCAAATCTCCTCCCCTTCTGTTCCCTCCCCAAATCACTGACAGCATTCTTCTCAACCTTCTTTACAAGGACAGACTTGTAACAGCTTCTGTTGAATTTCGGTGATGTATAAACCTCAAAACCCCCCAAACTGCAAAAGCCTCAAATACTGACACTGAAGCTGGAAGAGAAAACACAAAATTCTCTACTTGAGGTTACACATCATACATACTACCCCAAAGCATATTTTATTTTTGCTTCAGTGGCACAAATATAAAGCTATTATAGATAATAATTATTTAAGCTCATTCTGTAAACTGTGGATATTACATTCATTTCCCTGCTGTAATGGTAGTCACATTTCTACAATGGGAGTGTAGCAGATGCCTGAGGTTTGGATTTGGCAGTGCTTTGGTACAGGTAACAATGCAATCAGATGCAGATAAGGACTCAGTTCTTCTACATTTTCCTCACAATCCAGTGATTTCCATCAACAATATCCTTCTGAAGCAAAGTTTGAAATCCAGGTGTGCCTGCTCCATCCAATCCTTGTTCTGAGGTTTTTTGGGGGGTTCTTATATTTGCCTTTAATTTTTTTTCCAAGAAAGCGAAACAAGGACAGATTGCCCATGCCTCCTGCTGAATCACGGAATAGCAGCTCAGAATTTCTTTTATCCTTGGTGGTGTATATGTTAGACATGTGTTCCTGGTTAGGGATAAAGACTCATTCTTCCTTTGAATTATTTGATAAAGGACTAAGAATGACGTGTTTATTTGCATCATACTACCACAATATGGAAACCTGACCTTAGAAGAAATGTATAACAATATTAAGTGAATAAGATGACATTTCTCTTTTGGACCACTTCAATTTCTGCATTAGTGACTAAATCCAAGCAGTGTACAATATGAATCAAGATATGATTAATTCTGCTATGAATTAATATGCATTAACTTAATGAAAAAATCTAAAGGTTATTTAAAAAATCCCACCAGGGTGTTCATTTTCCAAGGATAAAATTAATCAGTCTCAATCCCATAACAATTGTTTTCATCTCTTTATGGCATCAGTTTAGACACGACGGTTGAGGAGCTGGTAGCACTTCACATGGCTATTCTGCACATTGGCTGGAAGGAAACAGGAATTCTGACCAGGAAGAAATCAGGATTTCTCTACATGATGCCCTTAAGGGGATCTCCACAAGGCCCAAGTTGCCCTGCAGAGTACATCCTGCTCACTATCAGCACTTCACCACTACCACAGCCTGAAAAGCAATGCAAAACTCCAACATTCCAACACTTTTACACTTTGACAGCTGTAACTAACTCATCACAAGGTGCCATCACTTGAAATACTGGGGTAAAGACCACAGTGCACTAAAAGGTTCAACCTGCACTGTCCTGAACAGCCCTTATCACCCCCAGTATAAACCACACACTCATATGCAGTTGTCACTAATCCAGCATCAGCAAGTTATTTACTTAGGAAATGTGAAAATAATACAAAAAGCCTCTCACTTCTGAACAGTCCTGAAATGAAGTGGCCACTTACATTCTTGGCCCCTAATTAGCCCACAAAACCAACTGGGTTTTTTTCTTTACAGTCTCATTTCAATATACATTCAGCACCATGATTATAAAGAGGGAACAGTTCAGATTGCAATACTTGGGGTAGATTTTTTAAAATACACTTTGTATGCTAAATATCCAGGTCTCCGAGGCACTATTCCTTTCTGCTGAAATGCACACTCCAGTGATGAGATGAACTGTAAAACACTTAAAAACCTCATGGAATGGTGGTGAAATACTTTTAAAAATGGCTAAAATTTCTGAAGAGAAAAATCAAGCCAACACTATGATTATTTCAGCCTCTATCCTGTGCATGACCAGCTCTCTGCAACAGAGACCTAGATTCAGTTCAGGAGAGTATGACTGCTACAGCCAAGTAAGGGAAGATCTACTCCTGGGATAGAAGCTGCTGTGAGAAGAGGATTTGTCAGAACATTCCATCATTCTCTTCCCAAATGACTGAGCACAGATATTGCTTAGCTCCAGATGGACTTATCACACATTTTCAAAAATAAAGACAAAGCAAAAATATATTCCAAATAACAACTTTCTCTCCCCTTCCCCCTCTCTAATTATAAAACTGTTCCTAGTTTTGTGGGCTTTATCTCAGCATGCACCCTGCAGTATGCCAATCACTATGAAAGGCAAAGAATTGCATCATGGCATTGTTAATAGTCATTCACAGAAGTGTGCTGTAATGCATTTAAAAAAATCCTCACAGGCTAAGTCGGGCCAAACAAGTAGCCTGATTTTAAAACTGCTGAACAGACAGGCAACTCCCACTCTTCAGGGAAGCTGCTGAGTGCTCAACACTTGAGAACTGGAGCACTCTGTAATCTCTGCTCCTAGTTTGCCTTCTGAAAATTTTGACTTTAGACAACAAGCCTAGTCAATATTAATCCTTGCCATGGAGTAAAATGAAGAGAGTCGGAACTACTCCTGGACTAATTCTGGAGCTTTGACAGGAAATGTGTTGGCATGTGTAAGGGGCAAAGATTTGGGTGCTCACTTTCAACAACCTGTATTTCAGACCTGGATTTTGCCCAGATCTGGGTGTTTTCCTCCACTGTATTAATGCAACCTTCAGAAAAATTATTGTATATTCTTGTTTCATCAGACATCTCAACGGCCATCCCTTTAGAGTCCCAAACCTTAAACAGTAGTTAATAGTCTTTTTTGACATTTTGCACTACAGTCCAGCCCTGCACAGATTAACATTTTGTTTCCTATTTTAGAACTAGTCCTGTCCCTCACAGCTGTGGAATAGCTTCAAGCACAAGTAACAAACATCAGAAGACAAAACAGTAACTGCATTTGACAAAGCCCTCAAACTGTATTTTACAATCTCACAGGCAAAGTGCTATTGTGTATTTATCGTGTGGATTTGCAATTAAAGAGATTATATTCTGGATAACAGGAAAATGCCTAAGTTCAAGTACTGTGGGGTTTTCCCCCTCGTATTTCCAGCACTCCTCATTAGACTGACTGTACAAACACTCTAAAGTATTTTTTTGTGCCTATATAAATCCTTTTTCTTGTTTCCAAATTTACAAGGACTTCTGAAAAACGAAAAAACAAAAAGGATGACATGTTCACGCTTAGATCCTGTTTCAGAAAGGAGCATGAACTCCTGTTTTTATGAATTTTTCTCAGCAAAAATCAGTATTCCTGTCAAGATTGAAAAAAAAGTATACCAATCCTAAATAAAGCTCAAATGACTACAAAAGTGATACTGACTTTAGTAACTCAACATACTTCTGCTGTTTGCTGAAATTTGCTGTCCTTTCAGGGTGCCCTACACGAGATGAGAAAAGGACACTATTTCAGGACCACTAAGATTGGGATCAGTGGTAACCTTGTCATTTTGATTTCTCAGTGTGTTCACAGTAAATTTAAAAGGTGAGAAAAAGATCTAGGATGCAATACGTAAATTTACTCCTAAACTTGCTGTAAGCAATCTTACTATTACTGTGAAAACATTTTATATCCATACTTTAAACCTCTGACAACACCATGATGTAGCAAATCGATCCAGCAGTATCTGAAATCTATTGGTGTCTAAGGCACGACTGAGGAAAAAAATGTCTGTAAGAGATATGCTGGCCATTCTTTAGCCACATCCTTTGCAAGCAGATTTCCCCTTCTATTTTGGAGTATGGTACAAAACAAGTGATAAAACTTAAAGTATGTGCAAGACCTAAAGGAGAGAAAGCAATAACAAAGAAGCGAGGTGAGCACTATGAGAAGAGATGGCTCTTGTGCATCTGCCCCATCCCACCACCAAACTGTTCTTGGTCATTTCAATAGGTGATGAAGACCTCGAAAGACCCAAGGACTAGTAGCTGGCTAGTGCCTGTTCCTCTTTTTCCACAGTGCCCTCAGCAGCAGCTGGAGTCACAGCCAGCAGCTTTACAGGTCAGGAAAGCACCACTCCTCATGCGCTGCATGACCTGCCAAAAAACAGATCTCAAAACAGCAGATCTCTTTAAAGGCAGCCAGCTTGCCTGCCTCATACTCCAACTTTTCTAGATTGCTAACCTCATTTTCCTTACTGCTGCTGAGATTTGCTAGTGTGCTTGGAAGCAATCTACCAAGTACCACGGTGATAGGTCCCTTCCATTAAATGTAATTTCCAGAAAAAGAGCCATGCTTAGCCCTGGTTTACAGGTGTAAACACCCACTCCAGAAATTAGGCAGAACCTGTGCTGCTTTCTTCTCACTCAGAGCTTCCAGTACAGGGAACAGTTGGATGCTGCAGCCCATGAGAGTTCTCTTCCCCTCAAGGTCATTGCAAAGGGCTGCTGACTGCCCCTCCCAACTGGCCCTGACTGCTTTGCATTTAATTTGACATTAGGGTCAGTTCTGCCACAACGGGGCTTCCTACATATGTATGTGTAGAGAAGTGAAAAACAAAGTGATGGGCAGCCACATCTTAATTTTGTTTTCAGGATCTTTGTGCAGCCAACACCTAAAACCAGAATTGTGAGCGAATACAGAAGTCAAAGGCTGGCTGTACAGCTCAGAGTGAAACATTCCATTGTAAAGGCATCTTTTCATTTAACACAGCTATAGATTTTCATAAATGAAAAGCCTGAGACATGACAAGGAGTAGGAAGGACCATTCTCTGCTAAATACGTGTGTGTGTGTGTGTGTGTGTGTGTGTATTACAAAGGAAAGGAGAAGGCATGGAGAGGGACAGGAAATCCCTGTATGAGGAAGTCAAGCCATAGCTGTAACAAAGATGCCTGGAAAGGGCAAGTACTGTATTTGTAGTTGTGGCCACCTGCTTTACATCCAAGTAAACAGTGAAAACAGGGAGCAGAAGCACGCAGTTGAACTCATTACATAACAGACATCGCATCAGGAATAAGAGGCTTGGTGCAGCAAGGGCAACCATTAAGCTGGAAGCAAATAACTTCTCCGTTTTGTTGCGTTTAGGTTTGCTTGGGTTCTTTCGGTTCCTATTTAAAGGCAACGCTAGAGGGCAATGCAGAACGAACCTGCATCCTGCATATAACGCCCAGCTGGGGCTCCTCCAGTCTTCACGCATCACCCGTGGGCTCCTATTCCTGGGGTTTGGGAACCTCTTAAACAAAATGCCAAATCTCTCTCCTGAAAGAGAGAGATCTGAAAAATACCTGTTTCCAGATATTTCACTTGATTTTTACTTGTTACAATACTAAGTTGCCAAGTAATGTGGTAATGTTACCAGGCTCAGCAGAAATCTGGGCATACCACCAGTCATGTGGCTGCTCGAACTGGTACATCTGAAAGCCGGATTAAAAAAAAATAAATGTTGCAGTTCTTGAGTTTAACTATACTCCTAAATTCAATAAAAGTAGTTATGCTCCTGTTTAAAAGTTACTCTGACAGTCAGCCTTGGATTTTTCTCTTCAATTTCTCTTTATCGGCATCATGAATTAGAATGTTTCAGGCCACTATTCCACTTTCAAAAGTTCAGCTTTCAGACAGATCACCTACAGCCCTTACTGCAAACACAGTACTTCAATATTCCTGACATTTTTATCTATACCTGTGGATGGACAGACATCCTCCGTGGCTTTATTTTAAGCAGTTGATCTTCAAATACTTTTATTTATTGAGTTACTTAGTTGCTAAATTTAGTGCATTACTCAGTTATGAAGCTCCATAACAAAAAATTTACTTATTTTTAAAACTCTTCATAACTTCCACATTTTAAAAATATTGTCTCCTACTGTATATTAAGAAAAAAAAAATAGGTGGCTGCTGACATCTGCTTGAAGAGCAAAACTGTGGAAACCCTATAAACCATATTTAACACAAGTTTGCTATAGTTACTTGGGAACCTTTTATCTCAAATAGTTTCCTAGTAGCTGATTACAACATTGTAATCACCACCCTTGAAACAACTTTTATTCTCATGTTAAAATATCAGTAAAATAAGCAGGCTTGAATCACCTAACTCAAGCTGTACTTTGATTCAGATCCCTATCTGCCTTACAATACACATTACCTGCCTGCTTTTTGTTACTTAGAACTATCATTACATTTATGCTCACAATACTTCTTTCTTTAAAAAAAGGTTAATAATATCCTTTCACATTCCAGGGATGCATTCTAAAATAATACATAGCTTCATTTTCAACTGGGACTAAATGATGAATGATAGAATGACTCTTGTGGCTACAAAAGCAAAGCTATTTACTCATTTCACCTGCCTAAGAAACACTTTTTCCTATTTTTGCCTTCCAAAACTCTTTGAGCTGATGCTCCTGCTGACAGAAAATTGTTTCTTACCAAGTGACAAGGAATGCCAGGATGTTGCATGTAACTGGTGTGGAATGGGCTCTAGGAAGACAAGACATAATGCAGGATAGGTAGTAATGACAGGAAAGAGGTTAATTGCTGCCATTGTAATTTGTACTCATCAGTCCATTTATTCTTTTGAAGGAGCTGTACAAGATTCATGCAATGAACACACATGAAGAGCAAGAAATATTCTAAATGAAACTTGTTTGAAGACTGAATTTAGACAAGCAAAGTGATTGAGAAACCACTCTGTACCTAACAAGCTTAAATTCGTGGTGCCTGAATGACTGAAATAACTAAATCTCACCATGGTTCAGAGTGGACTGACATGCCCATATTTAGGTTTTTCTAAAATAAAAGGACTATTAAATAAAACCCCTCTCTGGGATGTGTCCTTCAGAGTCAACAGAATGTGAGTGGAACCAGCTGCCAAAATTACACAGACCATCTTTGATAACAAATTTTCAGCTGGAAAACTATTCCAAGTGACATCACTCCATTTGCTAAGGCTTTCCCCAGTGATAACTCCTCGCTGGCATTCTACTGCAAATATTAATTACTAATTAGTAGTGATACTGCCTCCCAAGCAAACGCAACAGTAATTAAGTAAATTAAATTACAGGTCTGTTTAGGGGAGCAGGGAAAAGGGGAAGAGCCCTCTGCATCATCTGCAGAGAATTAGCCCCACTGAGGATAGCATCCCAAGGACACTGCCTGAGGGCTCTGCATCCTGCATTCCCTCAACCCCGGCTGAGATTTTGCCTGGACAGGGCCATCCTCATCAGGATGAATTTCATCCTCATCACCTCCTGTTTTGGAGTGCTTTAGCAAACACCATTTATTCTCCCAGGTTGCAAGACCAGTACATCTGTGTCTCTGAGGATGCAAACAAGCTCAGGCACCGCCCCAGCCAAGGGAAAAACACTGGAAAGGAGCAGAAGAGGGTGACTGTCCTCTCCCTGTTGCTGCCCAAGGAAATGCCACCATGGATAGACCTTCTGCTTCCACTTTCTCCACCACCTCCCTCATTTCCCAGATTCTCCCATTCACCACTCTGACACAAATTCCAAGATAATTAGCAACTCCCAGCACACTAGAATCACTCAGATTAAAAGGGTCTTATCAACATGATCAAGAGCTTTTCAGAAAGATTCTTACTTTGTAGTTTAGAAACTGACTGATGGAAATTAGTGATGGGACCTTGTTTAAAAGCATCAGCCACTCCCAGACTAAGGATGTTCTTAAAAACACTGTTAGGGGACATGACACAGATACCATGTAGTACAGCCGAACAATAGTGTTGGTTTGGGTTTCATATTATTTCATTAAGACCAAAACTGATAAAATTATTCACTACATGAACATTATTCCATGATTATTCCATGAATGACACACGCAAAACCAGTTTGCAGCAATCTGTTTGACACAAATATAAAATTAGACCAAGCTAGAAGGTGGCCTCACACACCTCAGCAATACATAATGGTTATATAGCCATTATTACCCAAAAAGTATTATTCTCACCAAACAGCAGTTTTACACAAAGCCATGAAACAGATTTAATGGTGAATATAAAGCACCACATTTCTTTATATTATTCTCTTTCTCAATGCAAGATGCTTTAAAAAATTATTCAGACAAATCAATCCTTGTTTACATTCACAAATTGCTAATGCACCATAGAGAATCCTCAGCATCTCTTGTGAACACAAACCTGAAATAAGTCTCTGATGGTAACATCTTAAGTGCCTTAAACATACTTAGCTATGCATTTAATGTAGGCATACTAAGACATGGGGTGTCTTACACATTACAGAGAAATGCTAAATAAAATATACATGTGTAGTTTTAGCCTACCTAGCCAAATAATTCCTCACCTTCCATGCTAAGGGAAAAATGCCAAGTTTGCCCCGTGCTGGTTTGGGAAAGAAAGGATAGGAAAGTTCATGCCTGTTGCCATTTATCCAGCAAAGACTTTCAACTAACTGAGCCAGCACCTGGCAGCCAATGGAATGCAACAGACTGAACTTCCATTAGCAAAGTTAGAAAATAACTGGGAGACAATGTGGCAATTATTGTTTCTGTAAAAATACATTACTATTACACATACTCCAAACTTCAAGTGGGAGGTCTTTAGAAGGGTGATCAATTAGAATTCATTACATTATTGGCTTGATCAGATACCAAAAAGGTTCATCACTTGAAATAAGGACCTAACACCAATTTAATAAAATGTTTTTATAAAGCATTAAGATTTAAATCCTGAAGGTGAACCTTTCTGACAAGGGAAAGATCCAACTGCCAGGCATGGTGCCCTGTTTTCAGCTTCAGCAACATTTACTTTTTCAGCTTAAACCCCTTAATTGCCTACTTCTGTAATTATTTCTTCCCTGCTAAGCTACCTTGCTATTTTCAACAGAAAGAGGAGATAGAAGTAGTTCCCTCCTAGCAGAGTGTTGGCTCTCTACACTCTGGAAATCAGCACAGCACCATCCCATACTCTATCTGGAGTCAGCCAGAGGTGGAGGAAAGCTGCAGGTTCCAACACCACCTCCACAAGCTGGAAAGGAGGTGAGGAGGTTGAGGAACAAGCCCATGCTCAGTCAGGGTTATGCAGATGTACAGGCTCTTGACAGGAATTCAAAGGGGGATGCCCTGATGTAGTTAGTTTTCTCAATATGTGATTGACAGATTGATCAAGGTATTTTTAGCTTAAGTGACAACCATTATATAACTGTGATAAGTACTTCAACACCTACCACACCTACCTAGGTGCTATCACTAAGACCTACTGAATTCTATGGCTGCATCAGTCGTAGGGTTTGGAAAAAGGAGACCAAACAGAGACGATTCAGTTTCTAAGGAACCTGGGAAAGGTCTCCATAGGATCCAAAATAATCTGAAATTTGCACAGGGGTTTAATAAAGACTGTTACAAAAACTTCCATACTGCTCCCTGTCGCACTGATGACTGCAGAACTGCAGGATGGAACTGGAGCTGATCCACTGTGCCTCTTGCAGCTCAAACCCACTTTCCGTAATCAAATCTAATTGTAGCCTAATTGTACTTAAAACAATTCACTGCAAAGGAGACAACCTGGCCTGGACAGTAAGTGCCCAGCTTGTGGAGTAGAAGACACTGGAAGTCCTCCAGCTGAGGCACCAGCAAGGACCCAAGTCATGCTGGAACACTTCCCACTGCACTCCTGCTCTGCCATCCTGCAGCCAGCAAGTGCCACCAAGGAAATGGACCCTTCGGGGGCCTCAGCCCTGTGAGTGATAGAAGGTGTGAAAGCACACAGGCTCCATTCTGGAGATGGAAAACAAAGGGGCACTGCAACATGAGGGGAGTGCTGAGAGAACAGCAGGCTCAAGCCACAACTGGACTCAAGGCCATCAGCTTCCTGATGGAGGACGTGCACTGACAGGGCCATTCAAGGGAAGGAATAACTCAGAAAAGCAGTGAGGAGAGGCTAAAAGAGAAATTCAAAAACAAAAAGGGGAGAAGGCAACACATCCCTTAGAAAGAAGGCAGCATGGGGAAATGAGTGGTCCTACAGCAGCTGGAAATGTGGCTCATTGACACAAGGGGGAGATTGCCACAAGAGGGGCAGAACTTGGTGAGGAGGAGGAAAAAAAGAAATCAACTGAAGCACTTTTCTGTAGTTGCGCTTCAATTTCTTAGACCTAGCCATCAGAAGGACAAGAACTATTCACACA
Source organism: Phylloscopus trochilus trochilus (assembly GCA_016584745.2). Classification (NCBI taxonomy): domain Eukaryota; kingdom Metazoa; phylum Chordata; class Aves; order Passeriformes; family Phylloscopidae; genus Phylloscopus; species Phylloscopus trochilus. The sequence goes on from WQNJ02000014.1 coordinate 29,625,305, forward strand.
TGAACTTTCTGGGAAAAGCTCAAAACTGTAGGATGAGCTTGTGTCACGCAATCCAGTAATCTAACTCAGGTTTCATATTCTCTCACAAACTGCAAGATTCTTCTGTTAAAAAAAAAAGCATGTTAAAAAAGTCATTGTTTTTTTCAGCAGGAGTGGTAATTGAGCAGCAAGATGGAAGGATTGTCACTCAAGTTACAAGTTGTGTCACTTATCCAGAGTGAATTATGTTAAAAACATGAGTAACATAACACACTATGCTGTTTCATCTCATATAGACTATAACAACCTCTCCCTACAACTTCTGAGCCATATATGCCTGGGGCTAGGAGCTGCTGACTAATACTACCAAAGGCAGATAATGTCAATTAGAGTATTTTCTCCAGGGAAAAGGGACATTTAAAATGGGTACTTTCAAAACAGTAAGATTTTTAACTTTCCATTGCAAATGCCTTCTCTTGTTCCACTGTGATAAAAGACAAATGTGTTACAATGTACCAAAGTGATTCCAATTGAGTGACAGGAATCAACACATTTTAATTTTTCTGTGTCAGTTCAGAAAACCGAGATGGCAAGAAAATGTAAATATGCTTGATTCAAGGGAAAACAGCTTTAAAGCCTAAAGTTTCAGAAAACAATTAGGTTTAAGAATAGTCATAATGATCGAAAACTACTTCATTCCACTCTTCCTGGGCATTTACTCTTTGGACATGCAAATGAGGAGTATCTTCCAGAAGTTCCAGGGACTCTTTGTTCTTTGTTTCCTCTTTAATATATCGGCTGAAAATGTGAGGTTAAAAATCTGTAACATCAATAAGATGGATGCTAAAGCTGAACAAGTAGAAATTTGCAAGCCAGGCCAACCCAAATCTATTTATCATGCACCAAATTCAATTTTCAGCATAGGATGTATTGACATACTAAGGATTAAGACTATCACCATATAATGAAATTTAAACTTACAAGAACCATTTCTCATCCATAGAAAGTTGAAATTAACAACATAGTAGGAACTTTATTTACCAAGACAAGAATAGATATGGTTTCCCTATAGAGTCTATTTGCATTTCATTTCACAAATCTAAGCAGATTTTCATTTCTCAGCTTGTCAGGAACAACCCAAATTTAGAAATCAATTTACACTTCACATAATAACTTAATTTTATGAATAAATTAAAAGCTACAAAGCCATTCAGAAGAGTCTACCATGAGCATTCCCTTTACCATTAGCAATGAGTGCTTCTCCAGTGGGGGCCAACAGCAGTGAATACTCTCCCTCAACAGCAATAATGTGCACGGGAACTGAAGCAACCACATTAGCAAATCCAGTGGTAAGAGAGCACAAATCTCAGAAACAGGACACGACTGCTCATCTGGTTGTGACAAAAGCTGGTATTCACAGGTGCTGGGTTACAAGCACCAGAAGATTCATTGCCACTGTGCACACTGAGATGAATCATTTGATCCCATAACGATGAAATGCCAAGAGCTCAGCCCCCCTGATATTGGCTCCACTAAAATCAGTGATGATGTTACAGGAGAATCAGGCTCTGCTTACAAAGGACCTGATCCAGCTCCACCAGAGCCATGGATAGCTCTTCTTCCAGACCACTACTGATCTTGCAATGGGGAATAGCTCATCACATCCAGGAGCCTCTGATTTCTCAGCACCTGTCCCCAGACAAATGGAAATTTCTGCCCCTTGCAATGTCTCATCCCAAGACACACTGCTGACCAGATTTTCAGCAGTGTGCCACAACGGAAGAGTCCCCTCTGGAGACTGCCACTAATGCTGCTGAGTCAAACCTTGGAGGTACGACAGAGCAAATGTCCCTGGCAGAGATTGCAAAGTGTGTTCCCAGTGCAGTGAGCCCAGGGTGTTGGCTCAAGAAAAGTGGATTGAGCTAAACTGCCTATTAGTCCAAAAAATAATGCTGGCTGCCCCAAGCAGCCTGACCCCAAACACTGATTTTTTGCCTGCTGCTTAAGCAGCTGGCTCCTCCCTGCACAAGGCTTTCATTCTTGATAGAAAGCAATGGAACACAATGCTGAAATCATGCTACAGTGATCAACTAAGCAAGGCAGACAGGTGAATTAATAAACAGATTAGAATGACCTTAAGAGGTCAGCATGAGCTCTCTCCTGTGTATTTCCAAGAAGAAACTCTACACATTTCTCTTAGGAGTTTCCATTAGTGATCTACACAATGCATACACTGAGAGACATTAGCAACAGTAATTGTGTAGGTTTTCTAAAGATCTTGGAGGAGGCAGCGGAAGAAGGGGAACAAAAGATTCTTCAAAACAAAAAATATGCATTTTCAGCAAAGCTTCTGGTACCAGAGTTTAATGTGAAATTTCCCACTACTCAGAAGTGACTGAAGTCCAGCAAATAACCATGAAATTAAGTGGAGAAAAAAAGTTTACTACAAAAGTTTTGGGCTGGTCTAATTTATTTTGAATTCCTGCACTTCTGATTATCTTTTAAAGCTTCAGAAGACCAAGGAATTTTCATGGCTAATTTAATTCTTGCAGTTTGAAGGGGAAGAGGAAAGAATACTCTTTTGTTAAAAAGCAAAGCACATTTTACGTCTCTAATGACAGCTGAGTTCAGTGCTTTCCTATAATTGAGATTCCAAAATTTACTGGAAAATGATGACACAAACACAAGATAAAGCCCCTCCATAACACCTTGGGATTCAACTTGGCAGTTTCAAAACACTGACACTGTACAAGTGTGGCTGGAAATTGCAGGACAGCTGAAGCTCAGGCACAAGAGGAACAGCCTGCTGGTAGGGAGGAACCCTGAAGGATGAAGCAGAGAAACTAATTAGGCTTCCTATTCCATCAGAGCTAATCCTGTCCAGTGTAGCCTCAGCAATAAATATTGATGTGATACCTTCATCATCCTTTGAAAGCTGTATCCCCACTGAATACCACAGTGCTAAAACAAAGCATTGTTCTGCTTTCATCTAAATTGTCCGTCCTTCTCAACAAATCTCAGTGACACCTCCTGGGTGGTTTCTTATCTTTATCCTCACCCCCAAGACTGGTATTTTCAGCATACTTGTTGAAAATCTGTTCCTTTGGCCAATCTGTTCTAAATGCAGAGCTACTGCATGGCTTTATGCTCAGAAGTGAGACCCTGTTTGCCAGGTGAAGGCTTTTTTTGAGGTATAACATAATCATGCAACTCTGGAAAAATCTGAACGCACACTGCTGATTGTGTTTTCCCTACAGCAAACAGTGTGACCTTTTCCTTGCTGCCCCTCCTGCATATTTATTTCAGAAATTGTGTAAGAGCAGGAAAACCAAGAGTGGATGAAGAAGGAATGGGACATGAGCAGCAGTCAAAGAGAAGGAAGACTTGCCACCACTCAACTCCAGAGATAAACCAGACAGAAGGCGAGGGAAAGGCTAAATATGGAGAAGGCACAGCTGCCAAGAAAGGAAGTATCTAAAGAGAACAGGAAGGCAGGAAATACCCATTTCAGGATACCTTCAGTAGGATGGACAGGTGGCATAACTCACTGGGACCACAGACCCAGTTTTCACCCGGCTCAGGAGTTCACAGCCAAATACCATTTGTTTATCTAACTCCTCTTGGTTAGCTCAGTAATGCTCTTCAAGTACACCTTCACTGGCCAGTCAGGGATTCATCTTCTGAATCAAAACAATAAATTCAGAACCTTCCCCCAAACACACTGTGAAAAAAAGGTCAAATTTCTGCCGAGACCAGAAAAATGATGGTTGCCTGTTTAAAACAGAGTAGCGCCCTTCCCATCAGGCCATCCTGGGTCAAGCCTGTGTCTAACACTGATGTGGATGCAGGCTTAACATGCAACTAGTCATGAGAGACATGCTCCAGCCCAACACAGCACATCCCAGCTGCCTCCAGGATTCCAACAGCACGAAGGAAAAATCAGACTGAGGAGGGAAAGACCGCTTCCTGCAGGTTTGGGAAGCCTCAGTCGCTCCACGGTGAAACGCAAAGGTTTGCAGTCACACCCTGGCTTTGGCTGCAGCTCGTGTGGCGAAGGCTCGAAGCTCGTCAGACAGCGAGCACTGGGGCTGTGCCCCGGGCCTCCCGTGCTCACAGCAGCAGCTCACACATGCAAACGTGTCCCATTGTTTCCTCCAGCCACCCCCAGAGACCAGTGCCAGTGTTCCAGTCCAGAGGGGGATCTGGGCAGGGCAGCTGCGCCCACAGAAGCACCACCTTTTCTAGGTGACAATATAAGCAGGCTGTGACAGACCACTGCTGGAATATCAGGTCAGACTCCAAAATTTGCTTAATCCTAAACCCCCTGGGCTGCTCTGTCTTGTTGGCAGTTGGGTTGGTCCTCTAGAATGCATGGATCATCTGTATGAGCTTCAGCCATAGAAAGTGGCGTGTGCTATAAAACTACAACTACGTTGTTGGACGCCATAAAAATGATTTCTGTAACATGGTAAAACATTACCAGTCAAAATTTAAAACCCACCCCAGAATTTAGGTGTAAATTCATCTCCTAGTCCTGAGGCAACATATCATCCCTGACAGAAACATATGTCAGGAAGGTATCCTAATTTACCATTAAAAGTGATTTCAATTATATTTTTCCATGCCTCCTTCCAAAGCAGCTCTTTGCAACTCTGAAAGAATAGAAGGGCCAATATGGTTTAATTTGCTTTTTCAACAACCTGTACTGAATCCTTCACCAAGGAAATGGATTAACTATGAGGCTGTCATACACTTTCATATGGTAGGAAGGCAAACACATGCTCAGAAAATAAAGGGTGGGAGTCTGAATATATTCTCTGCAACAATGATAAACCTTTCAGATGTCTTTTTTCTACAGCAGTCAAGGGAATTCACATTATAAATTAAGATACCAAGTTAATATTTAAAACAAGTTAGAGAAAGCTGAAGAAGTGTACTTCCTAGATTTAGCAATCTGTTTTTTGAGTATAAACACATGAAAATCATCAGTTTCCAAGTGGGAGGTAGAAATTACATGGATATCAGGAAAGCAAAAAACTGCAACATACAAGGTAATAATCAAATTTGTCTTTTAAGTACAGTTTCAGGCAAAAGGCTTACACCATAGGAGAAATTAGTCTCACTGAACCTGGAATTTTATTCCAGAATTTAATTGACCACAATAATTTCAAGCCCCAAAAATATATAAAACTGATCAAAGTGACACACAGCAAAACCCATAGCTTTCATAAGATTAACGCTTATTGTAAACTTGTTTTTCTTAGCCACGTCCATAATATTCGTTTACATGAGCACATGTTGATTATCAGTCTCTCCTTTGAAAAAGGCTTCATTCAGATACCTGTTTATTTGTAATCCTGTGTTTGGAACACACTATGAAAACTATAATCACATTGCAATTCTGTAACTAACATATATTTAAAGCCAGGAATACTAAATAATGCAAAACAACTGAGTTACAATGGTAATACTGATTCCAGCAAAGAACACACCCATCAGCATCTAGCACAAACAGAACCATCCTGATTCTACCACCATCCTTATTCAAAACAAATTATCAAACCAAAGCCACTCCACACCCAGAAGCAAATAGGTCGAATGCAAAATGAGTCAAAAAGAGAATTACAGCAAGCTGTCTGTACAGGGAGTTACCTTTTTTCCTTTCTTTTTCCTGTGAGCTGGTTTAGCATTTTTCTCCTTTGCTTCCTCACTCATTTTTCAGCAGGTAAATGTACAGGGGACGGGGAATCAAAGAGATCACTGCTTGTATTCCAACATGCAAAGCCACTCAAGTATTCACAGCGCTGAAACCAAAGTCCATCTGCTGACGCTTCTCAGACAAGTAACAGAATAACTGCTTTTAAAGGCAGCCTCTGCTCCCCCTGCACAGCCTGGAATCGCTCATAGCCCCGCTCTGCTTTCCCCTGTGAGACACGGGCTGTTCTCACATCAGTCCGATCCCTCTCAAGAAAAGCAAAGGCGTTTTCCTCTCTCTTTCTTAACCAGTCTTTACTCCCGAGATCAGACCTCGTCCACGTTTCCTCGCTTGGTCAGCCAGCGCGCTGCCAGTCTCTCAAATGGAGTTGATGAGGCAGGCAGCAATTAGCTGCAGACGCTGGCAGGTCTCCGAAGGGCTCACCAGCCGCTGATTTGCCGTTTCTCGCAGACACAGAAAGTGAGCCCGAATCGTTCGGATTGCCGGTCGCGTACAATACCGACATGTGTTGAATGCATCGGGGCATACCAGAAAAGGAAGCCTCCAAGAGTGATAAAAGATCAGGTTACTGGATCTTAAAGCCACTCCCAGGCAGATCCAAACAATAAAAGGCACAACATGCTGCTGAAGAAATTGCTAGATGAGATGTTTGCGTTTCCAACAGCTCTATATTCCCGTCCAAAGGACCTGAAAATTGCCACTCTGAACAATAAGCTTTGCAATATTAATTATTCATCTCATAAAAGCAGCAACAGCATTTCAGCAAAACACACATTTACAACTATTCCTGCCTGTGCGAGCTTGCTCCTCCCTTGTTCGCCTGTTCCTAAGACAGGATTTGCAGGGTCCCTGCAAAGGCAGCTCTCACACAAGTGTTACTGCCTCATGTATGTGCACGACTGGCAAGTCACAGATCATGTTTCCACATGCTGCCACCTCTACTCCGCTGAATGCTTTGGCTACTTCCCTACAAGTCTCATGGAAAAAAAAAAAAAAATCAGGAGAGGCCAGAGACTTCAGAGCAATAATCCTCTCCCCTCTGTGCCCATTAAGACATAATACACACAACCCACACGTTACCAACAGCCGTGACAGCAGCCGTTCAACACATCTGAATTACGTCATTACCACATTTCAGGCTGTGCACCTCTTCAGGCACATCCACAGATTCCTACATTGACACTGCCCCTTAGGATCCCCTCCAGGGAAGGGGAGAGGGTGGAACAGGTCTCAGACATCCTGCAACAGCCCCATCCTCTACACTCATACTGCAGACTTGAGGTTGCAGAATGCTAATTTGCCCATTTCTGAGGTGAAATCAGTCACATCAGAGGTTGACAGAAAAGACAGTGAGCGTTTGCTGTGTTGTTATTTTGCTGAGGGGTTAGGGGGTGGGGGTGATATTTGGCTTTGTTTGTTTGCATGTTGGGGTTTTCCTTAAACAGGCAACGACCAATTAATACATGCATTTTGGGGGTGGTTGAGGTTCATATCAGGATCCTCCTGCCTTGCCTCTTTCAGATCTTCTCGCCCTTCACCCTCCTTTCAGCAGCATTTCACTCACGACAAACAACATGCATACCACAGACTAAGAAAAGAAGAAGATGTAATGCACTGATTCATAATGCTATTTGCCTGAAAGCTTTCTCCTTGGATCATTCCCCTGCGAAGGAATTTCAGTGAGCCACCACAACAGCACCATCAGATGGGAGCTGTTTTCTGTGTGCTGGCAACAAGTCCCTGTGCTCGCCGTCTCCATGGGCTGGAAACAAACTGGCATCACCTGACCCTGAGGCTCCAAACTGGGGAGTTAATTCCCCACATCAGCCTGGCAAGCTTGGTATGCTGAGGAACTGCACCTCATACAGTGCAGAGTTTAAATAAACACTGTCCAAACACCACCCAAAATTGCCTTGAATCTTCATTGAAGCCACTGACATACAATGAAATTCATACTTAGAGACAACACTTTGGTACAAAACACAAACACTGTTGATACTGCACAAACACAGTGCAGTTTTGTTTTTAATGGCCATCTTGGAGAACGAAAAAGCACTCCAGCCTTTGCCAATTTCACTTTTTCTATATGTTATGTTACAAACTAAACTGCTCTCTGCTGGTTAACAGTGGGTAAAACAATGCTTAAACAATCAAAATAACATCCTATCCTTAAGGCATGTACAAAGCAAACCTCCTCTCTTGAAGACGATTTTCTGCTATGTGTGCATCCACCTGGACAACACATTGTTTTCTGAATTACGTCCAAATAGGTACAGCTCAAGTACAATTAACTGTGTGTTCTTAAAAATAAGTTCAGGCTTGAATCCCTAACACTAGCTAGTTAAAAACAGGCCTCTAATTTGTGGCATGCTTAGCTAATTGTATTGTGCATAAAAGGCAATTTCATATTACTTTTTAAATTGAAATGTTATAAAACAGTCATGCTTCTTCAAGAATAAAAAAAGAAAAAAATGACCTCTTCGCAGAGCAACTTGTTGGCTGTCAGATGCTGACACATTCAAACCATCCCCTGATCTCAGGCAGCCAATGGAGGAATACCACAGGCTCCCACTGAACTTTGGTTATTCCAAGGGGTACCTCCAAGTCCAGCCCATGAGATGGAAACTGTTTTGTAGATCTTGGGACACATCACATCCTGTCCATATCTCAGGTAGCACTGAAGATACTGAATTATCAGTGTCCTACTTAAGAACCCCTTTAATTTTTCATGTTTTCTCTCTCATTTTAACAAAAATGAGTAATCTCCCAAACTCTGGTATATTTAGAAAGTGAAGGAAAAATCTAGATAAGCAATAGAAAAATTTTATAGTCACAAGATGCTCAGAGAGGTAGGAAAAGCTCTCACACTCCTCTCCTCCCATACTGCTCAGCTAACCATAGCAACCCTGCTGAAAAGAAATGTAATGAATCTCTCTTCTACCACTTGAAATAATCATTCATCTGTCAACATTTAGACACTTCCATGAGGTCTTGTTTTTCATTTACTCCTTACCTCAAAAAATTTGGCAAGCTCTTATACTCCAGGTAAGGAGGCAGAAGAGGCAGCTAAGTACTAGATATAAGAGTACTTAATAGAAATACACAAAAGATTTTTTAGGAAAGGCTTTTAGGAAGGAAAAAAAAAAAAAAAGAAAGAATAAATTATTTTGCCTTCTTCAAATCATGCCTTACAACTTTATTCCTCTGCAGACCCACAAATTAACTTTGATAGGAAAACCACTATCAAGTGACTGCTGACATCAGTCCATCTCTAAATTACACTGTGGAAATTATTCAGATTATTATTCTTCTATCCCCAGGCTTTTAGCATGCTCAGCGTAACTCTGTGCATTTAAATGCCTAAGTCAACTGAAATGGAAGGAGAAATGCCAAAGAAGACTGCCTGGAAAAATTAAGATTTTCAAACACCCAAGAGAAGTCTCTTATGCACATTAAAGTGTGTCACAAGCAAAAAATCTAAACTCAAAAAAACTCTGTATTTTTAAGAAACAACGGAAAACAAGGGAAAAAAAATAAAGTTTTAGAAATCAGCTTAAAGAAAAAAGCAACCAGAAACTAAGAGGAAATACCAGGGCACAATTACCTTAAAATATGCTAAGGAAGCATTGGCATTCAGAAAGAACATATGCTTAAAGACACTGCAGTAATGCTGTGATCAAAGCAGCAGTTCAATAAATTACAAATTACAGCTACTATCTCCTGTCTAGGTAGCCCTTGCTCACAGAAGCATTTTCATCTTTCCAGTGTTCACAGCATTTACTTCTTGCTGGAGGTGCACATATTTTGATGTATTTGTGTTTGATTTGGTAAGCTACAGCAAAGGAGCAACATGCAGAAATCTAACCCTAAGAAAATGCACAGCTCCTTGGAAAAGTAAAGTTAAGGCTTTGAAATCTTTTAGTTAGTGATGGGAATATGTACACTGCTCCCTGTAACTTGCTGTTTATTCACAGCAATGTCTAGAAGTGAACTTTGCCAACCTCCTCGATACGTATCAGTTCTAGGACAGTTTCTATTTTTAAATCAAAATAACTCGCATAAGAGGACAAGAGGATGGGCCAAGTTCTGTCTATCAGGACAGTTCTATTTATAAGTTGGAGTGACTTGCATGCAAGAAGCGAGGGGGACACAACTTGTTATTGGGAACCTGTTTTGTAACCGCGTGCAACGGGATTGAAAAGGAACAGCCATGGGAGTTCCCTGCTTTAGCAAAACACCATCCAAATCCAAACAGCCAAGCAATTCCAAAGCCTAACTACAGGACTAAGAGCACGGAGGAAGCAGGCCAGCCAAAAAGCCAGCTTGCTCTTAATACGTGTAGAAACCCACAAGCTTAATTTAACAAAAGTCTTATGGCACTCAGTGCTAACGGCAGGATCACTTTGCAGATGGAGTGTTTAGTACTTCCTCGTGCAATACCCTACTCTATAACCAGCCAAAACTCAAGGTTAAACCAACTAGTACCTCAACAGGATTGGAATTTGTGCTGAGAGTATGGAAGGCAAATTAACTTCACCCCTCTTTCTCTTCCAAAATTAACACCAAAAGTCAATGTACAATGTCTATTTTCCTTTCAAATATGAAAGAAAGTACTTTGTGAAAACATTAAAATCTAAGAAAAACATTTTCAGCTCAGTCTTAATTACTTTTCCAAATCCATAATTTGAGCAAAACAGCAGTTTAAGAAAATTTCAATTTAAATACTGGCATTACTGACTTTATTAACTTACACTAGACATCTAACCCAGCCTGTTTACCAATCTGCACATGTGAAGGAGTCCCTTATCCCATGTCAACACAAAAACCCCCAAAACCCACTTATCTTCAGGCTAAGATTATGAGAATAGAGTGGTGGTTACCACTTAGCAACCATACCCAGTTGCTGGCACCGTCCACTGTAGACTCAACTACCAACCTGAAGATTTTCTTGGCCTAAAATTCCATGCTGTAGGTTTGATCTTCCCCACTATCTCCTCTCTCCCTCTAAACAGAAGTCCTGGAACAATATTCTGGAGTAGAAGCAGAAATCAACTAAAGAAACAGGAGCCCTCTGACCAAACTTTCAATGAAGAGCGCTGCACTCACCTGTGCTAGCAGGAGAGAAGCTACTACAACTCCTTCAGGAGGACAGATGCCTATATTAAATAAAAGATTTATTCTCACCTTTAAAAAGCTGTGAATTAAATACAAGCAATGGCAAAACAACTCAGGTTAACAAGTTAAAAGTGACTTTTGTATTAAGTCTAGGGATGAACATGAGATGCTAACATGAATCAAAACCAAGCTGCCTTGCCATCACAATTACTTTAACATATGTTAGCTAACTGAATTTAGGAGCCTCGAGGACAAACATATCCCTTGAGGACAGAACTGAAGGGAGTCTGGGAGTGAAGCCCAGACTGACTGGGAAGTTACTCTCAGGGAGAAAGCAAGCTAAGAGATTAAATTCCTTCCCTCGCTCCCTTCAGGGGGTAAATCAGCTTGCCTTAAAACATCCTTCAGTAGCTGAAATTTGCAAGAACTCCAGTCCATTAACAAGGGAATACCAAACCAAAAATTAGGAAAGGAAAAAAGAATCATGCCACAAAAGTCCTGCAAAATTTGTCAGCACAGTTAACTGTCTGCCTACTGCGTTTGGAAACACAGTTACCTAAAGAGAACATGCTTTACATCCAAGCTCTATAAATTCTTATTCACCAGCTGAGATATTTCATGAAAGATTCTGGTTTTGATTTCACTCCTGTAGTGTTTAGCAAATTTTTTTTTTCCTCTCCTGTTAACCTCACTTTTCTAGAAGCGTTCTTCTAAGTGTAAGCCCAGGAAAACAGACTATTTTGCTAAGCTAAGACAGCAAGTTTTATACTAAGCACATGTATTACTGTCAGAAAAGTCTTGCAGAGGAAGGTTGGGAGTGAGAGCAGCCCATTTTGGACAAACCTCCACAGGACCACAGTGCAGGGCAGAGAAGCCCCACCCCACAAAGCAATATTTCAGGCAAAGTATTTCAATGTCCCTTTCCTTCAGCACCTTGGCAGGACTTGGAAGTGGGCCTGCCAGCACAGGGTGCTTCCCAGCATGCAGTGTTTACATTTAGGATGCAAGAGGACACCACCCAGGGCTGGTTTTCACAGGCTGTGTGGCAGCTCCATGGCCAGGGGCAGGTGTGTCACCTGTCATGGTGCCACCAGACCAGAGCTTCTGCCATCACAGGGCTTCAGCAGGGTGTTTATCTGACATCAGTGCCTCAGAACAGCTCATCTGTGGTCAGAGCCTCTCTCAAATCCAGCCTAACACCAACCCCATTCAGACTACTGTGTGGGGCAATGGAAGGTGGGCACGGAGCAGATCCACACCCAGGTGGTGCAGCCTCTGCTCCCCAGGACAGTGCTTATTGTGACAAGCACTGTGAAAAGGACAGGAGCCTCACAAGCCAGGGAAATGGTATAAGCCTTCATGATGGATTATTCACAAATTCACTGAACTAGTAAGTGCTGAACAACCCAAATTTAGCTTTGATTCTAAGGCCCCAGGCTGCAAGATTTTTTTGAAGGCAGACCCTCCTCCGAATTTCACTGATGAAATCACAGCAGCAAGAAAAGCTGTTCTTTTAAACATGGGGGAAAAAAAGTAATGTTGGAGCAACTCCGCTTTGGGAGAACATTTGGAGCATAACAACACACTAAGCTATCTAGCAGCTTTTTGCCTAATTAGAGAGAAAAAATGGGCCTTGTGACATTTTGGTAAGGTAACAATTTCTTACCTTTGAATTTAAATCACAATAAAACAAATATCCACTGTGAACATCAATTTAAAACTGCAAGAGAAGCACAAAGCCACAGCACTAACTGAAAAAATGCTTAAAATTAAATCCTGAGTTTCCACTGAGGGATAAACCAAAAATTATTTCTAGTTCCATGACTATTATGGCCCAACAGTTCCTTAAGTGTATATAGGAGTTAACAGTCATCTGCCCAGGTGCCTTTTAAAGACAAAATACCCAAATTAGATACTCCAGTCTACACTGTTAGCAGTTCTTGCAATATTATCTATAAAAATCTGTTTATATTTGCACATAGACAGCTACACTACAATATAGTCCTGAGGTAAATAAGCTTATATAAGCTATCAAATTAGAATTTTTGTCCTCCAGAGATTAAATTTTCCTTACATGTTTTGGTTATTTTGCATTTGGACAAAAACATGACCAAGAAGAAAATATTTGGGGGCAGGGGAAGAAAAGAGGGGTTGTTTGCACTCATTGTGCACACATACAATATCTTTCTCCTGCTCCATGTTTTAGGGAGGAAAAGGTGCCAAAAAAATTAGCTGTTTTTAGGAAAAACTAATTATTGATTTGTTTGTTGTTGGGTTTTTTTTTTAATAGCTCCAACAATGAAAGCAGTAGTTTCTGTGGTCCAGCTACAACACATAAACAGGTGAAATGATGGCCATAATTATTTCACAGAGCACCAGATGATGGGTCATACCCTATTTACATTCCAGGCTGTATGCTGGCCATGATTAGATTTCTCTCATTAGAAGATACGTGGATGGGAATGAAATCACAGATAATGGAGAGACAAGAGAGACCAAACTGGAGGGAGTGTGTAAGAGGTCAAACAGCAAAATGCATTAAATCTCATCACTCAGTAATATAAAGAGAGAAACATTGTTAAAATTTACTTTCTCCCTCACCTGTGTCCGTGATTTGTGGTGTCCCAGAGAACCTCAACATCTCATAGCAAAAAATGTTTTTAGCTTTGGTGTGATATTTTTTTTTCCTTAAATCTCATGTAAAGAGTAAAAGTAGTTTGAAGTTTCATCTCTTCTGAACATGAAAATAAGTAAGATTTTTCTTTAAAAAAAAAACAAACAATCAGTCAATCATGCGAGTCTTCCCCAGGTCTGTGCCTGTCAATTAAAAATGCACACTTTTAATTGAAATTATGAAGCTAATTTACACACAGCTCAAAAGGAACAACTTCCATCTATCAAGATCTGTCAAATATTTGCTTCAACAGACCTGAATCAAAATTAGGAGTTTCTTCCTACAATCTGTTGATTTATAATGCTAAAACAACATAGACCTTTGTGCCTAACACACATTACAAAGATTTAAAACTAACACTATCAATAAATTTAATTTTTCTATGTCTACAGAATTTCAAAGAATCTTTTCAAACCTGAACTAAACAAAAAGATTCTCTACTAATATTTACAAATCAGGAAAAAAACCAAACCATGGGACAAGCACCACCTAAAACTGCCCTTTCTTTAAGCTCAGACTAAGGAATAAAGTCCACCAAAAAATCAGTGAAGCATGTAGTGGGGGAGGGGCAGGTGTACATGACTATTCTTGTCTGGTTTCTGCAATAAAAAAATCAAATTGGTCATAAAGAACACAGATTTTTCCATCTTAGCAATAAAATAACCTTCCCCAACTCATGTTTTTGCCCGTGATTGTCATTGGCAAGTGATTTCCCTGCCTTTAACCTCCATCCACAAACTTTTCCCTCTTAGTTCCTTCGCCTTTGCTATTGAGGGGGAGCAGTGAGAGAGAGGCTGGGTGGACACCTGTGGAACACCAACCAAGGACAATCACTGCTGTCTGGAACCCCTGTACAGACCCTGTGGTCAAGGCCAGATACTTATGCTGCAATATTATGCTCTGTAGAACTGAGTATAAGGCAGGACTGGCACTCAGAAATCTTCACCATGAAGATGAAAAAAATTTTGTAAATCAGGAAATCCTAAGGAAGCAGAAAATATTTTGAAAAAAGAATTTATTTGGAGGGATCCAAAGAATTGAAAGGAAAAATGTCAATGAAAAATGGCTATACCAACATGTTCTCTTTATCCCCAATTCATTTTTCTATTCCTTCTTATCAGCCGGAAGGCAACTGGGAGAGAGAAGCCTCTACTTGAGCAGCTAAGATGTTAAGATGCTCTTTGTCACCATGGCACGTACACCTCAGGCATGCAAGAGCAACATGCAGTGTGCACTTCAGGCCCAGAGCTGCACATCTGGGACTTTTACAGCAGCACTGCAGAGCTGCTCAAGTGAAGGAAAGCAGCAGGAGAGGAAAAGGGCTTTGTCTGCCTGAGGCCAGGGGAGATGCTGCACGGAACACAACAGGACCCCAATGATTCACACTGTCCTCCTGGTGCAGCTGTGACAGCAGCCACTCAACTCAAAAGGGATGCTGAGTGTGGTGCTGCTGCCAGGCTGATGGAAATAAGTTTGTGTGCTGCAGTTCTAATGCACTGCCCCGCCCTCTCCCAGAACCACTCGCTTTCAAGAGCTCCAATAATCTGCTGAGTAGAGAGCTGAAGAGCCATGCAAGAACAGAAATTGTGCAGCATGACATTGCAGAAGGTGGGCCCTGGGGGAAAAGGGCTCTCCTCTCATTATCCACACAAAACAAATAACCCTTGTTGCTGCTGAACAGCTCTTTGTAATAATTCAGGCTCGTTTTCACTTCTGAGTAATCTTTCCTGTTACAAATACAAAAAATATAGTAACTCTAATGTAAAGGAAGAATTAAAAATCTATAAATGAGCACCACAGGATTCAAAGAACCTTGTAAATGATGGCAGAGAATTAAAATGCATATAAAAGCATGTTGCCTGAATCCAAAAGCCAAGCAGTTAGAACTCAGATCTCTCCAAGAAGCTGGGATGAGAAGGATGAGGTTTATTTAAAAAGCACCCTTCATGATACTGTATTATTTAAATGGCAGCAATCAAAACTCACAACAAGTAATATTGATGCATTACATGCAGAAACCTCAGTGCTGGGACTCCAGACTCCATAGACTCTGAAAAGATTCCAACACTCCTTTTAGGAAATACCTGAAAGGATACAGTACCTTAGCCAAAATTTGAGACAGGAAAAGATCATTATACCAGACTTTACAATTCTACTGCCAACTTACTGTCCTATTAAGGGATAATAACCTCCAGTTTCAACAGGTTTTCAGGGTTAAAGAAAACCTGGCTATTTCTGCTGCAAATACCAAGTAACCAGACACTTAGTGGATATAGAAAAGTTTGCATCCCCCAAGGCACAAAAATGATGAAGGCGAGCCCTTCTTGTCAGAAATTTAAACTTAAAAACTGTTTATTTTCTCAAATACCAATCCACTACTACAATCTTATCCAACTAGTCTTCTTAACTAGGGCTCTAAATTATATTTTACTTTGCTGTGCAAAACATTTACTCAAATACTCTTCAGTGGTCACCAGTTATCTATGGATAATCATCAATTATTTATGGGCATAAAGCTCTCCTGGGAATTTTCTGCAGTGCCAGCCCTAAACTCCTGTGAGGAGTCTCAGCCATTGTACTGGTCTAAGTATCTGCTGGAAGGACAGATGTCTTTATGCAAGGCTTCTGCAGGAAAAAAGGAGAAGTTAACATAAGGACTACATGCATCATCTAAACCCTTCAATGCGCCAGTGGAAGTCACGGGTCTGCTGAAGAAGTGTATGACAGCAACACTACAGCAACCTCTGGCCCCCAGATAACTTAAAGAAACTGACTGGAGAGGTAAACAAGGGGCTGAAAAGCTCTTTCCTTCTCCCCAGCTTGGGATCCTTATCTTGCTCCACCTCTCCAAGGGCTTTCCACCATTTCTCTAAGGAGAGCTGCTAAGCATCGCCTGCATCTCCTCAGTTGTACCAAACAAGATTCCTACATGGAATATTTGGAAATATCAACTCATCTGGCCTCCAAAGAGCATTTACCACCACATTTAGTATAATTCTCCATGGCAAATAGAAGCCACAATGTTGTCTGGAGCAGGTGAGAGTATAATTTGCTGCTTTCTAGCCAAAACCGCTAAAAACCTGTAATTCACAGGTTCAAGTAATCCATATGATGGCATAAGTAAGAACACTAGTATTGGTTGCACCACCAACATAGATTGAGTTTGAAAAACCAAAACATTTATTAACCTTTAGGGCTGCCCAATCTTTCCTTATTAATTCAAACTAGAGTGCTCACTTCCCACTACTATTACAAGTGGTCGCCCTCTCTAATGACTTTTAGGAACACAAGTTGACATTTGGTCAACTTTCAGTTTCATGTGTAACCTCCTCAAAACAAACACTGCTTTTCTAAAACTTAAAATGGGAGAAATTAGCATGAAGTTTTTCCAAGTTCATGACATACAGCATTAAAGGAGACCTACTGATATATATAAAAATAGTTGTTATATATAAAAATTGTAGCAACTACAAACTAAGTTCTTATATTTGTTACCCTATTTTTCTCATTTCTGTTCACTGCTTTGAACTTCATTGTCATTCATCTGGAAGCTCTCAAAAGAAGCAAACCCTCAACAGTAAACTTGATCTTTAAAAAAAAAAAAAAAGTGTTGATTTCAGTTACATGTTTGGTTTAAATATGTATTTCTGTTCTAAGCAGGAGAAACAACAGCAAGAAAAGACTGAAAGCTCTGACATTGTGACACTGACCTTGAAACAATTTTCTTCGGTATTTACTTTTCACTTAGCTCACTAGTTAAGCCCTAACAACACAGTGGATCACTACCAGAATGAAAAATATTCCCACTTTCTTGATATTTCGCTGTGCCACATGAGCTAGCATTCCTGTTTAAAGGACCTTTTCAACCCGCTATTTTTTCCCCATGACAAAATCTTGCACATTACCCACGTGCCATTTCCACATTGTTTATATAGCCACACTTACAGCCTCTCCTGGCTGCACGAAGGACCTCGAGTGCCCTCAGCACCAAAACCAATGTGTGTTCTGATAACAGGAGGCAATACCAGGAACAGCTTCCCGTAAGTTGCATCAGTGAGGTTCATGTTTCACTATCTGCCTGTGGCCTCTGTGCTTCAGAGCAATTTCAGCTTATATTTATACAATTTTGTTGCCAGAAAGGCAGTTTTACTTACATTCAAAGTCCCAATGACCATTAGCCAGAAATGTTATACTTAAGTTGCCCATTTTCAAAATCTTTACAAAACCAGTAAGTGACCTGATGAACTCCACCTGATTCTATGAACTTATGAACTCCAGGGAAGGTCATAAATGCTTCAGGACTACATCATTATTATTAACATGTGTAGAGAAAAGTGAAAGTTTTTAGCATATGCAGTGTATGCAATGCTTTTAAAGCACTGAAACAGTTCCAATTTACATAACTATTTCATTTCAAGCTGCAAGAATTTGCTAGCAAAAACCATTTCAAGTTGTCAGTATTTTTAACAAATTCAAAATGGACAGCATTGATCACTCTTTGTAACAGCTTATCATATGGTTGATTGATTGTAATCAGGCTGAACACCGACAGTGGAATTTCTCTAGAAGTACAATCCCATTGTACAAGTACCCAATTACATTATATGCACAAAGGAGAGTTGCCATCATATTTTTCTAGTCCGATACAGGGATCCATTGTGTTTCTGACATTCCTACTTCTAGGAAGTTCAGCCCCTTCCGCAACTGGACCTTCTTGCCCCCCATGGCAGATCATTTCTTGGTCACAAACTACCACTGCAGAGCAGTTTGAATGCTTGAATTGCCTCCTCACAGGCTCCAAAGCTTTGGGTTCATCTTTAAACCTCTCTGGGACAATGTTTTTTCACAATTCTGACCCGACTGAAAAAAACATTGCAATAAAAATTATACAGCTTCTCTCTCTGTTTTTGACAGGAGAGTTCCCTCTCTCCCACTCCAAGGAAGTCAGGCAGTTCTGCTGCTGGCAGGATGTGAGAATTTCAGATAGGTTCTATTCATGAGAAGTACAAAGTCATCTGCTTGTCTAAAGCAGACTGCCCCAGAGTGACTGGCACCCTCGAATCTTCAGGCAGACTTCATTAGTTCTCTTTCCTCCTTTTGGGTGATCTCTTGATGTTCCTAAAGGCAAGGTTTGTTACAGTGCAAGGGCTTCCCTCTCCTTGGGGATTGTTTCTGTGAGCAGCCCCTGCTTGGAATGAGGTTTCACTTATTACCTCTCCTCCAACAGGTGCTGCCCAGATGGAGAAAAGTGATCACATAATGGAAGTTTGGAGGCCAGCCCGGAAGCTTTGCCATCTTCTGCTGGGGCATCACTTTGTCCTGTTACTTCAGAAGCCAGGAAAGTGTGTTGGAATATAAACCTCCTGTCCAGCACTTTGCATATGAAATTGCTGCATTAGGAAATAAAAAAAAAAACTTACTTGTAATTAGAGGAGAAAAATTCAAAATGGTAATCTGTTTAAAGAAAGGCAGAAAGTGCTAACAACTGTTACTGGGTTGAGGCTTTATTCCTACTGAAAAAAAATCATACAGGAATACAGAAAGCAACAACCAGTAGAAAACTCTTAATTTCAAAAGGCCAAGTAAGTTAAAAGAAACCCAAACCACAGGTCACTGGTACTAGGAGGAAATAAATGGTAGGATTCTGCTGATGTTATCGATTGCCACTACAACAACATTTCTGTGGTACTTAATTACCAAGGGGCTTTGCAATTTTTGTTCCTATTTACTATATGATTGTCTGATTGCATGGAGTAACACAAACCAGTTCTAACTAAAACTTGAAAGAACAGCCTGTCTTGCTGAGAACCATTAATTTATTATTTATGTTTTTATGAAAATGTTCTGAAAGGAATAGTGTACAATAAGTTCCCAGCTAAAGCAATACTCAACTGTCAGAAATAGCTGTGCTAGCTCACTGGTATATACTCCTGAATACTGGAAAAAAAATACTTTCCTTCTGCCACATGGTTAGGAGTTTTCCCATTTGCACAGCAGACAAAACTTAAATTGGGACTCACAGTTATGATAATGCTTTTACACACACACAACCATGGAACATCTCCCTGCTTTACCACCTAGCAAATTGCACCTAATTGCATCGGTCCCAATTCTCACATATCATTTACATACAATTCTGTCACATTTTAAGTTGTCCTTTTTATATCAAGTAAGGCTCAGATATTTAAAACGAAATCCCTAACATTACTTCTACTCTACCTACAAATTAGTACATCTTTGTCTTCTGATTGCAGTGCTCTGAGTAGAACTTTACACTTTATAAAATAAATGTTTATTTTACAACTGAAAATCTTGGTTGTAGCTTTTAAGTACAGGAACATGCAAATATCCTCTGTGTGAATAACAGCCTCCTCTGGGACTTCTAATAAGCATAAGCACAAAAAAGGCAAAAGCCATTCATTTGCTATGCAGTGGCATTATATTTTTATCTTCATAAAGGAGCTCAAAAGATCTCTGATGCACATCAAGGCTAAGTATGAACAGAGCTAAAAAGGCAATATGAAGTGCACACTACTAGATAGTTTTACTATCAGCTGGAGAACCAATGCTGACACTGAATTTTTCTTCTTTCCACTGGTTGACAATAAAATTTAATTTTGGAGGAGGGACCATCTATTGCCCAGGCACAGATCATAGCTATAACACATTCTATGGCAAAACTGTAAAAGACAAATACTATGTTTTTAAAGTCATCATATTTTCCTGAAAATTATTTCAGTGAGGTTATTTTTAAGCCACAGATTCCTGCAAAGAGACTCCAAAAGGCTCCTCAGTTACTCTTGCAACTGCTGGGTTCAAGATTTAAAAAAAAAACAAAAAAAAAAAAAAAAAAAACAACCAAAAAAAAAAAAAAAAAAAAAAAAACACAAAAAAAAAAAAAAAAACAAACAACAAAAAAAAAACCACAAAAACAACAACCAAACAAACAACAGAACAACTTTTGCATTTCCCACATTCCAGGATCTGGCAGTGCATATATGTGGATCAGCAAACACCATATAAAGGTTAACAGTGCTCAATCATTCTACAGGGTTTCTGCAAGGCCCATTTATTCTTCATGGCTTTGGACATACCACACTGTGCACCACTGCCCAAGTGCCACCTCATGCCACTGTCTTCCAACTCTCAGCCTCGCAGTTTGGGTTGTTTTTTTCCAATCCTTACTTCTTGGCTATTTCTATTAACTCAATTTAGCTTTAAACAGAGAGGCCTACAGATGCCAACTCTAATTTCCAAGCCTTTATAACACAGCCTTGACCAGACAGATAACTGGCACAGAAGTCTGAAGTGGTGAACTACATTTCTAAAATGTTGCCATCTGATTCTCATCCCACACAAATATGTAATTTAAGTAATGAAAAAAAAAAAAAAAGCTTCAGTCTCAAACATCAGCTTGTTCAAAGCTCTTGAAATAAGCAAAATGCTGGAATTTGCATTGAGTCATGACAAGTTAGAGGTGTAACAGTAAGGCATAACCTTCTGAACAACAATAAAAAAAGAACAACCTTAATGTCAGGCACAGAGAAAGCAATTACATTTTTAAAGGCTGCCAGTTTAAAAATATACAATGTAAAGAACTAAAATGGTTTTAGCTCTTTTCACAATTTTGTGAAGTCTTCATATATTTTTAAGCTTTGCCTGGTTTATAAAATGTTTTGTATTCCATTTTACTTCCCTCACAAGAAAATTGAAACTAATTTGTTAACGTAAACTGTCAGTGATATTTAAAGGAAATGTATTTCCTTCAGCTATTAAGACACAAAGTAACTCTCATACTGGAGTAATTTCTAAGCCCTCAAGGGAACAAGAACAGGAACTGAATAATTACAGCAGAATTCAGGACAAACACAGGCCTCGTGCATGGTGACAGTGTGGGCACAAGACTTGGGAAGAAAAATGCCATCACTGGTCAGTACAGCTTGGAGATTCCCACCATAAATAAACACCAGTCAGCTGTCCCCTGGTCAGTGCTACACGGGGACAAGCAGAAAGCAGAAGGAGAGAAATGACTGCGAAGCAGGAACATTTCTGGCTGTTTGCTGGAAAATCCTTCCTTTCCCTCCTCAGTACAGGCAATGCAAGGTTCAGTTTCAGGCTGAGGGTGAGCACAACACAACAGGAAAGCAGCAGCACAGCTTCCCTGCACAGCACTGCAGCAGGTGCAAGGCTAACAGCCAGATTCAGCTTCCTTAATTCAAAAGCTTTGTTGCACAGAATCCAACAATTATACAACCAACCTTGGCAAACAAACCAACCAACCCAAAGCCATCAAGAAACCAAAACAAGTTAAAAAAAGCTTTCATCTTTCTTCCCTCTTTTCTCATGGGAAGTGGATTACCAGAGCATTCAAAGGGGCTTCCAGTCCCCAAGAAGATTAAAAACAAGAGCCATGCCTCTTCCATTACACGCATTAAGCTCAGCAGAAGGTATCTGAGATTGTCCCATTAGAACATGGAAACGGGATTAAAGGCAAATAGTGACAGCTTCAGTCATTTATTCCCTCCAATTCCCCTTCAGTTCACACTGTAATATTTCTGCCTTATTTAATTTATTACACTTTTAAAGTTCTAACTTGCCAAGAGACTTTTGTAACCAGTTCATGTCACAGTGTCAGTGTGAGAGCTGAGTACAGCTGCTTGGAAGGTTTGGAAGTGATCAAGAATGTTTCCTTCCTACTGAGATGGTGGCAAGCTGCAGGTTTAGTCTTCATCCTTCTCAGCTCAATCAGAGCAGCTCAGATGACCATATACAATGTTTGTAACAGCAAAATTCAGAGCACTTCTAAACCTGCACACTTAAAACACAAGAACATAGCATGGAAAATTGGGTGACAGGCTTCTTCACTGAAGCTTGTTGCATTGCTTGACACTTTAACCATGTCACTAAGTCCAGCAAATCTGAAACAGTTCTGCCAAATGCTTTTATTGAAGAAGAGAAATTCATCAATACAACAAAAGGCATTTATTCCATTAAAAAATTTCCACACCTAGGGAGAACAATGGCAAAGCTGAGATATGCAGAGAGCATAAGCACCTGAGCAGATGATGCCACAAGTCTGTGAACACCTGACTCCCACAGCCCCAGTGCTCACATTTGCCTCTGGAGGTGACAGTGACAACCAGGAACAACTTCTGTCCACTTGCAGTAAAAAGCCAGAGAAATATACCTTGAAGTGCCCCTCATTCTCTGTGCAGTAAATCATCCTCTGTCTTGCCTTTTAATTTGCCAAGAAATACAGCTAAGATAAATGCTACCCAGGCAGAAGAAAAAAAAACAAAAATCAACAACTAAACAGATGAGGGAAAAGAAAATGAGAGCAGTAGCAAACACATTCCTGTCCAAAACATACTGGAATCTGGTGATTTTGTTCATCTTATTCAAACCTGACATAAGAGAAAGTGGTATACACCAGAACACTGGACTAAACCCAAGGGAATAAGGAGGAAGTTGCACGTTTGCCAACTGTAAGTTTCTCACGTATTTTTCAAGTGGCATTTTAGAGGCAAAGGGAATAATTATCCAAATGCCAACACTAAGCACTAGTAATACAGGCATAACATACCTTTATTTCTCTTCAAAGTGATGAATAGTTGCACACTCAACTGATAAGGACATGGCTGAAGACTAAGATGCAACTGCATGGCTGCTATTTTCTAAGCATGGACATGGAACAAAATTACTTTCAGCCACAGGTGAGTACAGGTCAAACAACTGACAGGATTTTTGTTTAGGAGTAAGCAAACTCTGGCAAGTGGCCCTTAGTCAGGATGTTCTTGTTTTATCAAAGGTGTGTAAACCTGCTCTCCTAAACAATAGGGTCTTCCACGTGGTTCGTGTGGTGAAGAGTTGGTGCTTATTTATTCACATAAACAAAGCAAGATCTATGATGTGGAACTCAGCAGCGACACAGATAAGAGGCTCCAAAATAGTGAAGACAAAAGTATAAGACTGTAGATAAAGACATTCTCTACAAGTACTCAAAAAGATCAGGCAGCCCTAAAAATGTTGCTGTGTAGCATTCTTTGTTTTCCAGTGCTAAGCTCAGCATTATAACAGTACATTGAGGATAACCTAAAACAAACACTGTTTGTTTAAACATGGAAAACCCAAGAAACTGACAAGAGTGGGATTTTAAGGTTTACCTTTCTAGGGTTTCTTGGAGGGTAGAATTTGTGGTATATCTAAAATAAAGAAATTAGATTGAAGTGAGTTAAAACTGGTAGACAGAACAATCTCTGTAGGAAGAACAAAAACACAGTGCTTAAATGCAAAGGTAACATTAGTAGGGTCTACTGTGGAGCAATCCAAAAGTCATGAGCACTCTGCAGCAAAGATCCCAGGAATGCACTCACTACACCTTACAGAAAATACAGTGTGGAGCATCAGCACCTGAAGTATGAAGGCACAAATATACCATACAGTTGGACTGATGTCACAGTAAGTGTTTCACATCCCACTGAACGATGATGTCTCATTATGTCACAGGGATATTGCATAAACCAGGTCCTACTAGAAAAAAACAATTCATATCTGTGTGTCCTGTAAATCTGTTCATACCGTTTTTCTGAGGAGATCCACACAGTGTCATAGGGCAAAAGATTATGTCCCTCAAAAAGGAAAAGAAAAAATAAAGTTAAAGAGTGTGAAGTGTTGAGGTGCTAGGCAGAAGGAAATGTCTGCAAAGCACCAAAGAGAACATGACATCTCTACAGCACTGCCAAAACCTACAGAGAGGCAAAGAAACTACAAGATGAAGTCTGTAGAGAAAAAGAAAACAGAAGGGAAAAAACCCCACAACAGCATAGAGACAGAGACATGGTCTTCAGCACACTCTCCTTTTAAGCATCTCTGTGCTTTGCATTTGAGCAGCCACAGTGCTTGACCAAATGCTTTTAAACAAGGAGAGCAGTCAGAGATATGACTGCATAAACAATTTCCTGGCAGGGGTTGGGAAAGAGGCCAAGCAGATATCATGGAGTTAGGACACAAATGCCCAGAACCATTCTTGGATCTCTACAGAGTTAGGACTATCCAACTGCTCTGTTCCTCAGGTGAAAAGGCAGGAAGTTGAACTTGCCAATCTAATGAAGCACTGGCTTTTTATGGAAGTCCATCTGCTCCAACTCTCCGGCTCAAAATACAAGGAAATGTAAGAATCAAAACGAGTGCCAACATGATTCCAGCAAAGAACTTTATTCTATGTGCTCTCCTAAATCTATTTGAAATATAGAGATTATATGATCAGCCCAGCTGTTAGGATGACAAGCAAAGAATTTTTTTTTTTTAAATTTTATTTCAGGTGTTGTCTGGAGTTTGTGGTTGGAGTTTTTGGTTGTGTTGGGGTTTTTTTTTTAATCTATTTATGTATTCCCACAGTATAGCTGCTCACTTTGAGGTGTTTAATTTCCATATCCACTAAAAAATACCTAGCCAAGCTTTAAATTGCAGACACATCTATGCTTTCATTGTGAAAAAGGCATGCGATGTAGCAAAATTTAGTTGAAGTGTGCACTTTACTGTCACTGATTGGCCAGACTGAATATCATCTGAGCAAAAATCCCAACTTTATTATAGAAACAGTCCCACTGAGAGAACATTGCCTAGAACTGCTCATTTTCTACTACTCTTCTACAAGTTACTTAAAAGTCCTTCAAGAAACTTGTTTTAGTTTTTGTCACAGTGAGAACTTTGAATTACTTTGAAATTACTTCATTTCAATTCAAATTACTTTGAAATGGTGGAAATTCAGAATTACTATTAGCACTATCTATCTAAAGATCAGCTAGTTCTCTGTAGTCATATAAAAATACAAGTAGCTCAGGGTATTCCCTTTCCCAAATAAATGTCTTATGTACAATAACCCCAGGAAGAAAAAACAAAATATTTTCACATCATGTCTTGAGTTTTTATCCCAAGATTTAATTTGAATACAAAACACTAATAATCAGAAAAAAAAAAATAGAAGTCAAATGGCATTGTTGAACAGCTCATTAAAATTTTCTCACTAAAGACAAACCAGAAACCTGTCAGCAATTATTTGGCTATAATTCTAAACAAACAATAGGCTCTGCCTCTATAAACACTGTTCTGGCTCTAATTTATAAGTTATGAAAAATATTACACAGATCACTCAACAATCCATCCTTAATGTACCTGAAGAGGTCTTTACAATCCCTAGTGAATAATGCATATTTCCATTTGGTCATTCTCCTACAGCATAAAAGGAGCAGCTTTAATTCAGCTCTAACTTTGAGATCTGAACACCACCAAACACCAGTCAAAAAGCTAAAGGAGAATTTGCTTTACAGCTCCAATCTACCTCCCAAATGGAAGAACTAAATAGTCCTAAATACATTTGAAACAAACCAGCATCTGAAGAGACTGGCCATATGCTAAACTGTCACTCTCCCATAGTGAGTGATGAATTAAGCTGGCTGTGTGGCTGGCTGCTTACTACAATACTGTTCATGTCACTCACATATGCTGCTTTGGCAGTTATTACAGCTTTTTGTAAACCAAGCCCCACATTAGATTTGAGAACAAATTACAGACCAGCTAAAAGCACTGAACTCCTGACTGATTTCCAAGGAACTGGAAGAAACACTACAAAAGACTGGAAAGGTATAAAGAGAAATTGCAGTACCTTTGAAACCTGCATGATTAAAAGCATGAGAAATATCCAGCCAGCTAGACACAAGTCCAGTACTCAGTGTTTGCTGGGATCTGTGCAGTTTTCTGTCATCTGGGATACCGCAAAGCCTATGGTAAAGAGAATGCACAGAGGGAGAACATGCATCTACAGCACATGGGGAATATATACCAGCAATTTAACTAGCTGGTTAGCACAAGGGTCTCACTGAAGTGAGCACTTTGAGCATTTCTCCATCCTTGGCACAGAAGCAAAAGAATCCAGTCCTTATGTCAGTGGCCTAATAGTCAAGAGGCTGCACAGCAAAATGTGCAAAGAAGCAGTGAAATGCTTGTGGTAGGTATGTCTGAATCCCCAGACAAGGTTCTGGTTACTCAAGGGTTGCAGCGCAACAAAACCCAGCAAATCAATCCTTGGAGCACTGGTACCAGAGGAACAAACCATCCCAGTGTGTCTGTGGCCAAAAGGACAAGAACTCAGCTCTTTAATGTGTTTCTTACCTTCCACAGGAATGTCAGGCTCCATCCTACCCAGAATTTGCATTAGGAAAAAAGCATTATTTTGACAAGTATATAATCAAGGTTCCCAGCATTATCACATGGACATCTATGAAATCTTGTCTGATAAATTAGAAGTTAAGGGATTTGAATTGCAGATTTGTGATGAGGGGAGAAGTGGAACACATCTTTACTTTCTGTAAACACAAAAGTACTTACAAGGTACAAGGAGTCCTCTGAATTATGACATTTTTCATAAGCTGAACTCTTCTTGCTCTTGATTAATTTTCTCTTCATTTACTTTTAGGCTACACTGAAGCTTCTGTAAATGACAGAACTACAACACACTGTTCTTCCCACAGCTGCCTGTGTGCCTTGTCTAATAGACAAGCAGAGTTTGACAGAGCACAGATGTAGAGATCCTGTGGGCAGCAGTGGGTACAGGTAAGGCACCCAGTACCAGTCCGTGGTTACCCTACTGAGTGGTGCTGTAATATCCAGGCCTAAACACAACGTTAAATGCAGAGATGCACACAGCTGTGAATGGTGCTCTGTGAAATACTGATTTTAGGTTGATACTCAGGAACAGGCACCTCTAAGCCTGACCTAACACCTTCACTGATGTCTCTTATACTGCTTTTTCAGGTAGCGGAGATAACATTTTTGAGGAAACAAATTTAATCACTTTCCATATGTAAAGAACTTGGCTCCAGGTTAAGCATCCCAGACAAGGTCTACCCTGTTATTTGCTCCATGATCAGAAGGAATTTGAAATATCCAGTGTCTGCCATTACCTGGAACAGTCACTACATGCCAGACATTACCAGTTACACTGAAATATCCACTGTCATACCTAAAAGCTTTGCCAATCCAATAATGAGAAGACCAGTTTGGTACCAGTAAGGCTCCACCTTTTTACGATACAGGCAAGAAAAATATCCATCAATTTCAACAGCAATTCCAATTAAACAAAATACTTAACCATACAATTGGTAGAACTCTGGAATGTTTATGCTAGGGTAAAAGTTTTAGACAATCATTTGAGTTACTGCTTTTACATTTCAACAATAATAAAACTGTAGCATTGTTGGGAGAGGTTTTAAGAGTCCCTGGGGCTTTTCTGTCACCTACTCCCTTTCACACCCCTCAGTTCTGAAATCACATGGGGGCTCAGGTTAGTCCCATTACTCACTAACACAAGTAGCCAGAGAAAACAGACAAATGTATTAGCAATTCTTCCTGAACATCTTTGCACATTCTACAGAAGATTACTACTTCCCCTCTAAGTTAGCAGCAGCAGCTTCAGCTGCTGGATGAATTCTAAAGAGCTCTTTCTCACTCCGAACTGGTACATTTTAAATGTTGAAATGATGTACCTAGTCCCATTTCAACACAGGCTTTTGTAGCATTTTAATGTCTTGCCATTTAGTATCTGGAATCTAGAAAAGGGGATACAAGTGCTATTACTGGTAGCTAATGGATATTCTTCTTGAGTTCAGCTGCTGAACTACATTTTGAATAAAGGGCTCAATTCCCAGAGGGAACAACCTCCTTTCATTATTGCCCAATGCGTAGACTAAAGGAGAATTCTCTGCAAGTATTAAGTAGGGGCAATGTTCATATTTCTATTTCTAGGCTCCCACACAGATTGCATTGCACAGTATTAAGTGAATGCAGGTCAATGCAATACCATAAGTTCTATAGCTGGACATTTTCATATTACATTCCTTTCTTATCCCCATTTTAAAATGGCTTTTTATTCAGAACATTCTTCTGGATAAAAACAGACTTAAAGAGAATGCAGTAACAACAGAAAACTCTACTTTATGAGCTGTCCCACCCAAGATGTGCCACAAGCTCCCAGCTGTGTGCTCACAGAGTTTATGTCCACCTTGGTCAGCTGCCCCACACAGTGCTGCATTCACACTGCTCTGAGTCACCACAGCATATGCTACCAGCCAGAAGTCACATCCTCGCTCAGGTTTCAGGGTTCCCTCAGCAACAAAAGCCACCCTCGCGTGATTATACTCTTTACTGATGTGGAGACACCCCCACAATTCAGCTTAGCCCTGCTTTAAAGCAGCATCCGGCAAGATGATCGTGGCTTCCAGTTTGTCTCTGCATCTGCACCTGCGTAAGGAAGGGTTAAAGCCCCAGTCCTGGAAGGCACATCCTGCAGCTCCACTGGCTGGAATGGGAAATGCCAACCCTGCCAAGGCTGCCTTTGGCACAGAAGTTTTGAACAGCAGCTTCAAAGCATTACTCCTCTGCCACAACTGCAAAATGAGAGTATTTTCACTCAACCACCACTGCTGAGCATGCTGCTGCTGGAGATAGAGAGCAAAGTTAGGAAAATGAGTCACCTGTTTTTGGAGTTCTCTCTAGATAAGTACACAATAACTAATGACAGATCCCCTCAACACTTCCCTCGATGCCCTTTCTGTTCCTCAATATACATGCAGTGGAACACTTCGCAGAAGTCAGAACCTGAAGTCCAAGTTTTTGAAATTCCTTTATGGGTTTTTTAACTCCAGTGCAAGCCACATTTTCAATCTCACCCCAGTGAGGACTAAATGAGAACTTGGTTTGTTCAGGACACACATTCAGGGGAAACCATTTTCTGTCTCAGGACCACCCAGACCATCTGAAGTGCCCCTAGTGACACCCATATACTTGCCAGGACTTAGAGTTGTTGACACCTAGTTCTAACTTGAATTTTAGTAAGGCTTTTCAAAACACGATTAATATTTTAAGACGGTATATGAAATGGCATTATCACCTAGCAAAAAGGATCTTCTCTTAAAAATATTACAAAGACAGAGAGCAACTTCTTTCATAGTACCATAACAACAAATGCATAAAAGGCTTCTCATTTAATATATAACATGACTGCACTTCTAGAATGTTGTATGATTTAAGCTGTTTGGGTTGTTTGGCTTGGATTTAATTGCTCAGCCAAAAAAGAAAGATTTCTTTCAAGATTGAAGCTGCTGCCTTCCTTTGTATTAATAATTTGCACAAGAGTGCTCTGCGCATTAGACAATCTGCATGTTTGCTCAGTTACAGATCTGCAAGCAGGCCCAGCCTCCAGTTTAACATTTCAGTGCAACCTACTGGCATGCTAATTAATAGCTAATCAAAAAGTTCCTAATAAGTATACCAGATATTTACATTCAGACTCTCTATTTTTAAAAGCTAATGACTTATAGCATTTAGAACGATGAAAATAAATCAAAGTCATCCCATGCCACAATTTACTTCCAATATTTTTCAGAAAAGAGTAATTAACTTCTACTCAAAAGGAACTTGTATGAGATTATCATCAATATTAGGACAGCAAAAATAATGGCAAATATGAAATTCCATGGGTATCATTGCATAAGGTTTATTTTACCAAATCCCTTCCCCCTCACCCATGCAAGATTAACATTTACATTAAAAGAAACAGCTGACTTAGCAAGTTAACAGACTACATCTAATGCCACGCAATTAACTCTCTACTCTCATCAACAGGAATATCTATTTAGATATCAGAGGAATAAAGCCCATTTATTGCTGAGGAAAAAGGAAAAAAAAATTCAGGAAATGCCAAGCTACAACCCAGAAAATGGGTTGCAGCAAACCAACAGGCCACAGCTGAATGCCAGGCCCTCCTGTCAAGGTGCCCTGCTCACTCATAACTTCCATCTGCACCCATGACTTACCTAGAGACTTCCAAGCTCAAATCATGGAAGTGACAACTCTGCCCCTTCCCTCTCTTCAACAGTGGCCCCGACAGACAGACTCTGGACTCTGCTGTCCCCAAACAGGCCATGAAGAGACTCACTGATCTCATCTATTATTCCACCAACACTCAGTACACTTACAGTTCCATTAAAATTTGGCTTATGAAGAAATGCCCTAATTAATCCACTTAGCAGTAAGACTCTTGCCTATACTGGAAGTAGATAAACAGTGCATGGGAAGTGTTCATACACTGTTCTTGTAACAGCTTTTATTTGGCACTCACTGGTCCCTTCACAGCTGATTGCTACCAACAAACAACAGACATCTGCAGCAACAACTAAAGTCATCATGAGAGGCTATTCAAAAAGTGTAAGTTATGTAACTTAAACTTAACTTTTCATATGAATGCTTAAGGGTTATACTCCTCCTGGCAGAGAACGGGATCATTCCACAAGAGCTGCTCATGCTCTGACTGAGCACTTCAAATCAAATGCATACGAACCACCTACAGACTAACACTATTTCAAGACTGATTTTTGCTTTCAATATATTTTTTTTCAGTCCATCAGAAGAAAACAAAACTCCCAATTTCAAGTTACCAGGCAATAGCTTGAATTATTCAGTCACGCAATGGTTATGTTTCTATGTAAAAGATCACAGACAATAAATTTCCAAGCAGCCAAGCATCAGCTCTGCTTGCAAGGTGAGGTTAAGGGCACAAGAACACATGTTGAAGCACAACTCATTCTTGTTATCATGTCAGATATTTTGGGCTCTCTTTTTCTTTTGCACATTAATTCCAGTGCTTCAGGGAAAGGCCTCCACAGGCAGAGCCTGAGCATGCCTCTGGTGTTTCTGACAGAAAACAAGAACTGGCTGAAGCTGTTTTCAGGAAAGCTCTAAGCTTGAGCAGTGTTTTATTTACAAACAACAAACCTGCAGGCTACAGACAAGTGTTTCTTGGGCTTTGTGTTTCCATACCTATGAGGATGACTGAGCAGCTCTATACTCTCCTCCCTCTTCTTAATCTAATTGGGAAAGAAAGAAACACACAGAAATGCCCCACACACCCAATATCAGAAAGGTGCAGAGATAGAGCAAATTGTTACCGCAGGTGATGCCAGTTAAAAATTCCCACAACTCCAGTGCAATTCTGGCAATTTATTCCACAGTCTTAACTCATTTAAAAGTGTTGTTTCCTGATTTCCAGCAGCTATTTTTCATTTCTTTAAACTATTTTGCCAGGCACTGGCGGGGGGGGAAGGGGGGGAAGTGACAGACAGAAAAGAAAATATATAAAAATGAGCTTCCCATCACTTTTTACTGATCAGTTCTAGATTTATATATATATGTATCTAAATCTAAAGAAGCTTAAATGTCTACTCATGTTAGCACAGCTCTTCACTGTGCAAATTAATCATACTCCACTTCCTGCCTTTTAATATAAATCAGTGTTGGAAAATCTTTTTCTGTTTATTACAAAAAAAAAAAAAAAAAAAAAATTAAAAAAAAATCCTTGCTAGAATAAAAAAAGGACTCAACAAAGAATCAATGGCAATCAGGATGAAAGCAAAGCCTGACCTGGTCATTGCAAATGCCCATCTTCATTGATTCAGAGGAGCCATGTGTTTTAACTATTGCTACGCCCACACGCAAATTACAATTATTAAACAAAGATAGCAGCTGCTTATCACAAGAGATTCTCAAGCTGCTGCAAACAAAACTTCAGGCTGAAGATATTTTTAAATGGATTAGCACATTTATAAAATAAAAGTATTTCTTTTCCCCTCTCACAGTGGCTTGTTTATTTTTAACCAAGCAGTTAAAGCATGCTGCTCCTAATCATGTCTGAGGGCACTGCAAGATAGCATTTTCAGGAGTACTGGTGTGATTCAGGCCATGCTGTCTGGCTCAGTTGGAAGCCAAACCCAATCTGAAGAAACACAGGAAATACAAAAAGCCTTGGCTTTCCTGGCCCTCCGCTTTTAGTGTGTTAAAAGAGAACATTGCTTGAAAACAAACTCAGCCATTTGGTTATCAATTCACATTTAATTTCATGGTGTTCTCCAAGCAAGGGTATTTTAAAAAGTCTTTTTCAGCACAGACATTTGAAAAGTGAAACAGCTTACAGAAAAGACTCCAAGAAACATCTGAAATTCTAAATGCAGTTAGGAAAGAGGCCAAGAGATCTGTACAAACCCACTCTACCAACTTAAAGAAAAAAAGAGTATGACTTGATGAAGTGATTTTGAGTGTTTAAATCTTTAAAGAATTTGATTCAACTTAAGATCTTTGTTTAAGTCACCATTTTTATCTGCTAAGCACAACAAAGAAACCATCAGAACCATGACAGAATTAACCGCCTCTAGGGCTGCAGGAGCCTTGTGTTCTGTGGCAATGCATAACAAAATCCTCCCAGATATGTGACATCACCACTTTTCAGGACACTGCATTATCAGTTTTTGGTATTTGATTTTTCAAATTGGACAGGTTTCTACATCCCATCCAACAGTCTATTTTTCTATGACTGAAAGAAGAAACTGGATGGACATCTCCATAACTGTCCCATTAAAGAGGCTCTATCAGCATATTCCCCTTCCAAATACATAGCATTCCACATGTCAGAGCATTTTAAAGACCCACAGATTTGTCACCAGTTCCTTGGCTGTGTACATTACATAAACCAAAAAATGTATTAATGCAGAACAAAATTTGAGACAAGTAAACAGTCTGTTATTAGCAAGGAACAGACAGATGTGAATTTGTCTATCACTTCTCTAAACAACTCCCAGCATCAGAAGAGATTCTCCATCAGTGGCTAGAAAAGTTCCCTGACCCAAAGCTAACCACCTGCAGTGTTGTTCCACACCAGCAGTACCACCTTGGGCCCTAAACAAACCACAGCAAGCTGTGTGCCAGAAGGTAATTTGTTTTCTCTTCCCTATAAGAAAAAGCAAAAATTATGCTCAAATTCTAGATGCACCGGGTTGTACACAGGAATGTGGTTACTACTCAAGGTCATTCAAGGAAGGAGCTGCAAGCTCAGATGCAGAAACATGTGAAAAATGTAAACAGTCTCAACACCACGATTTTGCTTTAACCTCTTTAGAGGTCAGGTTATCCCTCAGTGCTGCTTTTTGAAAACAATCCTCCTGCAGTCTGCCACTGTGCTGTGTGTTCTGACCCAACAGTCACAACCTAACACAGCAAACACATCTGCAGTGAGGATCACCTCGGGAGAGCATGGCAATGTTATTTAAAACATTAATGCTACCCTGAGATCATCTTAGATTTACCCAAACAGATTTGCTAGCAGATCTGCTCAAGGTACCTAATGGTGGAGGTTGCCATGGGAACACGGTACAACTACACACTTTGCCATGACAACCAGGCCTCCCTGGAATACTAATGAGTGCCCATGGCAACAGGAAGCTAAAGACAAGATGTCTGGGGACCAAATATTTCATGCATCATTTATAACAAAAGCTATAAATATATTTGTACGCTTCCTATGTGAGATTTGACGGGTTTTGGTACCCTGCAAAGCACCACATATGGGGCAGTATTGCAGAGTGTAAAAATTGTGTGGCTGCAGTATAAATGGAAAATCCTATTTCGAGGCAAAGCTGTGGCTGAAGTTCAGTTCCACAAACAACAACAGAAATGTCTGTAGCCAACGTGCCCCACGTGTGCATCACCTTGCACATGAACACTACAGCCAGCTCACCATGGAACAGTTACCTGCACACAATGCTTTGTCTGGGCTGTGGCCACCAAAAAGCTGCTTCCTACCCAGTGCAGAATCCTGTACCAAGCATGGATCTGTTCTCCAGATGGCAGCTACAGCAGCTCGTGTTGTGAAGGCAGCAGAAAGCATTGCCTTGGTATTTCAGGAAAGGCTCATGACAAGAGATCCTTGTTACTTTATAGGAATGTTCCAGCAACTCAGTCCATGAGCAGTGTTTTACATTTATTTGTTTACAGAAAAACAATGCACTATAGCAAGTTACACATCAGAAAAAATGTTGGCATTAAAAGTGAAAAAAATCATCAGTTAAGTGACACCTGGTGCCTTTTTTTAAAGTGCTCTCTCTACAGATGAATTTCAGAACACTTTCTAGATATTTTACACAGATTATCAAAGTCTAAGACATTTTCAGGCATCCTGCCAGAAACCTCCTATCACTTAAAAAAGAGGCAGTACCAGCTGGAAAGCCAATGCTGCTCATCCCAAAAGTACTCTGTGTGATAAGTCACATCCAGAGACAGCAAAATTTTAGGTCCCAGGAATCACAAGTGCCAGGATTCAGCTCACATCAGCAGTGCAGAAACCAAAGGTAATAAATCCTTTCTAGGGTTTTTCCTTATTTCTTATTATTTGGTTTTATTAGGTTATAAAAGTTTATTAGATGGTAAGTCTCCTTGCATGAGCTCCTCCTCGAAAGAAAAAAAAAAAATCAGGAAAGCATTGATAAGCATAAAATTAATTTTCTCCTCTCCCTAAACATCCATGATCTGTGATATGCATTTATTAGCCATCTTCCAGGCGTAAATGGACCAACTGCTGCATTTCCTCAATGACAGAGCACAGAGGTCAGCAAGAAGGGATAAAGAGCTGTTCTTTGTGTGAGATACTTCACAATAGTCCCATGGCTGCAGGGCTGCTCAGGTGCCAGATTCTCACTGCTTTTGACCACAACTGAGGTGATCCCAGTGGCAAAACCCCCAGTCCCTTGTCCCTTCAGCAGATCTCCTCAGCCCCACACCAAACAGGAACTTCCTGGCCTAGATCAGATGCATCAGCCACAGTCACCCATCTTCTCACCTGCTGACAGCTTAGAGGGGCCAGAAGGAACCTCAAGTACACACACTTAGGAACCCCACAGGATGGCACATAACAGGGTCTGTATCACTGACTGTTTTCTCACAGCTGTAACCCAAACAAGTCATTCTCCTGCGTGCTGCAGGAATGTCAAAACCAGACAAACTGGGAAGATTCCCACACATGGAAGTGCTGGAAATCCTGATCCCAGGAGGTAGGTAAAAGGTGTGCAGATGTGGCACTTCGGGACATGGTTTAGTGGGGGACTTGATGATCTTACAAATCCTTCCAGCTTAAATTATTCTATGATTTTATGACTATATCTGAGGCCAAAGTGTTACAGAGCAGAAATACCTCAGTAGCAGTGCAACCTAGCACAGGAGACTAACCTGGACTAATCACTGGCAAATCCCTCTTCTGTTTCCAAATGCTGCTGGCTGAGGCCACAATGTTCTGAACACGCATATACAAACACAATATTAAACCAACACCACCACATTCAGAGTTATCAGATTAGTGCAATAATCACACTAAGAGTTTTCAGTGAATTGCAATTCAGTGTTAATTGGCATATTTGGAGAGACCTAAGGAAAAAGTGTGGGATGAAACAGCAACACAAAATGCAGGCCATGGCCTTGGCACTGAATTTAAGATCTAGTCACTTTAAATAGTATCCAAGGACAAAAAAAAATATATTATCAGGATAAATGAGCACTTTTGTTCCATAAACTTCAATCGATACAGATTAAGACAGGAACAAAAAGAGAAGAAAAGGCAAGCTGCTTTTGTAAGTGGTCCAACACAGTGCAGATTAACACATCCAACAAACAAACATAGCCTCTAGTGGATGTTCAAGCAACAAAGTTTCTCAGAGGGGCAGAACTTGCATTACTTTTGTGATAAAACACATCATTACTCTACAAAATTTGTCATCTTGAACCTAATCTGTTTGCACAGGAACTGATTCTAATTATTAATTTTCAACTCTTAATTCCTTTAAATATCACAGAGCCCAATACACAGTCCAGCATTTCTTCTGTCAACACAGAGATCCAGTTTTAACAGGAGCCGACTACAAAGACAGGAAAAGCACATTTGCATTAAATTTCAAGATTACACAATAGCCTATCTAAGCATGCATGGCAAAGACTACTTTTTTTTATTCTAACCCTATTTTTCCATTAATATTTGGGGCTGTCGTTTGTTGGTTTGGGGTTTTCTTTTTCCCTCCAAGCTGGTATTTTTCACTCTCTCTCTTACATTCCTCTTTGGGATTGTTTTATTTTATGTCAGGGGACATGACAGATGGTTCAACAGTATCTCCCACCAAGAAAAATATAGAATTTAATTGATCTGTGGCCAGCGGGGGCAATTAATACTTAGGAAAAAAAAAAAAAACACAAAACACTTAGATAGGCACTGAGTTATGAACACTGTCAATGGATAAGCTGTCCTAAGAAAAAAACGATAATTTCAGCATGACTGAGGCTGGAGGCCTGGTTGCATATCTGCTCTTTATTTCTTCCCAACAGCAAATGCAGCGATATGCACACAGAAATCCAGTGTTTCATATGTGGAATGCACTTGCACACTGTGACCACAGTCTCTGCATCACTCTGAAAAATACAAGGACCCATCTTGTTCAGGAGGGACTGGCAGCACTGCCAATGGCAGCCAGGCAAGCAAGGCAAGTTAAGAACAGCAACAAGATGTCATTTCCCAAATAAACCAAATAAATTCCTCCTTACATAACTGACAATTAAAAAGGTTTCATCTCCTGGAAAATATGGGAAGTCGCATAAGCCCTATCTAAAAAACACACATTAAGATCCACCCCAGTCAGTTTGGGCTATTAGAGCCTTAAATCCTCTTAATCATTCCCATGCTATTATTTTGTGTTTCCTTGTTAAAAAAAAAAAAAAATCAACACCTTTCTGCAAGGTTTGGTGGGGGGTTTTTTGTTGCTGTGGGTTTTTTTGGTTTTGTTTTTTTGGGGGTTTTTTTGGTGGGTTTTTTTTGGTTTTTTTTTTGTTTTGTTTTTTTTTTTTTTTTTTTTTTTTTTTTTTTGTTGGTTTGTTTTGTTTTTTGGGGGGTTTGTTTGGTTTGGTGTTTTTTTGCGGGGAGTTGTTTTTTGGGGTTTTTTTTTAATCCCTCTTCTCAGTTAATACACTTAGCTTGCAATAACCTCTCACTTTCCCCCTCGGCCCCCCACCCTAGCGGTATTGAATAGCTGCGTTACTTCAGGGAACAGTCATAAACGTGAATGATGGCACTTGAAGCTGCTAAACTGATTAAATGCTGAAAAGAAGGATCAATTACCAGAGAAAGGCAAGCTGGGGAGCCATACATAACACACTGCAGACAGAACAAAGAGCTCCTACTGCCCCGACTTAGCACAATCTGTGGAGCAAAAAAAGAAAAGCAAAGCATTTGGGCTTTCCTCCTCGCAGCTTAGGCTATCCACCTTCCACCAACAGAGTCAGGCAAGAGCAGCACACGCTGACAAACTGAAACTCCTCAGAAGAAATAGGGAGAGAAAGGAGCTACGTGTTTGGGCAGAGGCAGATGTGCTCTCTCTCTCCAACGTTTCACTCAGCATCCACCTATCCTCTAGGACATTAGAAGTCTATTCGTTCTGCATTTCAGATAAAAAGCGTTCACTTCCAGGGGTCCTTGTTCAAATGCATGCAAAGGCAAGCACGGGAGATAACACAAAGCTACCACCTTTCGAAGCACAGTTATCCTGTTCAGCAAGGCACTTCCAGATTATGCATGGGAATAGCCCTCAGGAGAAAGGCTTTAAACCAAAAGAGCAATCTCGTGACTTTTTTTTTGCCAAGATGTTCTGTAAAACAACAGCAAGAATAGAAAGCACAACCTTTTTGAGCAGGGAGGAAAGGGAAAGAAAAAAAGGGGGCAAAAAAAATAAATCCGTCACGACCCAAAGGGAATTTCCTGACTGTGTAACAGCCACTGATGTGACTCAACAGCTCGTGGGAACAAAACCATGCCCTCCCTGAACTACGGGGAGTGCCCACCTCAAACAGGCTGGTTTAAACGAGATCCGCACCTTAAACCCCTGAGCGCCGGCAATGGCAGAGCACCTCGGGAGCTCCCCGGGAGCTGGGCCCGCTCCGCCGGCCACAGCCGCGGGGGCTCGGTGCCATCTGGTGGCCGCTGCTGCGGGCAGCGCTGCGCTCCCCCGAGGAGCACAAAAGCCGGATAAACACCTGTTTGCCACACGCCCCTCCGGGCGTGCTCGGGAGCTCGGTAATGCCACAGCTCTGCGCAAGTGGGTCAGTGACAATGGCTTATTGTTCACTTCGGTGTTTTCACTTCTTCAGTGAATGAATTCTTCCTTCCCCTACGCTTTTCATTCACTTCCCAACTATACCAGCTTCAGAGCCATTATGGAGCTATAAGCTCCAACAATAAACCGAAGAGGTGTTATCTTTTATTAAGCTGACTGATAAAGGTGGGAGAAGAGAAAAGGAGAAAGTCATTTCACACAATAAAAACCTTGTGCAGTTTCCTCTCTTCCTGACAGATTATAAAAGCCAAAGGTTATGCAAGTTTATATGAGACCTTTTCTTTTTATATCTTGAAATTACTACTGCTAAAACACTTCCACTAGAATTACTAACACCACCCACCTACAGCAGCTCGAGGCCTGTGGCTTCTTTTCCTTTTTCTTAGTATATGTCACCCAGCTCGGGGATACTTGTTTCGAGGTGAGCATCTGGCGTTGCCATCATTCAGAGATAAGAGTCTGCTGTGCAACATCCCATAATGCGAGTGCTATTTAACCAAATGACAACTGTCCCCTGACACACTAAGAGCAATGCCATGTCATTTGTAACACTTGGGCACAGACTCCAGGCAGTGGGTGTGGGAAGCATGCACTGGCAGCTACAACTCAGAGCCCTGCATATGCTTGATGAATAAGTTGTAAAATAGTCAAAGGCAGAGGGAGAAACAGTGGAGTCAGGACTTGAAGGATAAATTTGAATTTGGTCACTCCTGTTTCTAGTTTTTTCTTCAGCTCCACCAAATGCTGACAAAGGTGACGAGTTGCACATTTTTTTTGATCTCTCAGCAAATTATTCAGAGAAAGCTGAATATCTTGCAGGAAAAGAAAATGCTAGAATAGTTGAAATAAAGCTATAAGTGTTACTAATAACTGGGCCATGGTGCCCAGACTGTATTCCAGTATTTGTCTAGAAGCAGATACACATCTCTGTAGCCACTCTGCTTGACCTGAATCAGTGAAATGTGGCAAAATAATACCACACAATGATTGCTGGGAAGGATGATAGAATGGGTGATTGCTTCCAGCAAATATGCAGGAAATTAAAGTGCCTTCCTTCCTGCACTCCCAAAAATGGTCTGAGTACACAGAGCAAAATTTAGAGGAAGCACTTAAACAGCAACACTGGTAACAGGGCACTCTGATCCTGACAGCAGGCATAGAAAGAAACAGAAGTGAAAGTGTTGTGAAGGAATAAAACAAGCAATAAGCTTGATTTCTGGCAAGTAAGAGGGAGTTAACAATGTAATTAAAAAAATCAGATATCTACAGAAAAAAAACCAACCCTAACAAACAAAAAGCAAACAAACAAGAAAAGAAAACAAACAAAAAACCTAAACAAAACCACCTTTATCCAAGCATTATTATAAAATAAGTAAGGGGCAAAAAATCTGGAACACAATTGTGGTAAGCATGTCTGACTGTCCCACGAGGGCCCTGGCAATGCAGGGCAGCACAAAGCTTTAAGAGTAGCCCAGCCACACATGTTCTCCCTCACTGGTCTGTGCTCTGAAGAACACATCAGGCCTACAGCACAGACTAAAAGCTTCCCAAGTGTGTGCTGAAATCCTGTGATTTTGGTTTGCGTCAAGCCTTACTGCACATTTGCAGAAAGGTGAAAGAACACACGCACTCCAAGTCTGCTGCTGCCTGATTTAACACACAAAACAACTGTAACTACAAACATTCACGTTTCTTTATAGAAAATAGTGCTCCACACATACTCCTGCTAGAGGGGAAAGCCACACACATGGCACAAGAGCCATCACATCCAGCAGCTGTTGGATGTTCCCTGGTTTGGACAAGGGCTCTGAGCCTGCTGAGTCATTTAAAGCTCTTGGTCATCATCAGAAGTTTTACAAGCCTATCCATAGACCTCCCTATGGTTCTGAGAAAACATCTTTCAACTAAAAAAATGGCACAAAAGACTGCAGTCAACATGTTTTAACTACACCATTAAGAGGCTACGAATGAAACACTCTCTCTCTGACCACCTTTGTTGTTTCCACTCCCACACCCCGCCCCCAATAAAGGCATTGGCAAATTGATTAAACAAGTAAATTTACTAATTTAGTCAGGTCAGCTAGGGAGGGCTGACTGACTGCTTTCTGTGAAGGTTAAAAATACAACACCCAGAGTCATTATGCAGTAAGCTTTGTTGCTGTGATCATGCAGCACATACCAGAACGTCTAAAAGCACAAGGACAGGTGATGAATATTAATACCTTAGGATCAATTCCACATCCCTATACTGTAAAAGTGTTATTGCTGGTTGCCATTCTCCAAGACCCTTCTCATTTCAAAGTCACATGGTATAAGACTATGCTCTGCAACATAATTATTCTCTTAAATGTTTTTAAACTACAAACCTCATTCCGTGCAGACCACTACAGGTTGGTGTGATGATCCTTGAAGTACTAATTTTGAAGTATTATGAAGTCTAAGCCCAAACTTTTCTGCTTTGATGTCTCATGGTTCACTGAATAAACATCATGTTACTGCACTGCACACGAGAACACTGTACTTGCTATTGGTGTTGTGCAATCACAGTTGGAAGCGTGGAAACATAAGCTTAGCAAGTCAGCCACCTTTCCCTACTACTGACATTAGTTTTGCTCCTAGTAACAAGTATTAGGGATCCCAAGTTTTTCATTAAGCGATTGAGTTGTATATTTCCCTCATATTTTCTCAATGGACAGGATCCTGGAGGATCTAATGAGAAATTTCCTGTTCCAGAAAAAACCTTTCGTGAAGTTTCCATGCACTTAGTAATGTCTTTCTCTCTAGGAGGGGAAAAAAAAAAACAAAAAAAGTGTCAATCACCACATGAACAAATTTCCTGCAAAGAACTGATATAATCTGTGATGATGATGTACAAGCAAACACATATGAGTATTTGGAAAATAAATTCATATACTACTTCTAGAAAAATGAAGTTAAATACTACTTCTAGCAAAATGAAGTTCTCTGAATAGCAATATCATTGATGCAATTCATGGTCCTGACAAGACAGGAACATGGTTTGGGGTATATGAATTGACTTACATTTCACATACCAGGACTAAGCTCAGTCATGATTCTTACAAAAAGTGAATTTTTTTATTTCAC
The DNA here is from genome assembly GCA_016584745.2 of Phylloscopus trochilus trochilus. Lineage (NCBI taxonomy): Eukaryota > Metazoa > Chordata > Aves > Passeriformes > Phylloscopidae > Phylloscopus > Phylloscopus trochilus. Next base: position 29,666,919 of record WQNJ02000014.1, read on the forward strand.
AATCTAAGTGCCTTCTTAAACTAAACCAACAAACTTCTGTTTTGCAATAGCATTGCAAAACAACAGTTAACCTCCAGGCTAATAATCAAGACACTGAAGGACTGCTGACATTTGGAGGTTTGGAAGAGAGATGCAGCCCCATGAAGAACTGCTATCAGAATTGAGAGCACCATTGAGACCACCACCACCAGATATTCATGCAGTCAACTCTCTAATCAAATTCCTTAGCATGTCTGAACAACAAAAACCAATCCTATAAAATAATTATATTTGGGAACTAGGCTAAGACCTAAATATATCACTAAGTCTATAGGTCAGGTTTCACATACAAGATATGAGTAAGTACAAAGTGGAATTTATTAATTTTCTGTTTATAAAAATAACAGGCAAAGCAAAAAATGCAGGTTAAAAATCCATCAGTTCAAATCCTACCAAAAAGCGGCACAGAAAAATCATCATTCCTTATTTTTGTATCATACATATTAACAGCTGGAATACTTTTAAATTATACATAACATGATATATGAATGCACGTGTTATGAAATAAGGCAGACAATTAGCCTAAATGTCTGCAACCATCAGCCTTACGTGTTCCTGTCTATGCAGATACACAGTTCTGCACACCACAGTGTTCTGATCTAATACTACAGTTTTAATACATCACTTATTTATCACTTACTGTAAAAAGAAAGTTGTTTTCTTCCTCATTCTTTTCCGAATGCTTCACATGCCCTTCCTATATCAACTTCAAAATCATGTTTATTTTAAGAACCAATAATGCAAAACTACCCTTCTTCCCTAGGCACTTGCCCATGGAGCTCAGATTCAGACTCAAGTGGAAGCAGACTTTGTGCCACGTCCACTGCTTCAGGACTAGTCTATTATTCAATTTTATTTTATTTTATTTTTTTTTAGGACTGAACTCAGAAACTGTAAATAGAAAAAAAGGCTAACAATACAATTTAAAGTGATCATTTAACCAAGTAACTACATTTTGGCATCACCTTGATCTACCAGGTAGAGCTAGTATGGACTGCCCTTATGCAAATTGGTCATTTCAGTTTGTAAAAAGCAAACAGCTGTGAGACTGAATAAGTGAGTGGAACTGAAATTGCCAGAGGCAGAGACTCTTACCATGAGTTGTTTGTAAGTTACAACAAGAATGTACACCTTAAAGGCAAGAAGAAACTCTTGTCCTTTCTAAAACTGTATGCAGAAAACAACAAATGCTTGCCTTTTTATGAAAATATCTTTGGTTACAGAGCATTCTTTTGGTTCATTTATCCTTTTCCTTGACAAACAGATGCATACTATAATCAAAATATCACAAAGAATGAAAAAGAAAGAAAGAGCAGGCAGAAATAGGCAAGGAAATGCAACCATCAGCAAGCCACAAGAGCTGACCCCCAGACACTTGTTCCAAAGCCTGGTAGCTCCCAAGGTAAGGAGGTCTGGAGACCACAGGCAGGACTGCCTCAGGTCCTACAGTAGCAGAGCTACTGGAAGATCATTGGTCAGGTAAGACCACGAAGATCCCATGATTTTGTTTTTTAAAGTTTTAAGGAGTGCCTGCCTATAACACAACCCTATTTTTGTAAGGATGAGAAATGCATACCTGTTGGGCACATGGTCCTACTAACTATATAACATAAAGGACACAAAAAACCCTCTTTGGTTTCTTAAACCTGTTCCACATCTTTGAACAGCCTCCAAGCTGGATCTCAATTTTATTTTTGGTAAACTTTAACAAAGGTTGGTGGCAAAGCTGTTTAATGGGCATGTGACACAATTAAGCAAGCCATTTTGTGAGCACTGGAACTTACCCTGCCTGCTCCCCAGCCCAGCTTAGATTCTTTGCTGTGTGGTAACACAGCTAAGCCCACACTACAGTGCATGAACTGGGAATGTGAATTTGTCTGCACACCTATTTTCAAGAGGCTTGTGGAAAACTAGCTTTGAACTATTTCTGCTCTGTCAAATTTAATCAAAAGCAGCCAGGAAGTCCAAACTGTCTTGAGAGTCAGTAGAGAGATACTGACAGAAAAGATTACTGGTGCAGGAAAATCCAGATGAGAAGTACATTCCCTCACCAAAAACATTCTGTCAGCTCGTTGCAGGGTTATGTATTTAATAGGTCATACAGTAACACACTTGGCAGATGAAAGTATATAAATTATTTGCCTGGGATCTTGGTCTTCTCTACCAGCTATCCCCAGATGATTACATTTTGTTAGCAGAGCCACCATGGGCAGTTTTAGGACTCAGACTTCTTCCCATACTTGGCTCTGCTCACAACTTCTGCCTTACTTCTTGCAGCTGTCAGCTCCTGCTAGAGTCCTCACCAGCCAGCAAAGGCTGTGAAAATGAGAAATAGGACAGCAGCTCTCAGTAACTCAGGATTCTGTGCCCTGATCTCTCCTCCAGCTCTCACAAGTGCCTCTGTCTGTGCCTGCTGCCTTCCCAAGCCAGCTGATGACAGCAGCCAGATGAACTGGAGTGGACTGTGGGAAACAGCAAATCAGCTGGACACAGCCAACAGGAATGGAAGCAGACACCAGGGAGGTTCACAGCTTTCCCTCATCAACCTCCCTGCACACGAGCTATGTTGCCACCAAAGCTCTTCAGACCTGTACAGCTTCAGCCTCTGTGGGGCACTGGGCAAGTACAAGCGTATATCAGATCCCAGGCACTGATGCTAAACCTATGTACAGATTGATCTAATCTTGGAGCTAAATCAATTAAGTGTAAGTGAAAATAATATAATAGCTCCCCTTTGACTAAATCCAGAAGTTTAAATAGCTACAAATCACACCCTTCCTCCAATACCTTCCCTGCTTTCCCAAAACATTCCAACAGCATAAACTGTTTATACTTCAGAGGCAAGTACATACAATAGGCACAGAGCTTGTTTCCAACACAGTAGAGAAATAATTACACTGAACTTTTTACCTCCCACCTGCAATTCCTCCCCAAAAGAAACAATTGCAAGGCTAAACAGTGATTTAGCTGAATGTTGACACTGTGGTTCAACAACCTCCATGGTGCTCACACGAAACAATTTTTATGCATCCTCAATAACCAATAAAATTCACAGCAGCAAAAAAAAAAATAATAAAAGGAACAAGTAATTTCCTAATCCTGGAGCTGTTAAACCTTTGGAAGTATGTATGCTTTGGGGAAAAAAAGGAATAAGTTGTTTTCTTTCACTCTCTGATGGAGTCTTATAATAAAAACAGAGAATTTTTCACACCTAAAATACCTAGCTGAGCCAAACTTCCTTACAGTAACTGATTTACAGGCCTATTTTTTTATCAAGTGACCCCAACACAAGATCTGTGTTTTAGCTTCAGCTTTAAGGCTTCAATTCAGTTTTCTCCACCTTGCACTGAGTCTTTCAGGAAGACTCTTGACTCAGTCACAACAGTGCTACCGATTTCTGGCTGTAATGCAGGAGTACATGCCTCTTCTGAAGAATAATTCATCAGGTGCTACAGTCCAACAGAAAGCATAAATACTCACAGGAACTGTCCAGAAATACAGTCAAAACCAACAAAAACAGCACAATATTAGTATAAATTGGGTAGAAATTCTTTTACTCTCCCTTTTTTGTCAGGGAGTAAACAAAAATGTTTGCACTGCAGTGGAAGGATAGAAAGTCATCCGGACTTCACTAATTTCAGTGTGAAATTAAACATCCACTCCTGACTCTGAATAGCCTTTCAGGAAGCAAAGTAGTAAACTTGGATCACAAAATCAGGTTTAAAATGGCAACAGCTCTGAGGGGGTATTTATCCTGTAATTTTTTGTGGTTTCACCTAAAGACTGAGTCCTGCAAAACACTTGTGGCTCTGCAGTTGATATTCCATATTTGATTTCTTATAGGCAAGAAATCATGATCAGTAAATTTATACATAAAAATATAGTCCAACTCTCCAGAAGAAATTAGCCTGCAAATAAAACTGAAAAGAAAAATACAGCTTACAGAATTTTCTTAGCTCAGAAGGTCTTCAGTGTACAGGACTGCTCACACAGCTCCTGAAACATCTTATTCCATCCCCCACCCTCAGGGACCTCACAATTTTGCAAGACACAATTTCAGTCTACAGTTTATGAACATTATAAACTGACCAGCACAGAATATGCTTCTCAAATCTCTGCTTTCTCACTTTCTCAAAAGAAAGAGCCCCAAAATCTTGTGACTAAAAGGCATCATATTATCCCAAACAAAATAATGGGGAGGTGGGAACTGGGCAAGTATAGAAATGCATATATATATATATATATAATCTTTTTCTTTCGTAAAAGCTGATTCTTAGAAGTCTGACTTGACAAAAGCACACATCGTGTTCATTTGTGTCACTTGTGACTCCCAAAATGCCATTCTGTGCAGCTGTTGGAGGGAACTCTAAGCACTGTTTGTAATTAGATTAAATGCAACGAAAAACAAACCAGATCTAATTTGGGAAGATCCACAGTCAAACATCTTAAGGCTAAACTCTTAAATTTAAGATAAAGCAGCTGTTTCCATCTTTGCAGTTTCTATGCCAAAATACTCCCCATTCCTGAATTAAGGAACTGTCACTTATTTATAAGAATTTCACTCTTCAGATTCCATGGCCTCTGGAGCAAGGCAATTTCTAGTTTTCTTTTATTCTCAGGGTTGGGAAAACCTCTTTTACAGAAAAATAAAACAAACTAGAAAAACCCTACCGCAGGTCTAAAGTAAAAAGCCCTCATTTATCCCCTCACTTCAGGATATACACTACAAATTGAGTATAACCACTTACGTCAAAACTTAGGGATTACAGCCTCTTCGTTGGCAAGTTATTTGACTAAAATATTTTTAGCTTTTTTTTTCCTTTAAGTTGGCATTCAACAGTGAATGAGCTGAGCTGTTTTTATCACTAATTCAAACAATCACACACTCCATTCACTACAGAAACATGAAAGTCTTTCCTCAGGTTCTCCTTCCACAGTTCTTCCTTATCTATTTATTCACCAAGAAAACATTTGAGAGTTGCCAATACCAACATGACTGGCGTTCTTTTTGCTTGGTAACACTACAGAAATATTAAGATGATACAAGGAAACTTTTATTTTGTTTTTCTTGTCCTGATGGCATAGACTAAAACCACTTATTTTGAGCAACGTTTTACATACACTCTGCAGAGAAATACTGTACAAGCTTACTGCACACTGACAACTCAATTTCTATTTCCACCACTGCACAAAGATCCAAACTACAGGAGAAACTCCCTCAAACACACAAGAGTAAATAAATGCACTTTAACTATGCTACAGGAAGAGTGTGAAGGGCAAGAAGTCTTGGAAAATTAGGCATGCATACAGGAAAAGGTCAGTTTGTGAAAAGAGGTAAAACCTGCTTATCCAGGGATGTCTAGAAGCATGGGGCAAAGAGCCAAAGGAGAGAATTCCCACCACAGGACATGATTCCGTGTGTTACCCTACACATCCTGAATCAGGGACTCTCTCAGTACACAGCAGAATTTTTTTTTCTCTGCTTGTTCACTTCAAGATGCCTAAATTCAAACTTACTGTTGAGACAGAGGGAGAAGGAAAAGATGCAAGCCTCCATCCCAACCCCTAGCTCTGGGATTTTCCTGCTTCTTTTGGGTTGCAGTTACCTGGCAGGTTCCTCAGTTACATCACACCCATTGTGTGTGTAGCTTGTAGGGCAGTGAAAGCACCCCAGAACTGAGACCCATTTGCATTTGACAAGTCTGTTCTTGTCACATGGAAGTTCTTTAAGGATTGCAATGGGCTTCCCAAACATCCACACAGAACCCGGGTCTTTATCTGACACCGGCTGTTCTTTCAGATTCTTTAGGGACACCTCTCAGAAGACTCTGTGCAGATCCTTCTCACTCCAGCACATCCAATGCATCAGGGTAGCAAAATGAAATACCTCTGACATCACAGTTTGCAGGTAAAACCTCCCACCTTACTTTCCAAAGCCTCCTTAGCACAGCAGAAGCTGCTTGTATTTAGCATTTCAAATCAATCTCAGTGCTAGTGGCAATGCCAGAGAACAGCTTCTCTCTTTGAAAAGAGCACCTCATTTTTTGAAGAGGAAACTCTAGAGTTCCTTTACAAGGAGGCACACCAAGAACACCTGGATGGGCATGGAGTGGGGAAGGATGAATGAGGAACAAATATGCTCAGGTCTGATTGGAGAAAAAAATAATCTGTGCTGTCTTGCTTTGCAATGACTTCACTGCTTCTTCCATGTGATACATTCTGAACATGAACTCTACAATGGATTTGCTGGTTTAGCAATTCCTAACAGATGGCAATCAGTGCATACACAAATATGGCTTTTAGGAGCAAAATATTTACCATTCATTTAGAAAAAATATAAACCCAGACCCATTTTCTGCCTGTTCTACATCTTTCATCTATTGCTAACTTGCACTACTTTGACCTGGGTTTTCATTAGCATCAGGATATAGATTGTTTTTTCAAATGTGACGCTTTCTCCCAACCCTTATTGCTTCAGTATATCTGTTATACATACAGATCTGAAGTTAATATTCATACATATTTCTGGCTTACGTACACGTGCTGCACCTACAGTTCTTCAGGATCACGTCAATTTTAAAAAGGCAAGCTTCTGAAGACTAAAAGCATATTCTTTTCCCTATACTAAAGCCTCAACCTTTCCCAATCAAAAACAAAAGTCCACCTGCTAATTCTGAAGTGCTCCACCCTGACTGACAACACATCCAAATATCACAGAATCACCTTCCAGATCATCCAGTCCAACCCATGCCCTAACCCCACGGCACCGAGTGCCACATCCAGTCTTTTTCTAAACACATCCAGGGACTGTGACTCCACCACCTCCCTGGGCAGACCATTCAGGTACTTCATCACCCTTTCTATAAAAAAGCTTCTTCCTAACATCCAACCTCTATTCCTCTGGTGCAGCTTGAGACTCTGTCCTCTCATTCTGCCAGTTGGTGCCTGGAGAAAGAGACCAACCCCACCTGACAACAGCCACCTTTCAGGGAGTTGTAGAGAGTGAGCAATGAGCAGGGAAAAAATATCTAAGATATTTGAAGTTTATACAGTTAAAATATTTCCAAAGAAGAACTTGAGCAAAAGTCCCCAAACATTATATATGTTCTGAATGTAAAGACTTATTTTCACTTGTACACCTAAGCACAGGAGAAAAACTATTTGTATACAAATGCAAATTAAAGAACTTTCTGCTAGTCCTAAAATATGCCATGAAATACATGTTTCTTCCAACTCAAAGCATTTTACTACAATTTAGGGAAGATTATTATTACAATGTTGCCCTCTTTAATTTATTTTTTTTTTCTACTGAGCCTGCAATTTTCTACTTGGCTAATCATGTAGACATGATTATGAAACAAAAATATACACTTCACTGAGTCTCAACTGAGGAGCTGGGAGCTCATTTATTAGAAGTTAGCCATGTCAAAGAAATGAAAGCAGATAAATAGAGTTTAATGCTGACTAGCATTAAAACAACATCAGTTTTCACACAGGGTTTTTTTTCCCCTCAAGCTGTGGCAGGGAATAGGGAAATGAGAAAAATTATTGCAGCACCCTACTTATTTAACATTTGTTATTTAGATTAATTGTTGTTTATGGCAACTGTTATTTAAAAATAAACTACAATATTTCATAATAAATAACCTATGTATTTGAATACAGACTAAAATATCCTTATACCACATTAAAATATACATTAAAAAGATTAAGCAATGTATTGCTACCTAATTTTTTTGCTCTTAATTGATTTAACTGGTAGAAAAATGAAACAAATCTGTAGATCCATTTTCAAATTAAACTCACTTTTTACAACTAGCAGTTGCAAAAGTGGCCCTTCCATCTTTAACAAAAGCATTTGCTCATGATTAGATTTTCCAGTGGGTTTTGCACACCTAGCCCCATTCACCTACTGCACCCAGAGATGTGCTGTGAATTTCATCTGAAATTCTACAGCCTCATGTCACCTTGGGCTGCCTGGTTGGTTACACAGGGCACAGTGCTAAATACCCAGAAATACAGTGACAGACATTTCTGTTGACAAGTGCCAAGAAAGAAATAATCACAGTTAAAAACAGACATAAAGAAATAAATTTCAGGTGAGTGACTGACAGCATTAGTGGAAATCTCCAGGAGCAGAAAATGTTTTCTCACCAGACTTTTAGGAAAAAATTTAGGCTTTGGGAGAAATCCAATATCAAAGCTAAGGATGTGTCTCCCTGGTTTAGCAGACAGAACAAGTCAGAGAATTTTCAGCAGCCCCAGAAAGCAGAGAGCTCGCTCACAGTAGGATTCAAGAGTTCCTTGTAACACTAACAGGGAAAATGATCAAGACCTTAGAACAAAAATGAAATATTAGTTTCCACTGGTGTTTGGGGGTTTGTTTGTTTGTTTTTTCTTGGAAGGTAATTCAATGGGCTTGGGAAGTAAGAACCCAGCTTGTTCCACTAAAACAAAAGTATTACATTTCACTAGAAATTGGGGGATTCTGAGTAAAATAAATTCTTGGATAGTCCTTCTGTAGTATTAATTATAGCCTTCTAGGAACAGATATTTGAACATCACAAAATCAGCTTTCAAATGTGCTTTTACTCAACCAGAGAACAAGCACTGCAAGTTTTACCATCATCCACCTAATCGCTGTGAAAAAAAACCCAATCAATTGACGTTGAAGCAGAGAAGGTCACTGTGATGTCAGTTACAAAGGGAGCCACTCCTGCACCCATGTTCAGCTTCAGGGTTTCTATCCATGTCAGCAGGATCCTGAGCCCCAGCTTTGTTTGGCATGGTTCATTAAATGAAAGGCTGTTTTGCAATGACCAGTTTTCTGTTCCAGATTCATTGCCATCACGCACAGCACACATTTATACACACATAGGGAGAACAGCAACACCTGCATCACACACAGCAAGAGTGAGCAATAAATCTTCCATACAGCCTTGGAAGACAGCATTTGTAGGGGATGGACCTTGACAAAACCAGCAACTGTGCACCTGGCCCTGAAAGAAGTGCTAGCAGAGGGTATACTCAAAACTGCTGAATGTGATCACACAGCAGCAGTCACACATTTTCTGTTCATCTTTTATGACAGTCCTAGGAACATCAGTTACCATTTGTTAACCGTTCCACTATTGTTATTTTAATAGTATTTGTACAAGAAAATCAATAGAATGCACAGATACATTTCTAGGAAGGTCAAACTTGTTTCTACATAATACTTAAAAATACACAACTTATACCAGTGCTTTCCAAGGTGCTTAAAGAGTTTTGCTGAAGAGTACTATATATAATTTTAACTGACCAAAACCCTAGCAAGGACAGTGAGCAGCTATTGCAGCTGGATGTGCTGGATGTACTTACATCAGCAACTGATACAAACAAGAACAAAGGGGTTTTACATAATAAAACACAATGTTTGAGTGGTTTATTCACAATACTATTGAAGTATTTTTCAGATACTTCATGCAGAAGGCTTAACATGGTTATCATGCTGAACTGCCAAAATCACCTGCAGCATTTGGAATTGGCACTAAAATAAGCAGGTGACAAAATTATAGATGTCCAAGACCATTACTTCTCTTAATTGATTTAAGTGGTAGTAAAATAAAACAAATCTGTGGATCAATTTTAAAATTAAACTCATTTTCTTACAACTAGCAGTTATAAAAGTGGTCTTTCCATCTTTAAGAAAAGCACTTGCTCCTGATTAGATATTCCAGTTGAGTTTTGCCCGTCCGGCCCCATCCACTTACTGCACCCAGAGATGGAGCAACCTGAATGATAGCAATTTGTGTTGCCTAAATGTCACAGTCCAGTTGCACACACCATGTGGCTGACCAAATAAAATTATCATACTTTAGCCCCTTTCATTACAGTACACCATGTTTAAGTGTAGGGAAAACAGGGCGTAAAAGAAACATTAAATGCACGAGCTTTGCAGAACTTGCTCTTACTCAGCAGTATCTTTTCACACATACTCATCTTCAGTGAAGATTATCTGTAGCAGGGACATAAAACTCTTTCTGATTCTAAACTTCTTTCTCCCCAACATTCAACTTTTGTAATAACCATATTTGGAATATCCCCTCCCAGCAGGGAATATATCTGAGCTCAGTGTGAGGTTGATGATCTTTGTGCATTCACTTTTCAAGCCGTAGATCACCACTGAGTATTGTATTTTCCTTTGTGCCAGGGTTTGATCAAGGGAACATTGTTCAACCACACCACATTCTTTGACAAGTTCTTTAGGAAGACAGACACATTAAAGACAAGAGAAAGAGACTGGAAGAAAGAGATGTGCACTTCATTGGAGTTATGATGGTTGGAACAAATGCAACACAACAAAAAAAAAAAGCCCTTAATTGCCTCAGAGCCATGTTGTTACCTACTCGTACAGCTGTAACAAGCCATTCTAAACTCCTTATAACAAGCCAGGAGAATTCATTTCCAGAACAAAGTACATGTCACTTGGAATGCAGTTTAAACTCAGCCAAAAAATACAGTTGTTTCTGTCCTGTCAAACCAAAATTCACTATGCTAGTATCAAAGCAAATACAGTACTATTATTAAAGTGGGGAGGAAGAACCACAGAAACAATAGCATTCAGGGTACCAGCCAGGGACAAGACAGCTCTTAGAGTTCAGTAACAAAGAACACTACCTAGAATTATGATTTCCTGGACAAAAGCTGTTTGTTTAACTTTTTTTGTATCATAGGCATCCTGATGGGCACATGAATGCAAGTAAAATATGAAAATACTAGTACACCAGCAATGCAATTACCAAATCAATCACAATTCATAATAATAACTTAAAGCTGGGAGCTGGGTCATTGCCCAGATAAGAGGCAGACAGAGAAATATTTGGAAGAGCAGTTACAGGCAGCACAGAATTCTACTGCCCACTCCCACACGAGCCCAGAGGACTGATATCCACTGAGAGCTGCTGATGGTGATGGAGAGGGGCAGGAGGAATGTTAGCAATCTTCCCCTTTTGACCCACATCAGACTGAGATCACAAAGCAGCTTTGCAGGGATGGAGCCCATGAAAAGAAATACAGGCCACCCACAGGAAGGTATGCTGAGCTGACACAGACGGATGCATCTGCATTCTTCTCTTTCTTTTTTTCTTGGACCTGTTTGATTTATGATTCAATTAGAACACCAGACTGTGTATCTTATCTTTATATTGAAACATTGCTGTTATCCATGAGACTTGATAAAAACAGCCTCATTTAGGACTTATTGACCTTCTTATTGCTAGTCCCAGGCTTTCCCAACCACTAAACCAGGTGCAGGTGAACATGTCACAATTTTTCATTCCCTCCCAGAAAGATGTTGTTTCCAATGAATTTCCCTAGAATGCATGATTAGCTCCTGCAGGAGGACTGCTGGAAAACTATATCACTCTTCAGATTTGTCCCATTGTTTGTGAAAGTGTTTGGCTTGCTGCCTGACACCTGGGTTTCCAGCACTTATTTATGAAACACTACATCACAGAAATCAGAGGCAAGGCTCAACCTATTTACATAACACCTTCTGCAGCAGTGAAACCAGGTAGCAAAGCACCTGCCCTGCTCCCTGCCACAACAATCCTACACAGCCCCTCTCCCCCCAACTACAGCAACAAAACACCTCTCAGCAATGTGCTGTGAGATACACCACCTAAATAACTGAAGGCTGCAAAGTTTAGCCTGGATCAATTGAAGGAAAAAGCAAAAACTCCAAGAGCAAGAGTACCATACTGAATTAAAATCTTCACAGAGTGATAACAGAGGGATGGAAGAAAATAAACAGGGTTTTTAGCAGAGCTCAACAGGAGATTAAATGCACCAAGGGAGGGAGGGAAGAAAAAAAACCAAACCAACTAAACAAACAACATGGAAGAGAACGTTCTCTGCTGTGTAAAGAGTATTTGGAACTAAGGCACCTGAACGAGATGTTGAAGGCACAGGTTGAGTTCCCAGCTGAGGACATAAGCATCAAGTCTAAGACCAAGCAAGCCCCCAAGATCAACCTTGTGAGCTACAGGGGCTTATGATCCCAGCTGTAAAAGCTGAGGCCCTGTACTGGTTGCTGTTGTTTTACATAGCAAATATTTATAAGGTGGATGCCATCTAGGAGGCTCTCACCTTTTCCTTCCTCACTGTAACTAGTTCCCACCAAAGGCTCCTATCACAGAGTAAGGCTGTCTCATGCATTTGCAAAGTCATGACCTGTGAAATATTTGCCCTCTCAGACAAATGCGTATGTGCTCTCTCTGCAGTATTCTTTGAACAGGAGCAAGCAGAATCCAGATATAGAGAGGGATATGAAAGGAAACTGGTTCTGCTATCGGAGATTTAAAACATTGAATCACACTTCTAGATCCTTCACCTGCACAATGGGGTCGTGTCTGTGGCACAAGAAGGCATTGCTTTCACTAATTTAAAGCCCAGATAAATTTGAACACAATCTCTTTGTAGCCATTATGCTTAAAACCTCCAACAGCTTCAAGAGAGCGAGCCCAGGTGTATGTAATTTTCTCACTTAAGTGTTGTAAGAGGCTGTTAAGAACATCTTCCATCTTTGTCTTCTGTATCTTACCACACTTCAAAGACAACTTGCTCCACAGTTCTGGGTGATACATGTACCCATTCATGTACCTGGGATGTTGCACAATGCAGTCATATGAGTAGAGATACGGGGTAATAACACAATTACAACACCTGAACTCTAATCTCTGCTGATCCTTACTTAGAAGTAGTGGCCTAAGATATCTACAAAAACCAAGCCCACCAAAACACAACACAATGCAATTTATCTGTTTGAATAAAACACAAAAATACTCATATAGAGTCCCCCTCTTTTTATTTTTAAGATTGTCCATAAACTGTTAGCCTTTACAGAATAGCACTGCGGTCACAGGAGGGTAAGTAATGAATCATTTTTAAGTTTTGAGAAAGTTACTAGATTTATTCATTCCTCTAGTATTCCCTTGAAAGATTATGATAAAGTCAGTACTACTTCTTGTTTGGCCAAGTTAATTAACCTCTCCCTTATAATACCCATCACATGATAACTAGTATATGTTCCTTTTTAATATTATAGAATACTTCCACCTATAATTAGATGCCCTTTTGCTCTCCCTGAATGCAGTATTGATTGTCAGAACAGAAGACCAGCTGACTCACCCTTTCTGTTCAGTTTCAGTTTCTATTCCACCACAAAGATACATTTTAAAGAACACACTGGTGTCACTCGACCTTGCACACTCCCCCCTCACCACACACATGAATCATTCTTTACCTCCTCACCCAACATCACACATCAATCCCTAAAACACCTCCAATCAAGGAGTCAGTCCTGCAGCGCAGAAGGAATCAGCTTCTTGGGACTCCTCCACAACAGAAACAGAAAGCTCCCAAAGAAGAAAGTTGTAAAGAAACAAGGAGGATTCTAATGGCTCAAATGTACTCTCCTCAATAAGCAACACCTGCACCTCCCAGGAGCCTGCCTTTTGTGCTTTTAAAATCACCTGTGGGTTCCACATATAGATCAGATTATCTCAGTGAGTAATTATCATTGTTCAGCATTGTCAGATCCCTTCTGTGGTGTGACTGGGAGCTCTTGGCTCATATAAGTTCAGCAACCTCAAGATGAATTTTCTTCGACCCAAAGCTGAACAGGTGTTCTGAGGAAACTGAATCTGCACAGAAACCACTGTGTTGGCCAAGGCAGCACTAAACTATTAAATGGACAGAAACAAGTCTGAAATTACAGGATGGAAAGGAGATCTTAAACAAAACTATCCCCATACACACCCATACCCTCCCCTCCTCCCCCCCCCCCCCAAAAAAAAAAAAAAAATGAGGGCAAGAAACAGAAAAGCAGATAATCTTCTAAGAGTAAGACACATGCAACAAAAATCTACAGATTAGTAAACTGGGTCAAAACCAAGTTAGAGCTGTTTGCATAACGTTTCTATGAAAATGGAGGTTTTCCACCACAGGCAGCTTCAGACTTCTAAATTTTAAACTCAGAAGAAAAACAGAGACAGCTGCTTGAACATCTTCCTAGTGCTAAGGAATTCCTCACAAACTACATCATCAGCAGCCTCAATATAGGAACAGGCAGAAATTCTGACCCCACAGAAATAAAAGCAGAGGAACTTTTGCTGGTTATTAGTCCAGGGTGTGGTCGTTCATAATCTTGTTGATTTCTGCTTTTTAATAGCAAACTAATTGTCATGGAAGCTAGAAATTCCATATTCCTTTCTTTAAAAGGCACACATGCCTAAAATATGGTACTAGTAATGACAGCATGCAAAGATCATAAAACTAGCTTGCACCTGTTCAGTGCATGTCATCTGAAAATTACCTTTATTAAAATTCCTTTAAAAGTATTTTCCAAAACAGATGGAAAATATCATAGAGGTTTTAAAACCTAGAAATCCAGTCTCCATGAAGACTTTGGTAAGAAACCAGTTCCCCTACAACATTCATATGCCATCAGCTCCTCTGTCATTGCAGAATGTTACTTCAGATTCCCCTATTAAAAGGAGCTGTCATCACGGGCTGTTTAAGGTAATAACAGCAGGTCAGTGCAGAAGCTCAGCCAGGCCTTGCTGTAGCAGTAGCACATAGGGCAAAAGGGAAACTCATGGCTTTGCTATGCAGGACTCCTTTCATTAGCTCACAGCTTTTTCCAAGTCATGATCAGATAGGATCAATAACACCTCCTGATAAAGTCACGATGCATACTCCAGATATTATATGGAAAGTTTGAAGAATTTCTCCTCTGAAGGGCACCAACCTCAGCATGCCCTTGGAAAAGAACAACTTCCTGAATTTTAAAAGGTGATTGAAGCATGGTACCCTTTCCTCTCCAAAGAGTCAGTGGGAACTGAAGCTTTAAATGCATTTAAGCTAAGAAATCACAGTATGATCAAGTAGCTAACAGTAGATTCATTTTTGTGGGATATCCCAGGGGAGTAGCGAAGAAAGAACAGCCACTGCTCCAAGATGTAAGAAAATCTTCCATCTTTGTCTTCCTGTATCTTACCACACTTTAAAGTGGTAAACTTGCTCCACAGTTCTGGGTGATACATGTACCCATTTTATTGGTTCTGCTATCGAAGATATAAAACATGGAATCACACTTACAGATCATTCACCTGCACAATGGGGTCGTGCCTGTGGCACAAGAAGACATTCCTTTCACTGGCTTCTGCTCAAGAGGCAACTAAAACTGGGCAAGCCTCTAGGAGTGCACAAGCATCACATGAACAATGAGGTAATGACTGACACAAGCAGAGCCAGGTTTCTCACAATTTCACAATCATGCTAATAAATACTTTATTGAAGCAATTTTCTTTGCTGTCCTCTTCATCCTCCTCTGAGTTACACAGCCTACAACTGCATCCCCACAGCAAGGGCTGCAGAAACACACAGTGCAAGCAACTATTTATTTTCTATGTATTTTACGCACACACTGATGTAATTCAGCAGCTGAAAGAGCAAAAGTGACCAGAACCAACCAGCAGGCAGCACATGCAACTCATCAAAAGAGTAGCAAATTTCTGGCACTTAGTAACTACTGAATATGAGAGTAACAGTTCCTACTACTTTTCCCCCTCCTCCCTAGATTCAAAAAAAAAAAAAAAAAGGAACATTTCCTTTCCTATTTTTGATCAATTCCAAATTTTTTTCAGAGAAGAAAGGAATGGAATCTAAACTAGCTTTATCAAATTAAAGAAAAAAATGTTTAAAACTATTTTAAAGGATTTGTTTTGGAAGATTCAAGCTTCAAAACTCTCCTTCTTAGGCGTGCCAGCGTTATAAATAGCTATTTAACACTACATATCAGAAGTCAAGCACAAAACCCACAGAAATATAAAATATTACCCTCATGCCTCTGATTCTACATCACTCCATGCCTCTGGAAAAAGCTAACAAGTGCCACCAGCTGTTTAAATGAAAAATAAAATAATAAAAAAAAAACTTCCTTAGGGCAAGTCCTTGTCAAACTCCCTCGAAGAGCTAATGAAACTTTGCCTGATTAAAGATTGCAAAATCATGCTTTTTTTAGAATTAATGCAACATACCAGGTCTTATTCTGACATCCCAAGAGCCATGCCAGCAGGAGCACAAGTACCATTGTCAACAGCTTACCACAAAACCTAATGTATATGGGAAATATTCACACTCCAGACAATGGAGAGTGGCAAAAATAGCTTTTAACAGGTAATCACCAACTGGATTAGTATGTCAATAGTTTTTACATGGTGTCAAGAGCACTGAATTCTGAGAAACAGAGTATATAAGAACAGAACTCCAAGAGGCTGGAGTGGAGGAAAAAAATCAAAAAATAAGCTGATAAAAATGTAGGATAAAACCAGAGTAAACAGCAGGGACAGGAATTTGCCTGTATTGAACAATTGTCCTGAACTGACGCTCATGTGGTCTGATCTGTGTGCTACAGGGGAGGGGTTGGGAGGGTTGTTTTAATTTTTTTTTAACTGCTAAAATGCCATTTTCCCCAGAGTTTCCAATGACTGAATAACAATTCCACGTATTATTGTTTTTCAGAGCAGCTAGCTATGATTGGACTTGCAGTCTCACAGATCACACTTAAAAGCTTACTCTGTGAACTTTCCACTTTAGCAGTAAATAGTTTCTTTTTATTGTTATTATTTATGTGATAACAACATGGCTAACACATTTAGACTGCATTTGGTGTTTTTTTCCTCCTCCTGCACAACAACTTGACTGCTGTCTCGTCTCTCCCCACAAACACCCCACTTTTAAGTTAAGTGGCAAAAAGCATAAAAGTTTTTCATTTTTAAGGTTGAAAGTTCTCCTACAAGCTGTAGACAACCCCCCAATTTTCAGTACCCTAAATATACCAAATAGAAACACTTCAGAACAAAACACAGCACTGTAGGTGACCTACAAGCATAATTAACTTCTAGGCATTGACTTGAATAGTACTCACCGTGTTGAGGCCAAGAGCTGTCAAAACAAAAGAACTAAAACAAGAAAGTAAATTCTAGTCTTCCTGTCACATTTTAAAAACACAAGCTTCTGAACAAAACATTTCAGAAAACACTGAAGTGAAATAAAGACCAAAGGGCCACCCAAATAATCAACAACAAAGTACTGCAGGACTATAAACAACCTTGAATAACAAATTATTACAAATTATTTTCTTTTCTTATGCCATTAACAATTTTGGCTCTGCAAAGCCCGGAAACTGTTTTAGGAAAAACTCTAACTAGCTTTTTGGTTTGTGGGGTTTGTTTTGGGTTTTTTTTTTTTCTTTTTTTTTTTTTTTGGTAGGTTTTTTTGTTGTTTTATTTTGGGGTTTTTGGGTGGATTTTTTGTTTGTTTGTTTTTTGTTAAAGGAAAATATTTAGGCAAACACAATTATTCACATGATTTTGCAAATCAGTGCATTATAATAGACAGATTTCATTATCTCCAAAAAAGACATGAGCAATAAATTAGGATCTAGAAAAGATGGGAGAGGTGGCAGGTTTTTCAATAATGGAAATCCCCAACCTCATCCTCTGGCAGGCATCAACAGAGTAACAGCATATGATAGCACGGTATCATTTGGAACAAAAATCATGCAACAAGCATTAGCCAATTCCCACAGAAATGAGACAGAGATTAATGGTGGCAGAAATATTTTGACAGTGACTGTGTCAAAGCATGCCCCCATTTCCAACAGTGAGGAGCAACAGTGTCTCAGGATCTGAGCATCTTACACACCCACCACACAAAAACACACCCTAAAGGTCTAGAGCCTGATCTAAGGAGTCTTCTCAGACCAATGGGAAATGTGCTGCCCTTGATGGACTGAAGGATCAGAGGACAAAGCTGAGTCTCTACTGATCCTGGGATTACTCCAAGCCCAAGATGATAACACACACAATTCAGAGATTGAGAACAGTCACCTTCTTTAATAACTCAACACTTCCAGCCCAAACCTTTCGGAGAATAAGTTTTTAAGCTACCCACTTTGTGAACACACCAAGTCACGTTTTCTCCCTTTATTCTTGAGACAACTGTTGAAAGAGAGGCAAAAATGCCTGGAGCTCTGATACCACAGTAAGAAGAACTGTCCTTTTCTGGGGATTTTGCTTCAAACACAGGGCTCACAAAAAGAAGAGGTGCTGGGCAGAGGGAGCAGCATCTTGCCCAACCAGAACTTAGAGGGCCTGACTGCCAGAGCAGTGACTTATTTCTAGCTGATCAGTCCTCCTGGGGTGTTAATTTACATTCCATTTCAAAGCACGAACACCACACAGATTTGAGAGAGAAACATGAGAAACCATAACAATCTACAGTAAAACAGATAATATTCCATCTTCTCTGTCCAGTTCAGTGTTTCAAGTAGTAGCAAAGGCAGTGTTAAAAGCAGGAAAGTTTAATGATTCAAAAGATACCAACTTCAGAAAAAAAACCCAACAATAAAGCTTATTCAACCTTGATTAATTATAGCCTTAATCTTGAAAGTTTTCAGTTTTGGTTTCAGGAGTTCTAGGCATATGGCCCAAAAAAAAAAAAAAAAAAAAAAGAGAGGGGGGGCAGGGATAAAAGATAATTCGGTTATCATACTCTCCTAATCACTTTTCACTAAACTTACTTCTAGTGGAAGAAGTGTCATTTTGCCAGTAATAAGCCAAAATGTGCTCTTTCTTTGCCCTGAGAACACAAATCCTCAGTTAAAATGGATTTTGCCATTTGTGTTCAGTAGGGAGAATGTGGGACCAGTCCACTCACTCCCAACACAAGGCAGCATTTGTGAGAGCAATAGGCAGAGAGTGATCACATCGAATACCTGCGGGAGACAAACCACAGCAGCAAAGCTCCTTCACCTGACCCTGCGGCCTCGCTCTAACCACTGCGGAGGAGGGAAGGCCGGGGGGAAAACAATTCCTGTGGCCGCTTGCGCCACGGGGAAATGGAGCCTTCGACAGCATCTTCTCTTCACCTGCAGCAACGCTGAAGGCGGCTTGATGCCGATGTCCCCGAGCAGCCCCCCGGTGCCAGGGAGTGAGCCAGCCCTCAGCGTCCCCCACACACCGGGCACGGCAGGCGGATGCGGGGCCAGGCAGGGATGGGGGAGCCTCCGTCCCACCAGAACACCGCTGCCTCACGACAGAAGTGTGAAACCCAAGCAAGAGCACACAGGACACACCTGCGCCCCAAAGCGCCGCATCCCCAACAGAGCTGGGCACGAACGCGGGGTCGCGCGTTGTTTCGGGACGCGTTCGGCCGTCGGTTGCCCGGGCACAGCCCGCGGCCCTCACGGCGGGGCCGGGAAAGGCGCTCCCGGCTCCAGCCCCGCACCTGGGCGGGGGCACAGCCCGCTGCCCTCCCGCCGGACCCGCCGCTCACCCCGCGCTGCCCCGGACCGCCGACGAGAGGGGGGCGGAAGAGGAGGAAAGAGGGGAAAGAAGGAAAAACAGCAAGAGCGGCCGGTCCCGCGTGCCCGCCTCACCCCGCCTGAGGGCTGTGCGCTCACCTGGTCGCTGCCGCCCCGTGCCCCGGGACGTGAGGGGAGGGAGCAGGAGGAGGAGGAGGCCATGTTGCAGCGCTCCTCACCTCGCCCAGCCGTCCCGGGCTCACCCCAGCGCCGGGCCGTCCTGCCCGCGCCGCCGCCGCCGCCCCCGCAGGTGGGGCCGGGCCCGCCGCGCTCTCCTCCCGCGCCGGGCAGGGCACGGGGGGCGGGCACGCCGGCTCCGGGACCGCCGCCGCCCCGTCCCACCCCGTGCCTGGGGCCGCCCGCGCCGGAGGTGCCGCAAGGCGGGGGCAGCGCCCCGAAGTCCGCCCCGCTGGAAGACCGGGAGAGCGGCCGCTGCCATGGGGATCGCGGCCCTCCGGAGCCCCCTCAGCCGCCCGCACCTGCACCGCGGCTCACCTGGAGACGGCGGGCTCTGCCCTGCCCGCGCAGCGCCCACGGGATGCGGGGGAGGAAGGCTCAGCTGAAGTTTGTTAAACAAAACTGCAAAGCCGACCGAAGCCTGGCGCTGGGCGCCGATGAGCTCCGCACCGCAGTTCTCGCTGGTTTTCCATCGGGAGTGCCACAGGTGCCGTGTGTTCACCGTGATGCAAATGCAAAGGCGCTCGCAGGTGAGCGGCGGCGGGAGCACGGCCACCGGGAGCTGCACCTGTGGGCGATCCTGAGCTGATGCTCCCTCAGAACGCGCTTGGGCCTGGGGGGGTCAGTCCCGATTTGCCTCCCCTCCCCAGCCCAAGATGAGGGCTGTGCAAACCTCACAGGTGAGATTCCGCAGTGATCAAACCACGAGTTAGTTCTGCTTGTACTATTTATCCGTTTAAAAAAATGTTTTAATCGATTTCATTAAAACGTGCTTTATCACAGCACAAAATTGCGAAAGTATTGTAAAAGCAGTCAGGATTACTTTAGTTTTGACTTAAATTACTTTATCTTATCATTACTTCTCAGGAGGCTGTCCTGGTGAATCGACTCCTTTTGCTGTTTTAATTAGAACCCATTTGTAGTGGTGAAACACAGTAAATGCTATTAAACATTAATTTACCTAGAAATATTGGTGATAACAGCTTTATCCAGTTAGTTGTCCTACCAAGGGCCTTAGTGCTGGAGGTGCAAATTACAAAACTCCTACCGAGCTGCATAAACTGACTATGGGTGTTTATACATCTTTGGATACTGTACAACTAATTGCTTGTCACTCCCTCTCTCTTGTAAACTTTTTTTTTCTTTGTATACAGAGCCAAATAAAAATATTTAACCAAAGACCTTGGCTGTGTCTCACATGGAGAAGGTAATTCCCCAGAATGTTTTTATCTCTCTTGTTTTGGATGTGACTCATTTCCTCAGCCCACTTGGAGAACTGGGAGCCAGAGGAGATGAGGGGAAAAGCATCCCTGTGGCTAAAAGCAGGCGTGAAGCAAGGCTGGTCACCTTCACTGATGGGCAGTGGCAATTAGCACTTCTGTGGCTGGGTCACACTGTTTTTGTACAACTCATGTACCACACCATCCCTGCATACCATCTTCCATCGCTCTTTGGGAAGGACAATTAGAGAGACTTAAATGGGATTTGCAGATTGAAAAAGAAAATAACACCTTAAGGGAAAAAAAAAAAGGTTTACTTGAAATGAAAAGTGGTTTCTAAGTCTACTCTTAAAATTGCTAGGAGGAGGAATATTTAAACAAAGTGTGATGTGTACATGTAAATCTATATTGTATTTCCACCGGTTTATAAACCTCACTTGTCTCATCTACACTCCCACCTGGAAGAGTACAGCTCTATTTTTTTTTTCTATTTTTTTTTCTTTTTGGCAGCTAGAATGATACCTGGAGGGAAGGAAAAGCTGACTTCCCTTACTTCAGGAAAAGTTTCAGGTCAGGCTTCCCTGACAGAGGTTTGGAATTTAAATGTGCTGTTTGCAGTGCATTTGATCTGATCGAGCTCAGTAGTGGGTGGTTGTTGTAAGATGAAGAAGGATCAACAGATAAAACCTGAGGTAAATTGGAAAAAGGGAGTATTATGTGTTGAAATGGAACAGCCAAAGAGATCTTTAATGTAACTGTGAGGAATGCAGACAGGGCCTAACATTTGTGCACAGCCTCGGGGAATGGAGTTTGTGCCTTGTTCCCTGGAGGGATCCAGCCCTCCCCACCGACCTCAAACCCAGCCCCTGGCACTGCTTGCCTGCAGCCAGGCTGAGGGAGCTCCACGTGTGACCTTGGCTGCACCTCCCCTGCTCTCATGCACCCAAACAGCAGTTAAAAAGCAGTTTATTGGGTTCTACCACTTTAATTCTTGAATTGCAAGCTAAGTGAAATGCAAAAACTAAAATCAGGAACCAGCCACCTGACCCGGGGTCAAGAGTGAAAGCTTTGCCCAACTGAAGTTAACGGGAGTTTTGCCAAAGACTTTGGTGGAGCCTGGCTTTTTGCCCATATGCTCCAAAGAAACAAAAAGCACTTTTTTTTCCCCTTTGCCCCAAGTTTGATACATATATGCTGTTCACCTTTCTCATTTAATACAATTATTAAAATAAAACCCAGGTTGGACATTTGTAGATATTTTTCAAAAGGTTTATATGAAACCAGCTGTGTGTCCCATGACCACAGCAGATCCACAGTGACAGTGGAGCATTCCCTAGTGTGGGAAAGGAGTTTGGAAGCCAGCTGGGGGAAGATTTCAGCCCAGCAGTCACAGGTGTCAGCCCCTGGAAGCCACCCCCAGTAAGCTCAGCAGGGACTCTGCACCACTCTGCTCCCTCCCACAAAGTCCCCACACTCTCCTGTCACTCCTCTTTGCTGTGATGTTCATTGTAAAACTTTCCCTGATTTTCAGCTGAGTTTTCCTGCAGGAAGGTACAACCCATGAATAACCAGTGACCATGAATAACCAGTTCTTTTGTCTACAATATCTCCTTATTTGAAATGAAGGGATGGTTTATCATATTTTCTTTATTGCAATCATATCAATATTTGGGATTATCAGGTAAAGTGATTTATTGCATGTTACAAAAAATCCTTTAAAATAATTTGAACCTAAATTCAAGTACTTCAAGTGCATTTAAAATATTTATATTAATGCTGTAAGGAGACACTGACAATTTAAATATTTTTTTCTAAGCATTTTCCATTCTTTTGTTTTATTTTCAAACAGTTCTCAGGAGCTTTTTATTTTCTGGCATCCTATCAAAATACTAATGCAGAAGGAGGGCAGCAGAGAAGTTCTCCATGTTTCATGGTAGTGGGAACTGTCCTGCATAACAAGAGATTTAACAGGTTAAATGTATCATCTGAGATATGCATTAGAGATATTATCCCTCTAATATTATCTTGCATTCCTAAGTGGTAGGACATCTCTCCTACTGCACTTTTGCATTTGTCATGTTAACAACATAATCTTTGAGTCTTAATAAATGCTAAAAGAAGCCAATCAATGTTTGTATTTATCTGCTTTCGAGCACAGTGAACACAACCTATTTTAGATCCTCTCATTAGTATTCACAAACCAGTTGACCTTTTAGTCCCATCATTATGTAAAAGACAGAATACACTTTTTCTCTTCCTTACAGTGAAGTTATTGCTGAGGAGAATATGATTAATATACAAAAGACAAGATGATATTGACTCTTGCAGCTGCCCTTTGCTCAGCAGAAAAAGGGCTGTTCAGAGCATTACACTGGGTTCTCAGCCATGAATACAACTGTAATGCCATAATCCCAGCTCGGCATTGTCGGTCTGATCCCACAGGCCTTGCACAAACAGCACTGCAGCTCAGCCAACTGGAAGTCTGGGATGCCAAAGAGGTTTTAATATATGTGCCCCTTGGTCATTTATATAAATAAAATGTAATTTACATTGTGTTGTCAAGGTAGACGTAGATTCTTTTGCTGTTTGCCTTGGAGTTTTCCCCCAGTTCTGCATTTCACCGGGTTTTGCTGTAAAGGGGAGCAGCAGTCCTAGGGATTCCCACATGCATCCATCTGTGACTCAGTTGTCAGCAGGCTCACTGCTGCTGTTCCTTCAAGCAGAACAGTAAATCCCTTCAAAGACAAAAGTCACTGCAAATGTGCTTGCATCGTTTGTCTCAAGCAGCATGGTTAGCTCCTGCCACGTCCAAAGCAATGATCAACCAAGAGAAGCACTATCCAGCCAGAAAGGAGATTTATATCCTAAGGATACACAGACAAGAAGAGGGAGGAACATGCAAGGTAACTGTCAGACTGATGTGTGACAAATTAATGCCGGTCAAGCCTATAATCACAGGCACTCGGCCTCCTAAGCAAGGTAGCTGTAAGAGAGGGCCACAGGCTGAGGGCAAGGCAGCCTCTGCTGCTCCTGGAGGAAACCACTGCACACAACCACACCCTCCATTGCTCTGAGGTGTTGGCACGGCCATCAGCCCACCCAACACAGAGACCACAGCTCAGTCCCTGAGCTGCTTACCTGATTAGGCCAGCACAGCCTGGGCCCTGAGGCACAGGAGCTGACACAAAGGCAGAGCAGTGACGCTGGCCTTCTAGTGCTACGGCTGTCAGACAGATCTCAAAGCCATCCACCTTCCAGACCTTTGCTAAAGGTATCAGAAAAAGCTAAACTTGTCACCTTAGACCTTGCTGACCAAGGGGATGACCAATGACCTCAAACAGATCACAGCACTATGTGCAGCTGGCTCATGGAGAAGTCCCCTCTCATGTGAAACAAGTGGGGTTCCTTCACAAGAGAGAGCTGCTCTTTAACCAGCTTTCCTTCTGGTGCCTCCTGGTCTTTCCCACTCAAAGCCCATCACACTATGGGATGTATGGAAAAAAGATGTATTCTCAAAGAGTTTGAAAATTCAGCAGCACTCTGAGAATGGACAGTTAGTGTCCAACAGGAAGGACAGTATGAGCCCAGCTAAGAATTTACATTAAATGTGTATATTTAAACTGAAGCTAGAAAAAAAGACCTCACTTTCAAGAAAATTCAGATCAGTGTATTCAGTACTTTCAGACATAGTGTATTTTATATATAATCTCTCTATATTTTAATATAACATAGTAATTTTACTAATAGTATAGCACTGAATAATTATTATATATATATCTATCATAATTATGATAGATATAATTATGATGTAATAATTATGATACCACCACCAACCCCCATAAATTAACTAGGATTACCATATGTCTGGGACTTCCAAGACATATTTTCTTTTCCTCTGAAGGGAAAGTTGGACTTTGGCCACCTACCTAAGGTTCCTAGGCAGGGACTAGTCCAGCAGCAGTAGCTCCAGCCCTGTGCTGGCCATAGAAAACAATTCCCCCAAGCTGCAGAGCACACTGATAGTGCTGCTGGTGCAGAGCCAGGCCTGGGTAGGTGTCCCACACTCTGCCTGAGCTGTGCAGCTCATCCATGGGCATTGCTGTGCCCAGACTGTCCTGGCTGCTTTGGACTTGGTACACACAGAGGATAGAAAGTCTCTGTCATTGTGCAGGGCAGAGCACATCAGGCTCTTTTCCTGTGAATTGCACAAGATGTGGGGCCATGTTCCCATACGGAATTTCCGAGAAACACAAAAGCCTTGTTCTAGGCAGGTAAATCCCCAGCAAGTGCTGGGAAGACAGGATTCAAAGTAAACAGAGACCTGCGAGCATGTGCACCATATGCTGCAAAAATTCCCCAGGAGGGAGGGGAAAGTGGAGGGGCTTTACCCCTGAAACAGGCTCAGGGGGAGGAGTTGGGAGGGCTGCCTCTCGCCTTTGCCCTGCGGCAGGGATGAGAAGAAGGAAGCGTACCATAAATAGTCCTGCCTCCTGGAATCACTGTCCCAAAGAAATCCTTTAAGGGAGAAGCTGCATGTTTTTGTTCGCAGCACCCTGCCCTGCTTGCATTTAAGACAAGCAGCAAATCCAGCCTTCAAGAATGCTGTAAGCCAGTGCAATGAAGTAATTTAAAAAGGGAATAACATCAGCAGTGTGGAGTGGTGCCTGTCTCACCCCTGCAGGGAACGTATGTTTCCACAGTGGAACTGTCCTGCAGGGGAAAGACTCGTAAAACTAGAAACACGTGACCTTCACTAATCTATTTAGCATTTCAGTTTCTCAGTAAAAAAAAAATTGTTTGGAATAGTATTTTTCCAGGCTTTTTGTTAACTCGTGTACTATGGTACCACTTTCCTGGCTACCAGTGGAGGAAGGTTGCAGCTGGCAGAGCACTCACTGAGCAGGGCCCACAGGTGCCTCTCTAATTACATCCCGACCCTTCTTTCAAAAGCACAGGGACTAATCTTTCTTAATCTGGGAGGAGGGATGCAGAACTTTAATTTGCCTACAGACACATGCCCCAGCTTCTGGGGAATTAAGTTACCCAGTGACCTTTTATTAAGGCAAATGCCTTAGAAGCAGCTCCCAAGGCCACAGCAGCACTTCCCAGATCAGCACCCATGGAGGCAGAAATAATGAATTTATGCTCTGGCCGGCCATGGCATCCAAATCTAACAGACTTGATTAAAAGGAGAAGCTGCAGCCAACGCCTAGCCTGGTCCAAACACGATTAAACTCCCCAAACCATGCCAACAGCCCAAAGTGCTATTCCAGTAGTACCCAGCGTCCAGTGAAGAGATGCAAAGTTGATCAAGCAACCGGAGCATCTCTGCGAGGAGGAAAGGCTGAAGGAGCCGGGGCTGTTCCGCCTGGAGCAGAGAGAGAGGGAACATCATCCCTGTCTGCAGGGAGGACTCGGAGCAGGGACCAGGAGCTGCTCCTTGGGACCAGCAATCGCACAAGAGGAATGGACACGAACTAATGCCCAGGAGTTCCACCAGAACACGAGGAAGAACTTTACTGTGCGGTGACCGAACACTGGGAGCGATTGTGCAGAGAGGATGTGGAGTCCTACTCTCTGGAGATATTCCAGAACTGTCTGGACGCGATCCTGTGCCGTATGCTCTGGGACGGCCCTGCATGAGCAGAGAGGTGGGAGCAGATGACCCACGGGTGTCCCTTTCAGCCTGACCCATTCCGTGATTCCGGGACCGTGACCAGTCCGCCCAGTGGCGCCGTCCCAGTGCCCCGGGGTCACGGGCTCTGGGCTACGCGGAACGACCCACCCGTCCTGCCAGCCTGCCTCCACTCGCGCCGTCCGCGAACCAAGGGGACGCCCTCTGCATTCTCAGCTTGCCGCGCCCGGCCACGCAGACATTTCTCTAATTTTTTCTCCCTCGCGGAGCTGAAAGCCGCCCTTTGGGCCTCGCTTTGGCGCGGAGCGCGCTGATTGGCCGCTTTGAACGGGCCCGGCGCGGCGCCATTGGCGGAACGCGGCGGGCGGCCGGTTCGAATGCGCGGCGGCCCCGCCCCCAGCTCGCGCGGCGCTGCGGACGTGCCTGTGTGGCGGCGGCGGCGGCTCGTGCGGCGCGCGCGCGCAGCGGCTCCGCAGGTGAGGGGCGCGCGGCGGGGCCGTTCGTGCGCGTGGCCGCGTGAGGAGCAGCGGGGAGCCGGGGGAGAGGGGTGCGCGCTCCCGAGCCCGTGCGGGGGGTCCCGCTCCCCGGCCCGGGGGGACAGCGCGGCCGCCCGGCTCGGCTCGGTCTGCGGCGGGGAGCGCCCCGGAGAGCCGGGCAGGGAACGGGGGAGCGCCTCGGGCTGGCGGGCGTGGGGCAGGGGCTGGACTGCACCGAGCTGGGCCTGAGCGGCGAGCGGGCGCTGCTCGCCCTGGCCGGAGCTGGCAGCCTCCCGGAGCCGAAGGTAACCTAGATCTGCTCGGTACCCGTGACCCCCTCCCCCTGAGGCTGGTGCTGGTCCGGAGCAGCGGGCGAGGTGTGGAGTGTCAGCCCCGGCTGCTGCCCCCGCGTCCCGCTCCCGAGCTGTGCGGGGCACTGGCCCGGTGACACCCGGGGCCGTGTGCCCTGGCTTGGCTAGCGCCCAGCTCCCGGCTTTTTACATAGTGGCATTCCTATCCGTTTCTAGCTCATTCCTTTGGAGTGAGTAGTTAGGTAAAAATGATGAGCAGGGTGCTGTTTTTTTCAGTTCCCTGGAGAAGCTTTCTTCAATTTTTTTTTAATTTGTTTTTTCTCCTTGGGATCATTGCCCACTCGTACTTTGGGGTGTAGCTTTTCTAGCTGGAGTTGTGAGTAAATGTATTCTGTGTTTTTGTTGATGAAGAACATTAAAGCATTTCACATTTCATCTTAATTATGTGAGGCACAGCTCGCTTCTAAAGACTTGGCATCGGTTCAGTGACTTGTCTGTGTTCAGGGCAGCAACTGTTTACCCTCACTTTCTGTTTCTTTTTTCTTGTCCATTTCAGGGATAACCACAACAATGGATGATTACACAAAAATAGAGAAGATTGGGGAAGGTAAGTGTGGGGAGCAGTGAGCTTTTAAATGCTCCAGAGTTTGAGCTATGAAGTATCCTAAAAGCTCTTTTTATTCTGCCTGTTACAGGAGCCACTGTGATTGAACCAAATGGCTAAGTAAGCCTGGGGCTTAATTAATGTGGCAGTTATCTATATCTGTAAAAGCGTTCAGCCTATCCCTTTTTCTAAAAGTGACATGGTCTTTTTAAAACAACTGACCAACCACTGTTGAAATGTGTCTGCCTTCATTTTGGTGGCTAATGGTGTAATATCCCTCCAGAAGGGAGAAAAGAATGTTCTGAGTCCTAAAGCAGCTCACAGTTTAGGAAGCTCCCCCATTTCTCTGAGTATGAACCTAGCAGTTGCCCCTGAAGTTGTGCAATGTGTTTTGCTTGGAGCTGCTGGTAGGGAGTAGTATTTTCTGGGTTGTTCTGCTCCAATATGCAGGCAGAGTGGGTGTCAAGGGAAAGCAAGATGGTAAAGCTCTGTGGAGAAGTGAATTTTTAACAATTACTTTACCCTGAGGCACTGAGAAGTTGGTTTCAATGCAGATGATAGTCACAACCCCTCTGTTACTGGAAATGCAGCCCGTGTTAACTGTAGAAGTCTGTGTGTTTTATAACACATAACGTAAGGCTCTAGCCTTATGTAGATGGGAGAAATTGAAGTACATTGCTCTGAGATTGAACCCTCGGAGGCAACAGCAAAAGGTGTTGCTTGGCTCTTGCAACAAAACTTTGTAACCAAAGCCCTGTGTGTGAATCTTTCTGAAATAAAATAGTTTGGGCTTCATGTGAGCGATTAATATTTCAAGGAGGGTAAAAAGGGAAGACTTATGCTGTCTCGGTTTGAGGGTTCTGTGAACACTGATGATTAAGGTGGATTGATTTGAGATTTACTATTGGTTCCAATTTCAGCTTCTGCTGAGACCCACAGCACTAGCCTCTCTCCTGCACTGAGGACTGTGCCAGAGGAATTTCTGCAGCTCACACCCATGGATGGCTGGATCTCAGGCTGCAGAAGGAGCACTGCTTCCATTTGCAGCTACACCTTTAGCATTTTAATATGATGTACCAATGGGAAAGTCATAATCTGTTTAATGGTTTTGCCTGAAAATTAGTCAACTTGAAACTCAAATATCTGATTTTATAACTGCATCTTCCAAATATTCACCATTTCACACTTAAGCTTCTAAGCACCCCATCCTAACAAATGCCACACTTCACGGGTGGCATGCTTTAAACAAACAAAAATATTGCTGTTAAACTCCACAGCAAAGTAGTAGTTTGTCATGTAAGCCAATGCTCCATTTGTAAGGACTTCTCCTACGTTAGCAGCTCGTATTTGCAATAACTTTCCTGAAGCTAGTACTTCCTATATTTGTTTCACTGTCTTTTTGTTCAGGTACCTATGGTGTTGTGTATAAAGGTCGTCACAAAACCACAGGCCAAGTGGTTGCAATGAAGAAAATACGTCTAGAAAGTGAGGAGGAAGGTGTTCCAAGCACTGCTATCCGAGAAATTTCTTTATTAAAAGAGCTGAATCATCCCAATATAGTCTGGTATGCATATACTGGTATTTAGCTAAACTCTTGGAAGGGCACTAGGTCCCATCAGATCATAAGTTATTTTTCCACTCATCTAGTGAGGTGAGAACTTCTCTGCTTAATACAGTGTCTGCTTTGCAGCAAATACTTTAAATTCCATATTTATGCCAGTTTTCTCGTTAAGCCTTCCTCATGCTGTGTCTTTGTTATGAATCTTAGACACTTTTGTTAATTTAGAAATTTCTGTAAATTCTTTTCAGAGAGGTTATTGTAAGAATGGAGGCCTTTCATACCTTATGAAAACTGGCTGAAGCTGTTACTTCAGGCAGTCTCAGAAGTTAATTTACACCTTGGAATAGACTGTTTGACTGAAGTGTTCTGATGCTCCTCCCTGCTGTTCTGTAGTAGGAATTTGGATGTGTTTTGATGCTGTCATAGCTGGCACACCTGAGCTATGAGTGAAACTTCCATCAGTGACTACTTGACGTGTAAAAATGATTGCAGCTATTGTCTTCCCCACAACATATTTGCTTGCTCTTTGATGCAGCAAAATACTTGATCTTTAATGTGCCTTAAAACTGGCCAAGTTCCAGCCAGGTAGTGTCTCAGTGTATGTGTGCTTGGGTTTAGGAACCCCTGCACTCCAAGGATGAAGATGATACTTAAAAAATGCATGCAAATCCTGCTGTGTCTATTAGATTCCTATTTGCTTAAACCCTCCTAGTAATTCAAGCTCTGCTCTGCTGTGACAGGCCAGCTTCAGAGAAGCTAGGCACAACAACCCACATGTGAGAGCTGAGGTTTTTTTAACAGCAAGGGTTATTTTTTCTTCAGACTCCTGTGTCTGATTTGGGAGAACATAAGTTTAAGAGGAAGCATACAGGCTTTTATTTCAGTTTGATGTGATTTCAGATACACTTGATTTTCCAGATGACAGTATAACTCACTAGGTCTGTTTGAAGACTTGTAAGACCTCCGTAATAGGAACCTGGAAATATCAGCTTGTATCCCTGTTGAGAGAGGAAATGTGAGTTCATGCATTTTGCAGTGGAAGTAACTGTATACTCAATTTTCAGTCTTCAGGATGTTCTCATGCAGGATTCAAGACTGTACCTCGTCTTTGAATTCCTTTCCATGGATCTCAAGAAATATTTGGATAGTATTCCATCTGGCCAGTATTTGGAGCGTTCACGTGTTAAGGTAATGAGGACAATTTCTTAACCTAAGAGGGAATTTAATTTAAAGATGACCTGCTAAGTCATAAGCATCTCTTATTTTCAGTATAATTAACTCCTTGAGGAGAAATGAAAGGTTAAATAAGCAGCTGTAGATAATAAGATGAATGTGAGTTTTGCTTTCAAATGCCACTTGAAAATCTTTTAATTACTGAGATTAAGCTGCCTTAAACTAATCTTCAGAATTAATTTGTGTAGCTTTTTTTGATTGATATTAACTCAATATCTGCAATGCTTTGGATCTCCATTTCCTGCTGCTGTGGGGAGAGCTAATGAAAGGAGCACCTTTGTGTTGCAGGGCACTGACATGTACTAAAGGTAACTCCTTTCTTTCTTTCCTCCCACCTCATCCTTTCTAGAGTTACCTGTACCAAATTTTGCAAGGTATTGTCTTCTGCCACTCAAGAAGAGTTCTGCACAGAGACTTGAAACCTCAGAATCTCCTGATAGATGACAAGGGGGTTATTAAACTGGCAGACTTCGGGTTGGCCCGAGCCTTCGGAATTCCAGTGCGGGTCTACACTCATGAAGTGAGTTGGGAAATACTTCTGGTGGTTTGGATAGTGTGTACTTGCTTCCTGCTAAGAACTGATTCTGAAACAGCTAATAAAGAATCAGTTTTTTCAAGTTTTTTCAAGCCATAAGCTAACAAAACTATGAAAAAGTTATGTTTTGTTTTCCAAAACAGTTTTCCACCTTTTTGGCTGTGGTTTCACTCTAAGGTTCCAAAGCACTCACAGCGAGTCAGATGGACTCCAACTTGTTGCTCAGTGTCTCATAAAGGCATTTTTGCTTTGCAAAGCACTTGGGTTTGAGGGGTTTTGTGGCTGGGTGCCAGAGGATTCCTCATCTTAGGGAAGTTGTGCAAGCAGTTGCTTTCCTTGAAGTAGAAGCTACTGCAATGGAGTTGGTTTGTCTACAAATGAACTTTGAAACTAGTATTACACTTTGACTAAATCTTCTAGTATTGGCTATTTTTACAAAACCTGTGAATGCTGCTTAATAACAAATGAGCCATTGTTCTTGCAGTCAGTTAAAGACCTGATTGCACAAAGTTAACCTTTCCTTGTCCCACAGGTAGTGACACTGTGGTACAGGTCTCCAGAGGTGCTGCTGGGATCTGCTCGCTACTCTACTCCTGTAGATATCTGGAGCATAGGAACCATATTTGCTGAGCTGGCAACTAAAAAGCCACTTTTCCATGGGGATTCAGAGATTGACCAGATCTTCAGAATCTTCAGGTATGTAAGGCTGAACCTTTCCTTGCTGCCTGTGTGGTACCACACACAGTTGTGTGTAATTAAAAGTGTAATAGCACGTAACAGATTTCAGACTAAACTGCTCAATGTTTTGCTTATGCTTGCACAGAGCTTTAGGGACCCCCAACAACGAGGTATGGCCAGAGGTGGAATCCCTGCAAGACTATAAAAACACATTCCCAAAATGGAAACCTGTCAGCCTTGAAACACATGTCAAAAATTTGGATAAAGATGGACTTGATCTGCTGGCTGTAAGTAGTCTGTCCTAAACTGCTGATTAAGAAACTGAGTGGGCTGTTGGAAACACTCCAGAATACACCAAGCTGCACTAATCAGTCATGGCTAGAAGGAAAATATGAAGATCTTGAAGCTATCAGCAGTGGTATGAGCCTTCATTCTTGTAGAACTGACACCTTGTGTGACATTCACTCCTTTCATGAATAATACCAGACTATTTTCATATGAGGCAATTATGCCTCAGCTTTTTATAATAATAATAAGCCAGGTACAACTTGAAAGTGAGGATGAATCTTTACAAAGAGGTTTAAGTGGAGGCTTCTGCCCATAAAGTAGGTGTCATCTTTCTGCTGCCAGCACCAATTGTGATGTGGCTGTATGACTGCCGAGTCTGTTGGAAATGTTTCTTTTATGGTAGCATGTGGATTAATCTTGGTTAAATTTCCATGATGGTCTTAACTGAATAAACAGGGATAGAAACAGCTGAATGTATTGATTAGCTGAGACAAGAAACTTAGCTCACCTCTCTCTGTAGTATCTATCTCAATTGCCCTTCAATTTTGAGTTAAATATTTTTCGCTGTGGTGTGTTAACTTTTAATTTGTATCTTTTGTGTCTAGTGTGAGTTTCTTTTATTTCTGTGGCCAGGCAGTTAAACTACCACACCAGGCTTTTAATTGGCAAGCTCTTCATCAGTCTTCTCCATTTAGTGCCCTTCCAGGTCATGTGCTGCCTCTGTGGGCTAATTTAGTCACATCTTAGGTGTACTCTTAGACGTTCTGAGGTATGATAACTTACCTTGGTTGTCCTTTGGCTGTTCTAAAGCTGTGTTTGTCCCGTGCAGACCTGCATTTAGGGGTGCATCTCAAGAGAAGCTGCCACTTCAGAGCCCCCTTGCACAGCAGTACCTGTGTACCTGGCTCATGGCTGTAAGCAGTCACAAAGCAGTTCATTACCCCATTGGTAAAAAGGCAGATTCCTCTGAATGAAGCAGTGGTACCCAAAAAGCTCAAATGATCACAATTACAGTTTTTCTTGAGGGACAGAGCCCAGTTCACACTGACAGCCTGAACATTTGTTGAACGTGTAGTTGTCCTGGATAGCTCTGAACCTGGCAGCCAGCACAGTTGTCTTACAGAGATAAGACCCCTGACAGCATCTTTATTGAATCTGTTTGAAATAGAATTGTTGCTGACAGTATTTACAAACTAAAATCAATGGAACTGGCAGGAGAATCTTGTTGAAACAACTGTATGAAAAGGACTTGCCAAGGGCTCATCTGAGCTTAGGTGGGCCTTCATTGTTTGAAGCCAATGGTTGGGGCTACTGCTAATAAAGGCAAAAAAAAAGTACTAGTTCTTCATGGTGTTAACATAATTCTAACAAAGCATATCAAAGTCTCTAAAGTCTTGTACGGTTCTGCCTTAATCAATGTTGACATTTTAGTTTTCCATTAGTGCCTGGTGACAGTGGTATTACTGACAGGAATCCCTTTAAGTTTCCTATGGCACTTTCAAGCCTTTTAACTCCTAATATAACTTTAAAGGCAACAAAAGTGACTAGTTCCTTCTAGAGCACAAGCTCGGATATGTCAGTGAAAATGTTTTAATGTTTTTTTTTCTATAGACTATTGTAGATGGAATCAGTATGTAAAGGAGCTGTCTTTGAAAATGTCTTAACACAAAAATGTGTAATTTAAATTGCTTGAGTGAGCTTGTGAGTTTAAGATCCTCATAAGCTAAATGACTTCTATGGCCAGCATTTCAAAGCACTTGATGGCTGTCCTCAAAAGTGTTGAATTATCAGGACAGTAGGTGCCAGGAAAAACTAATGTTCCAGGCTGCTCAGAGTAATTTCCTTTATTTACCCGATCAGCTGTGGTGCTGTAGTCTCAGTGTCACAGCAATGCTTTTTCAGAGAAATTTCCCTCTTTGAGTCAATTTTGAGAGAGCCTTTGGTGTCAGAATTAACTATAGGACATTGTTCTGGGTTTAGGTAATGGGAACCTACCACAAGGTAAAATTGGACATGCAAGGTTAAATCTAGAGGCAGCATTGCATTTGGCAGAAGTTCAGAGAATATAAATGCAAATTCAGTGGTTTAAACCGACTTGGATGACTCCCTGTAGAATGAAGTGTAAAGATAGTTAAGTGTCAAGACTGGATACTGGGCAGAGTAATACTGGTCAAGTTTTGCTCTGCAAGACAAATTTATTGTGCAGACCAGGGGTGAGGCAGCTGGTGGAATCCTGATAACTTGAATTTGAAATGGTCTGTCGTTTAGTAAGGAGAAATAAAAAGGCTTTGCTCGTTTTGGGACTAGTACAAAGCTGCTGAATGCTTCATTTCTTTTTTGACTCCTTGTATGAGATAAACTATAGATACTTTTTCTTAATGGCTAGGAAAACAAATTTCATCCTGTTTCAGAAACTTCTGGGGGTTATATTAATAGCTGTAACACCCCCTCTTTTTGCTCTCATCACCTGTATAGAGGTATTCAATTGAAGTATTTTATTGCAAAGAGACTCAAGTTTTAGCTGTTTTCTTCAGTTCTATTTGTTGTCTATTTTCCAATTTGGGTTTTGAAACTGACTGAGCATTCTCTTGTTTTGATTGTAAAGTCACCAACCTGAGCAGAAGCAATTTGACATCACTTTGTTCAATGTCAGTAACAAAATAAGTGTAAGACCACTTGTCCTTGTAAACATTTTGGGCTTTAACAGCCTAAAGCTTATTAATTTCCCTCAGTAAGAAGCTGAGACAATTACTGCTGCTTGGTGCCTGGTTTTGGATTTAGTTCAGTGGGTGTGGTACCCAGACACAGGCAAGGGCTTGGTTATTGAACGGGGGGTAAACAGGATTCTTCATTTTCTGAGATGTTATGCACTGCTACTGGCTTGTAGGGAAAATAACCTCTCCCAACCAGGAGAGCACAGAACAAAGGGGGAAAATGTCTTTATAGTTACTTTATTATTATTGTTATTATGGTTAAATATCTATTTAACAAGATTTTAGTTGACATTTCATGAGGAAGTAAATGTTTCTTTTTTCTTCCAGAAAATGTTGATTTATGATCCTGCAAAAAGGATTTCTGGCAAAATGGCCTTGAACCATCCTTATTTTGATGACTTGGACAAATCTACTCTTCCTGCTAATCTGATTAAGAAATAGACCTTTGGACTAAATCATCCAGAGTGGAAAAAATTGTGATTACTTTTACTCTCAAATCTGTAATTTGTATGTCTGTCTTTTCACTCTTAAGATTGGCTGTATTCAGTTTGTTTTGGTTTAAGTGTTATCTAAATGTAAATATTAACCTGTTAGTGCTGAGTTCAAATACAATGCAAATATTGCTGCAATTAATGCAGTCAACTTTCTATAAATAAAGCTTTAACCACAGTGAAGGACTGAACTTATTTCCAGGCCATGGCTGCTCTACCAAGGACTCTTATTTTCTTTGGAATGCACTGGAAAGGCACCACTTGGCTAAAAAAGCTGCTAGCCCAAACTTCTAAATGGTCGTTCCTGATATGGTAGGAAATGACCAAGTTTGAGATATTTCAGTGTCATGTCAGTTAGAATTTTACTTGAGCATGGCAGTTGATGTGCCAAAGGACATCAGCTGTGAGATATGTTGAAGGAACAGCA
The DNA here is from genome assembly GCA_016584745.2 of Phylloscopus trochilus trochilus. NCBI lineage: Eukaryota > Metazoa > Chordata > Aves > Passeriformes > Phylloscopidae > Phylloscopus > Phylloscopus trochilus. Next base: position 29,702,719 of record WQNJ02000014.1, read on the forward strand.
GCTTTTAAAAAAGTGTAGGTTGCCAAACTGATTTTAAGTTTTTGAAGGTAGCTGTAAATCATTATTTGAGAAAAGTCCCTTGCTCTATGTTTTTATCTTGGAGGTCCAAGAATTCACTGAGATATTGGCATGTGGACTCCTAGGAATTGTAATCATAAACTGAGATGCCACATGGCTACAGATTTTACTATAATTGAAGCAGAAGTTTTTTAAGCTCCCTGGCATTGAACTGAACAGGTGAGAGCATTGTCAAAGGTTCAAATAAAATTCAAATGTGCACTAATAACAGAATTGTGTGCTGGTTTCCAATTGCTGCCTCCATTCTTGGCCTTCAGACACAGCAGTAAGGGATGGTCTAAGTTTTATTGGCCCTAGGCACTGTAGAGCTCCTTTCCTTGCTGGTTAGGGGCCAAGGCTTGCAGCACAGTGGGGGGATAGTATTGCAAGTACTTAGATCTCTAAATCAGGTGTGTGAACCCTATTAACAGTGAGGTTTGCAGGAGCTCTGGCCTACAGCTGCTGACTCTGGGCACTAAAAGCACTGGAGCTGATGACATCCATCCAGTTCATCAGAAGCGTGTGTCCATGAGAACCTGAAAGTGTTAGACCTAGATTTTGTTAACAAGCAGCATGGTGAGAGAGAAATGCCACTTGGGCTGTTACCACTGTTCTCTGCCAAGTGCTTCTTAATGTCCAGAAATATTGGAGACTTGGCTTAATGGAATCATTTGATAGCAGAGCACTGAGGAGGAGGTTTTTTGAAATCATACAGGTAAGTTTCTTAATTGAAGGCAGTGGGGGAGAAGACTGTGATGGCTGACTCCTTTCTGTTAATACAAGTGAAAGGATGCAATTTCAAGACAAAGTAGGGACCTAATTTGTCTCCATTTGCATGTAGTAACTTGATACAGGCTTTACAGGCCAAGTGATTTGTAATTGCTGCTGCTAATTGGTTACCTTGGTGTAGAAAAAGGGGAACCTGCCAGTAACTGCATTAAAAATCAGAAGCTAGTGCACAGACTAGGTTCTGTGTGTGAAAAAGACCTTAGCTGGGCAAACTAAATATTTTGTTGCTTGCAATACTGGTAAAACCTAATTTTTGTTTTGTAAGTAACTGGTGTCTGTCTCAGTTTAATGTGATAGGCTAAAGAATTTTCCCTATCTTAAGGCCTAAAACTTTTAAGTACTAAAATTTCCAAAGAGAGTTTTCAAATAACTTCCAGTCTGCAATCCTTCTTGTTAAGCCAGGCACTGTCAGAGCTGCTGTGGCATCACTCTAGCTCTGAAAGAACCATTATAGTGCTGCTAGTAAAGCAGGGGAACACAGTACTGTCTGTCTGTGCCTCAGGTGAGATCAGGTGCTGAGTATCAGACTGAGACACCTGACTCACTGTCACAGCTCCACTTATCAATGAGGCAAAGTTATCAGTGAGGCAAATCGCTTCCCTTATGGAAAATGACATCATCTGCTCTTGGTAACTGCCCTGCTGCCTGCACCTAGCTTGGGGAAGGTTTGTGATGTTCAAGCTTTGGCCTCCTAAAATTCAATTTTATTCCAGTGAAAACTGGGTGTGCCCTGCACTTTGGGGCTTTAACCCACTGTGGGTGATAATCAGCTGATCTATTTATTGATACCTGTTGCAGTAACTTTCTTCTGAATGTTTTAACGACTGGGGATGAAATTATTTAAAAGCAATGTGCTCCTCTCTAAAATGAAGTTGTATAATGTAATGTTGCATCAGTATTATTTCTGGTACTATGGCTGCTCAGTATCTTGTTTTCCACCAGAGCACAAGCAAACCCCAGCTGAAAATGAAAACTTGGTGTTTGACTTCACTTGCTTGTCCTCCATACTATTAAAAAGTAATGTAGGTGAAAAGGTTTTGTGTACACAAGAATATGATTTTACACAGGATCAAATTGGGGTTTTGGCTGTGGTTTGAGGTTTTTTTAAGTAGCCAAGTGCTAGAGGGCTGCTGAAGTGTGGGGTAGGTGTAAGTTTTTCTTGCTGCAGAGGGGATGGGAAATGCACCTGCTGGAGTCAGTAAGAAGACACCCATTCAGTCCAATTGCATTTGCTACACTTAAAATTACTTAAAGCAGCAAATGACTGGGAACCAGTTCCCATGTTGGTATCTGGGGTTCCTTCTGAACAGCCAGTTTTGAGCAGCACTGCTCCTTCCTGCCCACAGACCTGCACAAAGGCACAGCACTACCACTGGCTCTGTTTGATTTTATTTTATATCAGGTTTGTAAAGACTGAGTGGAAATAAGGAAACTGATATACAGGCCCTACTTTCATTAAGCCTGACTATTATTCTCCACCAAGCTCCTTGCCTTATTTTCTGACAAGCTGCATCAATTTATGGAGTAATCTAAGAATTTCCCATTGCTCTGACCACCAGCTGCTCTGGTTTACATCTGCTGCATCAATAGCTCATTCCAGGTAATGGCTTTTGATTTTGTTCCCACTGTATTCCTGTATAAAGCATTGTCTCCTCATGTGTAAATGTCAGCAGGGTACTGGGTGTTCTCCTCTGTTGTTGGGCATATTTTACTTCAGCCTGGCTATTTCAATATATTCTTGTTGTGTTTAAATCAATAGCAGGCTATTGATGCTGCTGCTAACAGATGAATTGAGTGATTTCAAACATGTATCTCCAGTACAGGTGGCTGGCTGCCTTTAATGCAAGAATTGGAAGTGAGAGCTGGTCTCTCCAAATTGCTAAAGTGACAGGCATTGTGTCCAGGGGAATAATTAGTAGCTTTACAGGAATAGTTATATCCAGTTCTTTGAATTTAATGGAAATCTTATTGCTGACCTCTGAAGGGTTTAGATTAGACTGTTGGGAGGGGATTTTTTTAAAAAAAAGATTTTTCCCCAACTATTTTAAGTGACAACCAATTGAATTCTTAAGCAAGCCTGCATACAGCTCACAGAATACCTGGCCAAATGCAAGGCAAAGTGTTTGACTGAGAGCCAAGCCCAGGGATCTGGGTAATTTCTAGCATGGATCCTTGGGCCTCAGGAACGTGTTCTTCCCATGACAGCTTGGACTTGCTCAGCAAGGCCCATGGGCTCTTCTAACCCATGTGGGGCTAAAAGAGCTTCCCTGGTTTTCATTTGCTCTGCATCTGCTGCTTTTCTTTGCACAAGACACATTAATAACTCTCACTTTCCCTGCCAACTGTTGGTCTTGCAGAAGAGGGTGGGTTTTTTTCATGTAGAAAGAGATTTTGTGCCTGTATCATTAACAGTCCTCACTGCCATTTCCAACCACCCTTCAGGGCTATTTTTCTCCTCTCTTTTCTCATCTATTGCCTTAAGAGGCATCAGGGATGGACTTTTTTTAAGGCCATTTCCCTTGACAGTGATTAGAGGAAGAACATCACAGCCTAGCCAAGGGCTGGCTCTGCATGTCCTGCTTCCAGTGGGGACTAAAGACAACGAGGAGGGTTATCTAACACCTGAGGGGATCCCATCCTGACTCTTTCATAAAAGAAGAGGGCTCTAAAATGCTCCCAATTGGTGGCATGGGTGGATGAAAGGAGAGGTCAGTCCTTTGCCCCCTGTAGGTTCTCCCAAGTGGATTGTGTTGCAGAACAGCTTCCCGGGGGCCTGGCAGGAAGGGTTTAACTATTCAAGGCAGGCAGGGATGTGTCTGTTAGTGTCCCTCGGGGTGGGAGCTTCTTTGGGGGCTCCCCACAGGATCTCAGCTTTTATTGTTATCTCAGAACTCACTCTGTGTGAGCCAGTCCTTGACTTTCTGTGCTTCATTTCAACCCTTTGCTGTGTAAGCTGTGGACAGGAGTGTAAATATTTCACAGCTGTTTGCTGAACTTGTTTGATTTGGGCTCTGAGCATATCACATTTTATATCACAAATGTACCTGAGATCTGTCAATTTTTCTCCCCACAATCCGGATATGTTTCTGAAATATCCATTAACTGGCTGTAAGAAAGGAGGGGGGGGCTCTCTTCTCTCAGATTTCTCTTGATCTTTTTTGATTTTAAAACTATCATCTGAGGATGAGGAATTACAACTTGTATTAATTACCTCACTCAGCCCAGAATCTCTTCCTGAGGTATACTGAAACCACTGAATTCCTGGGAAGCTACTCAGCATCCTTTGGTGACAGGCAAAAGGATAAAAAGAAGAACCAAAAACAGTGTAGAACATATAAAATTGGCAGATGGGTAAGAAAACTTAAATTATTTTGTGTTTCTATAAAGAAAAAAGTATTTCTTAAAAGTTGTCAGAGAAATTATCATGGAAAGTAAAATAACATTTAAAAGACTTCAGGAAAGTGTATTTTTTTTTTTTTTTTAATCTCATGGTGTCAATGTGGTACTTTTCCCTAGATCAGTAATTAAATAAATTTCATTTTCTTTCTTAGTATTTGGGCTTAAGATATAAATGTATGAAAATAAAAACAATGCAACTGTAGCAAAGATTATTCCTGAAGAGCTGCAGCAGGACATGTAAAGAAAGTCCTGATGTGTATTTGGGATAAAAGTTCCGTTTTCTTATTATTCCTAAAGTTTGTGTTGCCTCTCCCTTGGCCACGCGGTGTCACTCTGGCACCTCGGTACTGGCAGCCAGGCAGGGGGGCAGGGAAGAGCAGAAAAACTCAGACTCTCCTGGCTCCATGAAAAATTGAAGGGTATTTATTTTCTGGTAGGCAGCCAGGCTGAAAATAATATCTGAATTGAAAGCCTTTCATGAAACATCTGGGCAGTTAAATTTTGCAAACTTCAAAGATGTCCAGTGCCGTACTGACATACTGATTTCTCTCTTTAGTGAAGAATCACTCAGGCTAATGCACAAAAGCCTCTGTAAAAACCGTTCCATGCTGAAATTAATGATCAAAATGACCATGCTTAATAAAGCAACTATCACAGGAGTGCCAGTCAATATAGTTAAACTACAACTGCCTCACAATCAGTCTCCCAAATCGTTATCCATTGTCCACAGTGGCCAGTTTTGCAGTGGATTTTTTTGAGGTCTGCCTGCTTAATCTCCAGATTTTCCATTTTGGATTTGATACGTGTGTGCAAAATTGCGCCCGTGGTTTTTTTTTGCAGTCTGTCTTTTTTTAAGAACCTTTCTTAAGCTTGACTAGATTCTCTGCTGGCAAATAACAGTAATAACAATAATAATAGAGTCACATCTATAGCAGCTGGGAATCTGGTCCTCAACACTGACTTCAGAAATAAGGTCTTATTTTTACTTGTTGATATGTGTTCTCCTAAATGCAAAAGCTAAAAGCAGAACTATGTCAAATACTTCCTAGATGACTCCATCTGCTCTTAGAGCCATGGGATTATACAGTCACATGCCTGCTAAAATTCACCCCAGTGCTGGTATACGAGGCATTAGGATTTATTTCTCTCCTCTCAATGTACAGAGTGATGTACAGCTAAATAAGCACCATAAGTTTACACTAATAATTCTGTCCACTGAGCTGCTTGAGGCAGAAATGCAAGTGCTAATGTGTAGGAGCTGTACTTTGCTGTTATTCTTGGAAAGGAAGAAACACACTAATAATTTCCCAGTTGTCATTCAAGTGCTCATAATATGGTCTAGGTAAAATTGCATTTTACACATAGTAAAAGATCATAAATAAATGTAAATACACAGCAGGTGTCCCTCTCCTATGTCATGTGGACTGTCAAAGTACTTGTTCTGGTAAGTAGGGAAAAATACCAAAGCAGCTTTACACTGGAGCGATTTTCAAAGAGAAGTAAAAATCACATATAACATACCCATCTCCATCAGCACCATTAATTTTACAGACAGAGATTGAGCACAAAGGAAAAGAAAGTCTTTAGCAGAATCTCCCATTGACTTAACTCTGAGTCCCCATATGTCATTGTTAACTCCTGGAAACCACGGGCAGGGACTGACTCTGTGATTTAACTCTCACTGCACATCTCCAGCAGCCCAGACTAAGCCAGGCTGTGCTCCTTTGCACCAGGAATGCTGAAACCTCATGTTCAGGAGCTTCAGGATGGCCTGCAGTGCAGCACACACATGGGCAGCTGCAGGAGAGGCACTAACAAGCACTGAAGTGCTTGAATAACTCTGTGCTGGGGGACCTTGAGACAGCACTCAACTTCTTGCTGAGTAGCTACAGAAAGAAATCTATGGAAGATGCTTCTTCTCTTCTTAGAAATTTTTTAGATGTATCCTAACTAGAGGATGCATGTTATGATGACTACTGCCATGTAAAATTAAAACTAGACCAGTCTCCTTGAAGGGGAAAAAAAAAAACCAACCAAACAAACCCTAGAGAAATAAGGTAGAGTTTAATTTGCTCTCATGTCAGTAAGAATAAAAAACATAGCTCTGACATTATGGTTTGCTGCAATGAAAAAATTATACATAGCATTTTATTCATCTATGTAAAATAACTTTTTCATGTAATGTTTTTCTTAGTTAAGAATAACCCTGACTTAGAAGAAGACAAGTTTATGGATAACAAAAAGCAGTGCTTGTCCAGGTTTTCCCTCCTTTAAGCTTTGAACAAGTATCAACTGTTTTAATTAGCTCTCAACACCTTTATATTGTCATTTGAACTGGGAGTACGCTGCATACATGTAACAGCTGCTTTAAACAGGGAACATTTGCAAAGCAAATGATTGTGTTTGACAATCTCTCAGCAGCCAAGCAGCATTTAAAAATGGTTTTGCTTTGGTTCCATTACTTGTTTGATTTGATTTCTTTAATTCTTAGGATAGGAGTAAATGGCCTTAAAATCCATTTGGTATTTTGAAATACGGGGAGTATGTCCCAGCTGATGAAGCCAACAGGCTCAGCGGATGTGCCTTCGTGTCTAGGGAGGATGGACAGGGCTGGGAATTTGAACTTTGGTGTTTCTAGCACCATTTCTGCAATGAGGTTTTGTGTGAATGTGGCTGTTTGTCTGGGAGAAGCTAAAGCAAAGTTGCAAGCTCCGGGCTTTCCATTTTTTGACATAGATTTCACATGCCAATTTTCCTCCTGAATGTGATTATTACATTTACAACACAACACTCGGCTGAAACGTCAAGAAAACTGGAAACTAGTGTTACCTCCAGCAGAGAGGAAAATAAACACATTCCTGCAGTGTGTTTTTCCATGGCCAGACTCAAATTTCACATCAAACAAATCTAGCAAGTGACAGGTCACAACACATGCCTTTAAAATACCAGAGGAAGGAAAGCTTCTTCAGCAGCAACCAGATAAACAAAACCAAACCCCCAAAATTCTGAACAGCCTCAGAGCATGTTAAGGGCATACCCCAGGCAGTTTTCAGTTTGGTAGCCAGCCCACAACCAGCACTACATATTCTGCACTCATTCCTTGTGTTAGGACAGGGATTGTCCTGCTGCCTGGATCTTAAGCCCTCTACTGAAAGCATTCTGTTACTTCAGGTCTCCCGGGGAAAAAAACAACCAACCAAACCAAAACTAACATGCCACTGCATTACAATTGTGGCTTGCTAAGACGGGAGAAACACATGACAAGGAATAAGCTCACAGGCTGCCTTGACTTACCAAAGGCATGGTGAAATGGAAAGGTTATTCTGGGACATGACATTACCCTCGAGCAGCTGGCCTATACCAGGTGATACGTGCCCTTAGTCTATGAAAAATGAGAGGTAATCCAAGTTTAGTTCTTACAGCAAACATACTTAAAAAACCACCCAAAAAACTGTCTGGTCTAAGTAGCTGAGCATTCAGAAGGTTCCCTGAGCAGCAGAAAAGTTTCTCACCATCTGGCCCTATATTTTCAGTGATAGGCTCAAAGTGTTTGACAGTGCTTGACTTTGCCATTTTAATAAATTGGCTTCCACAGGAAAGATTTTTTTATTCAGTGAACTCTCATATAAGGGCCCAAAAAGACTTTCACCTATTGAGGAGTTCAAGTCAGCTTTTCAGATTTTACCCTTGGGATTGTTGGAGCAAGAGGATGGGACTCATACAGAAGAGTTTCAGGTTATGGGAGTTACAGGCAAGCTGGAGGAATTGTCAGTCATAAAGATTTGTCATTAAAGCAAGTGAAGGTTTATTATTATTACTTTGTTATTATTTTAATAATTTCTGGCTATAAAATTATGAGCTATGTGATCTCAATTGGCCCCATAAGACTTTCTGACCAGATAAATGAGTCAAAGTGAGACATCAATACTGGAGGCTTAATGTCCTGTGGCTATGTGGGATTATCAGTGTGTCTGCTCTAATTTAAAAAGCTTCTTGTTTCAGAGAAGTGGTCACAGGACCAAGCCTGACAGAGCTCAAGAAGCATTTGGATAATACTCCTGGGCACATGGTGTGATTCTTGAGGATGGTGCTGTGCAGGGTCAAGAGTTGGACTCAATGACCCTCGTGCATCCCTTCCAACTCAGCAGATTCTGGGATTCTGTGATTTCAGTCTCTAGGCTTCCCAGAGGAACTGCAAGATAAATAGCCCCCCAGTTATAGGAACCAGCTGTGCTTGACTGTGGCTTGTCAGCCTGGATCTGCTGGAAGAGCACAACCACTGCCTTGTGCAAAGCACCTCAAAAAATTCCCCACACGAGCCCCCTGCCAGGGTCCAGAGGGGAGGGTGTAAGGCTTGGCTCAGCTGTCCCCATGTGTGTGCAGGGACTGGCCCCCCAGAGCTCTCTGCTGATGGGAGCAGGTGAATCCCAGGGCCACCTGGGCCTGTCCCATGTCTGACAGCAGCAGTGGGCTCGGGAGGTCACTGCCCCAAAGAGCAAAGCCTGTTTGCAGTAACAGGGGCTGGCAGGAGCAGGTGAAGGGAACAGACACACATCTGTGTTATAAAATACCCACCACTTTCCTGGCAGGAGGCATCTCCCCTAGAGCAGGTAAAGTTGCAGCACTAGGAGTGTTTACCTGGGCCACAGAACAGCCCCAAGAGCTTCATCATGCTCAAGAAAACCACACAGCTCCAGAGATGCTCAGGTGGACACATCCAAAGCATCCAAGGATCCCCAGTAATTTCTTTGTGTATTCAGTCACATGCACCTGTTCCCTACAAACCCACAGGCTGTCACCAAATGCAGTGTGTACGACGTGGGCAGATACAGCATCAAGGAAGGCTTCTCCAGGGAAGGGGTGAGCCTCTCACTTCTATGGGGGGTCAGAGAGCAGACACAGAGGAGTGTTTGCCTTCTATTATGCAAAGGACAGCAACACTGAAACATTGAAATCTTTCCTCAGGCCTTGCTGCCTGATGGAACCAAGGAAGAAAGGTTACATTTGAACAATTTCAGGAAATTTCAGCTGCAGACTGAAAGTGAACCAGCAGCACACACAAAAGCATTAAACACCACTGTCTCTCTCATGATCAGCAGAATCCTCTTACCTTTCTTCCTCAAGATCCTCAGAGATGCCCTCTGAGATCCAAACTCCAAATTTAGCCAGGGCTGTAGCAGATGACTCCACAACAGAAGAACATATCAAAGCTTATGAGTAGGTTTACACTATGATGAGATTATATTTCTCATTAAAACCCTTTTCCTTCCAAAATGGAAGAGAGAAGGCATTATTGCACTTAGTATAGAACAGAATTTCAGTAGAAAAAGATGGATATAACAATTAAAACCTATGCTGAACTTAGTAGGTTAAAGCCCAGGGGAGGAGGAAGAGGAGAGGAAGGGCTGCAAAGGCTTCTGGGGAACAGAAGGGCTATAAAAACTGGAGGAGCAGCAGAGGTGCTCATTCAGAGTTTGTTGCTGGAGGGCAAGAGAAGAGTGCTCAGAGCTAAAGGAAGTAGAAGGTAAACTGCTTCACACTTCTTGGGCTTTAATGGATCTTTTTCTTCTATTATGTACCAAGTGTAAACTGGAAAAAGAGATTTTTGTCTTCCAAAACCTATAGGAGCCCTTTGCATAAAATCTGCTATGCCATGGCACTTGTTGCCTGCTCTTAGCAGTTTAGGTCTGTGTTTGTTTAACCTGTGTGTTTGCTTGTAGACTGAACTAAGGGCTCCTTACAGCTTCTTCTGTCTAGTTCTGGCATCCAGGACTTCAGCTGGCCAAAAGCCGCCTTCTGCTGGTTTCACTGGGCTTGGCTTGTACTACTTTGTGACACTGCTGGATGCCTCTGGTAAGAAAATAGTTTTAAATTCATCTTTGCACTTCAGTCGCTGCTTCCTGCTGCTATACTACACTACTGTGCTAAAGAAAGAGGTGTTTAATTAAGGAATAAGCAGTAAAACATCTAATAACTGTAAGGATGAACTGCCATGGGGGATATCTTGACCACAAATCCCAGCTGGTCACTAATAGCAGGGCAAATGCTTTCCTCAAAGCTCTAAGAGGGGATTGTTGTTGTAGCTTTATCCAATGAGTGGGGATGAGTGGGTGTGGGGCTCTGTGTAGCTGATGTACTTCCAATTAACTTCCACAGAGTACTTTTCTATTACTTTTTCCCTATTCAGGGAGGTAATCCACCTACTTAAAAGAGGTGTTGTGGTGCTAAATTAATTCATCTAAGTAATATGCTTTTATAGCACTGCCTGCTCTACTATGGAAAAGTTAATGATCAGCTACTGCTGTTGCTTGAATTAGGCTTCCAACAGCCCATTCAGATTTTCATTTACCCTCTTTAGATGTTGTAATGCATTTTTTGTTTGACACATTTTCCTCTTCGCCTGGCAATCCTCCAAACCCTTACAAGAAGCAGGTAAAATATCCCAAAAGAGGAAGGGAGCCTCCTATTTCTGAGGGAATATGATGCTCTTTCACAACCAGGCACACAGCTCTGTTCTAGCTAGTGATGCAAAGGCAGATTTCATCTGAGGCAGGCTCCAATACCAACAATTCGGCAGAAAGCAGAGCCAGAGGAAGCCATCTGTGCAGGTGGCACTCATCCAAAGGGAAGGGTGTGAAGGTTGTCCTAAAGACTCACCTGTGGCCCTGCCTAATGAGCTGCCCCAGTGCTTCTCTGCAGCTGGAGGTCAGAGGGTGATGGGACAAGGTGGAGGGCCTGGGGCTGAGTGTGTGTGAGGCTTGCAAAGACCCTTCTCAGCTGAGGTGAACGCAGGTGAATCCACTCATGGGGATAGCTCTGCATCTAATAACAAGGCCTGGTTTCTCCTCCTGTTCCCTCCCATGGACACTTCAGCCTCCTCTAAATATTCTTTTCCATTTTCTTCCTACCAGTCCAAAAGGCAGTAAATGTCACAGTACTGCCCAGGGCCCAGTCTGCCAAACAGGATGCCAGTGAGGCAGGGCAAGGACAGAAGGTGCTCTTCTCCCTGAACAGTCTTCTGAATCTGTCTTTAGGAAAAACTGTGGTTTTTTAAACCAGGTTAGTTTAATAACAATAGACTCCATATATACTCCACTGACAAATACAGGTGTTCTCTCTAAGGTTTGGGTCTCTGTTAAAAAAACCTGGTCCTAAATCTCACATAAACATGGCTCTCAGCTGAATCTGGGCACTTCCCAAAAGGCATTTATGGCAGATCAAGTGATGTGGTGTCACTGAAATCTGTTTATCACCATATCTGTGAGGAGTGTGCTGCCTCTTCATCCTTTCACAAAAGATAATGAGCAATGGGTAGTGTCTGGTGGCTCTGACTGTGCCTTGCTCTGTCCTACCTGAGGTGCTGCACAAGCTCTCAGTCCCTTCTGGCACTTGCACAAAAACAAGTGTAACTTTAGCTGTGCTCTGCTGTGAGCACACACACAGCTAGACTTAATCACACTCGTTGCCCACAACTTACAGTTTACAAAAAGCTGATCCAAGAGGAAGGAGAATGTATGGAGAGGAAAGAATGGCTTCAGTTTTAAAGGCAAGAGTAGACAGAGCCTAAACTTTTAAAACTGTATGTAAGAAACACATGGAAAAACATATGTAACTTAAAGTAAGGGCATGAAGCCAGAAAACCCAAGGACAGCACCTCAGAGGGACAGTTGCAGTTTACTGTTTAAAGGGTCCTCAGCTACTCTGGACAAAAGTGAGAAGCTCCCACTACAGGGAAGGTGACAGGCTCTACTGTGTCTGCTGGAGTTGAGAATTGAACTGGTGTGAGTGAAGTGGCAGAAGTCAGCAGGTCTGAAGTCTCATTTTTAGGTGAAAAATCGCACTGTGAAAGCAGAAAGCTACAGTAAAAATAAAAACCCACAACACTGATCCACTAGCCAGGAAAGAACTCATCAGAGACATATAAATACAACTTCACACACTTCAATGTGTAAACCACTCAACAAAATAAATTATGCTATGCTGGCAAAGTAGTAAAAGGCCTTAAGAAAATTGAAAAAGCTTATAGCAATGAAGGATTATTCCCAGTGCAATAGAAGGAATGTGTATCACACTAAGTGACGGTGCTTTGTCTGTGAAAATCAGCCAAGTGAGGAAGAAGCAAGGCTGACGGCAGGCAGAAGTGATGCTGGACACATATTTACCTTGGCTCTCTGCAGTCAGCAACAGGCTCAGGGCCATACTGAAGGCAAGACGCATCTCCCTCTTTCCCTGCTATCACTGCTCACAGCAGGGCTTTCTTTTGATAATATGCTACTGTGCAGCTCTAGAATTGGAACTGATTCATTCCCAACTGGCAAAAGGGATTTCTAGAGAGCAGGGCAGTGGAGGTGACCCCAGGGATCACAAAAGTTGAATCTACAGCATCACTTAGGGTGTTTGGTTAGGGCAAAATGATTCAAGATTGTTTAAAATCCCTGGCAGACACTATTGTGCTGTGCATCCCCATGTGATTTAGCATAATCCAGAACAAAAATCAGCATTCACTGAAGTTTGAGGCCCGATTTCATCATTAAGAATATTGGGCAGGACTAGTATGTCTCACTCACAGGAGCTGATGCCTGGGTGTGGCTCCTGTGCTCAAAGGGGTGTCTGTTTTGCAGTCTTTCAGTCCCACGGTCACTTCATGGATCTGACCTCCTCCTTGGCACACAGCAATGTAGGAACACTACAATATTCTGGGAATAGATAGAAGGAACAGATGGATAAATCCCTTTGCTTTTCCTCCTCCCCTTTCTTGGGCTGAACCTGTACTTGCCATCAGGCAAGCGATGAGCTCCTGAGCTGACACCCAACAGAAGCCCAACCTGTACCAATACAAGGGACTCTGCTGCAGCACAGGGAGGGGAACAGCAGGTTTGGGTCTGTAGTGAGGCAGGTGAGTCCTTAATCACAGTCTCAGGAACAGCCACAAGCAGATGACCAAAGGTCTGTTCTGCCCTGGTTTCAGCTTCTGACAGTGGTCAACAGCAGATGCTTCAGGAAATATAAAACAAAGGTAAGCATAAAATGATTTTTTTTAGTTGTATATTCCCAACTTTCAATGCCTTGGGCTTTAGTTCTGAAGTAGAGGTGATGATCTGTGTTTGATAGGTTTCTTCCCTAAAGGTTTCTTTTGGGAGCTATGTAAGCTTCCAGCCTGTGTTCTCTGGCAAGAAATTTTGCAGCTCAGCTAACACTGGTGTGAAGAGGAGCTCTTGGTTGTGAATCTGCCTTGTGCTAGTTTCATTTGATACCATCCAACTTTCTTGCTAATGGAATGCTTAGTTACTCCCTGAGAGCCTTTCCACCTTCCATAAGTTTGGGGTTCTCTAGCTTTCACCTCAGGCTGAACACAGCCCTCCATGTACTACAGATGCCTACTTTTTTGGCTGGCTAGAAGAGCTAACTCTTCCTGAGGAGTCTGCTGGCTTCCTACAGTATGCCAGTGCACAGAGAACTCAGAATTAATCCAGAGATTGTGCCAGTCTGCCCTCCCTGTGCCCAGTTAAAGCCTTGTCAAAGAATGAGGATGCTCAGGAAATGCCAAGTGCCTGTGTCAAATGGTTTTGACTTGGTTAGTGCTTCACTCAGCTGATGCTAAATCAGAAGAAGATGATGGTGCAGCTGACTGCTGAAGGGACAAGGGAAAACGAGGTGGCTGGATTTTACTTGCTAGGTATTGCAATTGAGGCTAAAAGGGAATTTAAAGAGCACTGTCTTATGTGTCCCTGAAAGAAAATACCTGATGAAGCAGTCACAGAGAGAGCAGTTGAGCTTCTAGCTTACACCTGACAGTCCATTCAAGCACTGATTATGATCAATTGATTGTGCACCTAAAGGAGAGGAGAGATCAGGGGCAGGTCTTGATCATTTGCATGACCCTGGCAAAACCTCTTCTGTTTAAGATCTGCTGGATAATAGAGGTAAGAATCCAGAGACCAGTCTGGTACTATTGCATTACTGGTCATAGGCTGCAGGCAGATTCACAACCAGACTCACTGATGATCATGAGACAAGCAGCGTGCTTTACTGTGTGTTGTCCCCTTTTATAGGGGGCTCAAACCTCCTGGGCTTGGACAACTGATTGTTTGGGGTCTCAGCACAGCTCCTGACCAGTGATGTGTCTGCATTCAGGATTGAAAGGGATTGCCTGGGGCCCCTGTTTGAGTTCAAATCCATCCTATCATTGCTCACCCAGCGACTTGTTTACTTCTAGCCTGGTCGAGTTTGGAGGTCTGTTATGGCCAAATTTATCTTTGCAGCTACAGAGCAGCTGCAGCCAGGATGTGGAACAACTTCCAGATAAACATCCAGGAGGTGCAAAGTGTGCTAGAGTGGTTATGGGCACTTGTGGATGCTGGACAGCCTGCCAAGATGTGCTTAGTGAATGTGCAACAATTCCTTTCAGTGCAGGTGGTGCAGTGAAAGTGCTGTGTGTTAACCTGCTGCCATCAATGTCACCTGGATTTATTATTAGCATTTACAACAATAGCATTAGAGGATCACGTGAACTTTCAGTAGTGGAAGGTGATCAGCAAAAGGGCATGGAAAGAACTCTCCTGGACAGGGTTCTTAGGTAGGCTGCAAAGGAGCACATGGTTAGGTGGGAAAAGCCTCCCTCTTGCACTGAAATCTTCATCCCAACGCTTCTGGAACAAAGAGATGAGTACTGCTGGGTGGGACCAGGGATTTTGTCTGACAGTGGCCAGAACCTGATGCCCAGAGAAACAAAGAACAGCATGACCAGTTAGCAACAGCTCTTCTGCAAAACCCCAGCTATTTGTTCAGCTTTGGAACATGCTCACTCAGGCATGTTCTTCTATGCATTTATTAACTCCCAGAAAATTTCTCACCCACGAACCTTTCCAGGTTACCTGGGAACTCGAAGCTCTTCAGACCCCCAGTGTCATGTGGCAAGTTCTGCAGCTTGACTGCTCTGCATGGGAGTCTGACAGGGACTGAAAAACAGCTTAGAAAGGCTGAAAGTGCAGTGAGTGAGACTGCTGGATTTCTGTTCAGTATCTGGGTACCAGATTTAAGGAAACAATCTTTTGAAGCCCAAGGGGAGAATGTAGCTCTAGGATGACACTCTCTGGCCCAAGTCCCTGCAATAATGGGCTGGGCAGGTGTGCAATGTCAAAACAAAAGCCATGGGTCCAGAAGAAAGCAGCAAGGCCATTAAATCCTACCCCTACAGCTGCAGCAAGTTCCTGCCTTTCACAGATGCATGGCACATGTGCTCCCTGTACCCCCACTCAGTGCAGGGCACAGAACACTTCCTGGAGCCCTACAGCACCTACTGTAGTGCCTTGCCAGTTAAGTAGCAGAAAAAATGGAAGGTGAATAATTTCATGAATTCCAGCAAACTCCCAGGCACCAGTATCCTTGCCCCTCTGTTCAGCTACAGAGGAGCAATCTGTTCTATTAACAGGAAAATTTTGCCCAGCAATGCCTGCACTGACGTTCAGTCACCTCCTCACCTTCAGACATACTGGAGGCCTAAGCAGAAAGGAAAGCAAGACTTTAACTTAATTACCCAATTATCTTGAGGTAATCACCCAATAATCTTTGGGTACAGTCATTTTTTACTTCCTATTCCTCCTATCTTCTTAACAAATAGCTTCCAGAAAACAAACCTTGCTGTGACTACAGCAAACAAAAAACCAGACTCCTGAGCAGATAAAAAAACCCCATTAAGGGCAGACATCAGTCTACAGCTTGATACCTTTCCTACCCTGGAGAGCTGAGAAGGGCAGGGCTGTGCAGCTGTGGGAGCTGCAGCACCTGCCAGAGCTGCACTGGGCTCAGTAGGTCAAAAATCACCTCTGCATGCTCGGGCTGCTGTCCTTGGCCAGCCAAAACCAAAGGGGAGCACAGCTGGGGAGGACCTGCCTCAACAGAACAGCCTGAGGGAGTCAATGGAAGATAAGCAGTAAGTGTGTGAGTGGTCACACTTGGCTGAGGCTGTTGCAGAGTGCTGTTGGATGTCTTACAGATTGCAGGACTGCTGACACTCAATCACATCCCCTGAGAGCTGATGCAGCTCTTCCTGTGCAAGGGAGAGCTGTCGTGTTCCTGTGCAAGAGCAGGAAGGATTCACAGAGATCTTTCCACCCTGGAGAGTCCCCAGGGGCTCCTCAGAAACCCCCTCTCTTTAGAGTGCTTGTGGGAAAAGGCACCATCATCTGATTTTCAACACATGATGAGATCTGCCAATTATTTAGAAACTCACCCTAGACACTCTATAATTGAAAAATGTAAATGTGATGCAAAGAGCACAGGGATTCACAAAATTTTACAAGCAGCTGTAATTGAGGACCCAAGAGAAATATGTAAAGAAATTTCTTTGTAATACGTAGTGCATAACTAATATTAAAAATATTGCGTGGTGGAGGCAATCACATCTGATCATGTAGTCAGTATGACCAGCTTATATTTAATGACTGAGATGCAAATTTAATCATATACTCATAAACTGCTAATTGTAGGGGCTTTTTTATAACCTGTGAGGATAATTTGAATACTCAGTACTAATACCTGGAATGCCATGTAATCCTTATTATACAGCCATAAGTTAAAAAAATATTAATCCCAATGGGGACTAAAGAATCCTTTCTTTTTCTAATGTCAAAGGCAAGAAAATTTCTCATGAAAATCTTCACTGTGAAGTGTCATCGCCTGGCTACTTATTTAAAACTTTAGATACGTGCAAGTGTGGGGGGTGAGACAGCCCTGCCTGGCCTCAGACCTGTGCAATACAGAGGGATGGCACCCAGCTTGCTATTTCTATCTAATGGCAAAGGCTGCTTTTCCTTAAAGATGAAAATCAGAGCTGCTGTCTCCAGGGAAGATCCCCCTCCCAGTTTAGCATTTTCAGATGGTACCTGAAATACTCCTGTCCATGCAGTCACACAGCTCATGCCTGTGTGTTCAGACACTCAGGCTCTGACTTTGAGTGTTTTTGCAAATTTGTTAATTTATATTATTTATATCTTGAAATCCCTAAACAGGCCAATACCTGGCTGCCATGGAGCTTTGTTCCAGTGCCTGCTGCCACTTGGAGGGAAACTGGCTGGAGATCCTCCCTGTGTTGGGGTAAGGTCCTTGTCGTTCTGGAATATCCTTCAAGAGGGACAAAAATATGATGTCCAGGAGGTGGTACTGGACATCTCTGCAGGCCAAAGGACAGGCTGTGGGGTACCAATGTTCAGGAAAGGACTTGAGATGAATTAGCAATGTACTCTGATGTTTTCACTGTAACCTGTGCCCCCCATGCTGTTGGGGTGGGATGCAGGGCCTGCCTCTTGGGAATGTTTGTTGCTGCAGAAAATCCCAGGGGGATGTTGTAGCTATCTGGCCTGCTTACAAACCAGCTGGTGAGGCTGAACAAGTATAAAGGAACCATCACAACTCTGCTGTCCCATGCTAGGCTCGCCCTGAATCACAGCTTTACCTTTTCAGTTTGATTTTCTCTAGAGCTGGGATACATTAGCATAACCATTCTTGCCTCTTCTAATGTTCAAATTTTCATCTTAGCCTCCTGCAGCCTTGATCCAAAAGCTTTTCATATTTATACCAGAAATCAAGGTTTTTATGTAAGCAGCAGTGAGGGATTTAGTTTGCATATATAAATATACAATAGTCTCACTACTCTGGCTGCTAGTGCAAAGTGAATCCATGCCATGGGTTGTGTTCTCTTAGCTAAGGGCAAAGGCATAAGTTAACTGACAATGAATTATCCTATTGTAGAGCCTTCAGGATGGGGATTATCACTGCTAACACACTGTCTTATCCTGCATGCAGCACACAGAGCTAACTTCTTTGGGAGATTTGGAACACAGGCAAGCGATAACGTGGAAATTCATTAGGCAGCACCTCAAAGCCCAGAGTGTGTGTGTAGTGTCTCATCCATTTCAATGGGAATCTTGCCTGCAGGAGAAGTAAACTCATGCAAATGCTGTTAGATCATTTTAGTAGACCAGAAATCTAAGGGGATTCAGGAGTGGCAGGCAGACACCTTAAAGACATCTCCCTGCACAGTTCGTACTTTGGAATCCAACCCAGAGTAAATAAATGCTGGCCTATCCAGTGGCAAGAGTAGAACAACTGTGATTTGAGAAAAAGGGACAGAATAGGGGCAAAACTGTAGTTTCATCTGACAAAGCAAATCTCTTCACCAGACTGTAATGCTAAAGTCTGGAAGTATTGAAATATGTCACCATCCTGGAGTTTGTGTACCAAAATTAATCCTATTTAGTACATTAGATCTTTATCTAAACCTCTTTGTACAGAGGATGAGAGACTTGACCTTAGAGAAGGATTTCCATGATGCCTTCAGTTGCTCTATCAGTGCTTGTTATTTGAACGTGGAAAAAAGAAATCCTTCAATTTTACAAATCAAACACTTCTAGGCATAAGCTATTCTTGAGGGCTATCTGTAGGCAAGCTGCTGAAGAATTAGGGCAATAAATCACTGTGCTGCTTTTCCTTACTCTGTGAGAACCCTGCTTTCAGTGCTCAAGAAGGGATTTCCAGATTACTCCCTTTTACTAGGCAACCCTTCTTAACATACCCACATTTTTAGTACTGTCTAGCTTACCTTTTCTTGCTTTGAGGCCTGATCTGACTAAAGGACTGTGAAGAGTAGGTCTTCAGTAAATGAAATCAGGGAGTTGTGGCTGAAGTCTGGCCACTCCCATCTTACACAACAACTCCATTGCTGGCTTTGGTGGGCTACTTAAGGGTAGGAAGCCACAGAAACTGGTCTGTGGTGCAGAAACAGTTGCTGGCAGAAATTCTGTCTTAAAGAACAAATAGGAAAATGTTGTTTTCTAAGAGGTTAGATGAATGAGACTCCCCAGAAACAAAGACTTCTTAATATTGGTCTTAATATTTCAAAAAGCCTCTGATTTGCTCCTTCCTCCCATGCTACTGCTTTTATCATAAACAAGAGAAACATTTTTACACCTGACATCACCACTCTTTCGAGTCCATTACTTTTACTAATGCTAAGTTCAAAGAAATAAAATTTTCTTCCAGAAGTAAATGAGATATGTAACATTTTCATAAATTAGCACTTGAAAAACATGAAAACTGAATGTGCTTACTTTCAGTGACATTGGCACTGCTTTGTGATTTTTTTTTCAAAGATCTTAACGTGGCATTCTTTGCATGATATCTTGCAAAGATTGTCTAGAAAAGTACCAACTTTACACATCTATCAATTAAATAAGCTGTACTCAGGAAGGTAGTTGCTGAGGGTTTGCTAATAGGTAATGAGGAATTCTGTGAGATGGCTGACAACTAAGGCAGTGAGAAAGCGGGGAAATCAGTGTTTCTATGAATTTAGAGCATACTGAAAACCTTACAGACATCCTGCTGTTTACCTACATTTTTCTTCCCTGTGTCTGTCATGACCAATTAGTTTCATGTCCCTTGGGTAATATGATACTAATTAAATATTAGAAACTGTGGGGAAAAGTGGCAAGAGGTTTGTTTTTTCTTTTGCTGTGCAGTTTAACAGTAAGTGACAAGCACCAACCTTCCAATATCATATGCAAACTCTTTAGAATTTCCTTGTGACATTCCTGACCATAAATCCTAATGTGCTATGCAAATATGAAACAGTTCAGTAAAATTCAATGAATGATAGCCCAACTGAATGCTTACAAGCAGCACTAAAAAGGGAAGGATGCAAGGCAAAATTAAAGAAGTTTCTTCAAAGAGCTAGGAGACAATTTGTAACTAAACAGTTTTATTGACTTTTTTTTTCCAAAATAAAAAACACAAAATAGCCACCAAGATTAAAGGCCATAGACAGCATTAACCAAATGAACCAGCCACTTGGTTATAGTAGCTGATAACTAGAATATCTGGATATTATTGCATATACCTCAGGTTCATTTATATATCTTTTACAGTTTGGCAAGATTACAATCATACAGTAGCTTTGGTTGTGTAAAACCTAGTAGCAATACTTACTTAAAGTGTGACTGGTTAACATTTTATGACAACAGCTATTTATCTCAGTCTTGACACGTCTTCTCTCATTCCATGTTCTTGTCCACATTGTCACTGACCAAGAATTAAGGAGACATATTTGCAACCATCACTTATAGCCCTTCTTTATCACCACATGGTGATGAATCTCAGAGGGGTAGGAATCTCTCACTTGCTTTCCTCATAAAGGTTTGTAGAGCAGCCTCTCCTCCTGTGCTGGCTGGCTCCTACCACCCAGCTGTGGTAGCCTCAGCTGAGCATGAGTCCTTGCAGAATGCAAATATGTCGAGGTGTTTATGGCTTTCAGGCCAAAGCCTTTCCTGACCTAGTGCTGGGGGGGGTGACTGTACTGCCTTGCCTTTGGATACAGAGAAAAAACCACAGACAGACAAACAAACAAACAGCTTTTCACATTGGTGTGCTGAGCTGCCAGCACAGAACAGTATTAAGAAACCTAATACACAATACTACCTTGGTTACAGAGTTGTGCCTGAGACACTGCACAGGATTGCATGTGTATGTTCTACAGTCTAGGTATTTTTGTTTTGGTCTTTTAAAAAATGCTCTCATCCTTACATAATCTAGTGTAACACTGCAGCTTTAGAGTAATGGTTGATAAAAAGTCATAAACACAGGCTATTTGGAAACACTGGAAGCTTTTTCTTGTCTTGCATGACGTGCAGAATTTCTGCCTTTCTTCCATCAGCCTGCTCCCAGCATTTTGGGAACATCTACTTCCACAGGAAATACACCACCTGCTTAAAAATAACCTAAAACTCTCAGTTCTACCTGGGAAGAGCTATAAAAGAATTTGCATCAAACTGAAGTAATCTTGTTTGTGAAGACCCTTCCTCACTTAGAAAATGCTGGAACACTAGATAGCATCTACTTGTTTGTGCAGCCCTTTCATTTGCTTGCACTGAAGCAAAAAGGAATTCAGCATGAGGAACGGCTGCATGGTGAAGATCCTGCAGAACAAGGTAACTGCCATGCAGTAATTCAAATGCAAGCAGTGTAACTGCTTTTTGCATTCAGATCCATACTTGTATAAGGATATAAATTAATAAGCCCTTCTAAATGATTTTAGAAATACCCTCTTTGATCTAGACATATAAAACCTCTGAATACTTTGAATCACTAGATTTCACATGGCCCACATAGTCATAATTATTTGTACTTACATGGCAAATATTAGAAATACATTTGCCTGCAGTTGAACAGGTAATTATACTGTCTATTATTCAGCTGAGCAAAGATCAAGCACTCTATATCTTGCAGTTATTGGATCTTATTCTAACCCTTTGCTTTAGAAAGGGGAAATAACCACCTAATTATATTACCAGTGCACAGTACTTAGTTTGAAAAAGACAACCTATAGTAGACAACTAGATTTTTTTCCTAAGATGACTTTCTATGAGATACTCTAAAAGCAGTCTCTTATGACTGAAGATTGTCTATTTCACTGTACTCGCATAGTAAAAATAGTTAAAATCTAATTACAAAGCTGCTACATGGTTATTTTGTGGTCTGTAAAATAAAACAGTATCCAGAATTTTATCTGAACAAAATACACCAGACAGTATAAAAATATTTCTCAACTGGAGATTGAAACCTTAATGCTGGATTTGGTTGTTTGTTGTTTTTTTTTTTTTTTGTATAAAAAGTAATGTAATAATGGTTGACATTTATCTGCTTACCAGTCAAAAATATACATGTGACTTCAAGGAGCTGTTCCAGGCTCATTGTCAGTGAGCTTGTGCTTTTGACCCTAGCAGTAATAAATGCACACGTGGAACACAGTTTCCTGAAAACCTGAACTATATCTTATTCCTAACAATAAGACTAATTTCTGGCTCTGGATTTCCACTTATTTGCTTTGTTCAGGCAACTACAGCAGAGGAATTCCAGAAGCACCACTTCCGCTTTGAATGATGTTTGTTCAGTGCAACGTCTTCCTTCTCTCGCTCCTTTTTAACTCGCTGGTAGTGATCCTCTTCCTTCAAATACCACACAGGCGGCCACCGATGCCTCTCAAAATATTCTTGGTTATCTGATTAAAAAGAAACAATAAAAAAATCCCCAAAGGTGCCAGTAAGATACACAAATCCCAGAAATGTTTTGCAAAAAGCTATGCCACTAATCATTTATCCATTCTCTATGCTGGCTTGCCTATCAAGGATTCACCCCGTTTCCTCAAATGCCTTAAGTGTGAAAAGACTTTGAAAGTGGTTACACACAAGAGGCACGCAGTTCACCAAAAACTATAAAAAAGCAAGGCCTTTACAGAGTGTATTTTTCATTGCAGAGCCTGGAAAGAGCTCTGTTCCTTTTAGCATCACTGAATTAGGTAAAAAACATGATGCTTGCCCAGCAATCAGGCTAATGATTTCTTTCTTTGCAGATAAGAATTTATGAATGCTGTTCAAGATAGCACAGAGGTTTGGTCTCATGGCTTAGCTATGTGAGCTCATTTTTGTCTTTATGTTTAATCAACTGGGTGGGGAGAAAGAAGGGGAAACCTGATGAAAACTGGTGGGAAAGTTGCCCATACCTGAAGATTTAGCTTTGATTTCCTTGCGGTACTTGGAGCAAACGCTGTTGTAATTGGTGCAGATGTAGTGCAAGCACCAAGCTGCCAGCTGGTTAGCATTGTGAAACTGTGAAGAAAAACAAAGAGCTTATTCCATTTCCTGGGGTTATCATTCATTTTGCAGCCCCTATTAACAGCTAAAGCTGGAATGGTCCCAGCAGATGGTACCTGGCTGTACTCTCCCAGGCATTCATTCTGACTGCCAGCTCTGATCTCGGGTTCTAAACACGAGCTGGGTGCTGACCACAGAGGATACTCTAACAGTAGTTAGAGATATTGCTTCTGTCTCCAATCAGGAGAAGGAAATAAAAGAAAAATTGCCCTTCTTAAGATAAAAATGTAGCAAGCTGCTTTCTATTGGGAGGGGTTATGTTCTGGTTTTCCCACAGCATTACAGGTATTGCATAGAGGGTATCAAAAACAGCTGCAGGGAGTCTTGCATGGTGGCCAGTGTTTTAGTGCTACTTCAAGTCAAGCTACAGCTGATTCATTGTTAGTGTGAAAGCAAGAATAATAAAATTTAAACAATATTTTAGCTTGTTCCACTGCAGCTAGGAGCCTGTTGCATTTTGGGAAACAGAGGTGTGCACTTTAACAGTGAGCTGGGAGCTCTCTCTTTTAATTAATTACAGGACTCAAGAAATATTGAAATGCATTTGAACATAAAGAAGATTTGCACATACTCTGAATTATTAGATGATTGACTTTAAGTAGCCAGTTTAAGTATTCAAGAAACGTTGTCTTTGCAGAACAGGTCTAAATATATCTCCAAGAACTGAATTGAAAGGAACACAAGAATCAATCACCATTACAAAGCTGAACAGCTTCATTACATTGCTTTTCATGTTAGTGCACAATGGTCATGAGAACACAGAGCTTGGAAGTTCCACAATCAAGACAAACTAAAATATATATTTGAAAGACAACTCCTCTGAGGTTACTAAAAGGGATATTTTATCTTTGAACTAATGAAAAAACCTTCTTTAAAATAGAAGATAAAACTAAGTTGTGTCGTCAGTCATTCTCAGAACTGCAGACTTTGAGCCACTTAGAAGCAATGCTCAGAACCAGTAGGGAGCTAAAAGCAAGTCCTGCAGCTGACCAGAATATCTTCAGCAGGCTGTGTACACTGACCTGTGCCAGTTCCAAATAGGAGAGGACTTCTCCATCTATTGCAACGCCGCTCATGGAGGCCTTTGTCAGCTCTTGCACTGCATGCTGCTCTGTTTGGGGACAAAACTCATCACTTACTGGGGAAACAGGCACATGGCAAGGTCACCTCATCCACTGGTAACAAAGAACCCAGGCAGCACGTTCTCCCTCCTCCTGGTGTTAACCAGCATTATGCAGGGGCCACATTCACACAGATATCCTTAGCAAGCTGAGATTTAGGAGAAGTCAAATTCTGAGCTTTAGAGCTGTGGCTAAAGATGTGGTTCATAACCACTTATGGAAAGACAAAGTTCAGCAGCCACTAGTCTCTCTCTGGCATGAGCACAATATTCAATTTAAATTAGAAATATGAATCAGTTTCCTTTCCTGGTCTTCTTTTAGTTTGTAATACAAAGTTTTTAATCAACAGTGCACTTGCCACTGAATTCTTTATTAATGAGTATACACACAGCACTGATAGAGAAAAGGTCACTTCAGGCCCTCTTTAGGTTTCTAACTCAGATGATGTTCCTAAGGAGCTAGGCTCAGATGAAGGCTGACCAGCCCCCCCAACAGTCACCTCAGTTCAAGATTCTCCTTAACCCTTTTCTAGAATCTTAAAAGTCTGGGTGTTTTTTTGGGAAACATTGGCAGCTGGTTTGATTCTACTGGGTTCAGTTGTTGGCAGTAGCCTTTGGACTCAAAATTATTTCACCAAGAATTAAATGGAATGAAATATTCTTAACACTGTATGTATGTTTACACTGCAATTACCTTAAAAATACCCAAAACTTCAGATAAAATATGCAAATAAAATCTGGCAATAAAGGTTTGGTCTGTCAGAACCAGTAAAACAAGAGACAGTCCTGATTCACAACTGAAGGAGAGCCACAGTTATGATTAAATTTTGCCTAAATGTAGTCCTGTAGGTAGGTGTAGCTTTCTTTCAGCTTTCTCTGAGTTTTGGTCTTGGTCATGTCTTCAGAACAATGCCAAATTACTGACATAGAAAGAAATTAACACAACAACAGAACCCAAACCAGATGTCTGGGTTGTCTATGGATTTATTTTTAAAACTTTAGTGGTATTCTAACCTGTAATTTTTTCTTTAAATATGGGGTTGAAAGGTTTTCTTTCTGAAATGAGGGTTGAATTCCCACGGATATACCAAAATATACAACTCCCATCTAGTGAAAAGGGACCTAGGCAGCATTTCTAAAAACATGATCATCTAGATAAATTTTGAATTGGCTCAGTTACTCTCTTTGAACAGAAATATAAAGCGGAGCACATCATTCATTACTTAATGGAAAACCCAGAGTCCTTCCTGGTTTTAGGTAAATTAACAACAACAGAATGGATATTACAATCCACAGACATTATCCTCAATGCTAAAGAGAAGGTTTACTCTTTCTGTTTTTAAAGCACAGAAAACTTCAGTATTCTGAGCTGGATTAGCACAAAACTAAAAAAAGGCAAGAGGAAGGCAAATACATTTCTCTGTGGGAAAAGATCAATTTGCATTGATAAAAAAAAATATTTTCTCTGACACTTGAGAAAATCTTATGTGTTCCAAAAACCATTAAAGCACATTTCAGCTGTTGCAGAAGATACTGCATTGGACAAGGCCACAAATTGTTACCTGCTAGAGCAATCAGGTGAGGAAGGCAAAACCTATTTGCCAATGCAATTAACTCAAGGGTGTCCAGTTCCTGACAGGAGGACAGTTGCTTGGTATACAAGTAATCTAAAACTGCTTGCATGGAGGTCTTGTTTATGTTGGGCAGAGCTACCTGGAAAAGATATTTAAGAAAATAATTTCTAATTATTAAGGGATTTTCACAGAGCAGGTATATTTCACTTCTCTCACTTGCTTGACTCTTTTTCTTTTCAAGGTATTTCACAAATGCAGGGAAAACATTTTTCAAAGCAGAAATTTCCCATTCAAGTTCAAGACACTGCCAACAGGTAAGCAGTGCTCCGGAGTCAGATCCTTTGCCAGGTTATATCCAAGCTGGAATTGGATCCACATCAAACAGTGAATCTGTTCAATGCTCTCTAGCCTGCAAATTGACAGCTACACATAACAGACACTGAGCACTTCCCATGCCAAACCTCCTGTGGTGGACTCCTTGAGGAATGCAATCTATCTGCTCCTGGCAAGGGATATTCTGTGGATTCTGAGAGTAACAGAAAACAAAGGATAACGGTAAAACCACCCCTCTCAGTCTTTTGGTAAATAACCAAATTATCCTGGTAAACAAGGTTGAGAAGGAGCTGAGAATTGAAGAAATGAGGAAAAAAGAAATGTAAGCCCTTTTTGCCCCACACATGTAATGAGTGTAACCAGCACAGAATGAAGGCACCAAGACTAGGACAAAAACTAGGACAAAAACTGTCTAATTTCTCATGCGAAAGCATAAACCTTTCATGCACATCAGCCACTCTGGGAAGCAGCTCAGTTCTCCAAGTGAGAGCAGCTAGCTGTGAAAATCATTCATTATTGATATATTTTTGTTAATGCAGAGAACTTTAAATTTAATGAATGAGTTTATAAAATTTGCCCCAAATACAGAAAAAGTAGTATGCAAAAGTAGATGGTTTTTATTATTTGTAAACCATTCAGTTCATATCTACCTATATTTTAAAATTCCCAAAAGCATTACTGAATGCTTTAAACTCTACAAAATGGAAGCTAAATATTTTAAATTGGAAAGATGAGCTAAGAACTGCAAAGCTAAAGATTAAAAATAGGTTGGTAGAAAATAACTGCATATTCTTCATTGTCAAATGTTGTATACTAGAATCAAACTATGTATTTTTATTGAACCAGTTGTTGAGTATGCCTCTGGGAAAGGAATTATGTTTACAGCTGTCTTAGAAGAAGCCACACTTCATATGAGCATAATTGTATGGAAAGCAACAAGAAAAGCAACCAAAAAAATCAAACAAACACACAAAAAAACCCCAAAACAAACTGGGTATGGCACAAGAAAAATATTAGCCGAGTGTTTGGAATTTGAAAAACAGACCATGAAGGCACATGAAAACATAGAGCTTCTTCTACAAAATCTTATTCAAAGTATTGAGATCTTTGAAACTGTACAACATACCTGCTTTACTCCAGAAGACAAGATGATGCATTACAGAATCCATGCTGAGTTTCTACTAAAGTTAGTAAACCTTCTCCTAAAGTTAGTTCAGTTTCTACTGTGAAAAGAGCTCCCTTTTCTCATATGAGTTTAACACTCCCATATTCTTTAACCCTTTTTTATCTTTAATTTCTTTATCAATGTCCCTGTCCCAAGTATTCTTTGTGGTGATTTTGATTACATAAATATACATTCACAAAATCTAAAAAAATATTTTAAAGAAATTCACAAATTCATACTTTATTTCCTTTCCCATATTTAATATTTTACAGGACTTTGGGCTTAAACACACACTCTAGTGCTGGAGGAAGACTTGTGCATTGGAGAAAGTATGTTGTCTTCCTGGGCAACCTTATTTAATGCTTTAAGAAGAAAAACATCCCAGGTTTGCAAGGAAGAATAAATCCCTGATTCTAGGGATTGTTGCAACCTTTCAAACAGATGGTTTCTGTTTGAAACCGCTTCCATCATCCTAAATCCATCAGACATTGTAAACAAAAGAGGCATAAATAGACAAATACCTCACTGTTGGAGCTTTCAATAAATGATCCTCCAAACATAGCAGACATCCACTCACAGCTGCAGATCAGCAGTGGCTTGTGGGCCTTGATGCTTCCATCGTCCAACTTAAATGTCACATCTGCCATGGGAACAAAGGCACAGGAGTGCTGCAAGTCTGTGTTTAAGGTGTGACCTTGTCTCAAGAACGTGTTTCACTTGCATGCTGTTAACCAAGGGTTTCCTTCATTTCCCATGACCTCCACCTCAAAAATCACTCTTGCATTTTACACAGTTAATGAAAAGCCTTGCTTGTAAAAGGGGATATTGGATGTTCAACATTTCTGAGAATTGGGTCGCTTATTTAAAAGCTGTGAGTAGATTCTGAGAAAGGAACCTCCAGAATCCCAGGTTGGAACAGTTGGCATGAGTAACACTATAATTTTGGGGTCATCCCTCCTCTCAGAACAATGTAAGCTGTCACATTGTTTGAAGTCTATGAAGTGACAGTAACACTGATGAGAAAAAAAATAATTCTCTTCCTGCTTAAGCATGTATTTACTTACCAGAAAATGTCCCTTTGCAAAGGCACTCTTTTATGCGATTAGCTTTTCTGACATGAAATGCTTTAGTAATCTCTTGATTCATGAAGGCTTCTTTATTCATAATGTTCTCCACCATCATTCGCAAGTCAAATACTTCCAAGATTTCAGCAATCTGAGCCAGCCTGGTGAGGTCTTTTTCGTTTTCATCCAGTTGGCCTGTGTATAAAAACTGCAAAACAGTTTTAAAAGGTGCGGCCTGCACAGACGAATCCATTTTTACCACAGTTACAGGACACGTCCGCTTTGAGACAGGATTCACTTGCATTTCCTTATGCACACTAACAAACCCCTTACCCCAGGATGACAGAGATCTTGCTGCAGAGTTTGTTTCACCAGATTCAGGTTGTAGCATGTTTAAAGACTCACTACTCTCTGGTGGGGGAATTTTAACATCGGGAGATTTCAAGGATGCCTCATCACTGTCACTGTTTATTTCAAGGTGACTTGTCAGAACATCCTTATTTGTGTTTTCTTTATTACATTGTATTTCATCCAAGTATGGACTTTCCTCACATTCCATTAAGAAAAGGTCATAAAACTTTGAAGAGGAGGTAGCTAGGTAAATCTTGTGAGCAAAAATGCAGTCCTGCTCCTGAAGAACAAACATGACATCTGCACACAGCGGGCTGTCCAATAAATATCCAGCTTCATTCATGCTCGGCACGGGACACTCGGGAATTTTGATAACCGGAGGAGGGGCTTTTGGAGGTAGGAATGGAGCCTGAAGCAAAGGTTTTTGGACCTTCTTCAAATGGGATTTCCAGAACTGCAGGTGTCTCCTGGAGATCAGGGCAGCTCTAATTGCATTGTCAAACACATCTTTAATCCCAAACTGGTCAAACACACTGGTTTCATAGTAGGGTATCCCGAGTTCCTTGGCAACCTCTCTGCCTCTCTCTGGTGGCAAAATGTCTCCTCTCTTTATGGGCCTAGGGTTAAACAAAAAATCAACCTTGTCACACAAAGTTATGCTAGAAAGCATGGAATTTTACCAAATATTCAGCACTAAATCCAATATAACTATCATTCAAATGAAACAAAATATAAAACTAAGTGCACAAAGCCCTTTGGAAATCTACAATCATGACTCCACAGAGTTTTAGAATAGCACATACTTGTAATTTCATTAAAGTTTGTTGGTGTATTTGCAATGTTACTAAATCTATGTAGAAATCATTTATGCAAATGGAGCTGCCTCTTATTTAAAGTGAAATTTACAGTAAAAAATTTGATAGGATACTTTAGAACTTTCATTATTTAAAAAAACTCCTACCACTCCTTACTACTCAGATATTCTGTCAGCACCTTTCTTCGTATCCATCATTTAAACACAAATGGAAATTCTCATGACATAAAAAATGCCAGAAATACAGTTAAATATGAAATGGAAATATTTCTTAAGCTCACGCTTCTTAAAGAAAAACATAGTAGCCTACAACAAAAGAATAACTGAACACTGAAAGTGTGCAAGAGATAGGCTTGTTTTGGCTGTAGAGGTATTATGTGGGAACTCATGAATTTCCAGAGCAGCTCTAGTATATGATGCAGGGTAAACAAACCAATAAAAAGTCTGGGCTAGGATCCATTTTCCCAGCAAAAAAAAATCACCTCCTCAGAAGACATGACCCAAGAGTGTGTCCTCTGAGCCCACCATATTGGGCAGACACGTGCTGGCACAGACAGAACACGCCCCAGACACCAGCTTGCTGAGTGCCAGCTAATAAATAACCAGTTCAGGTGGCAGAAGTCTGTGCCAGACACGCAGAGTTCTGACTCAAACTTACTAATGGTGAAATCACAGAGGAGGGCAGAAGAAGAGTTTTGAAAAAACACCATTTCCTTTTAGAGAGTCAACCAAAAAGCCCACCCCACCCTCACAACAAAGAAATGTTTAATAAGCAAATAGAGTTATAAAAATCATATTGCTAAGTTAAGAGTTTGACTGCAATGCAATGCAGAGTTTTCTAAGGGCCCACAAAATATTAATTCAATCTCTTTACAGAAATTTGTTACAATACAGTCATTAATTACACAATCATGGATATTATTTCTGTAAATCTGGTCTCATTGAAATTCCCATAAAAGGAATAAATTAGAAGCAAGGCAGTTATTGTGGGACTGTTGTGGCCAAATATGTGAATGGTTGTATTTTGTATCTTGGAGAAACAAAGCTTCTCTAGAATGGACCCCAAACTCTCTTTAAGTTTCAGAACTTTTAGAAGTTTAATTTGCAACCATTTAATTTTCTGCTATGATCTAGGATTACATTTCCAAAAAAAAAAAAAAATTGACAATTAGGAAAATTTGATAGAATCTGCCAGTTTAAAACAGTACCCGACAATAGTGAGAGGGTAGGACATGATACCCATGTTCATGGAGAAAAAGATACATAAGAAAACATTAAATAATCATTACCATCTCTATCTCTGTAGTGTTCTGCCACCCAAACACATCCAGATATCCAACGTGCAAAAATTTTGTCGGAAACTTAATAACTGTGTGTGTTAGAGAACTAACCAACTCAGACAACAGAATTAAAAAAAGAAGAAAGCACATATATTCTCATTGTACAAAAACAAAGGAAACTAGGCTCTCCAGTTTCTCTTTTACAAGTGTTGTACCTGATGACCAAGGTGATTCTTTTTTTAAATTCTTATTTTTGTTTAAACTTTACCTTGCCAAAGGCCGTCTGGCTCTGTTGACAGCCTCGAGATCTGCATAGCGAAGATCCAGCTGGCAGCCCACCAGGATGACAGGTGTGCGGGGACAGAAGTGCTTGATTTCTTGATACCACATTGTTTTCACATGATTCAGGGAATTAGGATTAGCAATCGAAAAGCACAGAACAACAACATCGGACCTAGACAGGTAACAAGAAAATAGCTGATGAAAACCCAACAAATGATTTTTTGCTGCACTTTCACCTATTTTCATTACTACTCCACTCTGCTCTTTCACAAACGTGCTGACACCCAGATGTCAGAATACATGTTGTTCGTGCAGAGGTTTGAGAGAAGCTACACACTTCACCACAAAAGCATGGGAGCACAAAGCCACATACCTAGGAAGCACTGCCCCTCCCTGCCGAGATAATCCCAGCAGGTGTGAGCAGAGCACTAAGAAGAGAGGTAGGGCTTTCCATTCTCTACTTTTACACAACAGTTACTCACAGGCTGCCATTTCTCCAGAAATAATTCTGCTGACTGCACACCTAAATTGCAGTTCAAAGGTCATTGGTGCTTAGGAATTAGAGAGGAGCTGTGCAAAATTTCAGAACAGCCACAGAAGCAGAGACAGATCACTTCTGAACTTGTCATGGAGAAATACCTTTACTGCAAACTTTACTGTTTGAAGTACTGAGGCGGTCGCCTTCACAATGTGCTTTGCACAGCAATTCTCCAAATGTCTTTAATAAATAACCTGTTAGAAGGGCAAACTACTGCAGAATGACCACTTCTACAATATCAGCAAAAATAAACAATACAGTGATATAAGTTCAGTAAACTGTAGAATAGGACAGTGGCTGAAATTAGAGTAAACATGACAATATTTGCAGGCTTTTAAAGGTTTCTAAGAAAACAGAAACCACTTCACTAAATACACTTGCTATATAATTTCTAAGCATGAGGATTAAAGTTGACAGTTCATCCACTGAACCACTGCCTAACTCTTGTCAGAGCTGGCACCCAAAGGTAGAGAAATGATTGAATATTTGTCTCGGGGCATACCTAACTAGGGGCAATTTCATTACTTATAAATGAACAGTTCTCAAGCTCTTGGGTCTCTTATGGGGAAAAAAAAACTACAAGAGAAGAAAAAAAAAAGTTGTATTTATACTCTTGAGAAAAATTGAGGAGAAGGGACATTTTGAAGAGGCAACTTATTGCTAAAGAATTGTCAGCAGGATAAGCTTAGCAATACCATCTCTATCTCAGTTCTATTATTCTTTAATTTAGCACCAATGTGTTGTATCTGCAGCTTGTGTCATGTACAGAGCATCAGCAGCAGTGAATCTTAACATTCACCTTTTAAATAATGAAATACCTCCTCAGTAGTGCCACTTTCTACATTTCACTGAGGGCATAGATATATCCAGCTATTTCTAAAGATAGCTGCACACAATACGAAGACTGCTGTGAGCATCAATTTAATGCAAGAGAAATGCTCCTGCTCCAAATTTGTCTTATATAAACTGCAACACATCTGTCATATCTAGGAACAAGGCCTTTTCAAACTGGAAAGTTCTCTAGTAAATAGTGAAGGGCTAAGCAGCCAGCACAATGGTCTGCTGCATAGCTGAGGCAAACATGCTTTAAACTCACACTTGCTCTATTCAGGGTCAGGTAAGAGTAAAACCTAAACCCCAGCAGACATTTGTTCAGCTCCCAGAAAGAGAAATCAATGTACAGCTAAGACACAAAAAACTCTGTGTTACGTGTACTCTAATAGGGTCAATTGTTTAATTCAAGGCCACCACGACTGCTGGGGTGGCAAGCATTGGCTGCCTGGCTGCTCCTAACTACAACTAAGCACCTTAGAGAGACATCCTGTCCAGCATCCTTCAGAAATTAATACCTGAGCCCAGTAATTGCAGTCACGAGGATCCAACCCTCCTGACTTTAGAAGCCACACATCACATCTCCCAGAAAACCAAAAGGAAAGCACTCCAGCAGGTGTTCAGAGGCAGGACACAGCAGTTCCCCCAGATGCTGGGCTGGGCACAGTGCACTCCGGAAGGAGCCGGGGTGAGCGGTGTCCTGGGCAGGGCTGGCTCCAGCACAGCCCTGCATGTGTTACAGCCCTTGCCAAGGGAGTATCATGTTTTTGCCACCGTGGTTCTTGAGCAACTCCTCACCTCTGACCTTTGCTGGGCAACAGTAAAATGGAGCTAAGCAAAGCTAGGTTCTTTTTCCAAAACTCACTGTACTGCACTACAGGACATTCTCACCTTACTGCCTTCCACATGAAAAGAATAACAGAGTAAAGACGTAACAAATGCGACTTGCAGATTATTTATCCTGTGTTAAAACCTGGACTTCCCCATAAAACAAAGATTCCTGAGAGTTCTGCACTGGGCAGAGAGAAATTAATGGTTCTGTGCCATAAACAGGATGGATGGGAAATCACTGGGTAGTGGCAGAGTTGACACGCTGAACCAGCACCACAGCTGGCTCTGCTAGCTGACATAACACAGCCACTCTATCAGAATAAATTAAGTTTTCATTCAAGTCATAAGCACAATTTGCACTCAGTACAAACTGGAGACAGAAATGTATGAGGAAGATTAACCATCTACATAGAACTGTAAGCATTTGAGGAAACATGTCCTTTGGAAACTTTAATTAAAGTACCTACAACTCTTATTAATGTCAAAGGCACATTTACAACTTTCTAACACTGCAGTATAAAGTTTGGTTTGACATTTGTTCATAAAAAGCAGACCCTGTCAGGTTAAAATAATACATTACCATTTCCTAAACATTAAAAATTTACCGAAGTTATTTTAATATTCCCAGGGAATGTAAAAGGGTATGATTTTTTAAAAATGCCTATTTTACTGTCATTTTTGTGCAGTTATTTTTTGTGTTGGTTACCTAGAGAATGAGAAAGAAGAAAACAGAAGCAAACCTGATTCACCTTGCTCTCTGTAGCAATATATTCACAAATACAAGCTGCACTCTTTTGATAATAATGATTAAAATATCTGATTTAATCTGATTTTATGTAGAAGTTAGTAAGAGCTACTCTTACGGTACAAATGACTGACCAGAAATAATGCTAAAAAGAATGGCAAAGCTGTGTGGAACTATGTAACAAGAGAAACCAAACAAAAAATAATTTAAAGAACTGCTTACACAGTCTTAGAATTTGGTTTATTTTGTTGGTGACTATGTGAAGTAAATTCACATATAAGTCTGATTCAACATTTACATATGAAAAGTTCTAGCTTCGTGCTAAATAGGACCTTGCAGTTGAAACAGGCTGCATGCATGGTACCCCAGCATGATACTGGGCCAAATTTGGCCAGTAGACTCAGGAAACCCCTCCTTGAATCAGGTATATACATTCACCATAAAATACCAATATGTGCCCTCTTCCCTTTCCTGAAGCAGAGATCTTGGTTACTGCATTTCTAATAAAGGAATAAGAATTCTAAAATAAATAGAATCCTAGACACAGTTAATTGATGCTGTAAGGCTGAAATATTCTGGGTATCACATGCCAAGTCAGGGTTTATATAAGTAAGACATAAAGCCTGAGATCAGTGGAGGAGAATGAAAGAAAATGCTGGAGCCAAGTGAAGATACAGGGCCCTCTGGACCATGTCTGATCAACTCAGGGCAAACACCAAAATACACAAAAGGGGCTTGTAAGACATCAGCTGACTGGTGCCTCCAGACAACAGTCAGAAAACAAAATAATGAGAGAGAAATTTACAAAACAACAGAGAAATGCAAGGAAATGCAAGCATTCCAAATTTACTTTTGGTTATTGTAAGGAGACAGCTTACAGATGAGAACTGCATGCTCACTCTTTACAGAGAACCAACTAACTTTCACTGACACTGAAAAAGAACAAATGAGAGAAGAAATGAACCATTTCTTTACTCCTGGCACCATCACCTAAAAATACCCTACGAACCAATGGTCAATCAGAAAAACATACTGAGTTTAAAAAAGGTAAGAAGATATTTAGTTAAAACATCAGCTGAAGCAGCATGTCTAGAAGAAAAAAATACTTCCAGGTAGCAGAGGGATGGAACAGAAAAAGAATTAGAAGGAAGGTCCAAAGTTAGATCCCAAAATTCATTAAAAGTGTAATTCCTTAGAAGTACTGCTGAAGCCAAGGAGGGAAAAATCCAGAGAAGATGAAAAAATGCTAGGTTTTGGTTTGCATCCAGTGTGGAAGTGGCTTCTGAAGTTATACAAAACATGGATACTGGACCTTAGGAGATGCATCTCTTTCTCTATGCAGAAAATATGGACTTTTATATTTTTTGCTCTCTTTGGGCTATCACCAAAACCAGCCTCCTTCTCTTTTTAAAATTTAAATTAAACTACCAAGAAATGTTAACTGTTAACAAGTTGATGTTGCAAAGTTATTGAGAAGAACTCATTTTAAAACAGTCCTAACTGGTTGTGCAGAGTGTTTTCCATAGTCTGACGTGTTTCAGGAAACCCAGACTGAGATCCTGAGACCCTTGGAGTGGAAAAAAGCACAAGAAATCACCTAGTACCTAGTCACAAAGAAATAATTCACTAAGATCAAGATTTTGACAGAAAGTAGCTTCCCACACTTATCTCCAAAAGACTTTGATGTTGCCTTGCAGCCTTTCAGTGCAGAGCCCAAATGCCCTCTTTCTACCCAGCCCCTGACTTGGGAAAGCAAGGCAAAATGTGAAATGATATAATGCCACAAATAACAACTGTCACATACTTTTTTAATCCCTAAGGAAGGCTTAAAGCCTTGGAGGTATCCTTCCATTATAGATAAATTACATCTACATCAAGTTGAGCCTCAGGCCCACCAACAGCCATTTGGCACACACCTTTCCGAAGAAGGAAGGATTCCTAACAGAAATTCCATAGCAACCTCTTCCTACTCACAGTATGGAACCACGGCAGGATGCAGAGGAAAAAAGTAGATCTGCATTAATTTCGGTGACCTTAGTAAATAAAGCATTTACTTCCCCATCAGCTGAATGAAAAAGCTTCATATGTTCCCATAGGTAACAGAAGAAGAAAAACAACAGTGCATACACACAGAATATCAGAATAAAGTTACTGGAGAAAGCTGTCTCTGAACCTCTCCACTTATTCCAGTCTTTCTTGGGCCTAAGTGAAACTCAAAAGAGAAAAAAATCGTAACAAATATATGTATATGTTGTAAAAATGGTTTTTCACAGTTCTTCATGATCCCATGAAGAAAAACCTGAACCACTGTAAAGTAGAAGGGGAAGCTCATGAATTTGGGTAGCTGAAGATGATTTGAAGATACTGCCTATTGTTTTTTTTTGTGGCAGAAAACATAACAAAAGGAAGCAGCTGAGCTGAGAGCAGCTGAATTCCTCATCAGCTGAGCCTTTGCTAGCAAAGCAAGACACTGTCCTGTGTCTGATAAGTACCTCTGCTCCAGAGAGACATCTCTGAGGACCCCTTCCAACCCAGGACAGTAATGGCTTGTGAGGCACAGAGAACGTGTGAGCTTTCATTCACAAGGCACTTCTGAAACCTCAGACCTTCTCTGAACAAAGGAGGGGAGCTGCTGGCCCAGTCTCAGTTTAGGCACCAGCTGCTCCATGACAGAGGGCACTGATCTAACCAAAGGCAGATCAAGTAGCTCTGTGAAGCCACAAACCTCACCCTAATCTCACTGAACCTGATGAATGCAAATACCATTTTACATCAAAGCTACCTTGGTTTTGTTCTTATGGAAATAGCATCATCGTTGTCCCTTGAGGAAAAAAAACTGAAGGAGGTTGGTGGAAGTCTTCAGATATGAGTGATAAACCCTGTTCTCATGGACTCCTTTCAGCAGCATTCAGAAGGTATATTTTTAGGGATTCAATTACATTGAAGTAACGGGTGAAGGGAATTGTAACCACACAGAAGAAGTCAAATGCATTTGTTCCTCTGCATACATACAGTACCCACAAGGCTTACAAAATCCATTCACAACAGAGGAAATACTCTCAACATATTTTAAGAGGCTCTGTCAGCAGTCTAACAGCAAGACTCATTCACATTTGTAAGTCATGAGGAAAAAGCTGTTTTCTGTCCATGCTGTATGAACAGATTTTGTTTGGTCTACAGCTCATATTTAAGTTGCAAGTAAATAAGTCATCCTGGCTGAATTAGCTGACAACCCCCATTCACAGTATTGAGAATAAATATTTGATTGGGATCGAATTAACTCTTTACAAGTCTCTGCTCATGTTTACACATACTAGAGCTGCATGTTAAAAACCCCCGGGATACAGAGGCTATTTATCAAATTAGCCAAACATGTTTACCTGGGGGGAGAGGAAAAAAAGAAAAGGATGCAAAAAGCGAGAAAAAGAACTTCAAGCCAGCTTCTAGAATTAGTTTGAACATGATGGTATGTTGACACTCTCATTCAAAACCAGATTGGACAGGAGGATGGAAGATAGTGAATCCTGACAAGTTGAAATGTAAATTAAGATGTTTTGCCTTTACACTTGCCTCCCAGAGAAACTGCTACAGAATAACAACTTGGACTTTACACGAAGTTCACACCTCATCTGCAAGCTTAGAGAATACAATAGCACCAAGACTAGGTTGTTATTAAACAAAGAGCTGCCTGGGAGCTGGAAATCAATGCACTAAATCATAACCAAGAAATTACCATTTTACAACATTTTGGGATGATGGTGCAGCAAATGAAACCCTATGGGAGATTATTAATAAATGGCTGTTTGGCACCACATACTGCCTAAGCTGGACTGAACAGGATATTTCCAAAATTAAAGAACACACTTTAGTCTAAGCAGTGGCGGGGGGGAATGTCATTCTGTAAAACTGCAGCAAATATTTCTGCAAGTCTCTGCAGCCACATCCCCCTCACTCCCTTAAGCTGTCAGGAACTGTTTCCCAAAGCTCCCAGAGGAGTGTGATTATTAAACTAAACACCACAGAGCAGAATGCAAGCTGATCTCACTCTCCATACTCCCATTAAGGGATGGCAGAGAAACATTAACTATTCCATCCCCAGTGGCATTTAAATGTTTCCCTCATTCTGTCACACAAAAATAGTGGAAAACAGATTCCATTTTTCATTCTCCTTTCACATTTCTCTCTGTGAAAAATAAAGTTAAGAAGGATTTATCTGTGCTACAAGTCCTATTAACTGTTCATCCTGTCATCTATAGCATAATCTATTTATGTAACATTTTCTAAAACTGTATGGAGGAAACTTTTCCAATGAGCAGCAGGCGAGTTAATGACTTGCTGGTTCTTGTTACACCAGGTTTAGGACAATTAGAGGTCTTGGCTGAATGTTTGCTGGAGTAAGCCTTCCCTGCATAAGGTGCAGATGCACAGAAATTTTTTAAGAGAATCAAAGGATTATATTATTATATGATCCTTCAGACAATCAAAACAGGGGGCACTTGCAGGTGTAACCTTGAGCAGTTTGGCATAAAATAAGCCTTTCACTGTATTGCAAGATTTGACACAGCTGACTAGACTGCAGCTCAGTGTACAGAGGTGATTTAAAATAAATTCCTAGAAATATGAACATTCAGCATTGAAAAACTCTTTTTAAAATGCTAACCCAGGTAAAATACTAAACAGTCTGCTTTAAATGCAACATTAACATTTTTAAAACAACCAAGTACCTAAGCAGTGCTTACAATCACATTTTAGAACTGAAATTCTATTTATAAAATATTTCTTTAGAGTTTCTAGTTGTTTTCTTCATTAATAGACTTGCAGAAAAACCACTAACAGGAGAGCGGGCTTCCAGAACAGCCTTTTAAAGCTAATTAGAATATAGCAAACCTCATTCTACACAAGTTCAGTTCTGCTAACATCACAAATGAATCACTGTGTTCATATGCTTAATCCTGGAGATCTCAAGTTATTCACGTCCTCCTTGGCGTTTGCAGGATTAGAATCTAAGTATGTTGTTTCCTCCCTCTCCCATCCTGTCAGTAAACGTGGGATCAGGGCTCAGAACATGCCTGATTCTGTTCTCCTAATCTCCAGTAATCTTCTCAGTGACACAGTATCTGTTGCAGAATATCGGGAGGCCACATCAAAACGGAACAGTGAGTGGAAAGATGAAGTTACATCCAAATTTATCAACGCAGGCTCCACATGCTGCCAAAGGTAAAACAGTATCTATGGACAGCTTCCAGTAGCACTAAATATTAAGGTAAATATTACCTTAAAGTCCATAACTTCTCTCACAAAGCTTATTTACAAACAGTACAGGTTGTGCAGTCCAGATGTGTTGTCACTTTAGCTCCTGACAGAAAATTCCAGGTAATTCATGACTCTGAAAACTCAACTAACACAGTTCTGTACACAAAGGAGGGTTTGTAAAAACACACAGGGTTCTACAGCCTGAAAATTTAATGGGTGGATTCAACCAGCAGAACCCTGTACAGCAGTTCTAAGGGGTAGAGAATAGAAAAGACCATCCTCCTTCAAAGTCACTTGTGTCATCAGGCAGCACAGAGAGAAGAAAAATAGCAAGACAGTACAGTTTGGCCACATGCAATAGAAAGCTGGGGCTGACACTCTACAAAGGGCATTCCCAGCTGGAAAAAAAAATGTGTCTGTCTGTGAAGGTCTGACCAACTGCAGGGACTGAAGCAGATATGAAAAGGTTATGAAAAAGTTCAACAAGGTGAAAAAATGTGTGAGGACTGAGACCTCTCAAATGTGAGTTATGAAAAATATATGTCCAAAACCCACCTTCAGCTCAGTATTTGTCTAATAGAGCTGTTCTGCTGTCTGTACTGCCACAAGGTCAGATCTAATTAAACAAACCAGAAAGACTATCACTGGCTTCAGTCCTTGTTGAAACTATGCTGAACTTTTACACATATATATATATACACACACTCACACATATAATACAGGCTTGAAAAATCTAGATCACATTAATTTATATATATATTTATTATGTATGTATTTTTTTCAGAATTTACAGGGTTAATTGATTCACTAAGAGACCCTTTATATTTATAGAAGAAAAACCTCAGCTTTAATTAAGGAAATATGAAAGAGCCTCATCTTTCATGAATCTGGCTCTGCTCTCAAGAGGTTAGCTGCCCATTCAACATCACAAGTTTTAATAAAATAAATATTTCATTGAGTGAGAGTGATATTTCCCAACATCTCTCCTTGTTTGTTCCTTGTTAGGCAATTATATCAAACACTGCTTATACAGGTAGAGAATGCTCATGTTCAATTTTGTGAAACTACAATCTTATTTTGGAGACTGTTCTTTAAAATTCAAAATAGGACAACAGTTGTTGACAGAGCTTAGCAGGCTGTTCAAAGAAATGTAACGTAGTAAAACTATGCTGCTTTTTAAATATTTATATCTTTTTAATCCTTGCAGCAGATAATCCTCTTTGCAATGGACAGGAACATGAATACCCGTGATTGTTAAGTCCTTGCTTTTCAAAATTCAGATTTGCAATTTATTTCTCTCCCAAAATTTGAACAAGTATTTCTTAGAATTTTGCTTGGATCAATTTACCTTCCATAT
This sequence comes from Phylloscopus trochilus trochilus, assembly GCA_016584745.2. Lineage (NCBI taxonomy): Eukaryota > Metazoa > Chordata > Aves > Passeriformes > Phylloscopidae > Phylloscopus > Phylloscopus trochilus. The sequence continues at coordinate 29,743,203 of WQNJ02000014.1, forward strand.
GCAAAGCGCCTGTCTTTGTGGTGGTCCCCAAAAGTGTCCCACAGCCTGAGGGACACACTCACTTCATCCACAACATCTCTTGAGCGTTCGAGGACCTAGAACAGAACACACAGAACATTCTCTTTCCCTCCAACAAACAATTACTTCTCTAATTCACCCCATCAAAAGGTCCAAAACATACTAGGTCAAGGGTCCATCTCATGCAGTTTTTAGCAAATGACGTATCCTATAAAACAGGCAGAATATTTATCTCCCTAAAAATAGGTTTGAGAAATTACTTTAGAACGAGAAGTGTATCAGACCATGGCTGCAGCAGAGGTCACTCATAAAATACTTGTGAGCTCATTGCTGCATCCTGGCAGGGTAAGGCTTGCCAATAAACAATAGCAGCACCTCACAGCATGTGCTGCACACTTTGCACACCTGCAGTCCTTACCTCCTGGCAGACACGGTACTGATCAATAGCCCAGACGGTTGGGACGTGCGTTGCCAGCAGCTGATACTGAGTCAAGGTTGTGTTGCAGGCTCTGGCACAGATCAGACGAGTCTTTCCCACTGCATTATCTCCCACCACCACACACTTGATAGTTTCAACGTTGGGTCTTTCGTAGTCCATGTCAATGTCCATTTATCAAAAACTGGAACAAGACAGGTAAACTTGTTTTCTACTTCTGTGTGAAAACAGTGCTGTTTAGAATCAGAGCCTGTTACTTCTTGAGAGATGCCTGGAGACAGCAAACTCTTAAGGAAAAGTGTGCAGTAAACTGTCCCAAAGTAAGCCAGCCAGTCCTTTAAATACTGTTCAGTTATGCAAATACACAACTATTTGGACCACAGCAGCTTTTTGCTGCTCACATGCTATTTTCACTTTGGTTTCTGTAAACACAAGCCTGTTTGCAGAAGACAGATCTTGGTGAAACAAGACAGCTAGCATAAACTTACCCCTTCATAATACTTCTTATGCCAGGAAGGAAAAAAGCGTGGGCATCAGCGGGTTTAACTTGGAAGACACCAGTATAAACCTGCCTTTTGCAATCCTGCCCATTCAGGATTTGATTTAGGGCTGTCAGACAATATTGCTAACAGCAAGTCACACAGGTGGCTTTAGCACACAATAAAACTCACTTGTAAGAGCACTCCAGAGACTCTTTGCTACAAAACCACAATTCCACTATATCCTGAAAGTATCACACACTCTTAATTTTCTAAGGAGAAGTTTGTATAGATCATGGACTAAAATGAAACCAAAGTGCCAAGCAGGAAGTTGCAAATATACTTACCTATACCTAGAAATTCTTTTTGACATGTAATGGAAAGTGAAGAGAAGTTTTTTGAAGATACTGTCCTCATGGAAAGTTATTATTGAAACTATTTCCTTAAATGTCTATGGCAATATATTGAACAAATGCCTGGATACAAAGGCAAGCTGGAAAATATGGGTATTTGAAAAACTAAAACCAACTCATGCATGTTTACTGCAGTCTGTCATTTTCATATGTGGGATCATAGTTTGGTATCTCTGAATTTGGTTTTCTAATGTCTAGCAGTCTGCTGAGCAATCTGGTCTCTGCCAGGGAGTTGTAATCAAGGAGGGAGAAAAGGGAAAATGCAAGTCACAAACCTTTTCAGGAAGGCTTGCCTAATAATTATTTCAGCAAGGAACCTACAGCAATTTAATTGACAAAACACAGGTCATCTGGAGTGATGGCATCCTCTTTTCTGAGGAGAAAGCACTACAGATAAAGAAATCTAATGATTTGTTTTTATACCTTTTTTAATATTCACATCTCATTCACACTTAAACATAGACTCTATATTATCTGTTGGGCTGTTTAAAATAAGATTCAAGCTGTTTTGGTGTCCATTTTTCACTGTCAGAGGCACTATGCTCTGATTTAAGAAAAAAGCATGCTTAGTAACTACTAGTCAAACACTGATTTTAACTGCATTCTTCTTCATTATTTAAACTGATGTACACCAAGAAACACAAGTCTTTGTTAGAACTCAAGGTTACCCATTTAGCTAAAATTTTGAGTATGAATTGTGTGCTAATAATTATAATGGCTAAGGCACATTTGTAATCTTTATTTACTTGGGGAGGGAGGAGTTAGGGACGACACAGACAAGGTGCAAGAGTGATTTTTGCCACTACTGTGTCACACTGATATTTCCACAGACACTGAATGCTTCTGGAAATGCTGCAGCACAGACTAGCACATGGGAATACATTTTGAAGTTATCCTACCAGAGACTGAAACGTGGGCCCAGACACTGCATCCTGGCACAAGTGCACGGTTGCACAAGCAGAGCTCTGCAAGCTGCCAGATGCAGAGCAAAGAACATGGCTTTGAACACACACACAGAAGATGGACCACACGTGAACCCTCACGGCCTCGTGATACCGACCTGCTGCCTTGGCACAGGGCTTTGAACTGATAAGAACACAGAGCTATTAAGAGACAGCCTTTATCCCTTCACCTGGCTTGTAACCTGCATCCTGAGAGGTTGCTAGTCTTGAGGTAAAGCACTGCAGAGGCTTCCAGTTCCCTGTCTGCAATCCAGCCCCAGCTGCCTGCTGCATGTAAGCTCCCAAAAGGCTGATACCTGGGATAGCCATGGGCTCTGTACCCTCTCTGTGATTCCAAACACAAGAAGAGAACCAAGAGCCAACTCCTTGTTCCTCCTCAGCACCCATGGGAAGAATACAGTCATTATATAAATAAAAGTACAAAAGCAATACTTTTTTTTCCTCCACACTACAGAGAATACGGCATGTTCATACACCACAGCCTCATAGGCAGGGCCCCAAATGAGTAGCAAAACCCTGAGAGCTTTCAGCACATGATCTTAAATTCTCAAGTCTGAGAATAAACAACAACCCCCTTGACATATTATGTGGCATTAAATTACTTCATATTTTATTCATGCATGGACTAGACATCACAGATGGAACGTGGAAATGCTTACAAGGCTAGAAAGCAAAATGACAGAGCATGGCTAGCCAGTGTGTCTGGTTGGTTTTAAACTACCAAGCAGAGATGCCAAATCAATTTTTCTTCCAACCCAATATTCCATTAAAATGCTGTTACGCAGATTAGCTGTGGTATTATATTACAGTTTGATTTTAAAATTTTTCCTAGGTTCTTAAATGGTAGTTCTGCAAAGATGTGCTTCAATCAGTCACAAAATATGCATAAAGTACCGAGTCTGGAATCTTAAAAAATTTCCAAGACGATAACAAAGCCAGTTTAAAACTAACAGGCAAATCTAAATAAAAGTGACTAGATAAATCAATGCAACTATCTGAGAATCCTAGAAAAGGAACACATGAAAAAAATTATAAATTACTGGGGTTTTAATTTTCCAATATACTTAATAATTTAATTAAAGCAAAGTTATCACAGGACTCAGAGACACCATGCCTGAATGCCCTGCTGTAGATCAATGGCAATCTAATGAAGATATTTTTAGCATGACTCAATACTGCACAGGACAGGGATTAAAATAAACTGGCAATAAAAACAGAAGTAGAGCTCTGTGGCTATGTTAAGGAAAGATCTTAAATACTCTCCAGTATCTATAATGTAACTATGTGTTAAAAATACAGATAATTTTAATATTGTTCACTAGTTTTCAGGAAGGGGTTAAAGCAGAAATGGCTCCTGAAGAGACTGACAGACAGAAGCCTGGACAGATATTTAGACACCTCAAGTAAAACCAGATGCTAACAACAAATTACAGTACAAACAATTAGCAAAACAAGTTGATTAAATGCTTACAAATGTAGCCAGATGCCTTCTGGCTACTGGAATGATTAAAGCCAGGAATACATACAAGATCTAAAAAATACAGCCACAGTTACTTTTTTAAGGTAGCCTCTAGGTTAAGCTGGTACTAAACCTATTATATAATCACACTGATTAAAAATGCTGAAAATGTATTTACAAAACTAGAGTTAAAATAAAACAGCAATAAGACAACTAGATTTGAGCTCTGAAAGTCTGGTAATATCTGGGAAGACCAACTGGAACTGCAACTGAACTGGTTAGACAAGAACAAAGCAGCGTATATAAAGATTAAAAAAAAAGGCATAACATTCTAAGATCAACGAAAAACTTGCAAAAACCAACCTACAACCAGCAACAGTTTAGTTTACCAGCAAAACAAAGCAAGATAAAACTGTGAGGAAAGTTACTGGAAGTGCGACCACTGCCAGAAAGGGCACTGACAAAAAAGCCAGAGAGACAGACAGGCCATCAAACGAGGGGCAGCAAGGAACCTACCAGGGGAAAGGTCTGCTCAGAAATCACCGTTTCCAAAAGAAAGGAGCACAAAATTCAGCTGCTTAATCCAGTTCTAAAGAAAGATGAGCAGATGGATGGAAATGGAAAAAGATACCCGTAAGAATAACACAGGATCTCAAAAATCTCTTAGGATGTTCTATTTTTACATTGTCACCTGTGATTGTTTGCAGATGAAGAGAAGACACAGGCAGCCAAAAAGCAGGAGATGTGAGCAGACTCAAGATCTAACACAAAGCCATTTAATTCATTCACTTGATTAGCAGTTAAGAAATATTCCAAACAAAGTTGATTTATTTCCAAAGAAATATAAGGCTACTGTTTTGAACCACAGCTTGCAGATGGCAATGGTTGCCAGTTTCTTTTTCTGTTGCTTCACCTCAAATAGCTGTGGGGTGCCTGGTTTTTCATATAGTTTTTCCTCATTGCTAAATGAGTTGTTATTATTATCATTATAAAACAGTTGTGGTTGCCATAGCATGCAAGTTGGTCAGCCTCAATAATGAAACACTCCCTTTCTAGAGAAATTTTCCAAAAGATCTGTGGATGAAGCACATCCCTTGATTATTGAGTCCATTGGCACCCAGATTAAACACAACAGAGACACACACAATCCCTCTAACTCTCTGTATTAGTGTAGGTGTAATAATATACAAAGATAACCAGACTATAACCATGAACTTGTAATATATATAAAGCTATGATTGCATTTTTCTCTGCTGGAAACAAGGTGGATGAAGATCCAAACTAAATAGTGAGTTGCCCGTGGAGGATCAGGAATCCACCCCTGTGGATCTCTAAATGCCCACTTGGAAATGTTCAGGTGTTAAAAATTCTCACTTAGCATATACAAAACATAACCAAGTTTTTGGTTTTTTTTGTTTTCTTTTTTTTTCAAAGAACAGTAGCTAATTATCAACCCTCTTCTCTTCAGCACAAACAAATCACAAACACCAAAAACAAATCACTAAGAGTGTCTACATTAATCAGTGATTATGGGGTGATCCTGCAGCCATTTACTTCTTTCCTCTGTACTTATAGGACCCCTCAAAGCAAGCATTTTACTTAGCTCTTTTGCTAATAGCAAACTCTTCAGATGACAGTTCAGAATGAAAGCATGTAAGAAGTTGCCTGCTCAGTGGAGTTTTTCTTCAAGCTATTCCATGGGAAAAAAATAAAATTAATAATTTCAACCTGTGTCAAGTAATCTGACCAAACAAACAAACCAAGAATTCCTTCAAACAAAGGGGGTGCCAACCACAATTAAAATGTCACAATTTTACTACAGAAACCTAATGGAAAGAGACACCAAAGTGTAACATAACTTAATATGAATTGTAGGCATAGGAATTACCTGAAAAACTCAGGCCACCAGTAAGGCAATAATATCATCAACAATTATCCCCAAAAAACACTTTCCTGAAACAATATGAAAGTGCATTTGCAGCTACTCCACGTTGCAATCTATTCTGGAGATGTATTTTTTAGCATCGTTTTGGAGTGACCCCTTCAGAGAGCCATTAGGCAATAACTTGTCAAAAAGAATATAAAAAAAATCTACAAGACTATGCAACACTCTTGCCTCCATCCCCAAGTTGCAAAATTACTGCTTGCAACCATGGAAACTGGAAAAGGAGATACAAAATGCCAAGTTCTTCAGGCACTGAAATCACTGCCTTGCAGTGCAGAATCCCAAGGCACCAGCACACTGGCAGGGACCAACGAGCACATGAGCCAGAAGAAGCGTGTGAAATGTTCGCTCTCAATATATAGCCCACCATGTGTTGTTTCAGAATCTTTAGTGGAATAACACAGATATGCCAGGGGACAAAGCAGGGGGAATTTAGTGTTCACTCATGCAAGAGCATAGAATCCACAGACAGCTCTGATTTGGGGAAAGCTTAAGGGCCAAAAGGCTGTTTTGAGGTTTGGCTCCGTTTAATCAAGGAATTTAGGGCCCCACCAAGTATATTTGGGAAGCTAATCACAACATGGCATCAAGCAACCCATAAACTACCAGCAGCTGAAAGACCATCACAAAACAATTTTTACAAGGTGTACATTATTAATAATATTTTATTAAATCATAGGAGGCCTGCTGGGGAGACAGGAAAAGAAAAACTATTCCTGCTCAGCATCAAAGAACTGGCTGGCAACAAAGGGTGGTAAGACTCAAGGTGGGATCAGATCACTAGGTCACCATGGGGCAAAGGTGGGCATGAGCCGTACCAGGCTTGATTCTTGTCCAGGATGAAGCAGCATTACCCTATTGCCATTATTTAGAGCTTTGGCAGTTTACATGGAAAGACTGATGAGACTACCTCACAAGGAAGAAATTCAAGATTAATTCTGGAATTTATCACCTACTTGCCCTACCTGGTCCATCAGCAGAAGAAAACAACAGATACACCAATGACTGGGGAAGGAGAAAACCCCTTCTATTCTAAAGCTGACCTGACTGCAAATGTGAGACCCTGGGCTCTCCCATGGGTAGAAAGAGAAGGGCAGCTGATGGAAATGTTTCACTGCACAAGGTGATAAATGAGATAACCCCGGCTGTTGCTGCCCACAAGAGTGCCGGTCAACAGAAACACCTTTATCTTCCACAAGGCAGAACCTGCTTCTACCCTTTTTCTTCTGTCCTGGGATAGCTTAGGGCCAGTTTACATCAACAAAGAAATAAATCCCTCAGAATGCTGCTAAAATTTGATACAGCTGGAGAAGTTAAACTCTGGGGCTGTCATCAAGAGAGACTCCACTTGGCTTGCCTGAAGCAGCTTCTTTCATGACAGCTTTTGATCAATAAACATCAGATTCATTTCCGGATGTTACCTCTTATTTTTAAAGACAGAAGTTTCTCAGAAGCTTCCATTCACCTGCCATAACCCCAACTCTATCCCTCAAGTTTTAAAGGGAATGAAAAATTGACCATGGCTTCACACAGAAATGAAAGGAGCAGCCTCTAATGATGATGTGAAGTTGAAGACAACAGATGTCTCTAAGTTTGCTAGAAAACTTCTCAGTCAAATGATCACCACAACCCTCACAGAAATTGTAGAGAGAGGCAATAACAATTCCTGGTTTGCAGATGGCTGTCTCTGCTCTTTCTCTGCCTGCACAACTCCCAATTTGTTTGTTTCTGTTAATTATTAGGATCCTTCGTCAAGTCCAGCCTATCTCTGTGATGACACAAAAACTTTTCATCAGTAAGAATGAGCATTTCCTCAGATGCTCAAAAATCAGAGATACTAGTAAAACACAAATTCTTCCCACATAACAATGTGTACAACAGACTGCCCTCTGCTGAGGGCAGACAGCTCAATAGCTGAGAATGAAGACATTCCGTTTTAGGTACAGTAACAGATTCTCCTGAACCTCCTCAGAAAAAAAAATATGCAGCTCACAAGGACCTGTTTTTGTATTATACACACTCAGTCTATCAGACCAAACAGAGACCCTAATGTACACCTTATCAGCATTAAATAGTTCAGCATTAGACTTGAGCTGTGTCAATTTATCTGACAAGTTCTGGAAGACCTGAAGGGTAGAAATCAACAAGCTGATTACACTGAGCAGCTTACATATTATTTTGACCTGTGACATACCTCGGGATATCCTTTGTGATGAGATCATTGCCCTAGATATTAATCCACATGGCAGGTGAAGGACATTTAACCATTTCAGAAACCTCCTGTGTGGAAATCTGGGATGAGAGGTTTTTTACATGGTGGCAGAACTTGCAGCACTGCCACTCCTCCCATCACCAATTTTCCAGAGTCTACCCCAAGAACAAGCCACTACACAAGGAAGTCCCTTGTGTCTCCTTTTGCTGGTTCTTTTTGCACAGAGATGTGGAAAACGGCACCCATAGCGGACCTACCCCTGGAAAGGGGGAAACATCTCTACAGCTGGTACATAACTGATTTAAGGCTGGCACTTTAGCTTTGCCTATGCATTTTGTAAGGATTCCAGATATACCTGGCTACAACTGACTGTTCATTCCACTCACCAGAGATAATAATAGCAGACACAAGGGACTAGGCAGTGACCAAGATCTGGCATCGCTGTGGGTCATAATCTGTCACATCATCACAAACCGAAATTAACTGTGGCTGACATGAATAAAAGTGGCTGAGAACCAAGTACCTGAAGAATGGACAATACCCATTGATGGTGATAACCATCACCAAACAGCTGGCACCTTTTAAAGCAGCCACCCATAAAATGCACAAAGTCCTCAGATCAGTCCTCCTTCTGCAACAGAATAGTATGCTACAGGAGCTGAATAAGGCTGCACCACTAATAGCATGTTAGCTCAGCTCAAGAGTACATTTTTGAAGCAAATATTCCATGGTTTGGTTCACATCAGGTGCAGCCAGAGTGCATCAACTGAATTCTGACGGAGACGGTGTGCCACCCCATGATAAGCATTCAGTCCATGGGACCAGATTAAAAGCAGTCTGAAGTAACACCCTTTGTCCCTGAGCTGTGTGCAGTGTGGACACTGGGTCCTCAGCACCAAGGTTTTCATTCCCAGGCCCCCTGCTACTGCATCACATGAACCATCACTGTAGATTGAGCATCATGTGCTCTGACTCCTGCTTTGGTATTTGGATCAACATAACAGGGGCAAAGCTGCAGCTGAATCCTTAGGGACTGCCATGCCCTAGAGTATCTGGGATAACATATAAAACTCAAAGCTTAAAGGAAGATGGGTCCCTGGAAAAGTCTGACTCAACACTACTAGGTTTCATGGTAATAAACTGCATGAAACACCTGATTTTACTCTTATATATTAAGATACTTATGCAGTATTAAACCACTGATGCTGTAGTGGAGGTTGTTAATGATTGTACCCATGCATAAAACAGGTGTTGACATTGTATGCTGTTCCTAAGCAGTGTTCCCAACAGTACTGAAAGAATAACAATAACCACCAAATAAGGCATTCTCAAAACTTTTGTGCATTTCTGTGGGGAAAATATTTATCAAGCTTCACTAGAGCTACAAACAAAGAATATTCCAGAGACACTGGTGACCTTCTAGCACAGAGAGCTGTTGAATTCACTTTCTGTACTTGTTCTCTTTCCAAGAGATAGAATCAGGCTCTTGCTTCTTGAACTTTATGTGACATTTCTTGCGCATTCTCTTCTTTGTTAATCAGTGATCCTAGAAAGGCATTATATGTGATTTTATTCATTCCCAGACATTATTACCACTAGGAAACTACCGAAGGAGAGTGAGACCTCATAATGACAGCAGGAAAAACCCACCCAAGGACCTAAACAATGACTGCAACAGCAAACGCTTCAGGATGGCAGACTTCAGGTAAATGCTATTTTCAGATCATGGGCCAAGTTCTGCACTTACATCTCAAATGCAAATCCAGCAGCATTAAAGGAATAGTGCAGGAGGCACATAGATGAAGAGTTTACTATGCCACATAATGTCTAGTAATGTCTAGTGCCACCCAGAGACTCATTTACAAAGAAAAAAGTAACTTAAAAAGAAGAAATTGCTATCTTGTGTCTCATGTCAGACAGAAAGGAGAGGAAAACAGAAAAGTAGAATAGTGTTGGATGGGAGGCAAAGGAAGTCCGTATTTTTATTTCATGACCCATCTGCAACACCAAAGAGCCCCAGCTATGACCACACACACTGCAGGTGCACCAATTATAGCTCATGCACCACACACTCCTTCAGCAGGAAGTTGTGAGCTCTTCTCTGGAAATCCAGTCAGTGATCCAAGGATACCATCAACCAGCCTCTTAGCTGCTCTGATTCCTGAGCTTTTCCTTTTCCTCCTTCCCAAGCACTTACTTTGCTCTACAATGTTTGTATACTTTTCTGGCAGGATGGAAGGGAGCAAGGGAGGAGCATGTCAAACACCTGTTGCTCCTTTGCTTCTCCTCCTTCAAGGCTTCTCTGTCCTTTCGTCCCCTTCAGCACAGGGTAACATCTGGATACAGGACTTAAGCATTTTTCCAGCAAATAAAATGTATTAACAAAGAATCAAACATCAGGATTTACTGGTCAAGTGATCAGCTCCTCCTCTTGGCCTAATGCTTTACAGTATTTATGAAGCTTGGGAGTTTTAAAAAGGCAGGAGTTTTAGAAAGCTTCCCAGGGCTAAAACTGATGTTTATTTCTTCTTGGATAAACATGCTTCTGTGTATCTCAGCTTGTCCCAGATCTTATGCTCCTTAAGTATTATATCACTTAGATAAAGAACCCTAGTACAAACACTGAACTTTTTTTTTCTTCTGTTAAGAGTATGTAGATGCATTGTATATCTGAGAGATGGAATCAGATGTGCAACATGCATAGAGAGAAATCATAGCCTAATGGAAGAGACCCTCAGAAAAATACTGAAAAGAAATGAAGCCATTCCACTTCCATGAAGTGTGTCCTGATCCTGAAATATACCCTGTACTGACATACTACTACTTAGACTGAGCAGTCATGACAACTCTTCAGTGTAATTCTAACAATGGTGGGTTTCTTCCCACATGCATTATTTTTGCCTAGAAAGACCAGCAGCTAAAGGACCCCCTTAAGCACACTGTGAAAGCTAATTTCCACCTCAGCTTCTATTACAGCTCAAGCTATTACAGCTCAAGCTGAACATTTGGCTTCAAGTCAGCTGTGTGTCCTGAAATAGTACACAAACTGAGGATGAACAAAGTCATTGAGACTATTCTGGCATCACTTCCTTGCTCTTGCTGTGACCATATGCAGAGCCTCAAGGGCTTTCTTTATTATTATCATTTTTAAAACAAGTATATTGTTGCCTTCAGAGTAGTGTCTTGACCAATAGACGGCAACTCCTCCACCTAGTCTCCCTCAATATGTCCAGTGACTGATTTCGCTTTGCTCAATACCCACTAAAGGTTAACTAAACAAATTAAAAGCCTACTACTGCTTGTCTCTACAGCCGCTTTCTATGGCCCACAAATAGGTCCCGACATAGACACCTGATAATCTGTGGCACAAGACCCCCCAAAAGCCTCCTGCTGTTGTCAGAGCAACTCACAGCAGACTCCACAGAGGCTGAACGGGGAAAGAAAGCGTAAGGAAAAAAAAGAGGGGGAAAAGATATCCTTCGGGTTTTTACTAAATGACACTTAGAGGTACCAAGAGCCAGGAGGTTTGTGCTTCCCGTACATATCATACCCCTCTATTTTTGCTTGCACCACGTAGCCTCGCTGGAAAAGGAAGACAGAGAGATCTGCTTCATCAAGGATTCAGCCCTGTCTGTCCGCGGAGGAGGGGAGGATGCCACCATCTCCTGCGGGAGGTGCAAGCGGGAGAGCACCTGCGGGCAAACGGGACACGCGGGGCGCCGCCACCCGCCCCCTGCGGAACCGCTGGCACACCAGCAGCTCGGAGCACGATCGCGCCCGGGTGACGCGGGACCTACCCGGGAGGGCGGGATGCCCGGCGGCCGGGGTGCGTGCAGCGGGGCTGGCCCCGGGCCCGCGGCACCGGAGGGGGTGGCGGCCGCCGCCGCGCCCCCTTCCCGCTGCTCCTCACGGCGGCGGGGCAGCGCCCGGAGCCGGCGGGGCTCGGCAGGGAGGCGGCATCGCCGCCGGCGCTGCTCCGCCCGCCCGGCCCCGCCGCGGCGTCCCCGCCCGGCCCGGCCCGGCCCGGCCCGGCCCGCCCTGCGGCGCTGACTCGGGCGGTGGCAGCCGTGACGTGCCAGCCCCGCGGTCTAATTTTAGCGCGGCGATTGGATTTCATTCATGAAACCGCGGCCGCGCGTAAAGGGGCGGAGGATGGAGCCGCCCCCGCATTCCCGCCCGGCGGAGCGACCCACGGCCCGCGGCGGGGATCGCCGGGACTCATCCCGCCCCTGCCCCACGGCGGGGATCGCCGGGACTCGTCCTGCCCCTGCCCCACGGCGGGGATCGCCGGGACTCGTCCCCCCCCTGCCCCAAGGCGGGGATCGCCGGGACTCATCCCGCCCCTGCCCCAAGGCGGGGATCGCCGGCACGCATCCCGCCCCTGCCCCACGGCCCGCGGCGAGGCTTTCTGCCATGGCCTTGCACGGTAAAACGACACGAAACAACTTGAAAACAAAGCAACACCTCCCATACGCAGTCTTTATACGTATACACTGTAAATATTGTTAATACATACTCCGTGCAAAGGTCCTGAAAGCCTCCCTGGATGATGCCCTAAGTTGGGTGTGTGATTTCTTACTGCAGACGCTGCTGATATCTTTTGAAATCACTTCTCTCTATTCTCACTAATCTTTGAAGCCTTCATGTAAAGCACACCTATCTCAATTAAACCACAACCTCCCTTTCTCTTACCGTGACAATCTATACTTGGTGTTTTCAAACCAGTGAAAGCAGCTCAAGGCCCCGTGTGTTACAATCCAGACCTGGCTCCCTGGTAAAACAGCAGTCCCTGGCTCTTCATTTACCACCTGACACCAACAAAACTGTCACTAAACAGTAAGGGCCATGGGCACAATCACTGCAGCTAAGGACAGTTTTTGACATAGCTGTGATTATTTAAAAAGTAGTCACAATTCAAAAACTATTCTCTTACAGCAACCTGGACCCACACATTGCGCAGTCTTGTAGCATTAAGATAATATTTTTTTGCAAGACATTATGAAGTTGCTTAAAACCCCAGTTACAAGAACAGTTATCTGTCCCAATAACAAGTTAACAGTATCCAAACGCATTTGGTTATACTCAATTACATTTTTCAAATACCCAGAAGCCAAACTTACATTAACCAGGTCAGACTGCAACAATTTTCAGTTGAGCACATCTATGTCAGGACAAATTACAGTTTGCAACTTCATATCAAAGAAGGCTATTAGGGGCAGAAGAACAACGTGCATCATGACAAATATTAAGTGTTCCTCTCCTAGTTTTGCACAGTTTGGATAGACAAGACAAATGCATCAGAAACTAAAATAATTCTCACTCAAACACCTACTTAAAGCAAAGAAATATCAAGTTGATAATGCAGGCAACAAAAAGTAAAAAATAGATGCAAAATGTACAATTTCCTTCAGTTTTTTAAGTTTCAAGTTCTATGGGAATTTTTCTTCTCCACAAATGAGGGCTAAATTTTTCATTCTGTGGAAGTACAACAACCCCATGTATTCACTTGTTCCTCAGACACACAGTTTTTGGGAAAACAAAAAAACTCATGTTCATCCCATTCAATTCAGGAGGCTGAGCAAAGCAGTGTTATACGAAAGGTATTCCTTTTACTAAACTGCTTCAGTATGGCAATTTTTAATTCCTTATTGGTACCTTTTTTCTACAGTCTAAATGATCACTTTCTGAAGCCAAATCAGAGCTAGAACCCATGTCTCTATTAAAAATACTGAGAATGCCACTGCTGCAAACAGTGAGTGTTAATGTGAGAACAGATAAGTTAGCATCACGTGAGAGAAAACTGATACAAAGCAACCAGACTTGCCATGATACTGACTCAAAAAGTGCTGGACTGCAATTAAAAAAAAAAAAAAAAAAAAAAAAAAAAAAAAAAAAAAAAAAAAAAAAAAAAAAAAAATCCCAAACCAAGCCAATAAAAAACCCAAAAACCCACAAACCTTTAGATCTAATTCCCTGCTCTCTACAGAGCTTTTCTACAGGAGAAAAAAAAAAAAAAAAAAAAAAAAAAAAAGGAAGATGACAGGAAGAGTTATTTTTAGTGCACAATAGTAAATTTAGCAGAATACAGCAATGACAAAGAATAGTCAGGTGGTTAAAATTGGAAGAAGAGAAAGAAGGCATTGCTTTTGATGGGGACAAAGAAAGGTCTCAAGCTTGTCTCCTTTTTCCTGTTTCATCAAAGGGTAATAAAGGCTTCTGCTGCTGTGGAAATAGGTACATGCTACTATATTCATTTCCATTTTAATGACCATATACAGCAATTTTTACCATTCAGTACTTTCCCACCACAAATGTAAAACTTCTTGCGTAATTCAGATTGCAGCTTTTCCAGCAAAGTATAACATAAAATCCCAGGACAACCAGAAGTTCTCTGTTTTCTGATACATAATCCTGTATGGAAGTATATTTACATTTTCCCAAACTTTTTAAACAAACAGTTGAGTTTTGACCATAAACTTGAGTGACACATTGAGAAGTGGTTGGAATGCATCTCTAATAGGGTGTAGAGCAACTGACAGTTTCTAGGCTTTGGTACAAGAAAGCACAGTAATAAACCACAAGTATTCCCACTGACTTTGCATAAACATTAAAAATCCACAAATGGTAAAGTTTCACTCATTTGGATGTTTAAGTATTCCAGGTAGCCAGCTTGGATTTTTCATTTTCATTTGTTTGTTTTCAGGGAGGAATAACAGCTAGAGGGAAAGGAAGAAGGGAATAAGCTCTGTCTTTGCAAGCAATCCTAAAGGACATGGCATTGGACCACGGCAGCATTTAACTACAGTCTGCTTTTGCCAAGTCAATACAGCTTTCCAAAACATGTTTATGGGCTGCCAAGCGAGCTCCGTCACTGCAGCTCAGTTATGTGCTTTAAACACTATCTCAGAACTGAGAGAACAACTGGATAAAAAAAGACTAAAATAATAATTAAAAAATGCATTCACTCCCATGGAGAATTCTACTTAGAATTATCTTAGTTTTGCTAAATTACAAAATGCATTTGAAAGCACAAATGTAAATTCACATCCCCATATGCTCCCATGTATTATTTTTTACTCTAGGGCTAAACTAACCTTTTGGTTTTGAGACTATATTTCTCAGATGATTAAAAAAACATCAGGAGAGAGCATCAGTTGCGCATAGACTGTAACTGAGTTTACAAATAACCTTTCTGCTCCTGGATCTTGAGAGTCAGTTTGATTCCAGAGGCTGCTCCAACATGCAGTGTTAGCAGAACTCCTTAAGGAACTTTCTACCAGCTTAGAAACGCTGAAGCTCAGTGCCCTCAGGCCCTTCCATCCTCTGCACTTCTGAGACACCAGAGAAAGGCTCAGGTTGAAAAAATACCAGTCAAGGATAACAGGAAGCGCAGAAAGAAGGGACTACAAGCCCTTGGTTTAGCTGCTTTGACAAACTCTTCTGGAAGGGAAGCCCATGCCTTTCACCATCCCATCACAATCTAAGTCTGTTGCATCTGCAGAGGATTGATAGTCTAAGCATGGTAACTCTGGGGTTTAGATTTTACATTTCTGTTTATCAGCATTCTGAGAAAGTCTACATCCCAGACCCAAGGGCTATGGGAAGCAAGAGGCTCTTCCCTGTATTAGAGGTCTAGGTATGGTCTGCTTAAAAAGAAAATTTAAAAATGTAGTGACGTGGCTCTTCACTCCTTCTGAGGACCTACTCAAGCTTTTAATTCAGGACAACTGAGATTATTTCCCTTCTGATTTAGGTGGTAACACCCAAGCACAAATGCAGTTTCCTATGCCAAGCTACACCGACAACACTCAGCAGGGGCAGTTACAGAACTGAGCTGGTTCCCTAAAAGGGGGCAGGTCTGAGATTGCCTGGGACTGTCCAAACCCAAAACCAAATAGTATAGGACATCCTAGAGTTTCTCTCTCTCCCTTATCCTTGAAAGCAGGGACCTTTCATATTACAAGACTTTAGGAGCATGGTTAGATTAAAAAAAAAATGTTAGTGGAAATAATATAAATGCACAAGGAATTAAGTAAAAGAAAATAAGTTATGGGCTCCACACTGCATATGGCAACTTCACAGGGACAGAAGATGCTCTCTACAGTCCATGAAATTGCTTTCAACAGTACAAAGTGAACATGAGTGAATGTTGTACAACCAAAATCAGGAAATGTGGTACTTCAGTTATGGACTTCACCCTCCACCCATTGTATGTGGTATATGTAGTCTCAGCCAACTGGAAGCATGTGAATTAAAATATCAGAATTACCCAGCTCCTGTCATTGAAGCCTACTTTTCCCCCACAATTAGGCTTAGAGACTTTAATGATGTGGGTAGATCAAAATAATTTCTACCTGTTTTTTTAATGGATTAGGATATATTTAATTAGATTTTATCCATAAAAAAATCATAAAGAGAACAAATGCCTTGAATAAAATGATGTAAGAATATATTCTATAAGCATTGAAATAAAATTCAACTAGTTTCTTGTCAATACAATTTTTGTATTAAAAGGTTTGCATTCAGGGCTGCAATGTACCCTTGCCAAATGCTCATGAATTACTAATTAGCTTTCTTTTCAAAACTATTGTACTTGTACCCAGTCTGTTCTTCTCTTTGGTTAGCATTTGACGTAAGGTGTTTCTATTCAGTGACATCAACATCTACTCTCAGCCAGCTATGCAAATTGATTAGGCCAGTGCATCCCTTTTCCTACAATCCCACATTTGTCTCTATTCTCAGAGATGGAGCCATGTATGATACACAATGATACCTTCACTGTGTTCATTAGACACCAACGTAGACCACCATGCATTTATTTGTTAGGGGTTTTTTCAGTTCTTCATTGAATCCTAAATATAGTGCCAGACTATCATTGCTTAAGAAGCCCGCAGTGCACCAGATTTTATTAGAGCATTCTGTGAATGATATATAGCACCAGTGGTTTGCCTCATGAATTATACTTCCCCATACTTTTTCACTAGAAAAGGGATATAGAAGGCTTAATATAGGCACACATTCCGAACAGCAAAGTAAACAGGAAAAAAATCATCTACAGAAGGAAAATGCCAATATTTATAATTTGGAATAAAAATTAAATATCTACATTTTTTTCAGATTGCTATATTTTGGCAATGCTTTAGTTTTCAGACTAATTATGCGTAGGATATTTGATTTTGCATTTCCCAGCTTCCATATTTAATCTTGTTAATTACAGGACCCTGATTTTCTCCACGTCACTCCAAAACAGAATATCAATTTAGGTGGGAAGAGTCCTCCAGAGGTCATCTAGTCCAACCTCCTCCTCAATGCACAGCTAACTTCAAAGCTTAATCTGTTTAAGGACAGTCAGTCCAGAATCTCCAATCCATGTGTTCCATTGCTTAGCCACTCCCTATGAAAAGGGCTTTTTTTACAACTAGTGAGAAAGTTTTCTCTTTACACCCACTTTGCTGTTACTCGTGACTGCTGCCTTTTGTCCTTTGTTGCACAACTGTGAGATCTGGTTTCCCCATAGCCCCTTGTGAGTACCTGAGGTAGTAATTAGGCACCCTCTTAACCTTCTCTTCTCCAGGCCAGATAAGCAGCTCCCTCAGTGTCTCTGTGTATATCTCATGTTTCAGTTTCCCCACAGTATTAGTGGTTCTTGGTTGCACTATCCTCAGTTGGCCAATCTCTCTTCAGAACTGCAAAGCCCAAAACTGAGCAGAGTCTCTCAGGAGCCGCCTCACAGGTGCCGAGCAGAGGGGAATAACCCCTGCTCTCACCCTCCTCGCCGCACTCAGCCTCAGGCAGCCCCGGACGTGGCTGTCCCTCGCTGCTGGAAGGGCGCTCAGCTGAGCCAGGTATGTCCCAGCCTGTTCACTTGCACTGTCACAGTCTCTCTGATTGCCCCTTAAACTCTAAGAAAGTGCCTTTGTTGCTACCCTTCTCTTTCTACAGACTGCGGGGTCTGGTCTTAAAAGGGAGTGGATTCACCTGAACAGTCCCAGTTTGCAAAGTTAGGTGTACCAGGATACAATTAAGCAAAACAAAATTTTGGCTTAATAAGAAGAACAGCAAGAGAAACAGCTGAGCAGTTATATAAGAGTCTCCCAAGGGAAGAAGTGGCAGAGTTATGGCTCACTGCATTCCCAACCCAGAGAGGACAAGGCTGTTGTAAGAATTGGTTCTATGGCAGTTTTGTATCACATGTGTAATCTTTTCTAATGGGAGCAATTTTGCAACAGCTTGTATTTGCTATATTCCACACTTCTAGCTCCTCAGGACTACAACATGGATACAAAAGATTTAATCAGCTTATAAAAACAGTTCCAAACAAAAACTAAATAGAAAAAACTGACTAGTAGGAGGATTTCTTCTTGACTGTGTCATTTTGCTTTTTGGCAAGGGAACGAATCTGGAAGTAATAGTGCTGGCATCTGCATAACTGTTTAGAGCTTCTTAAAATGTTTCTGCCATCTAATCAGATGTTAATGGAATGGAAAGAACTCCTTTGTGGGATGAAATAAGAGTCATAGCAAACAGTCAGCTGGGGAAGATTTTCTGTCTGTCTGACCTGGTGGCTAGCTGTCAGTCTCCATCTCTCCTCTATGTAGATCAGTCAGAATTCACTTGTCTCTGAGTAATGAGTTTCCAAGAGACTTGAAACCTCTTTATCCTATAACTACAGGAGGTTTTCAATGACATACACAGTCTCTGCTTCCCACTCTTGATCTAAGCTATTGAGCTTTAAAAAACATACATAAATGCATCAGCCCTTTTTCTTCCAAGCATTATAAAAGCTCTCTCTGCCTTTTTAGAATTGCATAAATCACCTATTAAAAGCCTAGTAGATTTATACATAGGAGGATGTAAAATGCAGACCAAATTTTAGAAGCTAAAATATTGGTCAAACATTTCAGAAATTTGACAGGAGCAATACACAAATAGAGACCTCTGCAACACCATGCCATTCCTGCTTGGAGTTGCTTATATTGGTGTATAAAGAGACCATGAAGACAAGTCTTGAACACAGATCTCTAGTTACAGGAATTGGAAAACATCAGGTAGGGGTGGTGAGGGGAAGAGAAACAAAATGGATTTTGTTGCCTTTTTTGCAGCTGCCAAAGCCTAGTGTTGGTCTCTGAATCACTGCTTATATACATGAACAGCAGCCACCAGCCATAGTCTGACCTTTATAGGCTGTCAAACCAACAGAGCAGGATTAAGAAGAAGAATCAAAGGCAGCTTAATCTCATCATCACTGATCTTAAAGAAACAGCCTTATTAGCTACTACTTACTCTTCTGCACCTCTGTCCCAGAGCAGGCTAGACACAAAAGTAAGACCCAGTTATGGTTTTAAGAGCCTGGTATAAACCCTTCTGAAACTGTTGAGGGAAAGCTTCCAATGACTCCTCTGGGCCTCAATTCAGGGAGTAATTCAAGACAAAAAAGTCCACAGAATTAGTTGCTACATGCCTGTCTTATAAAGATGATAAAGTAGATGAAACAAAACAGAAATTAATAAAGCACCTGTAACTTCACTGTATTTCCAAAGGTTGTTCACTTATTTAGATTATAATCCTCCCCCAAGATTACAGTACAGTTCTTCATTTATTTTGAACAGTGTGATTCTGCACGGTAGCAACAGTGGGATATTATGAATTCAAGTCCAAAACTCAAACTTTGTTACATTCTCTGTGTTTTATACCTTGGAACCACTAATTTTTTGAAAGAGAAAACTTTTCCAGGAAGTAAGACCGTGTGCCTCTTACCACCACCTAACAGCAGTTTACTGATGTGATTTAGTCACACTAGCAAAGACTGCCTTGCAAAGCCTGCATCTTTGCAACACAACAAATTCAGTGGGTTAGACTGGATTATATCAACATGAGGTTTCTACTGTCCAAACACCACTCATGTATTTTAGTGGTTTACTTCAATATGTGCAAACAAATCTAATACCACTTTTTTGTTTCCCCAATGAGTTAAGGTCATAAACCATAGGCAGAAAGAATGTTACCAGGGTTGGTTCTGATGGATATCTTTCCCTCCCTGAAACATTTCCTATACATTCTAGCAAAATGGTGTAGCTGAAGGATAATGGTAATTGCAGAAATTGCAGAAGAATGCACACAAGTGATCCGTACAAGAAAACACACACCAGTGATTCCAAGTCTAAGAAGCAGGCAATAAAGACAGTTTGCATGTTTCACCACAGGCTGCTTGATGAGACTTCCCTAATTATGCTTATTAGGAAGAGTTACTGAGAAGGATTCTGTTCTTTTAAATGCTACCATTCAAAAGCTATCAGCCATGAAATCACATACTTCTTGCATATATTTGCAATTTTCACAGAGAGTGTAGGACACTACTTCCAGGTCCTGCCAAAATATCACTGTTACAGGTTTGAACTACAGATTAGGCAAAAATTAGAGGGCTTAAAGGAGTGTGTGTATACTGTGTAATTTGCAATGTACTGAGTAAAAGACATCACTTTCCAACTACACTTACACTTATAAGTGCAGCATTTAAATATGTCAGGACAGAATATACCTTTGTAAAATTAAAAACAAGCAGCAGCAGTGGTTTTGAAGCTAATCAGACATTCAGGAGCTTTAACAAAATCAAAAATATCCCAGTGCCTTGAAATTTCTCATCCACTCATTGCTTGAAAGTCGTATTGCCAAACCATCATGAATTCCACTAGCAGGATTTTTTTTCTCTTTCAATAAAGTAGCAAGACATGTAGCATTCTATTTTTAAATTTTTTTACAGTCTTTTCTGAGTCAGGCAAGAGTTCTTTTCCTGGATAAAGGTAGAAGAGAAGAACTACAAACTATTAATCTTATTTACTCCCGTACATACTGACAAAATTGCTACAGCAGGGTGCATTTTGTAGCATTATAAAATCCTCAAGAGAAATAAATTCCTCCCACACCTTGTCCCCAAAAATATTTTTGCAGGAAAAAGGTATGGAGTATTTACAGAAGAAATTGCCAATAAAATGTCATCTAACTGCATCTGTTACAGAAGATAAACATATCTCCATCATTCCAATTTTTACATTAAGCTTCTAGCTGAAATTCAAATCTACAGCTAAAAGATTATTGTAACCTTAGAGAAAGAGAAACATTAAAAGTTTCTTAATTATAGTGTTGTCAGTGGAGAGCACTGTTGCAAACACATAAGAGAATTAAAGGAACAAAATTCAGCCCTGAAGAAATTCAATGGAGACAGCTGGATTGCCTCAAGGAAAGCCTGACACACAGGATCTTTCCTTAGAAGACTGGAAAGTATTTTACAAAACATTCTTTTGTATTTAGTGACCAATAGTGTACATTATTGTCCTAAGCTCACATGACAGTCAAAAAGATGTCTCTGAAATAGAAGAGACAAATTCAGGAAGTTCAAGTGCTCTGGAATAGCCATAAATCAAGAACTGAAACATCGACAGCCATAAGGCCCCACAACAGGTACAGCCACCTCAAGGGTGAACTGTACCTGTTGCACAGGACAATTACTGGAACAGCTGCCCATACTGAGCACATCTAGGAACCTGCAGAAGCAAATTTCACCACTGACAAAGCAGCTGAAAACAAAAAGCTGCTAAAGCTCAGGTACTGTTACCATACTATGTTTTTATTACTGCAAATCCTCATTTTGAGCCTGCTAGGCCCTTGCTGCCCAAACTGTGAGAGACAGGTAATTCCAGCTGGCAAGAGAATATTCTGATGCAACAGCACTGAGTTTATATCCCAGCTTCAATTTCTTATGTTGGGTACCTTGATTCTTAAGTTCCCTGAAATAATGGACATTTCAGAACTGCATCATGTCTTTCTTCCTTTCCACCTAACTATACCAAATCGTTCCTGATTCTGCATAGGTGTTGTGAAAAATAGTCATTCTCCTTTATGTAGAGCACAAGAAATCCCATGATGAAGTTAGAAACATGGATTTCAACAATATGATAAACAGCGCTAGAGAACACAAATTTAATTACAAAGATCAAGAGCAACAAACAGCAACACTGCCCTTCCTCTCCTACCTGAACCACCCACACAAGGTAGTCCCCCACGTTTCTAATCTCTAGTCACAAGCAGTTGTAATTTTGAGAACATCTAGTTCAAGCAGTTTTAAAATTTAAAATTTCCTCTGATAAATTTAATTCTGCTGAAGGTTACTGTTGCACACACAGTGCTCACCCTTCTGCTGGCTTTGCACAGTCCAGAACTTTGTATTTACCATTCTGAATTGTCAGCTACATTCAAGTGCCAGATTGCTCTGCAGAGGCAATCACACACGTAGCTATTTTATTCCACTGACTGTGAAGAGAGTAATCTCTGAGAGAGCAGTAGCTCCTTTACCCAGACAGCTAAATTCACTGCTACTTGTCTCATAATGCCTCAAGTGACACAGAAGCCCAGAAGCAAATAAGCTATGACTGGGATATTAAGGAGTAAATAACACCTCTACAAAGACACACCTTCCAGAGATACAGCATTTTCTGACTCAAGCACACACCCATCCACAAGTTAGCTTTTTTCAGACCTGCAGATATAGTCTCTTTGAGAAGTGAGACCAAATCAGAGAAACAACAGGAACTGGTGTGGAAACAGCAAGTTTCTGAGAATATTGTTCTGTAATTTAGCTATATGAGCTATACATGTTACTCAGAAATTAATTTTAAAACAGTCTGGGAAGTGAGGCTTGACACTGGGAGGGAGCAGAGGTGAAAAGAGGTATTTGGATTCTTGAGTATGCCATTTCCCTCATTAGGTACTTTTTGATGGTGAGATCATTCAATGCATATTAAGTAATTCATAGCATCACTGTCCTGGTTTCAGCTGGAATAGAGTAAATTTTCTTCCTAGCTGCTGGTACAGTGCTGTGTTTTTTACTCACTGTGAGAATGCTGATGATGCACTGATGTTGCTCACTCAAAACTGAGGATGTTTCAGTACCTCATGCTCTGCCAGTGAGCAGGGACACCAGAAGCTGAGGGGCAGCAGGACCAGGACAGGTAACCCAAACTGGCCAAAGGGATATTCCACACCCTAAAAGGTCATGCCCAATATATAAACTGGAGGAGTTGACTGGGAGCTGCCAAGTGCTGCCCAGGGCTGGGCTGGGCCTCAGCCAGCACATGGCAAGCCACTGCATTGTGCACCACTTGTTTTTCTGGGGTTTTAGTTCTCTCCCTTTCCTCTGTTTCCCATTTAATTCTAATGATTATTATGTTTTATTTCAATTATTAAACAGTCCTCAGCCCATGGGTTTTACCTTTTTTCTGATTCTCTTCCTCTCTTATGTACTGGGGTACATAAGCAAGCAGCTACATGGTACTTAGCTTCTGGCTGGGGTTAAACCATGACAATTACAACTTGCATATGTGTAATAAATACTGTAAAAATACTGTATACTGGCTTTCAGGAACTGCATTACCTATAAAATTACTTCTACTTTTATTCACGAAGTGTATGTTTGTCATTGATGATGTCCTGAAAGGGGCTCATTAAATTACTAATGTAACTATTAAAGCTATTAAATTACCAATTTTGAGGGATCAATTCAAAGCACATTGAGATAGGCATAAATCCAAAGTAAACCAAGTGAGTCTTCACTTCACTGACCCTCCCATGAGGCTCTGAATGCTAAAATGTCTTCCTCCTGGCAAGATTAACCCCTTCATTGTATAATCATCTCTGGCCAAGAGAGTGGAAGTAGTTACTCCTAGGGCTCACAAAATGTTCTGCTTGGTAGTACATAATGATGGGGGGAGGAGGGATGCTTGGTTTGTATTTACTTTTAGAGCCCAGGGGAGAGATTGCTCCCTAAGCTTCCTGAAAAGATGCTTATTTTTATTCACATTGTCACTATGTTTTCCCATGAACAAATATTTATACTTCAGAGGAAATGTTTCAGTAACATGTTTCAGACAGGATAAGCAACATTTTCACTTCCCTTCCTTTTATTATGAGAAAGCAATTTTGCTTACAGGAGGAAGTAAATAAATAGATTCCCCAGAGATGCCTGGGAAGGGGTAATTCTTGCAGGGAACCCGTTTTGAAAATACTGGCAGCATGTCATTAGGTCAGTGTTAGCTGACCTGTGGAGGTTTCATTTGCAATTGCAACAAATGAACACATCAGAGATTTATTGTTTCCTTTGTTCAGAGAAACAGACCATTCCTGTGCAATCCTGTCTCAATTAAAACACTCCCCTTTCTGAAAAATTTTAGTAGCATCTTATGTTCCTATCTGCATTATTATAATGTATTAATACATATGGCAAGCTATAAATCCATCTTTTGTTAATACTTCTGAACATATAACAGACTGAAAAGGCCAATGGGTAAAAATGACCTAATTTCATTGACTACTCCAAATTCTGAGCAAAGGGTTTGACTCTATGACTCTCCCGAGGTTCCTTACAACCTGAATTTTCCCACAATCCTAAATTAAGGACATGCATTTGGTTTTACTAACTTACATACTTACTGCAGGAACTGTGAAGATCTGGCTGTAATGGCTTGACAAAAACAATATAAATATACAGCTGTAATTCAGGCTGGCAAAAGCCCCACTTTTCCCTAGGCTGCACAGAGCAGGAACTCGGAAAGCTGCCTGGATGCATGGAAAAGTACCTACACATTTGTGGTACAACTCTTTCTTCATCCCAGGATCTCACTCATTTCCTGCACCTGCAGTTAGTCTGTGCAAGTATTCACATTTAAAAATCAGACTGAGCAGCTTCCGTTTCTTTGATGCTTGGCAAAAAGCTTGACACTGGGTCAAAAGCTACTCTGTGCAGAAGCTGCTCGTTACCAACCCTGCAACACCAAGCCTTTATACATTTATCTGCTGAAATATCAGAACAAAGCTGACTAATGCTGTAATGAAACCATTATTTGTAGGACTTTTCAGTTAAGACTTTTGGTACAAAGTTTACCAAGACACAGATGTTATAACTCAAAAGCTGCTGGTCAGAAGAACAGTGGTGACAGGCAACACTAAGTGAAACGACTCAGGTTTTCTTTTATTTCTCTGTCAATACTTACCTCACAGGAGAAAATGTTCACATCCATTTTTAGCAGCTTGATCAAAAGCAGAATTTCATTAAAAATACTTCATGTCTTTCTCTCACTGTGGCACTCCTAGGAGAAGAAAAAAAAAAAGAATAAACCTTACTATTTTCAACCTAAAATTACAACACATGCAACAGCAACATCTTTTGTGATCCATTTTATATTGTAAAACAGGCCTGCTTGGTAAACAAAAGAGTCTTTTAAAGTTTCAAACAGGTAACCTGTGTATCTGTGTAACTAAAACAGTCTTTGCTCCCATGCACTGAAGAAATCGTGGGTAACTTGATGAGCTTTTGAGCATAACTGGAGATTGACACAACTCTGCCAAATGAATCTTGTTTGTGAATAATCTCCCTATGGATTTAGATTAAAAAACATCAAACCACCTTAGGTCTCAGAACCCAACACTGCTGTATCCCAGCTAACCAGCTCCTCTCTCTTAGGCAACAGACTCTGAGGAGAGTTTTTTTGGCTACCTTCAAGAAGGTGACAAAACACTAAAGTATGAACTGACAGCCTGATGACACGTGGACTGGGAATTCTGTGTTGTTTCCCCTCTTTGGTAACAAATGAAATTAATTATAAATGTCCTTTGTTGGGTTTGGTAATGCCTACTTTATTGTGGCTTGGTTCCCATCCAGGAGCAAGGTGGAGGTTTTCCAAGAACCTGATGCTGATTTCACCTCAGATGCTGCCCTAAAAGCAATGCTCAGTGGCACAAGTAGGTTTCAGAGGTTCATGCTAGCTTGAATAGCAACAGTGAAATGCTGAGTCTTCAAATGAACAGAGTAGTGGCCCATTGGGCATTCCCCCCTTCTTATCAGGATCATTTCAGAACTGAATTTAGGACTGAAGCTAATTTCTCACAGAAACTGCAGCCCTCTGTAGACACCCAGCACATCACAACAGAGAGAACAACCAGAAAATGAAGGAGCATTTTATTCCACCTTTGTGGAATAGACAAGCCACAAGATTGACACCAGAGCTAGAGGCATGATGTTTATGTCCTCTAGGAGTCCTGCCCTTCCCTTTGCTACTTATCAATAAGCATTTTAGAGGCATAGGCATATCAGCCTTCCTGAACTGCCATGTTTCATGCAGCTACAACTGTGGAGAATCTTCTCACCATCTTTTCTACTGTGTTCACCCTTACTTCCTCCAAGGCAGGCCCATACAGCTCCCCTCATAAGCCCTACAAATAACAGCCTTAACCCACAATTAATCAACCCCCAAATTATTAATTAGTGACATTAGCATACTCAGGGCTCTAAAACTGTTTAAACAGATACTTTATGTCTTGCTCTACTATTCATAACTCTTTACTTGTTTCCTGAGTATCGATGTCAGATTAGAAGTTACTTGTAGCTTCTTTCAGAACATCCCTTTCCAAAAAAAAAACCAAACTAAGAAAAGGCCATCTGGTTTATCTGATCATAAACCCAGAGCTTTCTATGTTTTTACTTCACTGAGATCTCATTCACTTCTAACAGCCTTTCTCTGTTCACCCTCATTAAAATCTACAGACATGACCTCTGAGGATATATCAAGATCCTTCTTACCTCAGACAGACATGTAAAGCCTTTCCACAAGCTCATTCACAATTCTTTTTCATCAATCATTAATCATTTACATTATTGTCCTACTAAAGGCCACATTAAGACTCTCCTGCTTGCTAAGATATTTTTTAACTGTTATGCTGTAAAGCCAGACCAGTTGTTTGAAGAATGTAAGCAGATAGAAATGTAGCTAAACCTGATTTTCATCATTACTAAAGCATAAGCCTAAAAGCTTCCACTTCACAGATAAAAAATTGTGGCCTTCATCCTCCTGCCCCTCAGTCCTCCACTTTCTGGTTTTGAAGATAGTTGAGTTCTCAGTTACCATTGTTCTACCCTATTACAACTCCAAAATACAAACATCTTTCATGCCATGGTAGTGGAAGCAGACCTCTCTCTGTGATGATGATCTGCACTCAGAAGAACAGAGCAGCTAAACCTTACACGCACGTTCCTTACCAGAGTCTCAAGGAGCTCACAGCTGAGCAGAGAGCTGGCTTGCTGTGACTCTCACCCTCTGTGCCTGCAGAGAAAGTATCAGCTCTGGCTGTGGCAGTGCACTTCCTTCTCTCTCCCATCTGCTCCACACCCAGGCAGGCATTACCTGAACTAATGCTCACCCACAACAAGCACACTGTGATACTGTGAGCAGGACATGCAGCAAGGTCACCGTGGGCTGGGTGACCTTGCTGGAACACAGAGTAATTCACTGAGGGATGTACTTGCATGGTGTAATTCTCCGAAGTGGGGAATTTCTTTTAAATAGGCAGGAAGGTGAGGAGCAGGAACACCTGCTGCAGGTTGGCAGGTGAAACATTTCCAGTGCAAACCAGGCCCAGAAGGGACACAGAAGAGGCCAGATGGAACACTGGGCTCCCTGGATCTCTCCTTGTGGCCAACAGCCATGTCTAATCTGGTCTAGAAGCCTCTTCTGTGATGGACACAACACTCCTCTTACATACTGACACTACAGAAAAATCAGCCCTCAGTTTTTCCCTCAAATCCACCTCAGCTTCACCTTTGCATTGTTCAGAAGCCTTCGCTGATCCAGTCTTTGCCCTACTCCTGTTTTGTTTGGTTTGTTGAGTTTTTATTATCATTATTACCAAACTAATAATATTGCAGAATTTTATCCTCTCAAGTATTTTACAAGTTTTCTTTAACTAACCCATCATCTCTGTGCATTGGTTTCAGTTTCTGTAACACCACATGTTCACAATACATCTGCCCCATATCTCTTTAACAAACTTCGAGGGACTGCATGGAAGAAAATTGCTTTTAAGCCTTATGTTTCTGACTTGCTTAATATGGCCTCACTTCAAACTTTTGCCTTTAAAAGTTCAAATACTGGGAGAAGTTTAAGTAAAAGAAAGCACAGAATCTTAGATCACTGTTGTAATCTTTACTATGACACACCTCACTTGCTCTACATTACATGGTTGAACAGACAGTAGAAATGTTACTTACCATTGATACCTAAACCAACATTTCTCCTCAACATATTTTCAAACCTTTAATGTTGTTGGATCCATAGCAAATGCAAGTGTTTTGCCTTTTCTATTTCAGTTTAGGCAAGTATGTTTTTTGCTGGGGTCTCTCAGAGAAAAACAAACTTTTTCCAGTATTGATTACACAGACAACAACATGATGACATGTGATATAAATATTACCATTTAACTAAGTACGAATGACAACATTTGATGTGAAGCTGACAATCAGGTTCTAAAGTAAGATATTATGATTGCCACTACCCCTATCTTAGGAGCACCCCCACCAACTCAGTTAAACAGCTGCCAAATGAAAGTGCAAGTAACTCTAAAGCTCTACTTCCCTCTCCAAAGAGTGAAAAACGTTCCCCTTTTCTCATTCCTTTTTTCTAAGAGCTGCAAAAGAGTTGGGCTAGGTATGGCCTACTGCTTCTCCCCAGAGGTCCTCAACAACTGTGAAGAGAAAGAGCTCTTTAAGGTCATTCTCCTGCTAGGTCTTTTTGGGAGGCACGTCCTTCTTCATAACCAGCTCCTCTTGAATCCAGCTCTCTACATGCATTTGCACTCTGTACCAATTACAAATTTCATTCTTGTAATGCAGAGAACCATTAATAATTTAAGATTAAAAAGGAACCTAAGGGCAGGAATATTCCATTTTTGCTCACGAGATAGATGGTACGCTGCTAGTACGTCAACTCAAGTTATCTTTGTGCATGCTACGTTAATTCAGCAAATTGCTTTTCAAACAAAGTGCATGCAGAAAGTGCCTGGAGATTCTGCACAAGCAGAAAGTTTCATTTCTACGGCAAATGTGCCAAACCAATACCCAGAAAGTCAAATACGAACAGATTTTAGTTTTGTCCATTTAGTTTTCACAAACAGGGGTTAGCCAGGATGAATTTTGTAAAGAAGCCCTCTGCAAGAGCGAGTAAATGTCATACCAGGTGTCGCGATAAATACCCCAGCGCCCTGTCTGCACCGTGAGGAATCAGAGGAACAATGAGCCCGTCTAACGGTATGGAACGGCTCAGGAGCGATGCAGCAGGACCGCCTGACACCCAAGCGAGCTTGTCAGCATTTGTGACCTTACCGCGGAAGGCAACGGGACATCAGGGCGAGGCGGGCAGGTGCGGAGACCCTCCCGGGCGTCTGTCAGGAGCTGCTCGGAACGCGGAGCGCCCCCGGCCCGCCGGTCCCAGCCCCGCGGTGCCTCAGCCGCCCGCCGCTCCTTCCTCCGGCGCAGCTTCCCGCGGCGGCCGGCCCCGCCGGGTCACCCACAGCGAGCGGCGGCGGCGTCTGTCCGTCCCGCGCCCGCCCTCTCTCCCTCACGCCCTCCCGCCGCCGGGGCCGCAGCGTCTCACCTGAGCGCGGAGCAGGACCGGCTGGGGACAGGACAGAAGTGACGCTCGGCGGGGTGCGGAGGGCGGTGCGGTGTCTCGGGCGCGGTGTCGTCCCGCCCTGCCGTACCGTTCCGCGCTGTGCAGTTCTGCACCGTACTGTGCCGTTCCGTACTGTACCGTGCCGTTCCGTGCTGTGCCGTGCAGCGCCCAGCGCGGAGCTGAGCGGGTGCGCGCGTCCCAGCCAACCAGCGCCGTCACGTGAGCGCGCCCTGGCGCGCGGTGCTGCCCGCGGCCGTTACAGAGGCGCGCGCGCGCGCGCGCGGCGCTCTGAGGGGCCGGAGGTGAGAAGGGCGCGCGGAGAAGGGCGCGGGGGGCGCGCGCGCTGCCGTGCTCTGAGGGCCCGGGGGTCGCCGCGCTCCTCACGGGGCTCCGGGGCTGCCGCCGGCGGAGCGCTCGCCCTTCCTGCCCTCGGGAGAGATCGTTTCCAGGAATTGAGGGGCTGAGGAGGCAGGAAATCCTGCGGGGCCCCGTGTGGGGAGCGGCCGCAATGGCATCACCTCCGAGCGAGAGGGTGGGTGGGGTCCCCAGCCGCCTCCTCTCTGCTCCGTGTAAGCATCCGTATGATGAAATGTGGAACTTGATGGGATCAAGGTGTGTGTGCCTCCCCGAACTGTGAATGCTCCTGTGTTCAACATTGCTGACGAGTCTGGCGAGTCAATCCCACCTCACTGCTCGCCTCAGTTTCCCCACACAGAATTTTCATGCTGTATCATAGCTAAAAAACAACGTTAAGCCTGTTTTCCGCCCAGGATGCTTTCCATTTACGCTGTCCTCAGGGTGTCTGACCTCTCTATCATTAATAGGCCAACAGAAGTCTTTAAAGAGAATGATAGGGGGACACTGAAAGTAATCCAGCTTCGTAAGGCACTTTAAATTGTTGTAGAACGTATTGCTGAAATGCTTAGGTAAATTTCAGAACTGCCCAGTAGCCTAGTGAAAAGGAATTTTCTGCTTACTCAGGGTCTTGGACTCAATTTTCCAGCCTGGGTCATCCTGTGCTGTTGAGGAGGATTTGGGAGGACTGAAGGGGCCAGGTACTCAGCCCTTGTGCCAGTGCTTCATGGCAGTGATGTTTAATGTTGGTCATGGGGAGTTTCTGACAGCACAGCCCTTCTGAAAGGCGAAGGGCTAAGATACAGGGCCTAAGGACAGCAGGAGCTGGCAGTATTTTAGGTAGAGAGGCAGGCTGGGCTTGCAGCCAAACTGCTCTCCTATCTGAATGGCAGAGATCAGGCATTCTGTGCAGAGCTAATAAACCTAGCCTCCATATCACGAAAAGCATAAGAGAAGCAGGATTCATTGGATCTTCTTCCTTCTTTTGATGATTGTTATTTCATGTGCTTCCCTGTGGAGTCATGAGGGCTTGAAATGTACCTGCTGTACACTGTATCAATAGTGCAATATACATGCATGTAGTATCAGGATGCTGAACTGTGCAGCAGGAGGAATGAGCCTGTGTGGAGCTCTGTGATGCCACAGAAAGACTGCCTTCAGCACATAAATCAGCTTTAGACTACTGTCGAACACTAGCATGCCCTGTGCTTTACATTTGTAAGAGAAATGTGGGAGAATGATCACAGGATTCCAGGAGCTTAGCCTTTAAAATAAATGACACTGCTATTGTGAACCCCTTGTTGAGTGGACAGAAACTGTTAGCAGCTTGGCTAAATGTAAAGTTTAGAATAAATGACTGAAAGATAACGACCTTTGTTGTGTATATGGTACCAAGGACAAAGAGAGATTGCTAGGCCAAAGTTACTCCCCAGAATCGGAAGGATTATTTTATTTGGGAAGAATTTATACAGAGTCCTGGTAACTCATATTTAGACCCCCAGTGAGGAAGCCTCCACTGTGCTTCCACAGTATTTGCGTGCAGAATTGTGTAGTTGTGCAATTTCATTCTGTACAAACAAACAGTCTAAATTCCTGTAATTTGTGCTGGAAACACACTATCATTTGCTAGGCAATTGGAGCAGACAGCTGAGCTCACAAGGGTTATCATCTGCATCTATTCAGAGGACAGCCTCCAACCTTGTATTGGCTAATATTTTTAGCTCTGCTAACTAAACCCACATGAGATAAAAGTCCACCCACGCAACAGGTTATATAGTTTGCTTTAAATCAGCTGCATTTTGTGAACACTGAATGGCTTGATTCTATTTCATGTATTTTCTTTAGCACTTCAAAATAAATTTAGGTTGTTTGAAAGGTTCTTGACTGACAATTTTAGAAACTGAACCCCTGTGTTTAATCCCAGACTGAGTCTAACACAAGGAAGCTTCTCAGTTGTACTAGTGAGGAAACTTTGCTAGTCTGGGGATAGCCTTATTTGCTTCCTTTCTCATGCCAGCAAAGGCAGGATTTCCTGTTTTTTTTGCTGATCTATAGTTACTGGGTATAGATATTTTCATTACAATAAAATTATGTCTTGGATACTAAGACTGTAGGATTAATTCAGGAAAAAAAGCACAAGCATTTAGTAAATCATCTGCCCTTTAAAGTATGATAATTCCATTTCAGCCTTAATTAGGCAGTAGTATGGAAAGCTAATGATCTTCACAGAATACTTGCTCTCTTTCCACCAACTTTCATTTATAGTCCTTATTGATTTTTGAATCATTAATTTATGCTTTTAATATTGTGCTTATTTTTGTGCAAAATTACAGGTGTTGAATCTATAAGCAGGGACGGAGTGCCATTATCTTTCAAAGTGAACATGGAATAGATGAGGAGAAGCTGTGTAAGTTCTAGACTTCCAGGAATAGATGACAAAACAATTTATGAAATTTGCTGTTAAAATAATTGTTGGCTGACAGTTGTGTAACTTTTATGACAATATCTCTTGAACTCAGACATAAGACAGACTGATACCAGTCATGATGTCAAGACTGCGATTTTCCTCATTCACAGAAGATACTGAGGTGACAAAAATGTTTACGATTGTGAGTCTTTTCATTGCTACAGTTATCAAGCTGCAGTTACATTAGTCTGACTGTAGCAGCTCCAGGTGACTCATGGCTTTCATTATGTCTGAGTTCTTAAAGTATAAAAGATTTGGGAGAGGTAATTTTTTTCTGCAGAAAAATCAAACAAAATCTGCTTGGTGATAGTAAGTGCACTTGTACTCCTCAGTGTTCACTACATGTTATAGGATGGAGGTAGGTTGTGAGCTTTCTGAAAGTCCTCTCAGCTGTTTTCAACCAGTGCTTTGAAGCAATAGGAGTCCCTGGCAGTGAATGGAGCACAGACCTTTGTGCTGTGGTGGAGCAGGGAGTGTTCATGTACTCAGTTCTGCCAAGTGAACTGTGGTGACACAGGAGGTCATACAGGATGTGGTGATGAGCAAGTCCCAGGCTTTCCAGACTGGCTTTGAAGGCAATGGCTCATTATGCTACAATTTATTGAGCTGTTTTTAATGTTTTATCCTCTATTGTTTTAGGGTTATGACTGTGGCTACTGTAGCCCTTTACTGCCACATTGGCCTGGAACAGGCTACAGACAGTGGTATTCTCTTGCTGAGTATTCTCCAGCTCTGCCCACAGTCTCCAGCAGGCTGTGGCCAGCTCTGGCTCCTGTTCCTATTCCCTGTCATTTGGTGTTAGGGCTGGTGGAACCCCTGTTTTCCACATCTGTGTGTGGCAAAGGTTGTACTGGCTTTGAAGGCTGCTTCTTTGTCCTAAGAGACATCAGAATCACTGTCAGGGGCCTTTCTGAGGGCTTTCAGAGCCTTTCTTAGAAGGCCTTATTACAGCTTTAATACAACAAATCAGAGTAGTGAGATGTTTTAGTTCTTCCCTATGAAGATTTGGCAAGTCCAAACCTAAAACATTATACATAGTTCAATGAGAGTTGTGAGCAGAACAAGAGTCAAATGAAATGTCAGGAGGCACGCTATAACCTTCTGGTGAAGGTTTACCTCATCCTTATAGAGTGTTATAAAAATAATCTTATAAACACTGAAGCAATCACCACCGTGAATCACATTGTGTTCTTACTAGGCAAACCTACGTAAGACTGACAAAGGTTTGTCTGGGTAAAGATGCTGACTTGGAAACTGTGAGAGAGGAAGGATTTCACTGGCAGATTGTTGTAACAGTGAAATATTTTATCCTGAGGAGAAATAGGTTGTGGAAATGTCAAATCTATATTAAACAAAAGTAATACAGAGGGAATCAGTTCCTAGTTTTGGAAAACCTACCTGAATCTCCCTTTGCTTTGGGCTCATAAATATCAGGAGTGAAGTGACAGCAGAGCTCCTGAGTTCTAGTGGTTCTAACAAATGACATTTGTTTTAACTCTAGTTTGATGGACAGTTCCTTTTTATCCTGCACTGCTCAAAATCATGTCTTAATACAGTTCATTCTTTTAAATAAAAAGGCTTATAACCAGCTTGGACAAGCCTTTGAAGAATACACTCCAAAGAACACTGGAAAGAGCAACAATGCCATGGAAGGAGGATAAAGATAAGCCTTTCCGTTCATTTATTTTCAGTTTTATTAAATGTAGTGAATATGTTTAGCCACACCAAACTAGTCTTTTGTAAAGCACAAAATTCACCAAGGAAAGCTTGTATGACTTCATAATTACACAAAATTGATCCAGGAAAAAGAGATCATGAACTAATGTAGAATGTAAAATTGTCTGAAGCTTATCCATCCTTATGTTCAGATGTAAAACTGAGGCAGAACAAAAATGGACCAAAATATTCCCATCCTATCCTATCCTATCCTATCCTATCCTATCCTATCCTATCCTATCCTATCCTATCCTATCCTATCCTATCCTATCCTTTTTCTACACTCTGTGGCTACAGAGCTCATGGATGAATTTGCTGTGGGGAAGGGGAAGTGGCTAAGTCCTCCATTTGTGCGTGCTCCTGCAACACAAGGGTTTGTGGCTATATAGTTCCTCTGTCTAGCCTGAGTTGCAGAATTTAATCCCCACTTGAAACCCAGATGGATTGCAACACTGCATGGTGTGTGTGGTTGTTTGCTCTGCCAATACAGAAGATTTGCACCAATGTAGCTGCTTCCCTAACAAATCCTCTGTACAACAAGCTAAGACCTGTGATACCATGTAGGCTTAGCTCTCAACACCCTTTCAGCATAACCTTTCACCATGCAGCAAATGTGAAATGCTACCAAACTAGAACAGCACAGTTTTACCCTGCTTGGAAAGCATTTGTGATCAGCTGCAACTCAAGGAGAGCAGGCCCATTGTGAATTAAACGCTGTTTAGCTGAAAATGTGCATTGGATTTAATCCAATTCTTGTTTGTTGGCAAAAATTTTTCTGGTGACCATGAGTTTCCAAGAAAAAGATACAATTTTATCTCCCTTCCTAGATTTAGCACTATTTAAATGTCAAATTGTTTTGTGCGTTTCCACTCCTGATCCTGAAGTCTGGACCAGTGTGGAAGATAGAATGAGCACACCACCTCCAAGTCCTTATCATCCAGGCCCAAACTCCTCTTGTGCAGTGTGTGTGGGAGATTCTCACAAGCATCACACTCAAAAAGCATATCTTTTTCTGGTGATTTATACCTCAGTTGAAACGCTGGTTGCTGCAAAAGAATTCCTTGTTTCTATCTTCACAAATACATCTTGCAGTACTAAGGGACTTCGGCCAAAACTAGCCAGTCTATACAGGAAAAACAGTGCCTTCTGAGAGCTCAGATTATGATATGCCTGCAAAAAATTGATGCATACATATACCTGAAATGGCAACATTGGCAATTTTGATAGTTCTCAAGCTGGTCCAATATGTTACTGTAAGTATGATTCATTGTTAAGTGTTTGAACCTCATGTGAACATCTTTTTCTACACCTAGTAATAGGCTGCCATCCATAAAAAGGATACTTAACTGTAAGTAGTATTTTTTCATGTTGTTTAATCTGCTTACTCTCTGTTTTCACGTCTTTGTTCTGTCTCCCATTTATCAGCTAAAACAAAATGTAAGTGCTTATATAAGACTTTACAACAGAGGTTTTTGTTGCTAAAAAAGCCCAAACTCAAACCTCAGGTTTATATGCTACCTTCTGCTATGGGCTATAAGCACCATGGTTCCTCAGAAGCCAAAATCAGCTGAGCACAGAGCCGTTTCTGAGACCACAGAGGACCAAGTGTTGAGTAGAACTTCTCCTTTGCTCTATGTGCACTTGGAATCCTTATTTTGCTGTTACCTTAAGAGACACTAAGAGAAGTTAAGAATTACCACCTTGCAGTGTATCACTAGTGGAGACCAGAGTTGTCTCACTATAACTAAGAGAGATCTGCTACAATGGCAGTCTCAGTAAATAATGCTTGTGTCTGGATTCAGATTCTGACTTCTTTGTTCTAGCAAAATGTTGGATCTGATGGTCTGGATTTTAATTGTTTGTGGAACTGGAGAGTTAAAGAGGATAAAGAAAGAGAATTAAGATTTTTGTATTGCCTCTACCTTTGAAGATTGTGGTAATACTGCATGAGGAAACTTTCTCTGCATTTTCCAACAGAGAGACATTGAAAATGCCAGATGCATTTAAATGAACCTATTAATAAGTTGAGGAAATTTGGAAATATAAGGAAAAAATAAAATGAAAACTGATCATTGCTTTCAAATTTTCAGACTTACATTTTAATGGAAATAGTTAATTAAATGATGCCAAACTAGTATTTTAATTTGAAGAGCTTCACGTGGGCTTAAGATCTTTGTATCTTGATAACCATAGAAAAGTTGTCTTCTGGATACATAACTAGCTCCTGTAGCTCAAAAAATAAAAATGTGAAGACAATTTTGGGACATATAGAAAATTTTGGGAATGTCCTGTGCTTTGTTACCAATTACTCTTTTCAGACTGAGTGCATATGGCACTAACCTCAAGAAAATTTTCCATTGTCTCTAAAGAGATAAATCACTGTCAGCAATCCATCACTGTTTCTAGACACTGATTGCTCTTCTGCTAGAACTTTCAGAAAACACCAGAGTGTTTGAAAAGTCATAGTTTGAAATATTTCAGGAAAATCCAGATGTCTTGAAACCTGAGAAAGGAGCTGACCAGTTGGTGCAGGCAATGTTGTTACTTGTTACTAGAACTACTTGCTCTTAAGCAGGTGCTTTCACCAGTTTATAGAGAGCTCATAGACATCTTTATAAGTACTTGATAGTTTGATTGAGCCTTTACAGGATAATGCTTCTTTGTCCATGACATATTTAGAACATATGTAAATCATTCAAAGAACTTTAAAGTATTGTATTGGAATTTCTATATAGTTCATAAACTATTATTTACTATTTTGTTTGCCATTTAGGGAATTCTATAAATTTAGTGATAAATGCCTAAGTATTTTTTGCCCATTCAATTAGAGTCTATTATGAAGAATGTGAGTTTTGAAAACTACTTGACAACTTCCATAAAGGGTTCTTGGCTGTATTTTCATGTTCTGAAGATGCAGAACACAGTCTGTGGTGAAACTCACTCTTTGTACCCTGGCATTTGTCAGTGTTTAGGGTTAACCCAATCCACTGGCATAAAAACCATAAATGGATATTTGTGCCTCTCAACACTTGTGTTGAGAGGCACAAACATTTTATACAGTTGGGAGTGTACACAGAGCCACTAACCAATCCACAGAAGATATAGGGAAAAGATCAGGCCAGAAATGCTGAAATAATAGTAGAATCATAGAACAGTTTGTGTTAGAAGGGACCTTTAAAGTTGCAACCCACCCGCAGTGAGTGGGGACATCTTCAAATAGATTGGGATGCTCAGAGCTCTGTCCAGCCTGACTGCAAATGTTTCCAGGGACAAGGCATCCATCACCTGTGGCAGTGGTTGACCACAGGTGATTGTGGTCACAATTGTGACCACATTGTAAAATGTATCTTCCTTGTATCTAGCCTAAATATTCCCTCTTTCAGTTTAAAGCCATTACCCCTTGTCCTATCGTACAAACCCTACTAAAATGTTTCTCCCCGTTTTTCTTATACATCCCCTTTAAGTTTTCAAAAGCTACAATAGGGTCTCCCCAAACCAAACATTTCTTCTCCAGACTAAACAGCAACAATTACCCCAGCTTTTCCTCATAGGAGAGGTGTTCCATCCTTCTGAGTATTTTTGTGGCCCTCTTCTGGACCCTCTCTAGCACGTCCATGTCTTTCCTGTGCTGAGCAACCTAAGAGAAGCATCCTACCAGTTTAGCTGGCAGCAACTAGAGTTGCTATGAGAAATTGCTACAAATTGTCTGCATAAGTCAGTTATCCCAAGGTCCCCAAATAAAACTGAGTCACAGAGCCAAAGGGCTTTTAAGGCTGTCAGTGAATCTTCAACACACAGTCAGATTCCAAGCTTTGAGGACCAGGCCTCTCTGATGCTACAATCACCAGCAGCATCCAAAGGGCATCAAGATTCAGTTCTACAGAAAGGGGTTTGCACTGGCAGTGATACACACTTTCCCTACCTGGTACAAACAAGCAGCACTTCTGCAGGGTCTCATTTTGAGACTCCTCATTTCGTCAGCAGATCAGAGACCCTGTTACTGGTAGCAAATCAGTTGCAAACGCCTAGCCTGGCGAGTGAGGTAGAAATAGAAAATCAGGGTCAATTCTTCAGACCATAGAAATTTTGTTTCTTTCTAACCCTGGATCTATTTTGGCTTTTAAAAGATAACATGGTAATCTGTCCTGTCACCTATTTATCACAGCACTTGTACCGTTACATATTGTGGCTCCCAAGAACAGAAAATAAAAAAGAAAAACTTGACAAAAACTATAGTTAAAAGCCAGGTTATTTTTAAATTTGGGATTTTTTTTTCATTGAAAATAGATGACTTTACCTTTTTTTTAGTCCAAAGTTGATCTGTGAGGAAGAAAAAACAAAAACACTGTAGCCTTAGTGATATGATTGACTTTCTGAACTACCTGGCAAGGGCATTTGTATTTTAGTATTAGTCTGGGCCATTAGAGAAATAAACAGCAGTTTGTGATTGGTGACTGCAAAATTTGATTCACAGAGCACATGCATTCATCTGAAAATATTTTAGTTCTTAGGCTGTATTTCTGAGCTTTCAAGCACTCTTAATATTTTTTCGTTGATATTTGGTTCCAACAGGAAGTAAAAGCAGAGACACTGCTACCTGGATAGTGAGAATAAAAGGGATTCATAACTACTTTTAAGTGGCAGAATGAAGCAATGAAAGTGAAAAATCCCGCGGCACAAATTGGTGTGAATCTGATAAATTCTAGAGCATGGAGATATTTTGTCTGGAATGAGTCTCTCTGATAAACTCAATGTCTTCAGTATTGTTGTATCCAGCACCTGGAGAAGAGAATTGTAATTTTTAAAACCAGAAGGCTACCAAGGGAGAAAGTCAGTGAGAACTTTGGTGGATCTGCCAGGGCACTTTGTCTAGTTTATGGCTCTTGGATTACAAATAGATTCTGCGAGTAGCAGGGCTGAGGAAGATACAATTTCATGTTCACATCTTCCAGGGATCTGATAGTGTCTGCACCATGGCTAAACTTTACTCGATGGTTGCCATAGGCTGAAATGGCAAGATATTTGGGTAGGATGAGGTATGTGCATATAAAGAAATTGTCATGCCATAAGAGTGATTGTTTATTAAGGAGTTCTTTTCTTACTAGCCTGCTTTTATGTGAAATATGCTGTGTCTTACTTCTCTTCTGCATAATGGATTTGGGCATCTGGGATAAAGCCTTTTTTTTTGCTTCTGTCTCCTCTTAGAATGCAGCAGCAGCCTGCCAAGTAGCTTAGGTATTAATAAGGGTACTGCCATAGGCTGCAGTTGCCATTGGTTCAAACCAATGGAGTTACATTGGTTTTGGTACTGGAACAGTGTAGCCGTCCTGGAAATGCTGATTTCCTGTCCATATTCTGTGGGAAAAAAACTGGCCTGTTCTTATGGCTTTTTTTCAGCTGATGCACAATTGCAAACATTGTGTCAGCCCTAACAGGTTTAGCAGGACAACTTCCTTAAGGAAAGATTTACCAATATGAATAAATGAAATACATTGGGTTTGTGAGAATTTATACCCAGAGTTTACAAATGAAGTGTGATAAAGTCACTGTGGGTTGAAGGAAAAATAAGGTGTATCATAAACAAGGACTTTACTGTTTAGCAATGCCTGCATATATGAAACATTTCATTTCAGTTCATTTTAAGCCCTGCACTTTGCTGCCTTAGTATTCACTTTTTCCTGACCTGTAAATCATAGGGTGAGTGTTTGAAGAAGATCATATGTCTCAGAGCATGCAGGTGAATGGAAGGTTAAACATTGTGACTGGCATTCAGGTGACTCTTGTGCAATCAATCCCAGTGATATGATACTCAGTCAAAAGAATTGACAGTCATAGGGAGAAAAAAAGGGAGGAGATAGATGAAGAGAAGACTCTTGAATATGTTTTCAAACATTGCATTAAAAGGAAAAAAAAAAAACAACCTGATCTTTAATTCTTGGCTGCAGCTGAGTCTCTGGCAGGTATGAGTATGTGCTGAGTGCTTGCCCAAGTGTTCAGGAACACAGGGGAAAGGGCTGCAGTCCAGAATCCCACTGTTCCCATTCTTCCTGAGGTGGGAGGCAGAGGGGGTGGGAGCCAGGACCATGGCTGTATCCTGTGAAACAGTGACTGTTTCTTTGCATGGTCACAGAAGAGCCAAATATATTTGCTTTATGCATCTTGTGCTATCTGGCAAAGCAAGGGAGTATAACAAGAAAGAAAACGTAGTATTTTTTTCTGCAGTAAGATGCTGAAATGCGTCAAAGATTTTGATGTTCATAAATACAAAAGGAAGCCAATGTTTAGATAGTCCAAAGAAGATTCTAAGGGAGAATTATAAATTCTGTTCTTCATGGAGCTCAGAGTTTAATGGGCCAGTTCTAGCAATGGTATCCACACAGGTATCTTTGTACAGTAGCTGAAAGAAATTAGTTTAAACCTCAAACCGAGAGACAGAAAATCCCTTTGCATTCTTTACCAGTTACTGTTTCAGTGAAGTGCTCTCAGCATATTGGTAGCTTCCTAATGGTTAGCACAGATTTCGTATTTTTGCCTGTCTTGGTTTAAAAGGCAGGTAGCTGCTAGGGAGGGGCAGAGCCTCCCTCGGAATGGAGAATTTAAATCCCCTCCCTCCAAATTATTATAATTTAGAAAATTAAAGGGGCTTTCAGGCAGAGGTATGGGGATAGGAATAACAGTTCTTTACTAGCATGTATAACAAGACAAACAACAACTACAGCATTAATAATAAACAGAACCAGGAACCTCGAGGGGCTTAGTTTCACAAAGCCCGGGTCAGTCTAATCCCTTGGGACTCCCAAGAGCACCAAACTGGAAAGGTGGAAAGTCCCGGGCTGGTGGCTGCAGCGGCAGGATGTTCCCGGCAGGGCAGGGCAGGGCGGGGCAGTGCGGGGCTACAGCGTAGCAAAAAGAGCAGTGCCGAAGAAGCCGCGACGGCCGAGCAGGGCTGGCCCAGCTCCAGCAGGGCAGGCAGAGGAGCTCAGAATTCCTGGGCACACGAGCAGGTGATGGTAGATTTCCCGGGACCGGACAGTGAACTCCTCCCGCTGCAAGCAGCAGCCTGGCCGTCCTCTCTCCGATGCTGAGAGCAAGAGAGCGAGGCTGCCCCCACCGCCGTCCTTCACCTGCCCCAAAACTGGCGTTATCTCCCTCTTCCGACTTCTGGCCACCTCTTTGTTTTGGTCAAGCACCCAAAGTAGTTAGTCTCCTAGCACCTTATGGGGAAAAATTCTATAAGTAACAAAGGAACAAACCTAACCCCCAACATCGCCTTTATGTTCACAAATGTATACCTGATTGGGGAAAAAAATCTTTCTGAGGGAGAAGAGGTGGTGGCAGGTGTTAATAGAGGAGGCATGAAGCTTCATATTTCCACAGGCCTTTGGAGGGATACCAAAAGCGATTTAAAATCTGAGGAAAGGTGGGACACAGAGACAGTGAGGCAGCTGTGGATGACAATGCACTCCTAAGCAGTTTCACAGTTCTGTACAAGGAGTAAGAGGTACAAAATAAAGGCATGAACCCAAAGTGATGTATCATCAAGTATATTATCCTCTTAAAAGTAAAGGATGGCCTATGCTGTCCTTTGCTTTCTATCTTGCTGCAGCAGTGAGTGCAGCTCTCTGAGTACATTTGAAGTCCCACCTGACACAGTTACTGTGAGAACAGTCAGGCTCCAAGGTCACTGCACACCAGACACTGGGGAAATGTAACTACAGCTTCTCTTAGAAAGATGGTAGAAGTGGCTTGTACCCCTCAACCTGCCCTGCCCCTCCCAACCTTGCAGTAAACCGCTTACTTTTTTAGCACCATCACAGAGGATGTCTTTGATTACATTTATTTTATTTAGTTGAGCACAATGACTGGGTGCAGTACAGCAGAAAGGACGTATAAACTAACTAGGGGAGTAACAGTATTCTCCTCTGTGTAGGTCTTGTGACATCTACTGTACCTGTTGCTATATCATGATTTTAAGGGAAGCTTTATGAAAAGTTCTGTCTATTTCAATGGACACAGCAAGGGAGAGTGTCCTCTAAATACAGAAGTTTCTACCTACTAATAAAGGTATTTTACGTAGAATTTACTTGAAGATTTCATAGTTGTCAGATCCTTACAGCTGCCTCTTCTCATACAATCCTTAAATCACATAAGCTTTGCAAAGCTGGCAGTGTTTTCAAGTGTCTAATGCAAAATGGAAAACTTGAACATTTATTTTTCTTCTTGGAATAAAGCATTTCTTTTCCAAGATTTTCCAAGACTGGCTCATTGCTTTTGGTGGCACTCAAGCTACCTTCTTTCTGAAAACAGTGGAACACTTGTCCTTTGAAACCTCAGGCTTTTATGATGCATCAAAATTGACATCTCAAAATTAAGGTACTCTACAGAATTCTGGCTGTTATCTTTACTCAGCCCAGGTGACCTCACATTGCACCATGGGAAATTTCCTTATGAATTTCTAGTTAAGTCTTGAATTTCTCTCAGGCAGAGCTACGACATTATTGTTCTATTCTACATTAAAATAAAAAAAACACATTAACCAAACCTAAGGCAGTGCTTATGAATCCAGAATGGACATGGCTAGTTGACTCCATAAGCTTGAAATTACATACCAGATCAAAATTTTCCAAGTGGAACTCTATAAAACAGCATGGAATTTCCTCTCTTACACATTTGATACTTCATGAGCTTGGACAGAAATAAC
This sequence comes from Phylloscopus trochilus trochilus, assembly GCA_016584745.2. NCBI lineage: Eukaryota > Metazoa > Chordata > Aves > Passeriformes > Phylloscopidae > Phylloscopus > Phylloscopus trochilus. The sequence continues at coordinate 29,785,856 of WQNJ02000014.1, forward strand.
ATTACCTGTTATAATTATAACACAAAGAACCTAGTTCAAAATAATGAGGAAAGGAACTCCTGCAGTGGTAGGTCAGAAAGCACCTGTGGATGTGGGGATCTCTTATCAACCTTATTTTTTCTCAGCATTATTAATATGGATGAACCTAATTAAATATCTTTGGTGCACTGGAGATATATAAAACACATACATGTTTTGTACCTGTAGTAACCTTCTCCTCACTTGCTTGATTACTGATACTAAACTAAAGTATAGTTTTTCAGACTCACAAAGGCTGTTTTTATGCAAAATAGCGAATTACTTTGAGCCCAGGAGCAGAACAAGTGAAATATAGTGTTTTCAAAGGAAGTCCTACTCCAGTAAAATATGGCCTTTGGGATCCACTGGAAACAGGAATGTCAGATTCAGAACATAGCTTGTACTTTCCTTGAGATGCAGGTCTTGCATCTAATTCTGTTAGAAGTTAAGATGACCATTCTCTGCCTCTGCCATAGTGAACAGGCCATTTCAAAGAAGAACATTGAATGTGTCATACGGTGTTCCTCTGCCACAAAGCCTGGCTGTGTGATCCCTTGGTGCTGGTACAGCCACTAATTCCTGGCTGTGATCCTTAGGGCTTATCTTCTACGCCTGCTTCTGTCATTTGCATATGTACACACATATTCTATGTATGCCTGTATAGAATATCCTGCTGGAATAACCTTCATTTGAGGTCCCACTACCTACACTGTTATGTAGAAATAGACATACTGTAAGATCAAAAGTGCATTAAGCCTTTAAGAGAAATGATATGGAAAGACATAGGTCAGTGAACAGGCAGTGGAAAATTGAGCAAAATTATCAGATCAGAATCTGGGTTTTGTGAAACACAGTGTGTAGCTGCAGTATGTAGCACTTCTTCCAAAAAAACTGCATTTGAAGTAGTTATGTAAAGGAAAAATAGATCCATACACAGAGAATCCAGAGCTTCCTGGAAAAAAAACCCACCTGCAATGCCACCTTTTCATGTGCTGTTTTCCACCACTGTACTGTGGCTGTGCAGGTGTGCCATAAGTCATTCCTGACAATCCCACCTGCCATGATTATTATTGACCGAGTGTAAAGGAGAGCTGGCTGTTTGGCAGCTTGCACAGACGTTGCAGCAGGGCAGTCCAGAGTCTGGTTGCAGCTGGCAGAAAGCTCCACTCTGTGGCTGCAGAGCTGTGCCTGTCCCAGTGTCACCAGCACATGAGGTAGCAGCCATGGCCCTTGGGATCTGTGCCAGCAGGGAGTGCACACTGCCTGCTCCTAGCTGCGCCTCTTGCTAGAAAAGAGGCCCATTGGAGGAGATGGTGAAAGAAGCTACTCTGGCAGCTCCATGCCCTCTGAGAATTCCCTCTATACAACAGAGATCACTCAGTCAAAATGCAGCACATTTTGAGCATCCCAGAGAACATATTGATCAGTAATCCAGTTCTTCCATTCCATTTGATTGCTTTATTGAGTTGGGATTCCTGGTGCCAAAGGGATCCCTGGAGTCTGATAAATTTGGTGAGAAAAGAGATGTTTGAATTAAGCATTTCATGGATGAAGAGGGCACAACAATTCTATTTAAAAACTGCAGTAAAACTTAGATTCTGCCTGCAGGTTTTAAATGGAAAGATCGCCTTTCTCTGCTGTAGTGTAGTGTTTAGTACATTATATATAGTAGGCATATAATGCAGTTATGATACTGTTACATGTAATTCACCTTTGTAAGCAGAGATGAAGAAAGAAAGCTCCTACTTCTGCCACGTTTGCAATTCAAACTGTATTGAAAACATAGCAGCAAAAAAATTTGCAGGCTTATGAGTGGAAGCAGCTATAGGAGGGTGTCCTCCATGTGGCATGGAATGTGAAAATTTTCAGTGTTTTCAAAGGAAGTCACTGATAAAGCTTTGCACTTGTATTAGTGGTGCCCGTATTTGCTGAGTGGTACATTTACTGGCTTTATTTTTGATAGCAAACATTTGTGTCTTGCAATCATATTTTTCAAGTTTGGATCATTCTCCCTCAGTTCATAAAAAACCCTCCATTCAAAGGCTCTTTGACACCACTCTTGCAATGGGGAAATTGTGTTTTTCTTTTCTCTACCTCTATTTCTACTGTTCCCCTACACTAAACTTCATGAAGTGTAGACTGCTGCTGGTATGCTTAGGAAGTAGCTGCAGTATTATGAATGTCACTGCAAACTACTAGTTTCAATGAAATCTTCAATCATCCAAATGCATTAGCAACCCTACATATGTAAGATAAAATTAGTCCCAGTTGAGTGAGAATAAGAAGCCGCAAATGATAAGAGTCTAATGAGATCATTCACACATATAAAGTGATGGTGATCATGATTGTGCAGAGCACCAGCTTTGTCAGAAATTCATTGTTCTGCCATCAAAAGATATTAATGCTTTCATAGCAATTCTCTGCAGCAAGCAGTAACAAGAAAGCAGTTTGGAAAAAAATGGTTGAAAGGCCCATTTTACAACTTGGGAATGTGAGAGATTACATCAGTCTAGAGTCTTCTGATGGCTGTACACAGCAGTAGAAAATCCAAAATGTAAAGGTTAATACCAAGTCATTAACGAATCACAAATGCTCATTGTTGCCAGGCTTTGCTGTGTATTGCTAACAGCTTCTTCTAATTCTTCAGGACTTACTCATGGATGACTTGTGCCTCACGCTGGAATGAATACTGTGTACAGTAAATTATGTAAGAAGATTGCACAAGGTGCCTCTCCCATGATGTAACTAACATTAAATTGTTAATCATAAACCTAGGGCTTCTCAGCTTTCACGGGAATGCAGCTGTTACACAGCCAGGTGAAACACTCTCTGAGGAGTCTGGTGAAGTTGTTCTGTTCTTGCTGACATTTATTGAAAGCATATGGCTGCACATAAGCAAAGAAGAAAGCACAGCCTTGCTACAAAAAAATAAAACCTTTGTGTATGGAAAGGATGCTGAATTTTGAAAAACTGCTTTATTTTAGCAAGGACATGTTTTTATTTGGTCTTTTCCGGACACATGGCAAAACTGAACCCCAAGGGAAATCATTTGCTACAGCTTAGTGGTGTGTTGTATTATTCTCTGACAAGATTTGTTTGTCAGTTTTAAAAGCAGTTTATAAACCAGTCATGTAGATCAAATACAGAAAACTGAAACATTCTTAAACATTTATCATGCAAGAGGTTTTTTTCCCTTAAAACAAATCCTCTTTCCTTTTTGCTAGCTTGACTAACATAAACTTTTACTCTAATGATGACTGGAAAAAAAAAAAGTAATCTTTTAAGCTGGAGTTGTGCATGTCAGGTGGAGTGTACCATTTCTGGAGTGTTATTAATCATGAGCCTGTCTATAAAACAATGTTTCTCTGCAGGGGGTGTGCTAACTAGCTTGCAATGTCACTGGGTTTAGCCTAGCTTTATTCTCTAGTGATCAAAATCTACAGGTAATGCCTATTTCACCTTGAGAAGTGTGTTTTTCACATCCCATCTTCTGTTTTATTGCATGTTTTTTCTACTCTTCTGACATTCTTGTCCTTCTATAGATACCTGTTATATCATGTTTATGGAAGGCAAATGCAGAAGCTGAGAAAGCACCAGCATGTTGCAAAGTACCATATTATAGCACAGTACCTTACACTATAGGGAATCATGAGACATACGTAGGAGTGCTCTGGATCAGTTCCTACCCACCTGAATGTTCTGATGAGAAACTCGTTAGATAGTAACTGTGTCTCTGTTTATCAAAAATATTTTCTTCCTCTTAGATTCAGTGCTAATGCAAAAAAAAAAAAAAAATCAGATAGGTTTAAAGTTTTTTAAAATCTTTAGGCATTTCTAAGCTGGTCTGTATGTACTGGTTCACCCTCATTGATCCTGTTCTATTCCTTTATGCATATTTGGGCTCCTCCAAAGCCAGCAATACTTTATGCTGTTCAGGAAGGGACCAGGTATAATTGCAAAAGAATAATACAGTGTACTCTCTTTCTGGACAGTGGTTGTGAGTGCTTTTGCCACTGCAAAACTAATATGTCCAACTGTTAAAGAGAGTTTTATATTGTGACAGTCTGTTCCAGCCTCAAAAGGCAAGATGTGGAGAAAAAAAAAAACCGTTTTAAAAGGACTGGATGAATAAAATACTGTTCCATTACATCTGTAGACCCAAGGTTTTAGGGCTTGCCAGAGAACATGAAATGAAGTATAAGACAGTTAGGCTTTCTTGTTATGGTACTCATGACTATGGACAAACCATTTCCATAATTCATGCACTGAAATACACTGAATGGAGCAAGGGTAATACATCTCAGTGATTAGCATCACACCTTAAGAAAGGAAGAGGATGATTCCATTTTACAGTGTAACGATTATTTCTGACTACCATGGCATCTTTGAATTACAAATAGTAAAAGAGTGAATCCACTCCTATGGAGTTTATTTTGCATAGGTTCTCCAGTCCAGAGGCCTCATAATGCTTCAGTGACAGAAAATTTGTAGGTCACAATTCTTTCCTCCTGTAATTTTTCTAAATTTCACTCCTGTTTCCACCACAGGTCTTCCAAAGTTGTGCTGTTTACCACACAGGATTAGAAGAAAGAGTTTGAAGTAGCCCATGAACCAAATATTTCTGGCTGTATTTCTCTGAAAGAGACTGACAATAGTTGATGAAGCAGTAGATTTTTCATGTCTGCTCCTGTGTTTTGCAGGGCTTGGTAGAGCGTTTGGAATTCTGCTTTCAGGATGAGGATATGGGGAGCAAGATAAATCACCTCCTCCTCTATGCTCACATAACCTGACAGAAAGTTGAGCACAGTTCTCTTTCTAGTCTGGCAGTATCCAAACTAGCTAAATTGGGAAATTTAGGTTTTCAGAGAATATTTTAAAATTCTCATGCAATGTATGTGTTTTAAGAATCCATTAGCAAAGAGGAGGATTTTAAGCAAGTTTCTATCAACAGTAAACTATGGCTGAACCTTGCTGTTTCTCCTTTCTGTGTCCTGCTGCTGGGTGTTGAGTTTTCTTTGGTAGCACATCCTTACCTGTCAGTCACTTGCCCAGGCAGAGCTGAGTCAGACCTCAGCTCACAAGTCGAAGTCTAGAGTTGCCCACAGTGTCCCAGTCCTCTTTGGCTGGCACTGGCATATTTTGCCTGGGGCTGCTGGTGGCTGAACTCTGTACTTGATGGCATGGTGGAAAGAGGCTTAAAATATTGCAGTAGGTGCAAAAGTCAATGTGTCACTGTCACTGCCTGTAATGGCCTTACGTCAGCGCAGTGGTATGACATGCCACACTGTTTTCTTCCACTGCAGGCCATATATAGCCTGTTACACTTTGATCTGCTCAGCAAAACAGAGTGGATTCCTTTTGTCTGTAAACAGCAGCTGGGTGACAGGAAAGGGTAATGGAGCCTGAAGGTATTTGATGGATTGGCATTAACTTTGAACATATTTGCTGACCAGACAGCAACCCATATGTGTATTGCCAGTGTCAGTATGTAGTTGTTACTGCTTCTAGAGCACAGTTGTGGTGTAAGACAATCTGCTCTGATTTCACCTTGGGAGGTGTGATTCTGGAGGAAAAATGTGGCCTGGCTAAACTGGTGTGCTGTGCCTTCCTGTGACTCTCTTGTCACATGAGCTATTTCAAATAAGACTCTCCTTGTTCTTGGCACAAAGGACATAGCCTTTGGTGGGTGGCTTACATGTCCTGTTACTGCTCAATATGGATTTGCACATTTTACACGTTCCAACTATGCAAATGGAGTGTGTCTGTACTGTTCATCAGATGCAAAGCTAACTTAAAATGAGCATATGGAGGGATATGAAAGGTTTGCACTGCAGGTAAATCTGTCTGAGGATCAAGGAGAGCCAAGTTATTTCAAATAAATACTTGCATTTTAAAACATCTAGTCTTAATCTGGGGCAAGCGTGCCTGAACCTTTACAGATACCATCATCTCATTCTACCTCATCTCACATTTTCTAAGCAAGTGTTCACAGTTCACATCTGTTTTATTTACTGTCTGTTAGATTTAATGCATTCTTATATATTAGAAAAGAAATGTATTTTTAGATAAATGTGGTTTAAAAATGGGATTATAATCCCAGGGCCCTCAAACACTCATGTTGCAGTGAGTAAAAGCAGACTTTTCTGATACAGTTGGTGCCAAAATGCTTATTATATGGCTCATACTGTGTAAAATGATATAAAGCAGTTCTCTTTTTCAGTCTTAAATCACATACTTAGTAACAAGCATGGATTTTGAGTGCAGAATTTGTTAACTCTTACAGTAAAGTGTAGAATGTGAGACATATTAAAATTCTTAGCATACCTAAGGGTGTGAACCAGATTTGGAAATATGACAATGGTTTTTAACACCTCTTCTAAAATGAGGCAGATGCAGAATAACCTAATCAAGATGTGTATCCAAAGTATGAAATGAAATCTCTTCTGAACCCTACTTCCTGCAGTCATGAAGTATATATCCATGAAGCTCTCATTAAAAGCAATGGGCAACCCATGCTTCTTCCTCTTAGACAACAGAGAAAATGTGAACTATTTGTTATTCAACAGGACTGCTTTTTGTGTGTGTACTGTGTACATAATCTTACGGTTTTTGCAAAATCCTGCTCTAAAAGTAAACCTTGAAAGCAGCTGCAGTGCAGAGGCAAATTGTGCCATCTCATGTGTATTCACATCAGGTCAGCTGATTACATGTGATTATAAACATGCTGTTGATTGTGGTGGAGGGGCCAGGCCTCAGGAAGGCTTTGTGTGGAGCTGTGCAAAGTGTCTGAAACCACTTGCAGTGACAGCAAGACTGCTGCAGGACACAAATACAAATTTTTTCCTACTCCTGTGAAATTAAAGACATTCCTCTGTTTGGTTTGACCCTGGTTAAAGCAGGCTGAAACAAGGAAAGCTCTTTTCTGAGCATCCAAAGTAGGGAGTGCTGGGGTGAAAGACAGGTTTAAACCTAGAAGTGGTAGGGGAAAGGTCTTTTGCATTAGCAGGAAAAAGAAGGAGCCACCTTCATTGCTTTCTACGCTTTTCTCTGTCTCATCTTTACACCATTAACCTCAAGATCTTTTAACATTACTAAGTTCACTAATCTTTCCTGTTGCTGAAACTTTATTTAATTTTAGCTGCTTTTGGTTAGATATCTGTAGCAGTAATCGATTGCCCAAACACAGACCTGTCTTGCCATTTGAGATGCCCTAGAGTCCTGCCATAAGACTGGCAGGTACGACACAGGACCTAAGGCAAATTGCTGCTCTTCTGGGGCAGCAGTGGTTGTATTAGGGCATCTCACATGGGATCAGACCCTTGCATTTAGTCCATAGCCTACACATTTTTCTTGGCTTCTTGTGTGGTCAGAGAAGAGAGGCTCTTGTAGCAGATGGTTGTGAGTGCCTGTCTTAGGCATCAAGACCAGTCAGTCATCCCTGTAAAGTATTTGTCTGTTCTTTTACCAGGGAGTCCAGGCAATGAGGTAAGTTTAGGTTTTCTAATTTGTGGATGACAGAAGTTAGTTATGGTGAATCTTGTCCTTTGAGAACAAAAAGATATGGAAATTATGGACTTTTAATATAAAGAGTTTGGTTTCATAGTATTACTAAAATTTATTACTATAGATGAACTGTGGAAAGTCCCAAGGATAAAGCTAGCAAAACTCATCTTTAATTAAAGGTGCAACTGAAAATATGAATTATGATTTTTTCCCTAGAATTAGATGGTATTTAAAGAATTACGGAAAGGCTTTTATTTGTTTAACCAGCCAGAGGAACTTAACTCTGCAGTGTAACTGGAAGATAAAGATATCTCTCTATTAAGCCTTTGCTCTCCATTTTAAGCTGGCTTCTCAACTGTCACCTTTCTAAAGTAGATTTATTGCAGCTGTGATGATCTGGGAATACAAATGAAGCTTAATTTGTGAGTAGTAACATTATGTTATCTTTTTATTACACTGCTACTGTAGCAGGAGAAAACAGAACTCGGCACATAACCCACTCCTTTAGGGTCTGCAAGCTTCTCTGTTTTCTTCCATTATTTCAGTACAGCTATTAAAAGATACTACTCCCCTTACAAGTTTAGCCTCATTTATTGCTGTCTTAAGGAATGCAAGTCTATTAATAGTGGAAATGAGGTAAGGAGGTCAGGATTGTGAACAGAACACAAGATACAACCTTTAGAGTTCTCCCTGTCTCATTTCAATTAGACACAAAATGATAAAAAGATTCCTTTGACATTCTAAAGCAGCACAGGAAACAGCAGTGCAGTTTAGTGTGATATGGCTTCCAGTGCCATTTGAATGCCAAGAGCAGGATTCCAAGGTTCAGCCAAGTTATTCAGCACAAAGCTCCAAGAGGTAGGAAAGGACTGTTTATGCCATATCATGACAGATTCACACAGGATGGACAAACACATCCTGTATCAGAGAAAAGTCCCTTCAATATCTTATGGTGCAAGTGAAGGCCTGTGGAGTGCAAAGCATAATGAAGTCCAAAACTGGAACTTTCCCAGCTGAATAAATATAACTCTTAGCTTTATTTTGTATCACCTTTGTTTACCCTTTGAAATAGGTTGTTTATTGTTTATGCAGAACCCCTCACTGTAGATTCAGGGTATTCTGGCATTTTGAAATAAAACAAGAGTGGAAGTAAATATATTTCTTGGCTTTGATTTTAAAAGCTTAGAGACCCTTTGAAAAACAAATTTTACATGACCAGCTTTTGAGTTAGCTCTGCCAATGAAGAATTTAAAACTAAGGAGACTGAAGGCATTACCTGGCGAGCCTCATCCTGCAACACTGAGAAAAGCCTGTACAAAACCATCTGCAGGATATTAGACATTAAAATGAGATTTAATCAGCATGTAATGGCTTAATAACTGTCTTTTGGCTTTGGGAAGTAAAGTGATTTCCTGCCCCTTGGCTGTTATGACATTGGTATTTTGATGCTGGTATTTTAAATATATGCAACAATAACATTATTCTCTTCATACTGGAACATCTTCTGTCTAATGCCCACAAACTGCTGAACTGTGAATATTTATTATGTTTGTTTCCTTCCTGTGCTTCTTTGCTTGGTTCCTCGCACATGTGAGAATATGTATGCATAGTTTCTTTTGTATTCTTTTCATAGACTATTTTAGGGCGGGTTCTGGTTTGCCTGTGATTTCTGGAGCACAGGGTGAGGAACACTTTGAACCATGAATACTGTCTTGTATATGCTGTGGAAGTTCTGAAAAATGTAGCTTTTTTTTTCTTAAAGTGAACTTACAAGGTTATTTGCTGTTGAAAAAATCATTCCAACTAATACAAGTATTTATTATTAAAGGGGCCAGCTTTGTAAAGTAATTAACATATGAGCTAGGATACAGTCTGCTGAAAATTACTTCCTGAGGATTTTATGCCATATTTTTCTGTTACTAATAGAAAGGCAGTAATGTACTTTTGAAGATACTAATGATGAGGCTACATAAAGGATCGCATCTTGCACAGACTGAAGGGTCTGAACAGACAGGAATGAAAGATCTGCAGAATACCTGGGACTGACCAGCACTGGGCCACAGCAGCCTGTGTGCGAGAGATGTTGGGGGTGTTTGGTGTCCCAGGACTCTGCAGTTCAATGACTGTTAGAGAGAGAAGGTTACTATAGTTCCTTATTTTAAAAGTTTTCCTGGGAGTACTGAGTTATTTAATAATCAGGCCAGCATAATATTCCTGGCCAGATTAAGCAATGTAGCTGTTGTTTAATGTTTGATTTTATTGCAGAGCTCCAGCTGAAGGGTCTATAATGCAGGGTCCAACAATGTATGCTACTGGAAAAGGTGTGTGATGTTGTCTTGCTAAAAACTTTCAATCACCAATCACTTTTCCTTAGCTACCAACATTTTCCAAAATTACAGGTGTTTGTTTTGTCAGATTTAAATAAACAGGAATGTGAAGCATGTCCTCAAAAGTAATCTTGTGCTTTTTGAATTATTTAGTTTCTGTTTCACATTATGGTAATTTTTTTATGCTGATAAAATTTAAAAAAAATTGATACTCTGTGCACTGAGATTTATGCCGTTCTATGTTCCTTGAAAGAGTTAGTTTGGAGAAAAGTTAATGGATGAGAAATTTGTTGTAACTTCTGGAAATACAATAACAGGTTAAAAAGTTGAAATTTATTTTATTCAGAGCTCGCAAATACCTTTTAATCTTCCATTTCAGTGAATAAAATCATGTTAGCCTAAGTCAGATAATCCCTTAAAGAATAGTTCATGTTTTAGAAAGTGGTAGCTTCACAAAAAAGTGCATAGGGATTATTTGAGGACTACTATGTCATGAGAGATTCCATAGAATATGTTTTCACCTTCAGAAACTTGGATGAGAACATGACCAAACATTCCATTATCTCACTGTCCATCCTCATATCCCAGTTCTTTTAGTTTATTTCCAGCTGAAGAGTATCTTCTGTAAATCTGTACATTGAACTACTGCATCAGAAAAACTGTTTTCCACACATAAGGAAACTTGGACCAGTGTGATTGATTTCCTTAAGGTTCAGATCAACACTGGAAAGTATTAAAAGAGTGGTTTTTTCATTGTTTAGATAAGAGATCAATTATGAAACTGGTTCAGTTCTGTTAAATGAAGAAATTCAGAGCTTTAAAGTGTATTAAAATCTACAATTATTTCAATTTTAGATAACAAATGGAAGATATGAGAATGCCTTATACACTGCATCTTTGAGGGCTGTAGAAATATGCAGCTGAGATGATGAAGTATGGCATGTTAATGAAAATATACCTTCCCTAAAATGTGCCACATAATAAAACATAATTTATTATTTTTAGCTGGCTCATACATGGCTTTTTATAGCCATGTATTATTAAATATAAATATATTTATTTATATTTATTGCTGTTACTTCTCTAGAAGAGAGCTTGTCACCATATCTTGATATTCTTCAAGTTCAGCCTTTAGAGAATAATGCTTGCTCTGGAAACAATTTAAGTGACACATCTTTTAAATGTAACATTTTCAGCTGAGATCAGTGCTGTGCATCTGGAAGATCTTAAAGATTTATTGATAACAATAATGTAAACAGTTGTTAAGTTACAATAATATATAGCATTATGAATAATATAATAATGATATAAGCTTTCTGCTCTAATTTGCTTCCTTGCTTGTCTCAAGCAGGAACACCTGAGCTATTTGATTTTTTAAAGAATGTTGCCTTTCTGGTGAACTCTCTCCTTGAGGTGTGGTGCTTCAAGATGCCATTAGAAACCGTATTGGGGCATGAGAGTTAATATACAGCCAGTCTAAAAGGCCACTTCAGAAAAATCTCTCTGTTTCTCACATGTATTTTTCTATGTGGCAGGAAGAGCTGCTGTGGCAGGAAGAGCTCAAACCACTAAGTATGACTGTGCTCATACAAGTGCTCATACAATTTCTCTTATAAAAGTCAAGAAGTTTTCATCTAAGGATGGTAGGGCTGTTTGCATTGTGTGGGTATGTGTATATATATATATATAAAATAATCCTGGTAAATTCCTGGTAAATCTGCTACTTGTATTTGAATGTGCTAAACGAGCAGTTCAAGCAACTATAAATAATCAGAATAACATGTCTGCATTGCATATCTATCTGTAAACCTTCATCAGATTTTTTGAGCTCACTCAGATGATACAGTGAAATCTGAAGAAATATTGATGTTGGTTATGTATTGCTTAGGTAAAGTTAATTTTTTTTTTCTTTGGGAGAAATTATATAATTTAAATATCTAATTTATAGACCAATATCCAAATGATCCTAACACATAATTGTTTCAAAGCCTCTGAAGAGTTAAATGAGCACTTGCCTAATGCATGTACCTTCTGATCCATGATCGGGGTAAAGTTGAGCAGAAAGTTTAAGCTTCTGCAGAATCAGTAAACTGATATAAATAGAGTGGCTATTTGTACTTTTTATGTCATAAATATTGGCACAAATAAGATCTTGTGTTTTTATTGCAATTTCTTGGTAGCAAGTGTATCAATTAAAGCTTAGGAATCTTCAACAAAAGTCAGCTCCTGGAAAATGAGAACAAATTTCTCTGATCTATTGGCAGTAGAAGGCAGCTCAATAGAGACATCAAAGCTATTGCCATCTCACATCTTCATGCAGATCTGATGAGGAAAGATAGAACAATCAGTAACTTGGTGAGCTGGAAACAAACTTTGAAAATGAAAGTGAGCCTACTACAGTAAAATACTGAGTAAAGTGATGAATTCTCTACCTCTTGGTGTACTTAATCCAGTCTGTATGCCTTCTGGGATACAGTTGGGCAAATACCAGTGTTGATAGCAACATAGAGGTAGGAGGGAACTAGATGATGTTTATTTCAGTTACAAATTAACTGATCTTTGACACCTGCAGGCACGAACATTATGTACGTCAGAAAAAAGAAAAGCTCAGCTGCTTCTGGAAATCCATCTGTGAAATTCACAGTAGTACAGCAGATAATATCTCAGTACAGGGCACCTTGTTCTCATTCATAATTGACTGTTCTCATGTATCATCCTCAAAAACTCACGGGCATAATAGAAATAGCAGGAGTCAAAGCTTATCATAGCATAAAACCATGGTCTTGTGGTCATGACTAATAAACTACCTGTATGAGAGCATTGAGTCATATCCTCTGCAAGGCTCTGCAAGACAAGTGGTTGTTTGCATCATAGCAGCTGCCATGTAGCCAGCACAAAATAGAAGAGCAGAGTTGTCATCTTAACTGCCACTAGAATAACTTTTTTTGATGTGCTGAAGGTGTCAGCAGAGCTGTATCTAGGTGAAAAGTAATAGAACGTGTCATGGAAGACAAGACTGGATGTAATTACTTTATTTAAAACTTATGAAAATATGAAAGGTAATGTTGTCTGGGTTTTTGCTGTTCTCCTCTGTCTCCTTTAAGGAGTTTGTAAAAGTCTTGTTTTCAGCCTTCTGTGTCTTTGGAGTCAGCTACACTTTCATATAAACAAGTCATTTGTTATGGTAAAATCTAGAGATGTTTACATTCTTTTCATAAAGGAGGAGACTGTAGATGGACTGCTGCATGGTCCAGTGTTGTTGGAGAAGAAGATTTTCTTCCTCCAATCCATGATCACTGCTGGAATTCGATAAATGCTGATTCTGTAAATAAAGTCCTTCTTCTTTCCACCTCGGACATCGGACATCGCGAGGTGGGGGTGTGAGTTCTTTGTGTCGGTTACGACAAGGTAACATCAAAGCTGTTCATTTTTTACAAAGAGGAAACATAGTCTGCTCTCATCAAAACTTTCATTGGCTCAGTCACAACTGCTAGGCTACTGGGCAGGTTCTAGCAAAAGCTTTGTCTTTTTCTTTAGTGTATGATCTGTGCAGATCCAGGAGTTTTCTAGAGTATTCATGGTGGCATGGGTGGTTTAGAGGCTCTTAGCCTTTGTGGCATTGCCACTGAGATAAACACTGCTTAGGCAGACTTCAAATAGAGCTATGTATCCCAGCTTTCAGCTTTTGTGTCTCAAATTGTTATGTGTTTTTTGTTTTGTTTTTCTTGCCACTGGCTGGGAAACCTGAACTCTTCCAGTGACAGATATATGTCAGCTGGAGGTTGTTGGCTACACCTGCCGAGATACTTGTGTAGAGGGGCAGGAACTCGAACTCAACATTTTGTCAAAATCTCATCAATACTTTAAGAGAAATACCTTTATCGGGAAAATCAGATATTTATCCCAATTTTATGCGCTTCAAGAGAGTCCCTGGAGAGGGAATGAAAGTCTGCAAGACTGCACCAATACTTGATTTGCTTTCATTATCTACAAGAGAGTAGTTTTTCAGAAGAACCAAACAGCAGCTACATAATAGCCAATGGTGAAGGTTCTTAGGGCATCCTCTGAATTATTACTTATCCTTTAACAATACCCAGTCTCCTTCTACAACACTGTGCTTTTGATCAAAGAAATAGCATACTAGTATAGAAACAGTTCCTAAGAGCTTTCTAGAAGTGCCACGTTTTTGATGGCTTTAATAGAATGTTCATGCATTACATATCTATGCAGTTGCTTTCCTCAGAGGTTTTTCTTGATGCAGCTTGCAGAAGTAATGATTGTTTAAAACTGTGCCAAGTATGTTTGAATTAACTACTTCTCTAAGGAATCCACTCTGTAGTTATACAAAAGAACTGAACTTTCCCATAATACCTCAATAAGAAAAATTGCTATTTTTCTACTTATTACCCAGCTGTAAGTTGCTAAAGATGTTATTTGCAAGTTTGTGTATAACTCTTGCCTTTAGGAAAATTTTCCCTTCTTTCTTCTGTTACACAGCTGAGAAGCATGGAAAAAAAATGAAGAATACATTTGGTATCCATTCACTGCTACTCAGATATTCATTTTGTAACATACTATATTACTTCTCAAGGTTTAGCATTCATCGAACTAGCAAGAGTGGTTATAAATATGCTTTACTGAGTATTTATTATCTTATGGGTGGATTTCATATGCATAGATGCATATGCAATATGCCTATGTATAAATTATGACTGAAATCTAGATGCCCTGGTATTTGTTCAGATACTTAAAAAACACAAGAAAATTCATATATTCCTGTTAATATTATTTCATCTGTTTCTATACCTTACAGTAGATTGTTCTATTGATGTTGTTCCACGTTGTGAAAATAGCATATATTGCTTAGGCAGCTACTGTAGGAATAATCTAAATGTGGATCATACAAGGACTGTCCTATCTAAGTGCTAAATAGAAAATGATTGTAGCCTAGTGGGTGAGGTTGACCCAGGCTGGATGCCAGGAACCCACCAAAGCTGCTCTATCCTCCCCTCAGAAAATGTAGTGAAACGCTCATGGGTCAAGATCTGGGGAAACTCACCAGTCACAGGCAAAACAGACTTGACTTGGAGAAATAGTTGTAATTTATTTCCAGTCAAATCAGAACAGGATAATGATATATAAAGCCTGAATCCTGTAACACCTTTTCCCCATCCTTCCCTTCATCCTGAGGTCAACTTCACCTCTGAATTCTCTACCTACTGCTGCCCCAGTGGCAGAGGGTGGTGGGTAATGGGGGTTGTGGTCAGCTCATAACACATTGTTTCTGCTGCTCCTTCCTTCTCAGGGGTTGACTGCTGCTGCAGTTTTTCTGCTTCTTCTTAAATCAGTTATCCCAGAGGTGCCACCACCATGGCTGATGGGCTTGGCCTTGACAAGCAGTGGGTCCATCTTGAAGCTGGCTGACATGGCAGACAAGGGAGAGGCTCCTAGCAGCTTTTCATGGGCCCTGCAGCCCCTGCTACTGGCAGCCACTGCTACCAAAACCTTGACACAGAAACCCAAGACACCAAGTTAAGCTGTATTTTGCTAGAAGTCAATTTTAGTGTTGGCCTCTGGTCTTTAATTTATTTATTCTTGTTTTTCCAAGACATTACACATCAGAGATTCCCTCCATGTGCCATCTGTTTCCTTGCAATTGGGAATGGTAGAATAATTTTCTGAAGAATTGCTGACAAGATGTGGCAGGGGAACAGTAATCCATAAGAACAAGATTTCTCATTAAAGTCACTCAGCTCATCTGTGATACAGTAAGCTCTTGATTTACACTGGTCACCTCTGGAGCAGGGAGGACATTGACTGCTAAGTTACATTTTTTATTGCACAGGCTTATGGTGAGGTTCTTGACAGTAACTGGGATTGCTGTCAGATCAGTTTTCATGGCACAGACATACTTATCTAAGTGAGATTTTTCTAGTTAGACAGTTTATCATAATAACAGATGTCATCATAGATGCCTCTTGACCTTAGTTACTTCATGATGTCTTAATGTTGGCTGGCTGTAAGTCATATCAGTCCTTAGGCTTTTGCTAGGAAGAGCAGGTGGACTGCACAAGATCTTTCATGAATTCTAGCAGATTTCTTTTATGGCTTCTTAAATTTCTTTTCTGTGTCTGCTTGCTGGTCTTCTCTCATGAACAGAACCTTAGTGCAGATCACTGCTTCTGCTCCTGCTGAGCAGCCAGTTTATGACATACTGGCACAGCTGGACATGTCAGCCAGCAGATAATAGTTGCAAGCAGACAAAGGAAATTGCTCCAGGACAATTTAAAAATTAAATATCTGCCATAGAAGCTTGGGTGGGGTGAGGAAGGTAAGGAATAATATGATAGAAATGAGAGACAGAGTCACAGAGCTGGTGGTCAGAAGGGGTGTTGCAGGTCACTTAGCCTGGCTTCTTGCTTAAAGCAGCACCCTGGAGGCCTCAGACCACAGGGGGAGCATACATGGAAGTATACCTGGACTTAAACAGGAAATGGAGCTGTCCTCTTCCAATTGCAGAACCACGCCTTTCCACAGTACAATGCAATTACTTTTAAGTCATGATCAGCCCTTCCTCACCCCTCTATTTCTATACATTATTTCACAATAAAAAGTATTTGAAAACACAGAGAAAGTTAAGTCTCTCCATAATGTGAAAAAAGAAGAATCCTATACATTGTGAAAACAAGAAAGAAGAATCCATAATTATTGTGTAAATCATCAGTTGGAACAAAGGACTGAGTTTTCCTTTTCTGATAAACGGCAGCTCCTATGCTAATTTTTTTTTTTATTCTTTGTGAATAAGGAGCCTTGAGGTAATGATCTTTTTCTATCTTGCACAAACCTGAGTAAAGAAGTGTAAAAGCTCATCAGCTTTCAAGCAGAATTATGTTTAGTCTTGAGCTGCTAGTATTGTCAGGTGAATTTCAGAATGTAGGTCTGTGTGCCTCCTGGCTTAGCCACTGTTAACAGGAGAAAAATGAAAAATCTAAAGTTGGAATTCTATCCCAAGCCCTGAAGAGACTAAAAGATGTGCTTAGTTTTATATAGAAATGTAGTAAAATGACCTCAGGACATGATTTCAGCTGAATTCATGTATTTGGAGTAGCTCTTCCCTAATTATCCATGCCAAAATTTGGTAATGGGGGTCTACACAGGTTTTAACAAGAGTGACTGTCTGCTTAAGGTAAGACCATCTTACCTGGCGGTTCTGAAAAATAAACGATTTTTCATAATGTTGCACTCCAAAGTTTGCTTTTAAAGTTGGTTACATTACCCCTTCATTCTTGCAAATGCTTCAAGGAAAGTGTGAAAATACATCTGAAGACTATTAAGAAAATGAAGATCACAGCACAAGGTATAATACCTAACCAGAATACCTGTTTGGTGGATGAAAGGGTACACACCTTAAAGTAGTGAGAGCCCCAGCTCTGTCATGAGGTGGTGGATGTACCGACCCATATTAGGGTGTTCTGGTTTGCCTGGCATGCAGATTTGCTTTGGTTTTGTTGCAAAGCCTCTAGTTGGGATCCTCTGGAAACAGGAGCCTGGAGGGAACAGCATGATTGGCTTGAAAGATTATTTTGTTGTGATTGCTAAACCAGCTGCATTCTTCCACTAGCTCACCATGTCAGGTTCACATAAGCATGCTCCAGTGCCTAAGCACACTTGTAAGATGCTAAACTCAGCCAACCATCTCTTCACTCCTTAAGGGCTGAGAGAAAGAGGAGTGTGAATGGCAGACTGTGGAGGAAGAGACTAGCAGATCTCACAAAGCCAGACTGACTGCTGAGTTGAGAGTCACTTCGAACCCCTTAGAACCACCTTAATGATTCAATAAGGCAAATAATATTTTGAACTAAGTGAATACTAATGAAAGATTCTATAGCAGTCACCTCAATAGCCTTTTCTCAAAAATATGAAACATTAGAGCAAAATGTGTTTTTGTAACTCCAAGTAACCCCCAATGAAGCATCTGGAGAGAAGTTCCCAGAGACAGTTCTATTGTTCACCTATATTGTTCATGGTTTTGCTGCTGGCTAATAGCTTTTTGCTGGCTCTCCCTCCAACCTATGTACCCATATGTGTGACCTCAGTCTGGAATCTATGCTCTCAGTTTTCCAGAATACAAGCTCTTTGGATTGAGATCCGTAACTCTCTCACAAGATAATAATACAAAAATCTGAGTCAGCCCAATGACTTCACTTGGATAACACCATGAAAAAACAGAAAAATGGTTTTTTGCTGGCTGAAATATTACCAAGAATTGTTAGTGTACGGACACTTGAATATGCTGTTAACATGTAGGTTTGAAAGACTGGTAATGTTTTGAACAAAAAATATGTAAAACATTTAAGATATTGCATATGAAGATGAAAGATGTGTGGTTTACCTTGAAAGCTATAGGGGTAACACTGGAATGAAGATAATGTGTCTAAAGAATGGATTAATCAAATTATTTTTGCCATTAATCAAATGATTTTTGCCAACCATTGACTTTTTTTTCAGAAATAAAAAGTATAACTACCTATTCGCAAATAGACAATTCCAACACATCCATAAATGCTGTTCGTGTAAATTAGATATGGGTTGTTCAAAACCAAATTCTTCCTCTGTCTTTGTTCACTTGCTTTTTGCAATACTAAGTATTTCCAGTGAGTCTGCTAAAGAAGCCTCCAGCCTGAAAGGATATATGAATTTTAACTCACAACTGTGAAATAAGAATAAGTTAGAAACTATCTTCAGGTTTTTTTCATCATGAACGTAATGTGAAAATTTACTACTTATGTGATCACAGCTATGTGGATATTTGCAAGTTACATGAAATCATTATACATGTGGAATTTTAAGAATAAAACAGTGGTCATTCAGTGACGGTATATTTATCGTCACGGATCCTTTTGCTATTTCTTGCTTGTCTTGCACAGCCAATTACAAGGCTGAGAAGAGCAGTTGGTGATTTCTCTTCATCTCTGTACCTGGGCCTCTCATCATGACAGGATCCTTTTCTACACAGAAAGAGGGAAAGCTACTGCTGTTACAAATATGCTCATTAAATCAGACTGATGCTTTCATTCAAAAATATTTGCATCCGTTTGGATGTTTTTCTTGATGTATTTTTTCTGTCTGTGTTGGTGGATGCATACACTTAAATACATGTGAAGCTTAAACCCATGGAGGGAAAGCCCTCAAAATGCAAATCTTACACTTTTTGAAGCTAGATGTTAGTTGACAGTGAATATTTAGATATACACCCACAAGGAACACATTCCTTTTGCCTTTTGTCTTAATAAACATGGTCCTCCTTATCCTATGATTTGTGATGATTATCAAATGATAAGACAAATGTCTGAATTCTGAAAATATGCTGAATAGCTGATGCAAGAAAAAAGCAGTTTTGAAGAGATTTGCAACTGAAAGGTCACCTGGCAGTATGGCAACATGTTTAATGAACCAAGTGTAAGCTAGTTTAACATGTTTTTCAAGGATTCAGATAAAAGCCTGGAGTTCCTCTGTGCCTGGTATCATGGCACTTTGTTTGGAGGCCTTTTAAAACAGACAAAGCCCAAGCATTGTTAAGGCAAAAACTGCCCCATCCTGATGTTCTTCACAAAGATAACTTACAGGGTTACATCAAAAATTGACACAGACTAGAACAAGCATTTAAGGTTTATGTAGAAAGCTTTACCTCATACCAAGCGTGTACAATGACAAATATATTATGGCATCATCATACTAGCATTTCTAGGAGTTTGGGCTTTGATAGCTGCTGGAGAGGAGGACTCTGGCAATTTATCACCTATGCAGCAGAAGGATTCTGAACGTTACCTTTGGCACTTGCTAAAGCATTGACTGCCTCCCACTTTCATAGCCCATGCAAGAGTGAAGGTGTTTCTCTCATGCTTCACTTAGATTCTCCCAGTCCTTCAGTTTACAGCTAGAATACTTAAAGGGAGTCACTGTTTCCTTTTGCCAGGACATGCCTGCAAGAGATTGATAATGCCTTTCTCAGGTACTTTTTCCTCAAATAATTTTCTCACACGGAGGGGCAGAGAATGTCTTACTAAATAATAGAACAGGGAAAGACTTTATCACAAGCACAGGCTAAGTACATATTATTCACTGAAGTTCTTGTCCCAAGGAGAGACTTTTTTTTGGTTAGGTTTCCTTGCAGATCTCCTTGGGCTGATCTTGCTAGACATCCTTAACAAGTGTTTTCTTTTCAGGCACTCCTTACTGGTTTGATTATTGGTTATGGGGACTGGGATTACTGGCACTTTGCATAATGCAACTACAGCTATTTGCAGAGACCAGTGCTATTGTCTTTACTCATTGGCTTCTTGTTGTCAGCCCCAATTAAACTCTTGCAAAAGTACTCCATAGAAATTAATCTACTGCCAAATATTAAGTAATACGACTGAGGCAGAACATTTTAGTTCATTGCAAACAAATCTTTCAGAAATCAAATCTCTATACAGCCATGAAACACAGAGAAAAAGGTAAAGGATCACACCTCCTTAAAAATCCTGCTTTAAATGGTATTTTTTATACTTAGCCAAAGAACTGTTGGTAGCTTCTGATGACTTTTCAGGAGAAAATAGATAAAAATTTGAATTAACAACCATGGTCCGAATGATACCACAGAAAGTATTTGCAGTGTGAGCACTGTAAAACTTTGTGTATACAGTATTTTCTTCTTAGTTGTTCCACTGGGTGGCACAACTTCTACATTGCCTTTTCCAAAGATATCACTCAATATTTGAATATGTTAAATTATTTTACTGTATTATTTTGTGTTAACAGCTGAGCTGCAGCCTTGAGTTCTGATCACATTGCCTAGCCAGATGAAATAGGGAATTAAAGTCATTGGGAGGCAATTGCTACTGTACTGTCTTTAATCTAAAACATGACCTACACCCTCCATCCTCTCTCTCTCTCTCTCCACACCCCCCCCTCCCCCCCCCCCCCCATTCCAAATTGTGGTTATCTGACTTGGAACAAGATCTAAGGTGTTAGGAAAACACATAGATCAGATCTTAGAAACAACTAAAGCTATCCAGAAAGTGCATTGTTTCCAAAGAGAAAACAAGTGTTTACCCTCTTGTTGAGAACTACTTGTCAACCTGTATTTTAAAAAAAATTCTCCTGAGACCCTCATGCTTCCAGGGTGAAAGGATAAGGAAATTGTCCTGCATTTTGGATGCATCCATCCACAGTCTTTAATTTTATCCTCACTAATGACAAGGAAGAATTCTAGACTTCCAAATCCTGTCTGCTCAGAGAAATGTCACTTAGAACTCATGACAGCATTTCTCATCACGTGGTTGCCTTGCTGATGGAGATTATCTGTGTTTGGCCTTCAATGTTATAAAATGTTCTGACAGGCTCACAAGACTCTGTTGCTTCCCTGGTTGTTATTTGCTCTCCAGTTCTTCATCTCTTTAAGGTTTTTCCTTAAAAATAAAATTTTTAAAAAATCAATGTATTCCTCACCAATGAGGCCACTGCAATTTCCATTTCTAACCCTATGAAGGACTTCAAACATTAGAACTGGCTGACTCCTGACATGACCAGGCTATCCTGTTATCTCAGCTTGTTCTCAGGCAGGGGACATGCAGTGGCAACAGCAGCACAAGCAACTCCTTTGGAGTTACAGGTTTGCTGGCTCTCTTTATGGGTGAGTATGATTAAGGACACAAATCCTGCAGTGTTTAAATGAAACATTTTGTTATAGTGACAGGGATTCGGAGGTATTTCCATGTGTTATCTTTTATATTTGTTAGTCAGGTGCCCAAGGAAAACCCTTCTGTTATGCAGTGATTGTATCTCTGTCAGTTCTGCCTCCACTTATATTGAGCCCAGGGGTTAATTTCACTGAAAACCTGAAAGAGGAATAGGCAGGACACAGAGGTGTCTAAATGGGTAAAAAAACTTGGGAGAACTGGTCTGTGACTAGAAAAGGGCTGTACAAAGAAAGATCACCCTGACAGAACTCACATTATATGTAATATTTGGCTGTAGCTAATCAGTCAAAATGTACCTGACCATCCAATTAGCATTTGTGCAGAGTCAGATTAGCTAAAACTCTGCTTTCTAAATGTCTCTGCAGGAACTGGGTCATGACTGTAGGGGACAAATCTATAAGAAAACCATTTCATTAGTTATGCTACTCATGCAGCAGCTAATTTTAAATGAAGAAAATGTAGTCAGGTTCATGAAAATCTTTTGTGCAGGAGGTTTATGCTTTTATCTTTAAATTTATATTTTAAATTTTCAAATAAGTGTGTTTGGGCTTTGTAGATTCCATTTTCTTTTGCTGAAATCCCGCCCAGTAGGGTTAGCTCCTTTGTAACTGTAAACAAGGCTGTAAGGGTATTCTGTGTGGCAGGTGACAGCTCCGGAGCAGTAAATCAGCATCATATACTGAAGCTCATTAATTTACTCATTGAAGCAAACTTCTACAATTCATTTTTGTGTCTAGAGTGCTTCAACTTTTATGCTTTCTTTTTAGGCTACAGCTGTGCCCCCAGACCTTTACACGCATGGGATAAATTCCTCTTGACTTCAGTGGAATTCTACCAGCCAGAAATTTTGCTTCTGGCCTTCTTTGGGATTTAAAAGGTGTGTGTTTGGAAGAAAATGTCAGATTAGACTCAGGAGAAAAAGAAATATGAAGAATACCCACGTGTCTAAGATACGGCCAAAAAAAAAAGGAAAGTAGGAACAGGTGCTGAATTATTTAAGTTATATTTTATATTTGCTTGGAAATTCAAATGTGTCTTTAGCTTTCCCAGGTTAGATAACATATATGAAACATTGTTTGGGATAGGAGATATTTATGAGAAAGCTGATAGGAATAGAAATTTTTAGCATCTTTTATGGTAAGTGTGGTTTTTTTCATCCTAAAAACCATGGCATTTTTAGGAGAAATATGGAGACTATTTATTAAAAAAATCAGGTTTTCAGTGAGAAAGTCTCAAAGGACAGTTCTGATTTCCTTTTACAGAAAAAAACCAAATTGCTACAAATGTGAATTATCTTGCAAAGAACTTTTTTTTTCTTAATTGTATTTAATATTAGTGTTGCTCCTGCAGTTCCAATTATACCGATGTATCCTGATGCGGTGTCTGTTAATCAATGTCCTTGCTAGCTCGTACATTATTAGTTCCCAGTTGTGCTGCAGCTCCTGCTGAAGAGCTGGGGCTCTGGAGGGTTTGCACTTGGTTAGGTTGCCCTTGCAGATGCCAGGCAGAAATGAGTCTCTGTGAGGGCTCTGAGATATGACAGAAATGAAGTTGTTAGGACATGTGGTGTCTGTGCAGTGGTGAATGGTTAAAGGGTTAAAGGGGTGGGTCAGATGACAACCTAACTGAAAATGCATGTCTGAAACAGGAGTGTGGGTGTGTTGCCAAGGGATTGTGATAGGGAGAAGAGTATTTCCCCTGTGAGCACTCCAAGGCTGTAGATACCCTGGACAACCTTGATCTTCTTTTGAAAGCGAGACCTGTAACAGTGAGAAACAAGGATGTGTGTGTGAAAGGAGAGGTTCTGTAGGAATGAGAACCTACAGGTAACATCACAGTCCTCTTGCTGTGCACTGACAGAGGAAAACAGGAGATAAAGTTTCTTGCCACATGTTTTCTTTGCTCTATTCCTTTCTGGTTTTTTGTCTCTTATTCTTTTCTGAGAGAGAACAGAGCTTCTCATCCCCTTTGTTTTTCAAAATACATTTTGGCAAACACCAACTGTGAGCATGATTGTACCAGTAAAATCCCCTTTTAGTCACAGTTTTTCACTATGTTTATGGAAAAGATGAAAACTGTGCTGGCCAAAACACTCTTTCCAAGGAGAAGTGTGTCTCTCCTAACTGATCTTCTGAGCACTACCTGCAGCTTAGTTTCTTTAGAATCTTTGTTGGTTTGGAAAGGAGGATCAGGCTTTTGCTCAGTGCATACAGCAATGCCAATGACTGTAACTTGGAACTTTTCTCTACTCCTCAGAAAATGAAACATTTTGTACTATTTACTACACATGACATTTTCTTTATGAACTATTATCTAAAAATAGCACATATCCAACAGAACAGTAATGAATGCTCATAAAACAAAGTGAGAGTTCATGATTATTTGTGGCTTCTCATTAGGGTGTGAATCAAATCCTTTAAACCCTAAACTGTTGATTTTTTTCTTCAAGCTGTTTCCCTAGCTCTGATACTCACATGCCTAGCTAGATGCATAATTAGCTTCAATACAAGGAGGACTTCAAATAGAGCAGTGCTGTGAAAACTGGGTTGTCTGGTTCCTTTTAAATGCTTTCTGCAAAACACAGAAATTGTGAGGTTTTTCCTTCAGATTTTAACTTTACACTGAGTTGCACAAGTGGCTTTACTATTAGCAGCAACAAAGAAAAGCAGTAGATTATTAAAAATTATTTTTTAAAGAGAAAACTGCACAATATCAAACTCTGTTCAATAATAGTTATCAAAGTGCTTTTGGTGCCTAGTTCCAGGTATGCAATATTCAACAGCAGAACTTGTATCAGTTACAGAGGAAGGTACAAGTAATGGAAATTTCATGCAATTAGGAATAACTGTTTTTAGAGAACTTTCTGCACCAAACTGGACCATTGGCTTATGCTCTCTTGGGCTGTTCCAGTGTCATCTATAAGGAAGGAGGGTTCAGGATCCAGGAATGTCTGTCACAAAAAGTGAAAGTTTAGGGTGTGTTTGGTATGTTATGTCTATAGGGTATGTTTGGTTTGCTGTTAAATGTAGAAATTTCTGCTATTTTCTCACTAATACTGTTGTTCCTTTGGCCATCTAGCTCAAAGCTAATTTTATCTACATCATGTCTGTGATGGAAAGCATTTCCAAGCAGAAAGTCTATTTCTCTGCAGCAATAGAAGGCACATAAGTAAGTGAAATTACGAAAGTAAAGATACAGAAGGCACATGGTAAACCTTGAAATAAATCCAGCCTCTGTTGCAGCAAACCAGTGGTATTTAGATGTCTTATCTGCTGTATTATCCTGTTGAAGGCTTTTAATGCCTGCAGCTTTGCAAAGCACAAAGTGAAGACAAAAACAGGGCTGTGGCAAAAAGTCCAGCAAACAAACAGAGGTGGTTAATGCCAGCCATAAAGGATAAGGAATATGGAGGTTGTAGTGATTCAGGCCATGTAAGGACTTGCAGACAGAGATACAGGGAGGAACTTTACAAATGCCAAGCATTGGAATGTAATGAAAAGAAAATAAGCTTTGCTTGATTTTGAATGATGGATTTGATGTCAGTGACACCAGAAGAACAGAAACACTTAGTTTTTCCTGTATAGGTGTTTTTACTGTTTTTAATTAAAAAGATAAATAAAAGAAGCAGAGATGTTGAGAAAAGTGACTGACATGGCAAGAGCTCTGCTTACTGCCTGGAGAGGCATTCTGAAACCAATATTTGAAGGAACAAGAGGCATCTTTGTTAAGGTATATTTAATTTTACTTGAAATGTATTTATTAAATGAATGGTATTTCCACAGTTCTCACATTGGCTTGTGATTACTACCAGAGGTAAAGAAACTCCAGACTACTGAAGGACACAGGGACTGAAAGAAAAATACTAAACTGTAAACCAGTCTCTAGAGGAATAGACAGTAAATGAAGTGGGACAGAACTCAAAACATATTTGCATGAAAAAACTCCTTTAGTCCTGCATTTAGTAATGTAATTGGTGCTGTATGTGGATTCAGTGATTTTCCTGTATATATCTGCTTGCAAAATGGGGAAGAGAATGATCTAATGCATGTCTTCTATTTCCATATGTTCACATCAGTTTAACAACCCCATAACTCGCAGAAACATTTTCTCCAGCGCTGTTCCCCAGTGGCACAAGACACATGACTTTAAACATACAAGGACTATCTCTTGGTATCAGTGTATTAGGTAAACCTGATACTTTATTTAAAGAAAGAAAAGTGTGCATGAAAGAACCATGAATTCAAGATGTTAAGGTTAATAGGTCACAATCTAACCTAAATAAAACTCTCAATGAGAATTTAGCCTGGGCAAGGACTGTGGGATTTAGCCTTAAGAGAATTAACAAGGTACATCAGGTCTTGTCACTGTTCTGATTGCCAGAAGCCTGTCTGGACAGTGTCCAGAAATACATTCTCAATCACAGCAGATTAAAGCAGCTAATGCAGGAAATGATGTGTGCTGTTTTACATTGTGCTGTTATCTGGACAGGTACAGTAATAATCATACAAAGAAAATAGGAGGGAAAAATACTGAATTATTTTAATCAGCTGATGTTTTCCTCATGTACTTCTTTTCTGCAAAAGTAATTATTTTCAAGTAATTGTTAGCTGAGTTTTTAAAATCCCATTATAGTTCTTTCTTCACCTTGGGAATCCTTTTTGATTTTTTAAAGCTGTTGTGGATCCCTCCCACTTAAAAAAAAACCCCTCATAAAATGTTTACAAGTCTTGTTTATATTCCCATAACATTTTTCATTATGCTGTGACAGCTTCACTGAAAAATTATTTTAATTATCTCAAAATGAATCGCACAAAGAGGGAATATGAAAATATAAATCTTATGTCTGACTGTACTTTAATTGCTTCAGCTAATGAAAGAGGCATGAGATATCTACACAATGTGAAAGTTAAATTGCATGAACAATATAACCAGCAGTTGAAATGTGCTGAATTCATAGTACTCACTCTGCCTCAGTGGGAAGATATGGGGACTGTACCTGTTTTGCAGTGCTTATTTTCTGCTTCTGGTATGGCAAACTAATTTCAATGGGAAATGGTGTTGAAAACACCTAATAATTATCTTTTCTGTTCTCTAGGTCAGCAGCATGGAGACATTAATGAACAAAACAAAGTAAATTTATGTTCCAGAAGCTGTGGGTCCGCTCCTGCAACCTACAAGAGTTCAGTAATGTGAGTAGTTCTTATGCAGGTGTAATGTGCAACAGTGCTTGTATATGGTATTAAACCACATCTATAAAATGTCCATTGATTGAACATAGTAAGTAGCCTAATCCTACAAAAAAAATTGATAAAGGAACATAAAAATGGGCATCGGGAGGCAATAGAATGATTTTAGATATGTACACACATAACGGATCAAATCTATAGGCCTAATTAGGTATTGTTCCCATAGGAGAAATTTTTGCCTCATCAGATCCTAACCTTGTAATCTTTGGTTGAGTTTTATCCATGGCATTGCACACAGGCATTTTATTTTTTCTGGCTTCTGAACTTTCAACTGTTAGAAGCTCTTGGTTGAAGGTGATGAGTTTAACAAAGAACAAGACTATGACAGAAAAGCAGTGTTCGAACCATTACTTTGTCAGTGACTCTTCCACCAATATCATGCAGGAATGCTGCAAGGTTATTAGCCAACAAATCTCTCCTCTGTAGCCTAAAAATATCTCCCAATCAGGTGCCTCAGTGAAATGTCATGTGTTATAAATGGCAAAGCTGATTTCCAACTTACAGGGATAGTGAAGAAGGACTGCAGGAGCTTTGATATTTAGCAGAAAGGTAACGGACATGTTGCTGCACACGTAGCCAGCCCTAAGTAATTGTTTTCCTCCCTTAGATCAGATGCTTCTTATCTTGTGATAGCGTCTAAGTCAAAGTCCTGCCATTGCTCACCATGGTCTTTAAAGGGTTGTGGGGGGATTTTTCTGATTTTTTTTTTAGTGTTGGGATAATAGTCTTTAATAATATTTCAGTCTCAGAGGGTTTCCCTTTGGTTCACAAATATTGCACTGAGTTGTAAATCTGTGTGATTAGTGGCAGGCATTAAGAGAGCACGCTGACTCAGGAAATTAGTAAAGATTAGGAGAGGCTTTCGCTTAGGTCGGATCAGCAGTGACAGGACATTTTCCATCTGATGGCTGATTTAGGTTCATACAGCTGGGAACGCTTTGAATTTGTGTAGCACATCACCTCTGCCACTAGGAAGTTTTACATGCTGTGTTTCCTACAGTAACAGTTTTATCCAGTGTAGCAGTGGGCCAGATTTGTCTGTAGTGTACATCAGAGTAATACAACACTCTCTTCTGCCAGCAGTTCTTCTGATTGCCTGTGTCTCTAATACCATGACACTGAGTCGTTGAGCCAAAACTGACAGGTTTTTTCTGGAAAAGCTAATTTATGTGTTGTTCATGGGAGAAAAGATTTGGATGTTTGTAATTAATGCTCTCTCTCACATCCAATAAAAACATGCAAGACAATTTTAATTTCTCACTGTAGCTAATCAAGCAAGATGTAACCAGGATATAAAGTGTGTTCATACTCAGATGTGTTATTTATAACTGTTAAATATTTTTCTCCCAAGAATATTTTTTCTAGTTCAGATTTTTTGTCTCTACTTCCCACCTTGCAGTCCAGCATTTTGTCACTTTACTGTATTGCCTTAACCAGAGTGATAATCTGGCTATTTGTCCATGTGAACCCCCTTGCTACAGGAAGCATCATTAGCTTCCTCTTTTCCGTGGTAATGTGATCCCTTGGGAGTAGCCTCTCACGGGCTATTGAAGCAGAGCTTAGGCTGCTAATGGATCTTCTGGTTATTTTGTTGGTTTCATTTAAAATTCAAGTGTTGTGAATACAGAGCAAATGAACAGGAAGTAATTTCAGGAGTTATGTTGCAGACAGCAGTTACACATACATGTCAGATTAACCAGCTGATTTTACAATCTCATTGAATGAATATGAGTAGATTTTCTTTAATTGAATATATACCTTGTAAATTTGTTTCAAGCTATTGATTCACCTAAGGAATATCCCACCAGTGAGCAGCAACATCTGTATTCTCCTTTCTAAATATTTACACTAACTAGATATTATTTTCTGTACATCAAACCTTTCAGGGCTTTATAGTCTTTCTAGGCTGTAGCTTGGAACAAATAGTTTAGAATCTGTTATTGTGTGCTCTTGCTGCTAATTCTGTTTCACTGTAATTGATGTGTTTACTTAGCTCCCTCCAGTGACTTGATGAGCAAATAAGTCCATGGTGTGCTATCATTCCAGATATTGCAAAACAAGTTACCACAAATGACAAGATCAGTTCTTTAAGACGATATTATATGTAGCATTCTGCAGCATGACTAAATACTATCTGCTAAACCCATTTTACAATATAATAAACAGAGCATCTAAGATTTACCACATAATTCTACTATTATTTATTATCAGTACTATTTTATCCTTGGCAGAATTACTGCCTGAATTTCAACATTAAGTGGGAGTGGAGAAGCTCCACACTTCTAAAAGAGGTTTAGTATTTGTAGGAGAAAAAGGAGGAGGTTCAGAATCTGAATTCAGTTTATGAACTGTATTGAAGATGCTCCTTCCATCTTTGTAATGATATGCAGAAAAACACTAGCTATGGAAACAGAAAGTATTATGAACTGTATCCTGAGGAAAATCTGTGTGCTTTTACTAATGTTAGACGGAACAAATTTTACTTGACCTGGGGTCCATTTGTGAAAATGGTGCCATTATGAGGGATATAGTGGAAGAACAAAAAATACAGTTGTTTATGAGCTAAATTGAATCAAGAATGCTCTTGGAGCTGAAGAGCTATGGAGTAGTCTGTGCAGACAAATTGCAGCAGTATTCATAATAGGAGCAGGAAAAAAATGACAGTATAAAGAAAACTGATTAAATTCTCAGAGAGAACTTTTAGTCCCATTGAAACAAATGGAAATTTTGCAGCTCATTTCAGCTGTACCACAATTTAAATATTGTGAGGATGAAGCTTTGGGAGAGTTTCTTTAGGTTGGTGTCTCCCCCACTGAAAATACATCCTTAAAGACATGTTAGAGGTTTGTGTTTTCAGTGTGAAAAAAGGTTTTGTGTTTTTTAAAAATTTCTTAATAATCCACCCCAATTCCTTAGGGTATGTCAATAAAACAAACCCAAACCAAACTCAAACAAAAAGTAGCCAAATTGCCTGTGCTGAGACACATTCTCAAGAGTTATAATTTGTTATTTGATTTACTATAGAATCTCAGAGGTTTTCCTCAGGATCAAGTTATCCCTGTATAAGGCCAAACCCCTTGCAACATAGTGCCAGTCCAAAGAATTCAGACAATATGAGAAGTTAGTGTAATACTTCATGAACTGGAGTCAGTCTAAAGGCAATGACAGGAACTGAAATTCTGGCAAAGGCTGTTAAGAGTCTCATTTTCATGAAAAATAAAGGGAAAAAAACCCACAAAGCCAAGAAATTTTTATTTTCACATTTACTTCTCTTTTATACACTTGGCTTTTCTCCTCTGCCTTACAACGTCCTGTATCTTCAGTGGAAAAAACAATAAAAGCAGAAAAAAGAATGAGGAGGAGGAGAAGAATCATGAGAAAACAAATTTATTTATTATCTTGAAATGATAAGATGCCAAAATTGCTAAAAAGCAGAAATCATGTTTCCACAGGGATATAACCCATGCAAAAAGAGTTTCAAACAACTCCAGTGCACAGGGGTTGATCTACACCTGATGTGTACAGCTGTAGAGCTGGTGCAATCATAATACAGAGTACAGTGACACAGGAGGCAGAACAAGGTCTATTCCCTGACCACCTAAAAAGATACTTTTCCCACTATTTTTTATAATTTACAAGTATCAAAGCCAGTTTTAGAAAGTGGGAAAAAAGCTAGTAAACATCTTTTACAAGAAAATATGAACTTTCTTGTGGAGATTCAATAAAATAAATTCAAACAAGCAATTGTCAGGAAATAGAATGTCCTGAAGTCTTGGGACTGGATATTTGTTTTTTTAAAAGTGCTTAGTGTTCACATTTTACTGATTTTCCATAATAGGAATTTTATAATGTAAATTATTTCCTTATGAGCCACACAATTTTTCAGCATTCAATAAAGTAATACAAAATGCATTGTATTACTATTACAACTGTCAGTGCAAGAGTATGACCATTCCATGAACTTTAACCCATTCAGTGTGAATTTTTGTCTCTTCCTGCATGGGGGAATTTGTGTGTGTGTTTGTGTGTGTGTCTGTTCTATAAAGTGTGACATCTAGTTCTTCTGAAAATATACTTATTCATCATTTCACTGTAATTGCAATGGACCTCCATAGTTTCACCCAAACTGAAACACTTTCTATTATTTCTATGCTTTTTATGCAATCGGTAATAAATTAAGCAGGAAAAGCTGGGTCAGAAAGGTTGGCTTTGTGCTGTGCTGTGTTCATGGCAAGAGCATTGCTCATTCCTAACTCTGGTTCCAGAGGGAAAGTTGTTCTGTGCCATTGTTCCCAGTGCTGGGGAGTCACTGCCATGCTCAGAATATCTTGCAGCTTCAAGCTTCCTACAGTTGCTACTCCTGCAGCTCAGTCCTTCTTTCAGCTGTACAGGCCAATGGCAACCACTATCAGTGGTGACCTTGACCTACCTGCTGCCCCTTAGGGGGATATTGGGGATCTCTTCCTCCTTTGCTTTCTGGCTCCTTCTCTTCTCCTGTCAGTTTAACTGTTTGGGCAGGACAGAGCTGATGCTGGGCATTGTACTTGTGCACTGAAGGTCAGGCCAGGGCCACAGAAGGCTTGGGAGTTGAGAGCATGGCTCTAATCCATGAGGCACAAGGTTGGAAATCAGATCAGTGATGAAGTAATGGTTCACCTTGTGCCTCAAGCAGGAAACTCTTTTCTTCCGTACTAGTTCACACTGAAATCCCCAGGACAGGTGGTCTTATTCCTGCTTAGAATGAGGAACTTCACAGCAAACTTTGTGGGTAGGAGCACCCCATTATGTATAGCCAGGTCTATGATGGGTCAGATGACGCAAGAGCACAATCTTTTCATCAGCAAGTAAAGAAAAATAAAAATGGGCCCCCAATCTGTAGACCAAACTACATATGTATAAAAACAGCATAAATGTTTTAGTTCATTTGGCCAGTGAGGCAGAAGAATTGTTTATACAAGAGTTGTTACAGATAAGAGTTTAGGTTTTGTTTTTTTAAGACTGTCAAATCAGAAATGTCACCCATCTGGAGTATTAAATTTTGATCACTGAGTCAGAATGCTGGAGTCCTTTTGCTAGGTCCTCTGAAATTAGAATGTTGCTCCGTTGCCAGGCTAGGTCTCTCTGAATCTGAGTTTCTGCTTTATTGCTGTAGTTTGCTTATGATTAATAAAATATTGTCTCTCTTTCTGGGCAGAAATGAACAGATGGTGGGATCAACTGATCTGATAAACTCTGTGTGTACATATACTCAGTCAACAAATACTCACAAAAGTAGGAAGGATCATGCTCAGATGTTACCTATTTAAAAATATTACACAATCACATAATATCTATGCTGCCAAAGGGGTGAATTGACTAAGGAAAGTTTATTATTTTATGCATTATTTATCTGCTTTTTCATTCACAACAGGTTTAATTTAAAAAATGCAATTTTTCTAAATATTTATTCAGGATGCTGTTATTAAATGTAAATGTGGCATTTTGCATAATGTCAGTGTTAACATTTTGGATTAAGACTTTAAAGAGAAGTAAACAAATCATGAGTATTTCTTAGGAGGCATTTATGTGCTTTTCATTTCAATAACACCAAGTCAACTGGCAAAATTGTGTAGAAAGCCTCTGTGACATGTAAGAAATGGCTCTGGTGTATGTTCAGAGTGTCTTTGGCATGTTTAGGGTTCCAAAATCCAGCAAACGCCTCACATAAAGAAATCTGAATACAAAAAAGAGATCAAAACCAAAATAATCCTTGGCTGATAAAGTAAACTGTATAATTATCTAGTTCACCCGATGCCATTGTTAGAGGGGAAGTGTCTCACAGAGCAGAGTCCAACACCTGGAGCACAGTTTTTAGCCTTGGGGAGAGAGAATGACCCAAGGGAGGTGTGAGAAAACAGAGGCATTGGGAGGGTTGCATTCTCATCCATGGCTGCCAGACCAGAAATGACAGAGTCGTTAATCCTGGATGGGTCTCATGCAAGTTGGGGCACTTTAGGTTGGTGGCTGTGCTGTGAAAGCAGGCCCAGACAGGGTTCTTTGACACAGCACTGTATGCACAGGAAAGTACAATGCAAGAAGATGCCTAACAGGAGACACAGTGGCTCAGCGCTATGAGAATATTGCAGCCCACTTTGAGCTCACAGGAGTTTGGCTGGATGCTCCTATCAGTTTGGTAACAGGGCTCTCAACATCCAGGCTTGCCCTTAAGGTGCCCCAATGCTGCTACTGACAGCTCTAAAGCTTGACCTTGTGGGAGCCCAAGGACACAACACACACAGTCCTGTTGAGTATCCACGAGGAGAAAAAGGCCAATGGAAGATCATTTCTGGGCATCACTAGGTAAACTATGTTTGGAGGACCATGACTGAAAGAAGGAATACTGTGTTCAAAGGGCAGTTCTGAAATTGGATTTATACTCCACATTTCTGATTTGAAATGTGGCAGCCTAAACTGCCCATGATATTGTTTCTAACCTTGAATAAGAATCAGCCACAACTGATTTAACACTGAGCACAGCTGGAGCCATAAAAGACATTTTGCTTATCTATTTCTAACTTCTTTGCACCAACCCTGCAGAAAGGTGATTTCCCTATTGA
This sequence comes from Phylloscopus trochilus trochilus, assembly GCA_016584745.2. NCBI lineage: Eukaryota > Metazoa > Chordata > Aves > Passeriformes > Phylloscopidae > Phylloscopus > Phylloscopus trochilus. The sequence continues at coordinate 29,819,290 of WQNJ02000014.1, forward strand.
ATGACAATCAGGCTACATTGCTATTAATAGAATTGAAGAAGAACACATCTGCTCTACCCTCCCCTCTCGCTGTCAAGGCTAAGCACCTAGGAGACAGCAAATGTTTCTGTTTACTAATGGAAAAGTACCTGGACAGACCTCACTTGCCCTGGGAAGACTAAAAAGTGGGCCATGGGCACTTTATAGATAAAAAAGAAAGCCTAGATAGGAGGCAAACAAAGCCAGCTATGAACCAATACAGAGAAAATAAAGGAAAAATTTCTGTTATCTCTACTCATCCTTATGAGTTCTTGACAAGATGAACTTTCTAGACATCTGTCTTCTGTTCATCAGAAGGTCTGTGTAATTTTCTCAAACTCAAGCCTTCTAAGAGGACAAGAGTTTCTGGGGTTGAGAAATTGCCTCTCCTGTCTGGTCTGTCTCTCTCCAGGTACTCTCTGTAATACACAACCCTGAATTGGAAAAAAAATGGTATAACAAAAACTGAATCAATAGGTCTTTCCAGAAGCAGCCTTCAGAGCATGCAATTAATGAGGTCATTATCATTTGTAACGGGGAAACTGAGGCAGGACTTTGCAGTTCTTTCATATAAAGTTGTAAGCAAAATCACAGAGGCATCATTAAAATTACCAAACATAATTGCTGTTTATTCTTTGTGTTGCCTGAGAGCTATAGTGATGAACAGAGCTCTGCTTATGTCTGTACAAACACTGTGTGATCTTACATTTTGAACGCATTGTGCACAATGATTTGATTAAAGGACAATTCGAAGCTTTCACCAGCTTCTTCAACAGGCTTGTCTAAATGTCCCCTGACCTTCCTGGGATGGGTAGGATTGCAAGGATGTTCAGAAATTTTATGTAAAATGACAGAAAGTGTCGCATGTGCAGTTTCCAAAGGCTCCCTTTTAATGTCTCACTTGGATAGAATAGCGTTTGAATTTAATACACTGTCAGTCTTGGAGAGGGCTCAAATTAATGCCCAAAATGTATTTTCATTAAGAGGGGCCTTGTGTAAATCATAAAAAATATTTACTTCATCCAGCAATTCTTGGACTTTCCTAATAAAAGAAAGGAAGTGTAAGAATATAAATATTTAAAAATACTTTCAGAAAATAGCATCTCATATGCAATTGTTTCGTTAGTATGTAGATTGTAGTGTATTGATAAATGTTAGTAAAACCCCAGATCTCATCTTTGTAAACTGTGATCTAGCTCTGGGCAGTTCTGTGCTGGAAAACTGCTCTGAGGCAGAATGCAATCCAATGAATTTATGAGTATCACTGTGGAACAGATCCAATACCACTTCACCTGGTGTGTCTTTATTTGGGACACAACAGTGCCATCATAGCCCTGGCTTTTGTAATAACTTTGATTATTACAGTAGCCAGAAAACTAAATTTTCTGAAATGGGAATGTTTCCTCTTTTGATGGTGCACTCAAAGTAGTTTGGTCCCAGTCTTACTGCAGCTGGCTTTGTGGAGCCACAAAGTGTCCAGAGATGTCTCATGTGCTAAACAGGCTATCAAACATGACTTGATAAAGACTTCTTGAGACCATTTCTTGGAATACATAAACACAACTGAAATGGTGCCCATACATGGCTGCTATTGTGTCTGGAGCTGAGAACTGAACCTTTTGATGGACAACAAGATATGAAGGTTTTACTTCCTTATCAACACCGTGATTCGTGCATGGTCAGTCTTTTGGGCCAGGTATTATCAACGTAAGTGATTTTGACTGGATTTCTGTTGGATAAAAACCATTAGACAGACATGCCTGCAGCCAAGTATTATCAAATGCTTGGAAAGATCTTGGGATTTGGGAATGATTTCAGTCCTGTGAACTTGTGCTTGTACTTTGAAAAGGCGCCTCAGCATTTTCTGCACATTGCTGTGGAACAGAACCCTTGAAATGGTTGGAATTGTGCCTGTGAGTTCAGTACAGGTCTCCTTCTCTAAATTACATGTTTTATACTCTGGAAAAACTTAACACTGCTATAGTCACCCTAGTGCATCCCAAAACAAGTCCCTGTAAATTACAGAGTATAAAAGCTGTAATTTCCCCTGCTCCCCATGGGCAAAGGGTAATTCATACATAACACTATTTTAATGGAAATCTCTTACTCTGTTCCTTGGTGAGGAGGGAATAGGTAGAAAGTATCAAAGTGGTTAAATATTTCTCCTAGGATATTCATATGGATGTTTAAGTTGATTTTTCATTTGATTTAACACAAATACTTCACAGTCCCAGGGGAAATTATTTTACTTCATATTTTCAGTGTTCCTGTCTTTCAAGGACTAATTTGTTATATACAGCTGTTCCAAGGTGGAGGTGAAAAAGGAATGAAAGGTGAAGAAAAAAACTAAACTTCAGAAAGAATTTTGAAGAAACCCAAAAACTCGTGGAGTATGATAGGACTTGGCCAAGTCTTCTCTACTGCCCACTAGGCTAAGTTACAGCTGTTCTGCATGCTTGACTCATCTGGGAAACATTTGTATTTGAATAATTTTCACAGTATTTATAAATCCTTCTCAGAAAAAAAACCCAACATTTTTATTCCCTATGTCAAAATACCATTTCATTGCAGCATCCTCAGCTCTATACAGTATTAAATGAGAGCAGAGTCTAACTTAGTGAGAACATTACAGGGATCTTTATCAGACTTTTTGGGGTGAGAGTTGTTACCATTAGGGATTACATCACTGTTTTAGTCAAATTGTCCCAGATGTGCTGCTCATTAAGAATACGAATCTTTTTAGAAGAATAGAAGTTATTCTTTAGAAATCATAGTGAAGTGACAGATAATGATTATATCTAAATGTAAGTTTCATGTAACTTGCAGCTCCTGAAATGGAGTACAGCAGGGAAATTAAAGGAAAAAGTCCCATTTTAGTAGGCAGGAAGAAGTTGAACAGTAAATCACTTATTGCTCTCACTGCAACTTGGGCTGAAGACCTTGCCTTTTCTCAGTGGAGGGGGAAAATGTGTTTAAAAAAGGTTTCATTTATCCTTCTATATCACTAACTGGAATTTGTCTATATTAGTATGTATTAGCCTAATCAGGTTTTGTAAGGATAAAGCTGAACAGATGCTTAAGAAATGAGAATTTTCTCTGCATGACAGTGAAAGACAGTCCTTAAAATCACTGGTATGTATGAATGGTTTTGTTAGAGTTGAAATGTTGTGTAAGGGTATTAAAATTCAGAGGACTGTGCATGCAAGAACACAATTCATTCAAGCCCTGCCATGGCTTGCTGTATCGTGCTTACAAGCACATTTTCCTTTCTTAACGTTTACCATCTGTTAGAAATGACCCGAGAAGCCATAATTTGATGTATGCAAATTCATAACTAAAGCACAAGATTCCCACATCTGAACATAAATATTCTCAATTATGTACCATGAAGAGCTGTTCTTCAAGGAGATCTTTCAGTGACTATGCCGTGACTGTCTAGACAGACCCTTGTTTATACCAAAATCATAATGAATGCTGAAGACTTCTAGTTAACAAAAACTACTCATTTTTCCAGATAATTATTTTACTCTAGCTACACATCTTATGAGAGTAACAGCTTCCACAAACAGTGAGCAAAACTAGTCCTTTTTAAAGAACATAGGACTTTTCTGATGAAGGACCATGTTAAATAGTCGTTTGTGTTAGGAAGAGAAGCCATCAGAAATGGAAATCTTTGATGTTACTGTGGTTTTAGATTCTCCCAGCTATTTTCCTAGAAAACATTTGTACTTCCAAATATTTCAGAGTCAACAGTGTGATCGTTCAGATAATATATTTCATGGAATGTATTTTAGTTGCTTGTTCACAGGCCCATGCACTCAATAGGTATGAACAGAGTTTTATAAACATGGATCATTTTTCCGTATTTTTTCCCCCGTGTTTTGACCACCTTGAGATACTAGTTAAGGTTTTGGTGGATTTGAATAGAAAATAGGTAATTAAAAAGTGTATACTATAGAAATGTAGGACAGCAGAGAAGAACGGGTAAGATCTACAAAAATTATGGTTTGTGGGTAGAAAGGGAGAGTGGGAGGGAATGGGGAAAAAAAGAAAAAAAAGATTTATCATGTGCACTAATAACATTAAGAGAAGAAATAAATAATATCATCTGTCTGCAGAAGTTATGTGATCCATTGTGATTTTTTTTGACTACACATAATAATACTTCACTATCTTTCCTGAGTAGGTACAACAATACATAAATGCTAGTTCTAACTTTGACATGGCTTTAATAAAAACAAAATTAAATCCAGCCTTTATGACAACATTTGGTTTTGGAATCCTGAAGAGATGAATACCATGGGCTAAAATCATATTTTGAGAAGCAATGTGACCAAATTGAGTGAGGTGCCTTAGTACCATTGAATGTTTGTAACCTTCAGTACAGAGACATCTGGCCCTCATTGTGCACAGGGCAATTAACATAATTTGCTATTAGTGAAATCAGTGATGCCTGGGAGAGTTACAGAGGTGTTTAACACATTTCAGAATCTGAGCATTCAACGTCGTTTATCCTTAAGGTGCTTGAAGAGTAATGAAGAAATTAGTGCACTGTGTGGAGCTATGCTTCTTTTGTACATTCTACATTTACAGCTATTAATTCCAGCTGAATTCCTGTCAGCAGATATAAAAGCAGATCTATCAGATAGCAAAAGAAATACCTCTGCAGCTATTTCAATTATGATATAGAACTCAGCAGATAATAGCCTTGATGTATTTCCTGCCTAATGAAGTAACATTCCTGTCAGATGGGTAATTGCTGCAGCAGGGCTCTGTTCAAAGAGATTTCTTCTATCTGCTCTCATTCTGCTCTCACTGCTGTGATAGCTCGCCTTCTTGAAGTTTAGGATGCTACTTTCCTTTTGTGAACTGCAGTCTTAATGAGGGCAATTGCTCTGTGTTGGCCAGCACTGATTATTAGCAGCAGGCCCTGTATTGCAGGTATGCTCTGTGGGATCCCCACTGAAGACAATGAGGCTGTAGGCAGAGAGTTTGTTGAAAACCACTCACAGTTAAATGGAGAGACTGATCTTGCATAAAGTGAGATTAAAGATGGAATCTCCACTGTATTTCGTGGGAGCAGGGCAGGAATGAATCAGTGTCATAAAACACATCTTAAACCAGGAATCTGAGCTTCTGAGAACACGGCCCAGCAGAATCAGAATTTCTCTGTGTTTGTACTTGTACTAAGTAAATATCTTTATTGCCAAGTGTGTAACAGGAGCCCTCCTAAGAGCAAAGTTCAGTGACCCCTCCACTGGGGAACTGGTATGGTTCCTCATTAGTCAAAGCTGAAATGAGAGCCAGCATAAAGAAAGAGAACAGATTTTGGAGAAAAAAAAACAAACAACAGAAAAACAACCCCCCCAAACTTACATCAATATTCCTACTTTTGTCAGTCTTCTGCTATCAGCCTCCAAGCTGCATTAGACCTCAGGGTCTGAACTGAGTCCCCACGCTGATGATCATGGAAACTATGAAGAAAAACGATGGCCAACATGAGCCATGGGTCTACTCAAAGAAACTGAGAAGCAGGGAAACATGGATTTTGGTCTTTCTCTGCTTTTCCTGGTTGCTTCTATCTATGTTAGCTGCCTGTGAGCAGCTAACCTATCTACTGCCCAGTTAGAGAATTGCTGCTGGCCCATATTGTTGTTTTTGTAATGAAAGCAACTGTGCAGGTGAATGCTTGGCCCATGTGTTACATTGTAGCAGTGCACACAGATGAGTATTAGGAAAACACTGTGTTTTTTTATAATTCAGAATGATTTCCTATCAGCTTCCATAGTAAAGTAAATGTGGGTGCCAGAGACCTGTAAAGACCTGCAGGTTAGAATTATTATTTAACTCATGTTAAAATATCATAATTAAACGAGCTGAACAGAGAATGTCTATATTCTTTGAGTAACTACATATATATCTATATAAATATATAGATATAGATGATAAAGCACAGGGAACAGATTGCAAATATTCTGCATTGCTGTCAGGCTTGGAAATCACATTAAGCTTTGGATGATATGGCTTGCTCACTTTCCTCTTACACTCTTTCCCAGTATGTTCAGGGGAGCCACATCTAAAAACTTGAGGCAAACACTGGCAGAATTTACTGAGCTGAATCAGCTCCATAATAAATGTATTTCTGCAGATTTCCAAGTTAATGTTAGAAAGATAGAGGTCATTGGCATTTACATAAGCAAATCACTTTCTTTCAACAGACAGGCGAGGGTTAACCTTCTCTGTGCAGTTAGATTGAATCCAGTGGAGATTTTGCTCAGAACAGAGAAAATTGAAGTGCATTCCAAGAAAATTAATCCCCTTCTTTTCCTCTTTTTTTTTTTTAATTCAAATTGGCTCATATTTGTAGAATATGATGTTATAGCCAATTCGAAGGATCTATAATGGCATGAGGAGCCTTGTTTGATTACACATCTAAAGAGACAATGCCAATTTCCCTTCGATTCAATTGCTCGCTGTAGTAATACTTGCATTTGTGAATCATGAGCTGGATCTCTGCAATTTACCATGGTTTTAGTAATTTCACTGATGATGAGGACAATGTGTTCTACTATTTGAAGAAAGAAAACCACTATGTGCTTTAATGCTGTGTGCATTTTAGATGATGTAGGGACCTGAGCTCATTTTTCCTCCAGGATCATCTGCCACAACACACATCTCCACAACAGCACTAGTTCTCTGCAATCAGGAGGCTTGTCCTAGTGGAACCTTTGGTTTCCACAGAAATGGGCATCATGGCAATGTGCAAGAGTGATTTTCCTCCTTTTCCCATTAGCCCCACAAAAAAACCCGGAAGTCTGGTCACTGCAGAACATAAACAAAAGTAAACTTGTGTTTAAATGATGCTTAAAGAAACCATGATTAGTAAACATGGATGTTAAGGATCAAAAAACATACCATAGAATGTCATTAAGAGAGACTGGATAATAAAAACAAACAAACAAAAAAGGCCATAAATGCATAAGTAATTCAGTTTTCTCTTCATCTGCCCCTTGTTTAATTCTGTCAATCATTCCATGCTCTATATTTCCATTTCAATGCATTATTTAATGGATAAAAGGAGTTTGGGGGAAGGGAGGAAGATAATTTGATTTGGACAGACATCAGAATTTCTGTAAACATCTGGTTCTGTTTAGGAGGGTTTTTAAAGCATTTAATACAAGAAGCTATTAGAAGGTAGCAAATGAATGCTGAGTGTTCTCACTGTGTAAGAAGTGTCATTTTCCCCTCCTGGAAGTTTACATACAAGGGAATTTAAGTCCAGTTTATAGATAGGTTTTGCAAAGATAACCTTGCATTATCTGGTGTGAGTGAGAGAGACTTGCAAGAACAACAGTTAAAGTCATTAAAGGCCTCACTGAAAAAGAAGTTCAAAAGATGATAAAGCCCAACTGGATACATTTCAACCAGCTGGATTTCAGTAATTGAATGAACATAGTTGAACAAGTAGTTAGAGATGAAAAGAGTGTAGAGAATAAAAATGGAGACAATGAAAAATTCATGTCACAACGGTCCAGTCTTTTTCTCATTTGGACAGGACTCAGTAGATGACTTGGAGGATTGCCTGTGTCTTTGATATCCTCATATTAAGTGATATGCTCATATGATAACAATGAAGAGTATGTTTTTAGCACAATTCATTATCAATAGCATGTTTTTTATTGCCTTGAAACATTTCAATCCCATTTTTATCCAGTAAAAAGAAATGCTTCAAAAGATATAAATAGCATTAGTGTCACATCTGCAAGTAAATGCACTTGATTTAGAGATTATATTGAGTAATTGCAAGTTTAAAAGTGTTCATTCAGAGAGGAAATAACATCGTCCAAGAATGAAAATGGTGCTTTTGGACCCTACTGTTCAGGACTTCCTATTTTGCAGGTCAGCTGCTGTTGATGCATGCTGAGCAGGCTGTAGTCAAGGTTGTCCTTCCTATAAGGGTTATCTTTGGGTCAGGTTTTCATTTTAGAACAGAAACTCCAAATATATCAAAATAGACTAAAGACAGCCAAAATCCTCTCATTTTCAAAGCAAGGACCTCAAAAAGGTACCTGTGGCTTGAATGAGCGTTTTGAGACAACTTTAAGTATGTGAAGTGTAGATAACATTCAGAAAAAATCTGAACCAAGCTCTGAAAAGGGTTGAGCTTAGAGAGGGAACATTCTAAAATCTATTTCACCCTTAGGACTTCTGTTTGCTTGCTGCTTGCTTTTTCTGAAGAATCTCCCCTCAGACTTGCTGGTTTGTTCCTCTGCCTTGTATTTCATGTATCTGATAGAGTTCAACTCAGATCAAAGGATGGGGTTGCAAATGAAGAAGCTTTGTTTAACATTTATTTTTAATCAGCCACTGTAAATAAGATCATGAAAAGAATACTCAGAAAAAATGTTTAGATTTTTCTTCGAGTTTAGGTGCACCTTCATTCTTTCTCTAAAAGAACTACCAGTCTTTTCTTACTCTTTCACACAGACTTCTTGACATAGTTGCTACTTTGATCAATTCTCATCCTCCTGAGGTGTTTCATTTAGAATTACATAATTAATATCTAAAAGTGGCCTAAATGAGGGTCCAGCTTTTGGATTTATTTATGCTGGTGAAATTGCACTTCAGGAATAAACAGCTGCTTCCTACTTAGCTAGATGGGAAATGTAGGGCTGGGGTATCACTGTTGAAGCACAGTCTTGGTCATATTTACTTATTGTTATTATTTACTTATCAAGACTTTCCTCATCTATTTTAATTCAGGTTTTTTCATGGTCACTCAAAACCTGAAGTGCCAAATCATGACTTGGTCACACAATCCAGTACTTTGGCAAGAAAACAGCTGCAACAGCTGTTAGAATTCTCAGCTCAAAAGAATTCTCAAAATCAAAGAGCAATGGTAAAGACAGAAGAGAACTTGTATTCCAAGCCTCAAAACATAGATACATCACAACTGTCTTCTCTTAAGGACATCCTGTGTTTTCAGAGTGCTTGCACAATACAGCAACACCATCTTTCACTGGGGAGAAAAAGGATTCTGTATGCCACTGGTACTGAGAGCCCTGAGAGCAATACATTTCTATCACAAGAAACATTTGATAAGATAAATGACCTAGCTTGGTCTATTTAAATTTTACAATCATGAGTACTGGGAACCGCACTTTTTACATTTAGAGGTAGGGCCAGGGGGAGAACACAGATAACATGGTTTGCCTAATACATAACATGACAGATTTTGGACCCAGTTAGGCTCACAATGATAAATCTTCCAGGGTCAGTTTAAGATATGTCTCTGTTCTCCACCTCACCTTCTGATGGAGGTTACTGAACTTGAAGCAGGAAAAGCGGGATGAGGATCATGTGTCTTATCTCCCAGTGCAAAACAAATTTCATGGTCTGGGAGGCAGAGATTCAGCCACACAGTCCCTTCAGCTGCCTTTGCACTGGGAACAATAATGGTCATGAGCTCAGAAATGCTAGTCAGGAGCACTGCCTTCTTAAATCAACTCAGGAAGTTATACTAAATTCAAGGGCATTGAAACTTCCTCTGGGAGCAGTATATTTTACGTGAGTCGCCTATTATACGTGCTGTGACAATGGTGAATACTACTGGAATAAAAAAAATGTGGAGTAAGAGGAGGGTTGAACAAAAACTTCTGCCCAACCCCATGCAGTGCTCTTGACTGACACCACACCTGCACTGGGTATAATGAGATGGTATGGTGCAGCATCTCTCTCAAAAATGCTACCCATAGACTTCAGCTTTGCCCAAGTAAGGAACTTGAATGACACCAGCTTGATTTATTAAGCCAGTAGTAAGCTGCTAGTTTTATTGTGGGACACTGGGTGCCCACCACCAAAGAAATTAATGTGAGTTTCTCTCTCCTCTTCTGAAAATGGCCTGAAGACCAAGCAGTATGCAAAGAATCAATTTTCCCACCACTAATTTGTGTAAAGGTCATTTAGAATAAACTGTTTCAATGTCTTGACACTCCAATTATCTGCTAAGATCTCCCTTAATATAAAGAGTTTAAATAGACAAAGCAGAAAATTCTGCTTTCATTACATGAAATCAAATGTTTTGTGATACTGCTTTGAATACAACTAGTGAGAGGAGCAGAGAGTAAAATCAGCTGAAAAGCAATGGCTTCATTTAAGGACAGCTTCATCTCAGCTTTTTAGTGTTTCCCTTCTTTCCACTTCAAAAGAAATACACACAAAAAAAGAGCAAATTTTCACATCTGTTAAATTGCAAGTGGGTTTGTTTCTGTGCAAAATGTCTGTACTGTACACATGGTAGTACAGTACATGATTTCTAAATACAATTACATCGTCATTAGGTGTTTTTGTTGGCATGAGTCCTGTGGAGAGTTCATAGAGCTCTGATCTGGTCCTGATACAAGAATACAAGTTTTCAGGAGACTGCATCATTTGTTCCTGGCAAGAGAAGTCATGCCTTTTGGTTTGAAGAAGAGTTCTGTTAGCTCACTCTGTTAGTTGTGGAGTACAGAGCAAATTCTGCTAAACTCTCCTCAGATGTCAGCTAATTTTCCCTCCTTTGATTTCAGTGAAGTCATATCCATTTTATACTACTGCAAGTCCAGAATTAGGATATCTTGGTATTGCACCTGTTATTCTGCTTTATTATTATATTTATATTATTCTATTTACAGAATCCTTATGAGATGTGAATCATGGAGTTATGTTGATATAGGAGAGATGGCACAGGCAGGCACAGAGCCCACAAATTATAGTGTTTTCTGCCCTTTCAGTGAGGGCTGATCTTGAGTGTAAAGCCATGACAACTGTATAAACCAACTGCAACTCATGGCAGTGATTGTTATTTAGTTATTGTAGTAATACTTTCAGTCAAAGAATGATTCTGCATCTGACCACCAATTAGCAAGGGGTGGGGTACCCAGGTGGAAAACGAAGAGAATGCAATCTTTGCAATGAATTCATCATAAGACACCCCATAGATTTCCTTGAAAAGAACATTTAGGAGGTAGAAAAGAGGACTGCACAGTACATTGTGTGTGAGAAATTTAGTATTTCCCCTAAAACTATATACTCCTTTGTCTACTACTTATAAAGATTAGATAATTCCTAGTAAGGAGATGCTGCACTGATACAGGTAGAAACTCTTTTCCATTTCTGGTTGTCTGAATTCACAGTGGTAGGTATGTTATCCCTGCAGAAGAAACTATGATGTCACTCATTTTTACAACTCTGTTCTGGAAAAAATAGCTGCTTAACCTGTAAGAACACAGAAGCATTTCATCTAAACCACACTGACAGTCCTACTGCAGTTACATCTTCATCACCTCTGCCTGGTTCTTAGTGGAAAAAAAAAAGCTCGATGTCTCTCCTCCTGGACACATTGCATAACATGTTTATGTTCTGGGTTACATGCACTCTGGATCATAAGAAGATAATTAACACTTTCAAGCATTTTTAGTGTGTTACATGGATATAGAATTTGCTTGCCACACAAAGCTGTAAATATATAATTTTTGAAAAACCTTAGAATAAGCCAATGACAGGAGCTATTATAGTGGCAATAAGGGGTTTGGAGTGTTTTTGGTTGGTTGGTTTATGCAAAGGACTTTTTTGGATATTTTTAATTCATAGTTTCATTCAATATGTTATGTGCAACAAAGTTGGGTATCATGCATGGCTGGGATTGAGCAGGAAAAAAAGGACCTGGTTTTTCCAGCATTCACTGCTGTTGGATGAGTGTGTGAACAGAAAATAATGAAAAAGTATTTCTTTGCTATTTAAGCTTTATCCTGTAAGACTCTGGATGGTTCTTTTCAGTTTTTCTCTGCAAGTCATGTTTACCTCAATTTTTAACAGGGCAAAGCACAGTCTCTTGGAAATAAAATGCACAAGAAACACATGCATTGGAAGATGCTGTAAATATGATATTTTGCAACTGATTATTGTCCTCAATACACTGTGATTAAGAAATCTGTCTTTCCATTTTGGAAACTTTTGCGAACTGTGACCTCCCCAATTCTGAGTAGTGCATTTAAAGGGTGTTAAAAGACTCCAAGCTACACACTTCAAAGTTGTACTGAGGGGCAAGGGCTGTACAAGTGCTTACACTCCTCATCATGATCAGAAGACTGTCCACACAGCTGCCAACCTTGTGATAGCCAGCTTGGAAGCCTGACCTCCATGGCTGTCCTGGAGCCAGAAATCATTGATATCCCTAGCCAATTGCTGTGGCCCTAGGGAGGATTTGTAGGAAGCCTGTATTGGATTCATCGAAAATTTGCAAATCATGGATGTTTTGAGAGAAATAGTATGCATTTGCCCAGCTGATTCCACTTCATGAGTCTATTTTGCTAATTTTTAGATTTTTTTCCTGGAATTCCTAATGTACCTTACAAGTTCAACAGGAGGACTGAGAAATGCCAGCAGCTCCCTTTCCAGTTTCCACCCACAGGTGGCCCCTGCTATGCTAGCTGTGTGCAGATTGCTGTCTGTCGTGATGAGGTTGTGAAAGTGCAGCATTTCCATTTCCATTGGTTCTGCACCTCCTCATGGTTGAGCTCCTTAATATTAATTCTCTAAAATAATTAAAAAGATGTTTTCAGGGATATTTTCTGGTTCTCTTGTTCCCAGCAGGTCCCCTTATTTAAAGGTGCCTGGTGTAAGTCTTCGGGGGTTGTGGCACAAACTAAGGATTATTTCATAGCACTGGATACATGGCAGTCAGAGAAAGGGAGTTCTGAAAAGCCAAATCATTTTCTGAGTAACTTGAACTCATGTCTTCTTACAGTCTGACTGGCAGACATAGTCCTGGGCCTTTAAAAATGTCAAAGCATTGTCAGTCAGGCTTTAATGGCAGAGAAGGAGAGTAGAGTTGTTTATTTTTAGTTCAAATCCAGCAGGTTTCTGTAGAAGCCACAAGAGGAGCTTTGATTTTTTTTTTTCTAAATTATTCTCAGTTTGAAACTGCTTGCACTTTATTATAGTGCTGTTTTTTGAAATAATAGTTAATCATTAATCAGAACTCCTTGCAGCAACCAGTTTTGTGTAGCTTCCACAAACAGGGATTTTTAACATTTTAGTCAGTTTCTAATCTAATTTCCACATCCTGTTTTTCTGTTGCACTTATCTGCTCCAGTACAATTGTTCAAGGAAATTTCATAATCATTAACTATCTGCATTTCCATGATGACTCTTCTTTCCTAGAAATTGAAAGAGGACCACAAAACCTGTTCAGTGCTGGAGAGTCCTCATTTTCTTTTGGCTACAGAAAATTGTGTAGAAACATAAATCCTTGCACTGGTATGTACACCCTGGACAGAAAGCAACAGTGTCAGTGCATCCCCAGCTTATCCCTGATTTCATTGTCACCTGCTTTTGTATCTGCTACCAAAATGGAGTCAGACACACTTTAAGATTACCTCAGACTGATGTGACATGCCATTCATATCACATTGTCATGTCAGGGGTGGTGTCTCATATGATAAGAAAATATCAGGTAATGTTGCTTGGCAGCTGTAAGATTTCCTGCGTTTAAGAGCTGCCATCCAAGTCTGTTTTACAAAAAGCAAAGTATTGCCTTTGAATCCTCCTCAAGTAGTGTTATTCACAAGAGTCAGCAAAGCCATGGAAAATTTATTTTCACATCATCACCACTCTTTATTTGTTTTTATCTCTCACCGGCCTCCTTCATGCTTTCCATTGATGCTCTTGTTTCTGATTCAGGCATATTAGGCATATGAAAAGGTTGCACTGCAAAACTCACAGGAAATTCCTCTATCACCTGTCCATAAAACTGATGAGGATAAAGAGTTATGACATTTTGCTTCTGATTTATTGCAGGAATAAATAATTTCCCCCTTTAAGTTCTCACCACGAAGAAAATCCTACTTGTTTATTATGATACTTATGTTATTTGCTGTTTGTGCCAAGGCTTTCTCTAAAGCAGTGTATAAAGATATATATAGCATTTATGAATTATGAGAGGCAGAAATTTTTGGTAATTCTTACAACTGACAAAAGAGTATTAGATCTCAAACAGTAATTGAAATAAATACATTAATATTTAATTTAACATATGAAAGGCCACCTGGTTCCTGTTCCTGAAGTAATAGGAGCACTTGGATTACATTTAGGCTTTTGTTTAAAAGGTTTGTAAACTAAGTAATGGAGATATTTTATGATTAGCTATCCTTACACAACATTTATGAAGTCAGACTTGTTTTCCAAGACAGTTTCAGTGTTAATCTTTAACAACTCTGTAATTCAGATAGAGATGTAATGTTAAGCAATAGAATAAAAGTACTGAGGATATTTTTAAGTACCTAACTGATATTTATCAATGAACATTAGGAATTATCTAGTTCAAAATTTTCAACTGAGATTTCTGTATATCATCTTATCTTGTATCCAAATATCTAGAAAAAAAGTAATTTTTAAGTTCCAGATTTGGAAAGGTTTTGGTTTTGCTTGAAGGCCTATGAAATAAATGGAGCTTACAGGCATTAAGCAGGCATATATCACTGATTTTACTGAGAGTGATATTTTCTATAATATTTCCCATTTGGTTCTTCAAGGAGTGAACAAATTTTTTAAAAAGACATTTGACTGGACTCTTTATCCTAAAGTTTATAGTTGAAGGATGGCTTTTGAGAGATTCTATATCCTCAAATGAATACATTGGAAATTATGTAAAATTTATAAATTAGAGTGAACCTCATGGTTCCAGTTTCTGAAGCTGTTCTCAATGTATAAAAACAGAAATCGTAATCATATCAAAAGTCAGTTTGAACAAATGAAGCCTGCAGACTTTCAAGTAGCATTTTTCCAGTTGACTAGTCTCTCCATTCAAGAGTAAACAGAAACAAATGTGTTATTTAAAACAGAATAATTTAGAAAAATAATCAACAGTGTTGGATAATTTTTTTTCACTTCATAAACTTCAAATTGGTGTATTTTAACAGAAGATTTCTCTGTTATGCTTCTTACAATGAGTTTAAAATTAACTAATAAAACAAAGAATATCTCCTGAAAAATTCATTGCTTTTGTTCCCTGCTGTTATAATAGCTATTATTCAAATAACTAGTCTAAGTAGGGTCTGCCTGTTAGCACATGGCAGTTTTTGCATAAAAGTGATTGCATATCTTACAGTTTGTATTTTGTTCTCAGGATGACTGGAGGTTTTTCTACATTTCCTGCTAATCTGAGAGAAGTGCAAGGCTGGATTTGCAGTATTTAGTAGCGACCAAAGCACTGGGAACAAATTAGAAGGACAGCACATCTTAAAAATAGGACCTGTCATTCTTAATCTTCCATCCAGAAATTATCTCCTTTATTTGATCTAGACAAAATGTTTTCTACTTTTCCTGAGTGCACCTTGTATTTATCAATTTTGGATACCTTAGAGAGTCTTCTTTAATAGTAATGCAAGGAGATCCACGGGTATAATTGACATTTAACCAGATTTGTTCTCTGGAGAAATAGGGTACAGCTTCTCTACAAAAGTGGCAGATGGGGGTAGAAGTGTGGGTCATTCCTGAGTTCCAAGTGATCATCTTCTTAGAGCTAGAAAACCTTTATGTGTGGTGTTGCTATTCAAGAGCGGACAGGTTTTGTTATTTACATTATCAATGACTTTTAAAGGGTTTTTTGCTGGCTTTTTTATTTGGTTGGGTTTGGTTGTTTTGGTGGGTTTTTTTTCATCCAGATTTGCAGTGATTGAAACACAATTTGAAATGTCCCCAAGGATTTTGTGTATGGACTCTCCTCAGCTGAAAACAAGTTAGAGTAGTCTCTGTGGCCAAGGCATAGAACCAATCTGTTTGTTTCAAAGAACCTAAGTTTGTTCTTTCCACAACTTTTGATACAGGTCAGTGATTCCATTAATGTCACCTGATAAGCAAACCATGGCCTTTATAAATTAATGATCACATGCCCTTGGAAACCTAGCCCTTGTTTTAATTTAAAACAGAAGTTCTTTAATTCTGGGAGGTTTTTTCCCCCCTATTTGGAAGCAGTCAACTGTGTATTATCTTTCTGCCATAGCAGTTCCTGAATATGCCCTGAAAAAAATCAAAGTCCTCTTTTAATTCCTGCATATGATACACTTAATAATTTTACTGTGATTTGTTGGATGGAAACATGGTATAAATATAATATACCATATATTATTCCCCAAACAGATAAAAGCTGACACATAAGGAAACAGAGCCTTTAGAATGGCAGTTCTGGTATTAAACAGTGAAACTATCACTTCTTCCCTATTGTTCCCCATGTTTTATCCTGAATATTGATAGGATTGACAGACACAGCTACTTAATAGAATGTAAATATGGAGTTTTTACTATTTTTGCATTATAGAAAAAAACCAGTATCAATAATAATAATTGAAAGTGGCTTGTTCCTTTCAGAACTAGAAGCTTTTCTAACATCTCTCAAAGCATCAGTCTACCAGTGTGCTTGAGGCACACACAGAGGCATGCAGCCCCTGTGACTTTTGCCGGTACTTAAAAATGTCAGCCTCACTAGGCTTATCTATTCTTAAAGAAGAAACACTACAAAGCTGCTTTAAAGGGAAAACTTGAGTTATAATGTGTGAATTCATTTAGCAAATCTACAACCTCAAATCCTTAGTGATTATGGGGAATTAATTTTCATTAGATCTGTCCTCTGTATAAAGAGAAAGTTAAGACATCCAATAGATTGTGGTGTGAAAGTGAGGTTAATGTTTCCAACAGGAAACACCAGGCACAGGGATTGTTCCATTCCTACCATGTAGGAAGTCAGTCAGACTCTATTTCATGCATACGTATTTCATGCATGTAGTGTACAATGCACTGTCCCACACCTGAAATTTGGGCTGATTTGGGTACAGCTTATGAATAGAGGAGTCAAATTCAGCTTTTTGGTTCAAACCATAAGACTGTTGAACTCCAAAGGAGTCAAAGGTATAATGGATGAGTGCAACATAACACTGAGGCACACTGAGTGCCCTGAGCTTACTCTGAACTGAGCTTCCTCTAGGAGACTGGCCATCTCCCACCTGGGATTCCTAGTCCGTTTTACACATCAACAAAAAGAATTGTCAAGATAAGAAGCACCACTTTAGCTGAGAAATTGCCAAGGACACTAAAATCCAGTACATTCAGATTAATCCTAACCTCTTGGGATTGTACTTTGGGAGGCAGATGTGCTACTTTAATCTTCCCTGAAGTGGGAGCTTTTGAATTTGAATTTTTCTTTCAGTTAGTGAGGGGGCTAGGAATATTGTTCTTGATTCTGACTTGGTACACAATTTTGAGGACATTGGAAAGTCTCTGTAAAGCCCAACCCCTGTCTCTCTCCATCTCAGTTGGGGTTTTGTCCCAGGGCCTGTGGCTATTTCTGGGTATTCCTCACCTAGACCTTAGGGCTGGTAAGAGATGTAATAGTGTGATTCTTTACTGGCTGTATGCTCTTCTGCTCAGCATGATTTCCCAAAGAGGAACAGTACTGTGCACTTAGCATGAATCTGGTAGCTTTTTCTGGCTGCAGCATTTGATATCCTGAACAATTCTAAATATGGCTTCAGTCGCATTCATTTTGCTGATTTTGTGGATAAATGAGCATCGCAGGACCTGAAGTTCCTAGCTTGAAGTAATGAATAATGTTCTATTATATATTACTAGGCTCATTAAAAAAATAATAATAAAAAATTTATATATATATATATTAACCCCTTCACTGCTCTGAGAATGGAGAAAACCTGAGAATGAAATGGTGGAATTGAGCCTCATGCTTTTCAGGGTAGTCCTAATTACTGAGCAGGCTTTCCAATCCTTCATTATATCTGTATTTATTTATGCTTCACAATGTTTTATTAAAAACTTGAAGGGTATTCAGGTCAGACTCATGACAGAAATCTGCTCTGTAGGCAAGGAAAACAGCTGTACTATGGAAGGCCAGCCTTGTAGCCTGGGTTGAACAGGCAGGGTAAGAAAGATGCACAACCAAGTGTGTACAAGTATCTCACAACTGCTGAACCTGACTGCAGACTTAAAAATGGTCAAGTCCCATACCAAAGCATTAAGGTGCAGAATATTTCTTCTTACCAAGCAGCTGGGTCCTTATTACAGCCATGCTACTCATCACACCTAATCCTGTGATGTCCAGAGTCCTCCTAGATCTCACTGAAACTGAGCTTTGCATACCTCGTGCACTGGGGCCTATACATAGATGCTTTCAGACTGTACAGGTAAGTTCAAAATTGAGCAATTTCCTGTGTAAGGCATTGATGAGACAATAGATCCCTTTATGAGACTCTGTTTGACTACAGAAATGAGCAATTGTTCAGATTATATTTAATAAATCCCTCAGCACTCTGTTAAAAGGACCTATGTTTAGCTGAAGTCCTGGCATGAATGTACTTCCAGAGGTTTAATGACCTTTCACTTTTCGAGGTGTTCTTTATTTAAACTAATGAAAATGAGCTCCACTTAAAAGGCTTTTAAATGCTGATTAAAAATTAAATCAGCTGTTCATTATCCCCAGGTGGCCTTGTTCTAAGAGCAGTAATTCAGAGAGAGTCAAACAAGGAGTCTTTTTTAATGTAGCTAGATCTTGAGTTGGGAGAACTTTATTAGAGCTGTTTATGAATCATCACCAGCCTTTCAACTTACAAAGAAACTGGATTTGTAAACACACAACTTCCCCCTTCAATTTCTGTCCCATTTTTTTAGAAATAAGGAAGAAAATCAAGCACATTTCTAAAGATTCCATTTGGCATGTCTAGAAGAAATATAAATAGCTGCAGTCTTTTCAAACAAACCAAATATTGACATAGTCAGTGCCATCACATTAATAATATTAGTATAAACTGAAATATTAGCTATAGAATGTCTTACTTTACCTATTTGCTAGATTTTTTTCCAGGGTTGGAAAAGTTTCAGAAACATTTACAACACAAATGAACAATAAAACCTCAGTGGATTAGCTTTCTTTGGTTGGGTGGTGTTGTTTGGTTTTTGGTTTTGGTGGGTTTGGGGTTCTTTTCCACTATGGCTGCTGAGAGCACTGATGTAGGATTTAAGTAGTTAAACATTATTTAAAATGCTGGGAGAACAAAGTTTTCAAGTTTATAAAGGATAACTTATCTGAGAAGCAGGAACACTCACTGCTTGAACACTGAGATAGTTTTACGGAACTTTTCCTGTGCTTTTCAGTTACAAAATTTCACTTTAGATAAAGGAACTTCCTGATCTTGGAAGGCAAGCTTAACTAGTAAGAGGTACACTTGGACAGTGCAAAATATTTGTGATCACTTTGAGAAAAGATAAGATGGCACATTTTTGAGAACATTTAGATAAAATAAGAAAGAAAATACTGTTATTCCATGAAAACCTCTGTGTTTCACCACAGATAACAGTTTCCTTGTTGGTTTTTATACTGGATATGACTCTTTGCTCATTATTACTTGTGGCAAAATGAATGCCCAAAGGTTGCTGGGTGAAATATGTTGTAGAATATTAGGGGAACTATGCAGCATTGTTACTTTGGTCCTGCTGCAGCTGGACAGATGGAAAAAACAAGCCCTTGTTGGCTGAAGTGTTTAAAATTACTTTTCTTGAACAGATTATGGCCTTGAATCCTGTGTCTATCTACAGTTATCTATTCACTCCTCTTTACTGTGGCTGCTCTGGGGATGCACCGGCAGCACATCCTTATATTCACATATTGCTGGAAAAGCCTAGCAGGGCTGGACAAGGCTGTGTATCCCAAAGAGCTGTAAGGAAAGCTGGCTCAGTGCTAGCAGCACTTCTCTGACCCCCACTCGTGTGTGCTTTGTCTGGCAAAACTTGTAGGTGCCCAGGACGCTGTTGTTCCCAGGCTTATGAGCAGAGGTGGATGAGACTGCTCAGGGATGTTATGAAGACAGGGCTGCAGAGACATGAAGGTGTCCTGCCAGCCTGGGCGGGGGTTATGCACTCAGAGTCACGCGCCTCTTACCTCCTGACTTTCTAATGGCTTCTGGAATTGGGCACATGACACCAGGGAATGCAGCCTGTGTGTCTGAGGTAATGAGCAAACATCCCTAAATAGGATGCCTGGCTAGAGAAGTATTCAGACTTTGGTCAGTGAAACACTAATGTCCCCTCCAGCTCCCCCAGGTTAAAAGAAGTTTATTTTTTTTCTGCCCTTATTGGAGAAAGAATAATAATTTAATTGTAGAGTAAGATTCCACTTTAAATGTCAGATTCTAGGAATCCTTTCTACTTCAATGCTAATGCAGAGCAGACTGTAATGTAGTGGTAAGTGCATGTCTAAAACAATGAGAACACTGATGTTTTGAGGAATGTCCTTGGCTGATAGCTGTATTTAATTGTCCAAAGTAATTGGAAAAAAGTTATTTTCTAAGGTAATTAGATTTTTCCTAAAATCTCCTACTGTTTTACTGCTGAGGAATCTTCACTATGACTATGGAGAAAATGTATTTGTAGAAAATACAGTGTTTTGAATGGAGAAAGCAAAAAATTATATATATGGAAAGGGTATTAAAACCTATATGGACAGCATAACCCAAGCTGCCTGCTGTATTGGTATACTAGTATTGCATGCAGTGTTGCAGTGTATTAGTATTGCACGCAGCAGAGCTGGGATTCCATTCTTCTACCTGTCATGTATGATTATTTTTTAGCACAAGGCTAGGAGCCTATATGAAAAGCCATGCCTTTTGGGAAAAACATAGAGAAATGGCAGATATGCAAACACCAATAAATAAAGAGCAGAGCATAGATGTTTCACCTTGAAATTCCCTTCCTCCTTCCTGACTGTTTCTGGTTTCAGAAAACCCTGTAGGTGTTTCATTTTTTGGTGGGTGGTTTTTTTGTTTTGTTTTGTTTTGTTTGTTTTCGGTTTTTTGTTGGTTTTTTTGGTGTTGTGGTTTTTTGGGGTTTTTTTTGGTTGGTTCTTTGTTGTTTTTTTTTTTTGTTTTTTTTTTTTTTTTTTTTTTGTGGGTTTTTTTTTTTTCCTATTTATTTTGAGTGGCTGTAAGAAATTGTCACTTTATGTGCAAAGAAATTATCACTTTCTGTTCAGCTTTATATGCTCTCTACCTCCCCTGCAAACAAAATTATTACTTTCCAGGGGAAGGAATATCTCTATGGAGAGGTCAGATCTGTGTGAGCAGAGGAAAGAGATTTAACAAGCTCAAAAAGACTGAGAATGAGAATATATTACTGCAAAGACGTTTGTTTCGCACAGCACATCTCTAATCACACATCAAAGGTGTGATGTTCCTTTCCACCAGCAGCTTTGGTACTTTTTCACAATTGGAGGGCACTGTGGTTCTCATTATTAGCAAAAGTTTATAAATTCTCCAGTATGGATGGACTTACCCCTCCAAAAATATTTTTCCCCCCCAGTCGTCAAGACTCTTGTAATTACTTCCTGTGTGTATTCTTAACTTTCCTGCATGAGAGCACTGCTAAATGAAAACCTTTCCTGGCCCCTGGGCTAGATCCAAAGGTCTTGTGTTTTCAAGTGCTCATTGTTACTGTGTCCTGCTCTAATGTGCCTTGTTTACTTATGGGAATAAATCACTGGCTCATGTGAAGCATGTCAGCTCTCCAGATGATCTATCAGGGCAGTTAAGAGCTGCTCGTATTTCAGTTCACTGTACTCTTAACATAAATAGAGCATTCTCAGTCTCATTTAGATGCCAGAAACTACCTAGTAAAAATAGCACAAAACTTTGTTTAGATTTATTCGTCCTCCTCTACAGAGTAAATTAATGTAGTTGGAATGTGGGGCTGCAAAGAAAGTTTAAGCTGAGCTGGCATATTTACCTGGAAAATTGTTCCAGACTAGGAGGTATCAGGCCAGTTTCAGCAGCTCTGTTGACACATAGCAACATGTTTAGTGGCTGTGACTTTACTGCTTTCAAGTGAACATCCCCTGTATATTTAGCCTAAAATGTGAGGCCACACCCTCCATAAACTTCGAATATTTTCTTGCTTCCTTCTGTTCTTTTGAGTGTATTCAGTGCTTATTTTGGAGTAGTTCTTAAATGGAAACAGTTTCATTTCAAAGCACATTCTTAATCTATGGGTTATATCTTCCTTTAAACAATGTCAACATTCTGCAACGTGAAAAAATAATTACACTTGAAAAGCTGATGCAATAATTAGATGCTTGAATAATTACTTAGTTACAGTGTCTAAAAGAAGACACAGATGTAATCCTAGTCAAGCCTTCTGATTTTACTCTTCATGCTATTGAAGTAAGCTTTACTGAACAAGAAGAATCTGAGGTGTCTGAAGGTCTTTGCATGTGTGCTATGAAATAAATGAAGCTATCAGTCAAATAAAATGTAGCCATCTTTCAAATACTCTCAAAGAACATTCTTTTTCCAAGAGGTTTATTACTACTGCATAAGGAGTAGTGAATTGGGCATTGTTACTGGTATTGGGAAAAGTAATAAAGAATCATTGCCAGTGGTTTTATAATAAAATCTTAAGGAAAATTAATTATTTTGGGCAGCCCTTAAGTTTAACTTTATTTAGCAGCAAGAAAAATGCATGTCAGGAGAGGACATCCCTATTCTCCTTTCTAATTCATCTAAGAGTCAGGAATCTTTTGAGGAATGCCACAAACACAAGTGCTATTCTAAAGTGCTAGAATGTACATTTACAGCTCTGATTTTGCTGAAAGGTGTGTAAAACCTTACATACTGGAATTCTGTGTGCCTGAGTAGGCTTCAGCAGAAAAATTATTGTTTCCATTTTGACTTAATCTCAGATGATTGCCTTTGAATCAGTCTGTCTTACATGCCAGAATAAGAAAAATAGGTTAACTTTGCCAGAACTACCTATTGTGCCAAATCAGTGACATTTTGTTTATTTTGCCATTCCCAGCATGGAGGATAAAGGCTTTATTATGGAAGCTGTTGTTGGTGTTTAAAAAAAAATTACCCTGAGAGCACAGAGAGGATGTTGTGATGAAACTCCCCAAGTGAAGGTGTGAGTACTTGTGCCTGGAAGAACTGAAAAATGGTATTTGAAATAGGTCAGACTATTTATATAACTGTAGGCAAACACACCCTCAAGTTTTCCTTTGGGAAACCACAGAAAACTCTATCTTGTTGCTGTGGAATAGCTTTAGTCTCATAAAGTAATTATGAAGTCAAACTCAGGACACTGAAAGCAAAGAGGTTGTGGGAGGAAGCTGCAAGCTTCATTCTGCAGGCAGAAACAGGGAAAACATAGTGTTGATGCAACTGCTGGCAGCCCTTAGGCCACAGAGTCAGACTAAAACTTGTCTGAAGTAACTTTGCCATAGCCATACCATGGTCATCAAGTCTTCAGTACTGCTTTGTTCTTGCCTTCTTGCCTGATTTGAGATACTCCTGTCTGGATTCAAAGAGGCTGACAGAGATGTGTCTCCTTAGCTGAACATTTTAAAACCAGTCTGGAGTGCTCCTGCAAGCTCCAGTGAGCAGCTTGCTGTCTCCTTTGGTTTCTCCTGTCTCTATGTGATCAATCAGAATTGAGGAAAGCTTTAGAAAATAATTCTTTCTATCTATCTATCTATCTATCTATCTATCTATCTATCTATCTATCTCTGGTACTGCAGGAATGTTTCTCCAGTGCTTGGAAGGGAATGCCCAGCCTAGGTCTTCCTTGAGCGGATTCCCAACATGTTAGAAAGAGAGCTAATGGACTCCAACAAATTCGCTGTTTGATTTCAGCTTATGCTACAAAACCTGTACTTGTTTCTACAAGCTCATGGACTTCTGAATCTCATTCAGAGATTGGCTTGTTTTCTGTCGTGTTTGCTACTCAGCCAGTGTCAAAATAATTTTTTAATACTGCTGTAGAGGCATCTATAAATTACCTGCAAATGAAGAAGAATGAATCACTAAATAATATTCTTTCATTCATCAATCTAGTCATAGGGTCAGAAGATGTATTGTTGGTATCTTAGGGATTGTCAAGGAGTTACTTTCATAAAAAAATTCCTGTCACACATCAAATATAAGAATATGATGTGTGTCTGTACAAATGCAATATGAGGTATTGTTACAAGGGAGGAACAAAAAAATCATATGGACTTAAGTAATCACTTGAAGACTCTTACTCATTTTGCTGCTCATTCAGAACAAACCAAGCAAACATATGGAGAATGAGCTAGCCTTAAGGATTGCTCAAGGGTGTCTGAAACCTCATAAAAGGGGGACGATTTACAGTAATGAAGCATTTTTTTAAGTTATTTTTCCTCCCTCTATATAAACTTGGAGATGTGTTGGCAGCTCAGATATGATCAACAAGACTTTTCACACTACTTTCTCCATAACACTCTAAGGCCAATATCCCATTTCAGTTTTCTGCTACATAGTTTGCCTTTATAAATTAGGTGCATATCTTTAGGATTAAATCCCTGAGCTTATCTCCTCTTTTGGAAACATCTCCTCTTTTGACAACTACAGCAGCTGATGCTCTTCTCTTTTTTAGCCGACTTGCACATTCAGGCCAAGAAAGCCAAAGGCATAAAGGAATGTGAATATTTATTTGCCTTACCTTGAAAAGACCACTGGTAATCTGCAATTCAAGGCTTGCAACTGAGGTTTATCCAACAGTTCCGATGCAGGAAGAATTGATTTCATGGCAGAAGAAGACAGATGTTAATTAATGTCACATTATTTCCTGATATTATTTTTAACAATCACCCTTGAATGTTCAAACATTCTTGAGAGTATTCTTTAGGCATGAAAGACCTGCAATATGAAAGAAAGAATCTCATGTTCTCAAAATCTCATGGTAATATATGAGCCCTGCAATTGTGACATTTAAAAGTAGTTTCTAAGTAGTGCTGAACACACTTTGTGTTAAATGTTTTAGCTGAAATTTATTACACTAAATTTATGACCTCTTAAACATGATGTAAAAGTCTAGGCCCACATAATTAGAAAGGCAGAGTGTTAATGCTCACATATTTAAAAAAACATCTGTACCTAAGTGTGGTAAAATAGCATTAGGTTAATGTCTTGGCTGCAGTCTTTCAAGATACTTAATGTTCCCTGCACTCTCTCCCTAATAACAAAATGTAAACCTGTTGTTCAACCAAAGGTTTGTCAAGATGTTGTTTCACAATAATTTCTAACCCTTCACAGGAAGGCAGCATAGTTTTCTAAATCTCCACTGAAAGTTCTTCATGTTGGTCCTTAGTTGCCTGGCCTTCTCTTAAGCTAGATCATTACTTGGTAATGTAGTTCCTTCTTCATTCCCTTATTGGCAGACATTCTGGCCTCAAATGTATTCACTCCTCTCCCTCCTCTGCTGCTGTCTGCAATGAACAAAAATCCATACCGGGGAACCCAGCTGGAAAGGGGAGCCAGCAGAACTCATTCTTGGCTGTGGGGATGATTCTGGATCCCTATGGCTAATGCTTCCCTATGGCTTCCATGCAATTGTGCTGATTTCTAACATCTTCCCTACTCACTCAAGCAGTTAACACATTAGATGTTTATAGAATCATAGAATCATTTAGGTTGGAAAAGATCTTTGAGATCATTTGAGTCCAACCATTAACCCAGCACTACCAAGCCCACTACATGACCCTAAGGTGCTCCATCTTTTTGAATACCTCAAGGGACAGTGACTCAAACACTTCCCTGGGTAACCTATGCCACTGCTTGAGAATCCTTTTCCATGAAGAAATTTTCCCTAATATTCAATCTAAACCTCACCTGGTGCAATTCGAGTCTGCTTCCTCTTGTTCTACTGCTTGTTAATCTTGGGAGAAGAGATTGACCACCACCTGGCTGCATCCTCCTTTCAGGAGAGCAGTAAGGTCCCCTCAAGCCTTCTTTTCTTCAGGCTAAACATCCCCAGCTCCCTCAGTCACTCCTCATCTCATGTGTGCTCCAGACCCTTTCCCAGCTTCATTGCCCTTCTCTGGACACATTCCAGCCCCTCAATGTTTTTCTTGTCTCAGGGGAACACTCAGTGCCCTGGTCCTGCTGGCCACAGTTTCTGATACAGGCCTTCTTGGCCACCTGGGCACACTTTGGCTCATGTTGAGCCACTGTCAACAAGAACCCCCAGGTCTCTTTCTGCCAGGCAGCTTTCCCGCCATTCCTGCCAAGAGCAGGACCTGGCACTTTGACTTGTTGAACCTTGTTCAACTGGCCTTGGCCCATTGATCCAGCCTGCAGAAGATCTCTCTCCAAAACCTTCCTGCACTCCAGCAGATCAACACTCCCTCTCAAGTTGGTGTCATGTGCAAACTCACTGAGGGTGTATTTCACCAGGTCACTCAAGCATGACCTGCCTTTTCTAAACCTATGCTGGCTGGTGGTGTGGCAGGTCACTGACCATTTCCCCTGGGATCATGGAGGCTTCTTTCTGCTCCCAATCCTTCTCTTCCAGCTCAAGAGGCTGGGTACCTGGAGAACAACTGGTCTGACTATTACAGACTGAGGCAAAGATGACATTAATACCTCAGCCTTTTCCTCATCCTTTGCCAATGCTTTCCCCCACATCCAATAAAGGAGGGAGATTCTCAGCCCTCCTTTTTTCGTTGTCTTTTACAGCAGTAGTCAGATTAAGTTCTAGTTGGACTTCATCCCTTCTAATTTTCATTCTACATAACCTCACCACATCCTTGTAGTCCTGAGTGGCCCACCCCTTCTTCCAAAGGTCATAAACTCTCCTTTTTTACCCTGAGTTCCAGCCAAAAATCTCTCTTCAGCCAGTCTTCTTCCCTGACAGCTCATCTTTTGGCACACAGGAATGGCCTGCTTCCACATCTTTGAAATTTCCTTCTTGAAGCACACCCAGCTTTCCTGGATTTCTTACCCCCTCAGGACTGGCTTCCGAGGGATTCTCTCAACCGCTCTCCTAAACTGGTCAAAATCTCCCTTTGGAAGGTGGCAGTTCTGCTGACCCCCCTTCTTATTTCTCCAACAAACAAAAATGTTGGGATCCATTTTGGGATCCCTGTGCCCAAGACAGCCTCTGACCATCAGCTCACCCCCCAGTCCTACTTTGTTACAAACACAGGTCCAACAAGAGCCTTCCCTAGCTGACTCCCTCACCAGATGCATTGGGAAGTTCTCCTCCACACACTCCAGGAACCTTCTAAACTGTTCCCTCTCTGCTGTGTTGTACTTCCAGCAGACATCTGGGAAGTTGAAGCCCTCCAGGAGAGCAAGGGCCATGGATTGTGAGATTTCTCCCAACTGCTCAGAGAACGTTTCATCTGGATCTTCGTCCCGGTTGGGTGGTCTGTAACAGACTGACACCATGATATCTGCCTTGTTGGCCTTCCCCAGTTCTGAACCATAAATGCTCAACCATGTCATCACCACCATTAAGCTCTCAACAAGTGCAACCCTCTCTGACATATAGGGATACCCCCTGCTTACCCATTCTGCAGAGTTATCCTCTATTCTCTCAAATTAATTATTTAAGTTACTGCTTGATGTGAAAGCATAGACTATTACTGTATTGGCAGTGTTAATATTTAATGACCTAAGGCATAGGCAGGAAGAAGGAAATCAATATTTGTGCAGTGTTTTCCATCTCTTTAGAAAGCTACAAAATTTTTGCTCTCTTCTGTGTAACCATGGATGGTACTAATGTTAATTGGAGCGACTATATTTGTTGGGAACTGAAACTGGGCTTTCAAACACATAGTTATTTTTTTCTAGCTGTTCTTACTGGTAGCAGGAAGCCAGAGGCTGCCTGACTTCTGTAACATAAGCACGTTAAAAATGTCAAAAGTCCTCCTTTTCTGAAAAGGGGAAGTTTTTCTCTGAAGAAATTTTCTGGTCTTGATAAACTCTCAAGTTTTTCAGCATTAAAAATCGGGGATCCATTTCTAGTACACACATCTTTCAGGGAAATCAGTTTATAAAGGTACAGAAAGAAAAGGCTGGAAATCCAATAACGTATGGGGAAAACTCTGGGGCTGAAATCAGATGTGTTTATTTTCAGCAACTCAGTAATAATTGGTCTATCTCGAGACAGGTCTACATAGACAAGATGTTCACCTTTTCAGACACTCAATTTTCCAATAATGTAGCTGTTGTACAAGAATTCTCTCTCTCTGTTCTTAAGAATTCAAGAATTCAAGTGTATAGCAAGATGGATATGGAGGAATTTTGTGTTTCCTTCAGTGATGGGGAACTTTGGAGGTTATTTAGAATGAAATTCTGTGAATGTACTGCATTCTAGCTATTAGAATTGGAAACAGATGTTACTGCTTGACAAAGCAGAAATTCAACAAGCTCTTATCTTTGCAGCATGGTTTTGGATGTCTTTGGGCTAGAAACCACCTCCAAAGAAAAAAGAAAATTATTTTTCAGTTTGTATTCCTTGTAAATGATGAGCATAAACCTCAGAACAACTGAGACAATCATCTATCTACTACGCCTTGTGGATTAGCTGTCTGTGTAAGAAAAAAAAATAGATTGTGCACACCTTTCTGCCATGATGCTACAAATATCCATGAGACTGCAACTGATGACAAGACAGAGCAAAGTCTACTTTTTAAAAGGGAACTACAAAGATGTTCATAATCTGAAAAGCTGTCAATTAGGCAGCAGGCTCAAAGGTTTCCGAATTTATTCAAAGTCCTGCAAACTATGAAGTCAACCATTCTGTTAAGCAGGTTTGGATCTGTGTTTGCTGCAATTCACAGCTGGATGACCTACATCTCTCTGCTTATTTAGCAACTAGAAATTTAGCCAAACACCCAGGGATATAGATAATATCTGGGTTCTGGTTTGCTGCACTCTGGGTTTGGGGAATTCTGAATGAGCAGTGGCTTAACCAGGTCATTTGTGGGAAGTCAGCCAGGACCTATGGAAGAGCTGTCCAAGTACTTCTACTGGCCAGATTTATAGACAGCAGCTGGAGTGTGTGTATTGATTTTGTTTTGGTTCATGATGGATCTTTGGAGTGGCAAAAAACTAGTTCATTGTACACCAGTGGTAGATTTATGTCTGAATCAACTGCACTCAGAATGGCACTAATGCATCTTCTAAAACTTGAGGTTTAATATTCCTAATAATTAAAAACAGAAGATGAATTTTGCAAACAAAAAAAATTATTCAGGTCAGTATTAGAGAGTTATGCTTCACAGAAGCAACAGAACTTTTCCTCTGATCAGAGCTGGTAAATTATTCTGAGTACTGCCGCAGTAGAGTTAGGCTGCTACAGTGGAGATGTGGAGCTGGATTATTCTTTTTCTTTTCTGTAGAAAAGCTAATTTGCAAAAAGTTCAATTTTGGGATCATTAAATCTTTGGAATACTGGCAATGTTCGGTGAATGGTTCTGTCTTTTCCTCTCAAAGCTGGAGTGAAAAGTCAAATATCAAAGCAAAATCCTTTAGTGGTCAGAAAAAAATTTCTTCCAAAAGTTTTTCACTTCTCTGTGTAGCTTGTCAAGGATCTGTGTCCACCAGCCTACCAGACATTCTCTGTGGAGAAAGTACCTTTATTTCTCTGTGGAGTGGCTTCTTATGTATTGCTTTGTAGATCTCTGGTAACTTTTAGAACAATTGCTTTGCATCAGTCTCCTCTCAGAGACATCAGCATTTCCCAGCTACGTTGCTCAGGAATCACTTGCAGTTGAAAACTATTAGACCTGTGACATGGGTGTAACGTCTTGCCTGAGGCCTCAGAGAATTCTGAATAGCAGCATATGGGAAACTACTTCTTTTCATTACCCTGAGTCTTGATTAAATTCCAAAGGAACTTTTCACAGTCTCTTAAAATACATCTGGTTTCTTAATTTTGGGTGTCTTACTTTGTTTCTGAGTGCCATGGAATGATTTAAAAATTACCTCCTGGGATTTTCAGCGTGTGATGAGACTGAACTGAATAATTTGTCTTCACACCTATGAAATATTTCTGCTTAAAGAATTGCCTTTATAGAGGTCAAACTTCCACATTAGGTTTCCCCTAGCCCCCAGAAAACCCACAATCTCCTTCACTCTTTGTGACCTACATGTGAAATTTTTCAGTGACTGTCCTGCTGAACTGATTCAAGATGGGGAAACAACAATGCTCAAACTGCTAATCCTTAATCTTCCATCAGGAAACAACTGGAGGAAGGAACCTGAGCACAGTGTATATTAATGGAATTGAAGCTGAGCTGAAGGGAGCTTCTGAGACATGAAACGCACTTTTCTTTAGAGTAATCTTCATTGGTACAGAGGGAGCTTTGTCCTGTTGGCTCTGGGACAACGAGAGAAGACAAATTCTTAGTAAAAAGATTTCTCTGGACAGTGCATATCAGAATAAGGAATAGAAATATGTGTTCAGTGCTGGAGGCATTGGCCCACTGGCACCAAGCAAGTCATCTGAACTTTGAACAGGCAGCAAAACACTGAGGTGTAGAAGAAGTACCTGAGCTCTTTTTACCCTTTAAATTAGTATTCCTTGCACACAGAGACTGGCACTTTAATGGGGAAGCAGAGCCATAAGGATCAATTTTTATTTTTTTTTTTATTTAATTTTTTTTTTGAGCTTGGATGTTTTTTGCCTATCTCTGCCAAAGTGACTGTTTGGTTCCTTTGCTTGCAAGTTCTGCACAACATTCCCAGTGCATTCAAGGCAGAGAGGTTAGGCTGAGAGAGGATCCTTGGAGTCCCAGCTTGGCTAACTCAAGATACTATACAGCATTAAAGTAACCAGTCTCAGGGCTGTGCCCTGATTCTGGGAGTGAATGAGTCCAGCTGGAATTAATGGATCTTCACCTGGGTGGAACTGGCTGCAGAACTGCATGTCCATGTGAAGATTTTCTGCTTAGAGACAGCAATTGTGCCAGTTTTTCACACAGAGAGAAGGGGAGGGGAAGATCTCTAACATATGCTCTACAAGTAGCATATGTTTTATATATTGGATTTAGGATGATAAATGCATTATTTTGTGTGTGTTGGCAGGATTTTCTTTTAGACACGTGATGTATGGTATCTCAAATTTTACATGACTGGATGTGATAATACCATGGACTGACAACTAGGATCACAAATATGTTATATATGCTCGCTCAATTATATTAATTACATATATATTAGCAGTACATATATGTATGTATAAATACAAATATGCATATATATATATATGTATGGGAGACCCTTGTTCAAATGTATTTTCATGCAGTTTCACAGGAGGGTTTTTTTGCCCTCTTGAAACTCTACAACCTTATGCAAAATACAATTGCTCAGTGTTTTTGTCAGCCCTGAGACTGAGGTTAATGAGATTAGGCTACGTTACCAACTCAGTGTTCCTCCCCACGCCCAGATTTGAAAGAACTGAAAACGATGTAGCTGATAATGTGAATAGTAACATTAGTCCCTGATTATTTTATCATCACTTTAATAGCATGTGGAGCCATCACGCCAGACAGCTGATACAATTTCGAGTCTGGTCTAAAGGGCAGTCAAGTATTGATCGTTCAGTTTTATTCTGATATGAAGAATTATTCCTGTCATGTAAATGCAGTGTCCAAAGCAGGGCGGCAAGCTCAGCAGCCCTTGCTGCACTCCTGCTGCCCGCCCTTACAGGTGAGGCTCCATACAGGGTGGTTACAGTTCCCAGTGCCATCTAGTGGTGCTCTTCCTGAAAATAACTGGAGGAGAGACATGAAAAGACTCTAATTTCCCTGTATAATTTCCCGCTAGCCTGGTGAATTCTTCCTACGGGAAATGGTTAAGAAACTGTAATAGGTATTGGTCTAAGCTCAGGGACAACCTCAAAAAGCCTTCCTTTTTATATCCATGTATGCTCCTCTGCCCTTGCATGGGCCCTGGGATTAGGGAAATGCTGAAGGAATGAGAAACAGGAGGAATCAGAAACACCTCATCTCATTTTCTGCACAGTGCTATGGTGTCTCCACACACTGCCCTTCTGTCCTCATCTCATTCTTTTTTAGGGGTTGGAAGGAAGGCTAGCAGGAAAAAAAATCTGGGTGTTGCCTATTTACTGGAAAATTTCGGTGCATTCATTTTACCTGATGTAGCAAACAGCAAGAAAAGCTCTTATTCTTCTCCCCCTGTTCTTACCCCTCCCTCACACCCATTCTGCCAAGGCCTCTTGTAAAAGCTCCCTTTTATATCTCACAGGCATATGTTTCAATTTTCACTTGCTGGGTGTGATAGTTGGTAACATACGGATGAGTCATATTAATAACTTACTAAATCAAAACATAAACTGCCCTCAATCATTGTGAGATATGCTCTAGCCTTTGTTTTTTGGTAGCACCTGTCCAGTCTTAATCTCTTGGTGCTGTTTACTGCACCTGGGCTTTTCTCAAATGGGTTAGACCTAGAAACCTCATCAGTTTCAGCTCTAGCAGAAATATATCTCTACTCTGATTTCCTGAGGTGAATTTTCATTTTAGGCTAAGAAAGGGCTATGAAAATCCTTTAACACAAACCATCTGATGAGTCTCATTTTAGAGCAACAAGCAACCAAAACTGTGGAAATCATTTAAGTAATATTTTTTACTTTTAAAATAAAATATTGGCAAAATATAAGCAAAATGTTAGGAAAACAAACCCTGAGACTGTGTGTCAACACAGCCACATCTGCTACAAGCAACATGGGAGTATTTCTTTGCTACACATTGTTATAGGTTTCTATGCAATAGAACATCACAAAATCTGCCTTAAGATGAGACTGGAGTTATTCCATATGACCAAGTCAGAAGTCCTATCCTACAGTAAAGTCTATAATTTTTCCTACATAAAAAATTCTCCTTTTAAAATATAGTGATCACAGATTTTACTGAGAATGACATTTCTAAGGCTCCCCTCATTGTTTCATGGCCAAAATGGCACAGAACTGCTTGTCCAGTAGGATAAATATTAGATTAAATTATGAATTCCTGCAGGTGTAGTAAGAGAACAAGAGTTCATTTTCCACTTCACTTTTGCTGGATTTTGAATTCCCTCACTGTCCAGGCAAACATCCTTAATCCATAACCCCATTGTGGTTACTTTCTTCTTATGGGGCAAGATGGTTCTCAGAAGAAGCTGCACTGGGAACCCTGCAGCACTTGTCCTGCCAATGCTGAGACAAAGGCAGGGGCCAGGTGGATTGGGCATTAACACTTAGACATGATTTCCCACCTGAAGCAAAAATTCAATCATCATTCTAGGACACACTAAGATTTTTAAGAGGATATCTGAGCTGCTTGAGAATGCCGAGGGGGCAAACATCTCTCTTGGGAATAGATTCCTAAACCTCTTAAGTCAGCCTGGAGTTGTATTCACTGTTGGCAATTCAAAAAGGCCCAGGAAATATAAAAGGGAGAGATGGCATTGTTTAGATGAAGGAAGCTGCTCTCCTGAGAGGAACAGGATGACATGAAATATCAGTGTATGAAATAGATATGAAATAGCAATGGGTTATTGCTGTCCTGATTTTTTGCACGGTGAGTTTGCCGTGTTGATGATGACTTGTACAAAATCATCCTGCTGGTAAGAGGCAGAGCCACCATTGTTTGGTGCAGGTAGTTTTAAAGCTCTTCACCAGCTGTGCCAACCAAACATGTAAGAGACTGTTCTAACCAGGATTAATATTTCCTTTGCTCCTGTTTCCATTTTTCAATATTTTATTTGGAATTACTTTTTTTTTTTTTTCTTTTGGGTATTCTAAAGCTTTGTTAATCTGTGGGAAGTAGTCATTACAGTATCTTGTTGAAACATTCCTGGGAATATATTTTAAGAAAAAAAATCTTATTAATTTCTACCGTACAGAAGTTTCTTTGTGTTTTGCACTACCAGAGCCATTTCTCATTTTTAGAATGATATTGCTACAATTCAGGACATAGAATCAATGGAGTTTAGTCTAGATTTCCGTTTTTGGGTTTTCTGTAAAGTTTTCATTTACACAAAGGAAAGAGGAGCAGTTTCTCATTGGGCACCATAGCCACTTCACCTTAGAAAGGCCTAGTCCCAGCCTTAGTCTGTGTACTACAATCTTCCCTGACAAGCAATGCACTGCCTTCCTTTTGTGTAGACATGCATTCAGCCCTGACATTTGGATACATTTCTGTTCTATTTCAGCAGAGTAGAAATCTAAACTTTATGCTGTTATGCTGATTTAACAATACTAGACAGATGAGTCCCACCCTTCTTCTGCAAGAGTCACTACAGATACTTATATTTCTTTTAAAAAGGTGTGTTTTAATGATAAAAACCCCACAATATTCCTTTTTTCCTTCTCTCCTTTGAGCTGGTTCTTCCATTATAAAGTACTGAGCACAAAATGTGCAAAAATATCAAGCCAGGCAACTGGTGTGGTAGAATAAAAGTTCAAGAAATCAGTTCCCCTGTGTACCAACCCACTCTGTAGGTGGTGAGAAGGCACAGCCAGTACATTTGGAAAATGCTTTTCTCCCTCAGACAGCCTCCAATACAACAAGGTACATGATTGCCATCGAGGGAGCTTAAGGGATGCTTTGTACCATCTATCAGAGAATCAGTTGAGATGTCATCTGAAAGGTGAAAGATTAAGTAGGTCTGGAAACTAAAGGATTGTCCATGGGAACCACAGAACCAGTTTCTGAAAGAATTCCTGCTGTGGTCCTGCTGTGAAACAAAGCTCCAGCTGGAATGTAGGTAGTATGGGGTTAAAACCCAGTATATATCATCATTCTTGAATGCTGCCAAACAGCATTGCCCCATGGAGCAGTATTAATCCAGCCCACAAAAAGGCATATCAACTGCAAAGGAATAATCAAACTCATTCTAGGAGATGCAGTGCAGTCATAGTGAGCGTTTAGTGCTGAGGTCACCCCAGAGTGACTACAGCATGTACTGATGGGATCTGAACCCCTCAGTGACAAGTAGGTTTCAAGTAATCATTTCAATTGGCTAAGTTCAGCCAGATTCACTCCAGAAATTTCCCTTCAGAAGGCTCAATAATAAAGGCAAAATGCAGCACCTGAAAGCAAAGTTTCCAAATGCCTTTTAATGTTATTTTTATCTAGTACATACTAGTTCATGTAGAAAGAAGTTATGTGCTTTCCCTGGGCTCTCTTGATATAGAATTTTATTCTGTGATAAAGACTGTAGTTATCAGTGCCTGTTGCTGGGTATGCTCATTAGATATTTTCAGCTTCAAATACAGGAAACAACCTTTGCTCCTACTTATTTTTGTGGGAAAAACGATAGCACACAATGATTTCTAGGCATCAGCCTGCTTTTCTGACTATTTGGTCATGCAGCACACCTTAAAGAGATGTTTTTGCTTAAAGGAGAATTGAAGTGTACATATCTAAGTGTGACCTATGGCATGGGAAAAAATAAACAAGAATTTAAACAAAGAGGTAGGACTTTGATTTGTGTTATCCCTGAAAGCTGTATGGATAATTGGGGCTTTTTTAGAAATTGCATGTGGAGGTTGGTTTATATACAATGAAAATTTTTTAAAATTAAATTTTTTTTAGTAATATAAGAGATAACTGGCTAGAAGTTGAGAGGAAGATTCTGTCAACTGTAAATGCAAGTACTGAGTGATGCAATACTGCCAAACTACCTCTGTGTTTAAATCACTCTTGATTTACACTTTCTAAGATCTTATATCTTCTGAATGTTATGCTGCTAGTTTGAAAAGAAGAAGGAAAAGATAGTAAAAACGAAAACCTTTCCTATTCTTGTTTAATGTGAAAGGACTCCTTCCTCTGAGGAGTGTTTAAGCTTATCTGTGGTACCCAGGGGCGTTGCAGAAGCCCTGCCTGCACTGTCAACAGTGAATGATCTCCTTTTGCTGGTGGCCAAGCTTAGGGAGGAAGCTGAGTGACTAAGGGGTATTAGGGAAAGCGAAAGGGAAATAGACTGGTGGAGTTCTGCCCTTCCATCCTTGAGAGAAGCCCACCAGGAGTCAGAGGACTCCCATGGCTCCCACTGTCAGGCAATAGGAGGACAGCTGGTTGATGAAGGGAGTGGAAATCAGTCCCTACTCAGGGAGGTTATAAAAATTCCTCCTGACCCCCATCACCTGCCCAGGTGCCACTTCAGAATGGGTATGAGGCCCTGGATCTAGAGGATCAGCCAGATGATGTGGAAGAAAATGATCTGCCCAGTGAGCCTCCCAATTACACTTCATCTTTCCAATTTCCATTTCTTTCCAATCTGTCAGACAGATCACCACCTCTGACATTAAAAATAAAAGAAGGGTAGTCCTTGTGGCTGACTCCCTTCTGAGGGGAACAGAAGGCCCTACATGTCAACCAGAGCCATTCCACAGGGAGGTCTGCTGCCTCCCAGGGGCCCAGGTACGGGATATTACTGAGAGGCTCCCTGGGCTGATTCAGCCCTCAGATTATTACCCACTGCTGATACTCCAGGCTGGCAGTGATGAGACTGAAAAGAGGAGTGTCAGGGCAATTAAAAGGGACTTTAGGGCATTGGGTCAAATGGTTGATAGGGCTGGAGCACAGGTGATGTTCTGCTCAGTCCCTTTGGTGGCAGAGAAAAACAGTGAAAGGAATAGGAGAGCCCACATTATCAACAAGTGGCTCAAAGGTTGGTGTTATCAGGAGAATTTTGGGTTCTTTGATCATGGGGCAACTTTTTTGGCACCTGGCCTGCTAGAACCGGATGGGCTCCATCTCTCTGTTAAGGGCAGAAGGATTTTAGCTCATGAACTGGCAGAACTCACTGAGAGGGATTTAAACTAGATTTGAAGGGGGAAGGGGGTGCAGCTGGGCTGTCTGGAAGCAGGCCCAAGGGTGGTAAGCCTGAGTTAGGGTGAAATCAGTAACCCAGCTGAGGTGCATGTACACTAATGCACTCAGCATGGGTAAAAACCAGGAAGAGTTTGAAACTAATGATGATGAAGTCAAATGCCTATGGGTAAGGGGAAGGCCAACAAAGCTGACATCCTACTAGGAGTCTGTTATCGTCCACCCAACCAGGAGGAAGAGGTGGACAACTTATTCTATAAGCAGCTAAAGAATGTTTCAGGATCATCAGCCCTTGTTCTTGTAGGTGATTTTAACCTACCAGACATCTGCTGAGAACAGCAGAAAAGAGGCAGTTCAGGAAATTTTTAGAGTGTGTGGAGGACAACTTTTTGTCGCAGCTAGTGAGTGAGCCCACCAGGGGAGGGACTATGTTAGACCTGTTGTTTGCCAATAGAGTTGGGCTGGTGGGAGATGTGGTGGTTGGAGGCCATTTGGGGCATAATTATATAGAGTTCTTGATATTTCATGAAATCAACAGGAACATCAATGAGACCTTTACACTGGACTTCCAGAGGGCAAACTTTGGCCTATTTAGGAAACTTATTCAGAGAGTTCCTTGGGAAGCAGCCCTTAAAAACAAAGGAATCCAGGAAAGGTGGGTATGCTTCAAAAGAGAGATCTTGAGGGCACAGGAACAGACTGGCCCTGTGTGCAGAAAAATGAGTCCATGAGGCAAATGTCCAGACTGGATGGGCAATGAGGTTTCGAAGGAACTTAGGATGAAAAAGAGGAGGTATCATCTTTGGAAGGAGGGTCAGGTCTCACAGGAAGTATTTAAGGGGGTTGCTAGGGCATGTAGGAAAAAAATCAGAGAAGCCAAAGCCCAGTTAAAACTCAAACTGGCAACTTCTGTGCAGGAAAATAAAAAATATTTTTATAAATACATAATGGCAAAAGGAAGGGTAAGACCACCCTTTATTCTATATTGGGTATAGGAGGGAACTTAGTAACTGCAGATGAGGAGAAGGCAGAAGTGCTTAACGCCTTCTTTGCCTCAGTCTTTAGTGGGAAGACAGCTTGTCCCCAGGACAACTGTCCTCCTGGGTTGGTAGATGGTGTCAAGGAGCAGAATGGTCCTCCTGAACTGCTGGGATGCTTGGATGTCCATAAATCTCTAGGCCCAGATGGGATCCATCCCAGGATGATGAGGGAGCTGGCAGATGAGCTTGCAAAGCTGCTCTCCATCATTTACCAACAGTCCTGGCTCACTGGTGAGGTTCCCCCCAGGGGTCTGTGCTGGGGCCAGGTCTGTTCAATATTTTTATTGACAACATGAATGAGAGTATTGAGTCTTTCATTAGTAAATTTGCAGATGACACTAAGCTAGGAGTGTGTGTCAATCTGTTGGAGGGTAGAAGGGCTCTGCAGAGAGACCTGGAATGGTTGGATGGATGGGCAGAGTCCAATAGGATGAAGTTTAATAAGTCCAAGTGCCCAGTCCTGCAGTTTGGCCACAAGAACCCCCTGCAATGCTCTAGGTTGGGGATGGTGTGGCCAGGCAGTGCCCAGGCAGAAAGGTGCTGGTGACAGCAGCTGAACACGAGCCAGCAGAGTGCCCTGGGGACCAAGAAGGCCAAGGGCACCGTGCCTGGATCAGGAATGGTGTGGCCAGCAGGAGCAGGGAGGTCATTCT
Source organism: Phylloscopus trochilus trochilus (assembly GCA_016584745.2). Classification (NCBI taxonomy): domain Eukaryota; kingdom Metazoa; phylum Chordata; class Aves; order Passeriformes; family Phylloscopidae; genus Phylloscopus; species Phylloscopus trochilus. Next base: position 29,857,677 of record WQNJ02000014.1, read on the forward strand.
GCCCCTGCCCTGGGCACTGCTGAGGCCACACCTGCAGTGCTGTGTCCAGCTCTGGCCCCTCAGTTCAGGAGGGACGGTGAGACGCTGGAGCGCGGCCAGAGGAGGCAGCGAGGCTGCTGAGGGGCTTGGAACAGGAGCCCTGTGAGGAACAACTGAGGGAGCTGGGGGTGTTCAGCCTGGAGAAAAGGAGACTCAGGGGTGACCTTACCACTCCCTACAACTCCGTGAAAGGTGGCTGCAGTCAGCTGGGGGTTGGTCTCTTTCTCCAAGCAGCAACTGACAGAATGACAGGACACAATGTCAAGCTGCACCAGGGGAAATATAGGCTGGATATTAGGGAAACGTTTTTCATAGAAAGAGTGATAAAGTACTGGAATGGACTTCCCAGGGAGGTGGTGGAGTCACCATCCCTGGATGTGTTTAAAAAAAGACTGGATGTGGCACTCGATGCCACAGTTTAATTGAGGTGTTAGGGCATGTGTTGGACTTGATGATCTTGAAGGTCTTTTCCAACGAATGATTTTCTGGTTCTGTGATTCTGTAATAGATATACTGATTTTAGACATACTGATTTTGCATTTAGAAGATGAATGGATGCAGTTTCAAATCATCATTCCCAGTTAACGTCAATTAGTTGCCAATTTGTTTAATATGTACCACATAAAACAGCAGTAACAATCAACAGGGTGTGGTTTAGGACATGGTAAATGTTTGTCCCAAGGGCCTTGGAAAATACTGCCAAAGTCTGCAATTCAATATGCATCTTAGAACCTATAACTATACTAAGGCAATGAAGCCGTCAGTATTATTCAGGAGATCTGATACTTAATTTTGTGTGTTTGTTTTTTGGAATGTCAGTTTTTTGTGGATAATTAGTAAACTAACTACTGTCTTTTCTAAATTCCAGTTGTTCCATTCACTTTACGTTATTTGCTTCTGAACCATATTTTTTTAGCTATTGAGCTGTGTAGGGAGTTAAGTTGATGGCAACTTTCCTGAAACAACTTCTCTTCAAATCCTATGGTAACACTGGTGATTGCCCCAAATGGCATTTGGCTCCTTTGGCCACTCTGTCTTCTTTTTCAGCTAGAATGTGAGATGATGGAGAGACAAATCAGATGGATTTGTGTAATGTACACTAGAAATATTACTACCTGGAGAGCATGGGGTTTCTCCTAACCCTCAGAGTAAAGACACTGCTTCAGTTCCCCCCAGATCCCTCTCTTCACTGTAGTCTCCTGCTGTAATGTTACCACAGCATTTTTATGGTCTGTTCCCTCCTTCAAGGAGAGATGAACGGGAATCGATAGTGAGCCCATTCTTATTTAAATAGATTTCATCAGACAGCATAAATTTACTCATAGATTAATGTTTCATGGAAACTATTTGGGTTTCAGGAAACTTGGAGCAAAATGCCAGGTTTCTGGACAAAAAGCTGCATACCAGTTGTTTTGCTTGTGCCACTGGAAATCTTCTGGTGATCTGTTATCATTGCTTCAAGGAGCCTTGCAACCTGGGCTCATGGAATTCCTGTCTTCATGCTGAATATTCTGAGAGGACTCTGAGGACTTCTAGGTGGTTCTTACCACAGCATGGGAAAGGAGCTAAAAAGTTCCTTCTGTCCTGAGTATAATGCAGCATAAGAAACCTCTGAAGATGTACAAACACATCCTCTTTTTCCCCCACATTAAACTCCCCGCCCTGAATTAGTGATTTTCCACTTTAAGAAGTTACTTTTTAGATTGTTTTGTATCCACAAGAATCTTTAAAATGCTAATATTTCATACTTAACTGGAATTTGGAGTTGGGAAAATTTTAAGCTCTAGTGGTTTATTGAGAAATAACACATTCTCAGCACTGAGACATAATAATGTCTGCTTCTCATGACTGATTATCTGATGAGAACCTCCCACTCCTCAATGCTTATTTATAAGGACCCACACTAAACAGCAGCCATCTTTTCAGCTTCCATGAAACAAGATGTCTTTTTACAGCAGGGAAACTGAGGGCCAAGACGAATGTCATTTGCAATGTCGTGCAAAACTCAGTGGAAAGCTTGGCAAGCAAGATCTTCATCTGACTCACAACATCTTCCACTTCCTTTTCTACGCACACTCCGAAAAAGAAGGACTACCCCTTCTCTCTAAGGAATAATGCTAGAAAAAGTTGGAAACAAAATGGTCTATCCTCTAGTCTTTTCTTTCTGCCAAAGTTAGTGTCTGGAGCCTTTTAGTGGTTCCATATTGCCATCATTAAAGTCCTGGGCACATGGAAAACCTCTCACTGTTCTAAGGCAGGAAGAAATGGGAGGAAGTTGCAACCATAGTCTCCCTATTAGAATGAAGGAACTCTGCTTTTGGCCAAGATCTTTTTACCCTCTTTCCCATTCAGAATTATATTTTTCTGGGAAATTTGCTTTTGAGTGCAACTCGCAGCAGTTTTTTGCCTTTTGGTTCCTCTTCAAGTGGTGAATCTCTGTGTACAGCCAGACCCTAAGTTCTCAGTGTCTAATGAGCCTGTCCTAAGCTAACGCTTTGTGCCCTCCTGAATCCAGCTCTGCAGTACTGATATGCAGTCAGGTTAAGAAAAGTGAGAGCATAGTTCTGTAACACAAGCAGAGCACTTAAATACAGGGCTCTTTTGTCTTTTGTTGTGTTGCTAAAAATGTTCAAGTGAAGGTATGATAAAACGGAAGAGTAGTTCTATTAAAAGAGAAAAAAATAATTTGTAAAGTGTTCCAAAAGCTCCCTAAGATCTTCCCTGACCTGAAGGCAGATGATTGAAATAAATGTGAAAGTAGCTGAAATTCAGAGGTACTTAAAAGATACAGAGAGAAAAGTACTTCAGTGCATTAAAAGAATAAAATACTTATTTTCTTTGCTGGAAAATGTGCTGCAGTTTGGTGTTCAGATAGTACCTGATCAGGACATGCTGTTGGGTGATGCAGTGGCTTGAGCAAAGAGTAACACATGAGCTGGGCTCTGTGGACGTTCTGTTTCAATAAGACACCTCTGAGTCACATCTCCTCTTTGGCTGATCATGAATGGGGGTGGGATAAGAAGTTTCCTTCCGAGTTAAGTTAGAGCAATGACTAAAATGCCTTTCCTTCATCATCCACTACTGGCTACGTCAGGCAGCAAGGAGCTGGGATTCTCTCCATCCTTCTCCACATGGGGTGGTGAAGCTGTTGGAAGAATGGGTATTTTTTTCTCTTTGTGTTGATTTATATCTTGAGAGTGGCAGAACTCACAGGACTCATTGCTCTGGGTTCTGCTGTCAAACATACTGTGAGATGTGATAGAAGCAACAAAACTACTCTTGCTGATGTGCAGCTGTTGGTATCTACCAGTGGAGCCCACGTCAGAGGCTCCCCCTCAGTGACTGCACTAACAGGATCTCCTTCCTTCAGCTTGCTGTTTGTTTTCATGGAACTGGTTGGAACTTTTCTTCAGTTGCTGTTGCTGTGCCAGGTTTAACTAACGTTGGTTAGTGGGTGTCCAAGCTATTAGGGCAAGAAAATGGTGGCAGCAAGGGATGCAAACATTTGCATAGTATCATCACACAAGGCTTGTTTTCTTGTGTGTTCTTTTTCCTTTTTCTAAAGCCAAAGTATTTCTGAATTTGGCATGAATTTCTGGAGCGTTGGCCTCAAAGTTCAATTTCTTTGTCAAATCACCCATTAAAAGATTTTCTTTAAATTCCATCCAGTAGCCTTGGTTACTCTTCAGTGTAGACTGGTAAACAGTTTGGAGAAGAGTGGGGTTTTTTTTATTGCACCACTTAGACACACAGGTCATTTTATAGTGTAATTCAAAGAGTCTTTCATATCTCAAGATGGAGAAAATGGTACTAAGGCAGCAGGTATCTTAAAAGAAGACTCAGTTTCTGGTGCCTCCTGCAACTTATGTTGTTGTTGTTGTTATTATTATTACTTTGTTTAAGCTGAAGAGGCATAGAATAGGGCAGCATGGGAAGGAAATAGGACAAAGAATTTGTTGAATTAAAAATCTGCATCAGGATCACAAATGTATAGTGGAAAGAAATCCTTCTTTTTTCTTACTTAGAATATGTGAACTGAATGATATTAAAGAGAATAAATATGGATCCAATAAACAGAAATACTACTTTTATTCAGTGTCTCATAAATCTGTTAAATTCATTGTCAAGGAAGGTTACCTAGACTAATATTGCAGCAGGACGCTTTAAAGGGGCTGAATAATTTTATGACCAATAATACTTCTAACTCCTTAAGCTATGTGAAATCTCATGCTTCAAATTGTACAGTGCTCTTTTCTTCCTTTACATCAGTGGCTAGAGTTTGGCTTCAAGGTGCTTTCTGCAGTAAAGCACTAACTAGAGACAGGATTTTCAGGGTGAAAATCTTCCTGAAAGCAACTTGGTAGTTCCATAGTTCCTGTATATTTTACATGCACAAAAATTTAGCCATACTGTGAATTCCATTACAGCAACAGAGAGATAAGGATTTTTTTTTTTAAAATTCAGACATCTTAACATTTCTAGTTTGAGATTCAGTGCTATATCAAAACTGACACTGTGAAGTGTCAGTCCAAGTAAGCTTTTCACCTGTAAAATACACACAGTCTTCTTCTGGTCTACAATGGCAGTGTCTGTTTGCCCCAAGAATTTCAGCCCTCCAAAATACAATTTTCAGCAGTGTTTCTTATGGAGTAGAAAAGGAAGTTTTTGTAGTGCTTCTCACACAACCACTTTCCAATAAAATCAGGGCTTCTTGCTTCTATCAACTTCTAAAAATTTTAAGTCCATCTGAAGACCTTTTCCTCAGTCAATCTTAAGTCACTTCTTCTGCAGTCTTGCACGCACCAGACTTCTAAATCTTTCATTTCTTTCCAAATAGTCTTTAAATGCATATTTTCTATTGCAATATTGTCATGGTCTCATGTCCAACCATGAGGGCATGTGGTTGTATTTCCTGTAGTAGAAGTTCTGAAATTTGCATTCTAAGATTGTATTTTGTATTAGGAAAATTAATTTTTTTTGGAGGGGGCAGCTACTACAGGGGGAGCAGCATGTAACTGTATTCTGTACAAATAGGTCATTTCATAATTGTCACTTGCATTTGCCTTTCCCCATAAACCAATCTACCACAGAGTCAAAAGTAAAATTAGATACATCTCAGAAGATGTAGAGATCTTTAAAGGTGTCTCAGAACGGGGAAAAGGGAGGGTTGTGTCACTGTGTTACCTGTTGTCACAGGCATGGGAATCCCAGGATGGGATTCATGATGAAGATGAGGAAAATACCTGTTAAGGGGAGTAAAGCTTTTGACAGTAGAACAGCTCAATAGTTATTCTGGACGCATTGTAATCATCTGTAATTGTGACTTTCAAAGAATGGTTCCTATGCCTGCATCTTTCACTTTTCTTTGCTGTCCAGAGTGCTAGAAAGAGAAGTAATTTTGTGTTGTTTTGAGTGGCCTACTGATTATACCTTCAAGACTGGTCCATTTCTAAAAGGTTTACGATTGGTATACAATATTGTTACATCAGAAAAGGCTGCAATCTATGAATCAGCAGACATGTAAAATTAGCAGTGATATTCAGTAAGTAATATCAGTTTCTGGAGGTGTGTAGGATTTTATAAGTCCTATAATTTTTATATCTTTTAGTGCTTGTGTCTCTAGGACTTTTCAAGTAGCAGTTGCAGGCTTTGGATAGACATCTAGAAATGCAGAAATTGGTTTGTTGCAATCAATTAGTCTCTGATTTAAAAGTGCATACAGCTGGGGACAAAACAACATATGACTTTGTCAGGGTTGACTTTCAACACAAGTAGGAACAGCAACTGACTTTGCTGTAATTCATAATGCTAAGAAATATTTGTCCTCTGCTTGTTCATTTTAAGAGATTGGATTGGTTTGTGGCCATGGTGTTAACTGAGAAAAGGGTAATTTTGCAATGGATCTGGCTCAGCTGCACTGGTTTACCTGAGGTGGATGAAGTGTTGTTCTGAGGTATCTAATTTTCTCTAAGGTAGGGCAAGATTTTTTTAGGTGGGGGGCAGAATTTCACTTTGTTACCATTTCATGGGAAATTCAGTCAATATTGTTTTTTCCAGGACTAATTTAGATCTAATATCCAGGATTTTTATAGTGTTTGTACAAATTCTATATGAAATTAAGTTTAAAAACCCCACAAGGGTGTACAGCAATAAACAGGACTTTTCTTTGCAATTTATCACTGCTCTTCCTCAATGATCTGGATTGTTCAGTAGTTGGAATACCCACAGAACCTGATGGTCTGTTGATCTAATTTATCTGATCCCATCTCTTTCCCACCCTGCTTGGCAAGGAGCAGTTCCATGTCACGTAGTGCACACGTGAGCTGACACTGCAGCAGTGTTCCTGGGAGAAGCTGCCACTTTGGTTCCAAAGTATGGGTGCAGTAAGTAATATTCTTTGTTGCACCCTTAAAGAGATGACAGTGTTTTAAATAATAAAACAACAATGCAAAGACTAGAGGGAAGAGCTGTCACAGCCTAATTGAAAGTTCGTTATGCTGCTTATACCATTATCATAAAACTCTTTATCATGTGTCTGTAAATGTGCAAATTAAAAACCCAGAGGTAATTTTGTATTTTATCTGCATTAAAAAAGATTGTGAAATTATCATCTCTTTCATAGTTAAATAACTTTAACCTGTACGGTGACCTCTGAATATGCAAATAACGTAGCTTTGTTGGATGGAATACATTTTGTTAATTGTAACACGATAAGTGGAGAAAATCTGAAGAAAACAGGAATTCATTTTGAAGTAATCATAGTAGAAGGTTTATGAGATAAGGAAAAAGGAAACATTTTATATTTATGTGCAGGCTCAGAAGAATGATTGTCTACTGGTGTTCAAATCTGTGACTCTGCAGCTGTAATCAAAACCAGCAGGCGAATTTCTAACTTACATCACCAGCAGCAAACTTGGTGAATACATAATGCATGCCTAGAGACTTGAAGAATTTCAATAGGCTCTTAGGTAACAGAGCTTCTTCCTTTTTTTTTTTTTTTTTTTTTTTTTTTTTTTTTTTTTTTTTTTTTTTTTCTCTCAGTTTGTAAGGCATCTTTGAAAAAACTTGATGCTGTGACCATGAAACTGAGTAATAATTAAACATTTTTCTGCAGGTCAGAATGATCATTTCACATAAAGAGGAGAGAGAATGTAATGAATACAAGGAGAGAATTAGTTGCTCTTAGGCATAGTACAAGTTGGTTTTGAACAAATCTGTCTTCTCTCTTGTGCAGACAAGCAAGACAAGCATGCTGCCATGCTATCACGCTGTCTCCAGGCCTGCTCCCTTCCCCTGTGCGTGTGTGCCCAGGGACATTTTGAGTGATCATGTCTTGAGTTGGTTATCTCTGGAATGAAGTAGGCTTGCATTTCCCTTTATACCTGTGAGCTGGATGCCAGTTTCCCTCTCCAGAGTCTCCAGTGGGAGTCCTGAGCTGCTATATTGCTGTAGCCATTCTGGAGTGCACCCACATCCCACATACCATTACACACCCAGAAGCAGCAAAGTTTAAGCAAATTTCACCACTGATCTCAACAGGAACAGTTGCAAACTCTCCATGTTATTTATGGCTGACTTGCAAGCTAAGGTTTGGAAAGAGCTGGTAATGAAGTCTGCAGAATACAAAGCTTTAAGCAAGGGATCCTGGCTTGAAGGTATGCTTGGTAGTTAAGGCAGAGTGCTCCTAGGTCACTTACTGCTGCAGCCCCATTCACTGCCAGAGTGGCTATTCATGACTAGGCAGAGACATCAGTGTTACTGTAATAATGGTGCTTTTTTAGGCAGTTTGAGCTCTGTTGGATTATATATAAGAAAGAATGACAGAACCAAATTCCAACTGTAAATCTGGGTGAATTGCATTAATGTCTTTTTAAAAGCATTTACTTATTTTCATAATTTCCATATTAACAAATGTAAATTACAGTCAAGTCTTCCTTTCATCTCTCATTTACTTTTCTGAGTGTATCTATTCTCCATTGGGCTATACCATGACCAATTCAGATTCATTGCTTTGAGGCTGAACTGTTTGTTTTGCAATTCTGCTGCAAAAAATCAGAAGATAACCTCCTTTGCTTTTGTCTCACTGGATCCTACAAAACTGGCTCTTTCTCACAGTAGATCTTTCTGATTACTGCTTACTCTGTAAGTTTTGACAGGAAGTTAGACAGACTTGGAATTAAGATTCCAAGGGGCTGCAAGCACGCTATGTTTTGACTACTGCATATGGATATTTTTAAAGGCTGAAAACTATGCTGTCAGTCAAAAATACATCATATTAGCAAAATGTGGCTTCTCTGGCTAAAGCATAAAGGGCTTTATCAAGGGTAATGGACATTTTTAACAAAGAAAACCTCAAAAGACAGGGTTAGCTGAAGTGTCTCAAAAGAGCTGGCAGCAACGTAAATAATTCTTGAGGATATTTGCTGTAAACATTTTTTATAACATTCATATGCTCAAAGCCATAAAGAAAAACCTCTTAGGTTGTTATGTACCAAGAAGTGCAATAAGGTATATGAAAGTAGAGAAAATTGAATTTTAACATGTAGTAAATGGACTACTGGTTGAAACAGTCTAATATTTGCACCTGCTCTGGTAATGTTTCATGCAGAAACTTCATCACTGCCATCATGCAAGCAACAGCAGCTGAATTTTCTAGCATTTTTTCACTAACTCCTCCCCATAGGTTTTCATTCCAGAGTTCAGTACTTCTGTTGTTATCTGGTTTTTTGTAGGCATCCAAATCATAACAATATCATGAAGGACTTGGGGCAAATTCAAATGTAGGCCAGACTTAGTTCCTTTCATTCATGGAGTGCAACTCATTCTTGACATCAGCTCAGAACTGAAATCAATGGGAATTGCTTAGTTCACACATTTCCTACTAAATTAAATCTCTTAGAAATTATGAAAATATCAAGGCCTTGAGGACTGCCAGCACAGAGCAGCAAATGATCACCCTTGGAAACACTCTGGGCCTCCACGTGTCGGGGAGCTCCTGGGACATCACAGCTCTAACACCCACTCTGGGGCTGTAGGGGTGAATATTGTTTTACATGGGCCAGAAACATGCCAGAAACTATTCTGTCTGCCTAACTCCACAGATGTTCACATTCAACTGCTGCAAGTGTTTGGGGCATTATTTAATTCATTACTGTGCTTCAGAGTAGCCACATGGGCCCAAAGAACTTCTGTGAAGAGGCATAATCCAGCTACCCATCCACTGCTTTATGCACTCCTAGGAGTAGAAGCAGAGTTGTCTGGGCAAGAGCAAGCTGCAGGGGTTTCATGTGGTCTGCAGGCATCTGCCTCAGGAACCCTTAATGGAAATTTATTTGCTGTGCTGGAAAAAGCTTTGTTAGATAAGTACCTCTGTGTCTTATCTTGTCTTTCAGCTTCCTTGGCAAAAAAAGTGATTGCAAAAGCGATTGTGGTGGTGTTTGGATTACTGGTAATGGAAAAGAACTTCCGTGTAGTTTTATTTATTTTTGTGTTGCAAAGATAGAAGACCGCAAAAGTTGGAAACATGAGCAGAATAGTTAAAAACATGTTTGCTACTGGATTCTGGGGAGTATTCATATGCCAAGAGCTCATTTGTACCCTCATACTGATAAAAGACTTGTCCCAAAAGGAAAGTCAAAGTGCAGACATACGGATCTAAAAAAATTGAATCCACTAATGTTTCTACTTGCTGATTTCTAGACATGTTGAGGGAGAAAGTCAGCTGGGCCAGAGCAGGAATCTGTCCTAAGAATGTTTGAAAGATTCAGTCGTCTATAGCATTTCCTTGCTCTTTCTACTAGCAAAGGAAGATACCTGAGGAAATCTATTTATTGTTGCTGTTCCTAAAATTGAGCTGAGCTGCTGAGGACAGAAATACAAATGACAACTTCCCACACATCTTCCTGTTTCCTCTGTTACCAAAGAAAGCCAGACCTCATTTAATCATATCTACTTGAGTATTCTCATCCATTAGAGTTAAAAAAAAAGAGTGCCATCCTATGGGAAACCAGGGTTATCTCTTCACAGAAGCCCCATTCCATCAGTGGGCTCATTTACCTTTTCACAACAGAAGAGCTAATTGTACCTCTGAAAATGTGATGTTTTAATATTTGCCATTATTAGGTATAAAAGTGTAGTCGTACATTAACAACTCCAGTGACAGAACTGAGAAGCAAACACGCTCGTCTTATGCCGAAAGGCTGCATTAAAAATAGGAACAGATTATTACAGAAACTTAATAGGAAAAAATCTTTCCCACCACCATATGGTTGTGATATAACACAAAGTGTTTTTCTGCCAAGATATCACATTACAATGGCGGTCTGCCAGTAGCTTCTCTCTTCCTCATTTAAACAACAAAAATATCCAAAAATAATTCTTTGGCTGAATGAGGCTGTTGCTTATAAACATATACTATTGGCTGGTACTCAATCTACATCTCAGTTTCGGTAGAGGCAATCCATTTCACTGTGTTTTATTCAGAAGAGTACAGGAAAATAGTTTATCCAGCTCAGATACTCTAGGACATTTCTTTCTGTTCCTGGCCGTATAAGAAGAGGTATTACATAGCTGCAGTCATCTGTTCTGATTTCTAGTTCCTGCTTGAAGTAATTTTGATGCTGATGTAAATTTCAAGCCATCCTGGTCATCCCTCCTTGACTCTACATTAATGCCTGTGCAGCTTGAAGAGGTTGTGAGGTCGTTATTTTCCGGACAGTTTGGTACAGTTCATTTCTTCAGCAGAGTTCAGACTCAGAAAAGCCTGCTGAACTGGACCTTGTCTCTGGCAGAACATGCATTGGCCATGGCATCTGCAGTTGCTTCTTAATGCTACTTTATACTTGGTTAATATAGGGGGCATCAAATTGTACTTTCAGTGTGTTAAAATGAGGAGGCTGGGAACCTTCTTTATTTCTTAATATCTACAAGTAGAAAAAGCACAATATTTTAATCACACATCCTAAGGTAGTCACTAATATCCCCAGCACCACAATGCATGACTAGCTGGGGATACTCCTTCCTCAGACAGCAGTTTCCCACAGTGGTGCTGATGTGTGTTAAGGAAGCATTAGATCTTTGTAACCACTGGTATCTGTTCCTCTGCCTGAAATACCTCTAGGAAATGCACCTGTTGGCCCTTACCTGAAGTCTTTAATGAGGACATGGTTGTGTGTTCAGCCACATCCTCAGATGGGATAAATTGTCACAGCTTTTTTTTTTTTTTTTTTTGCCTTTGCACAGACATCGCCTATTTTCTATTTCTCAACTGTGTCTATCTCTACTAAGTAAAATGCTGTTAGAACTAGTTACTTCGTGACCTGAAAGCACATCATCAATACCACAGGACATCTGACTTCGTTACTGCTCTCTCTGTCTTTATCTGCACCTTTGTTTCTGTGTAGTTCCCTGGAGATCATGGATATGTATCAAACCAAATAACTGTCCTTCAGGGGGCAAAACAATATTTGAAAAATATTGAACAATTTGTCTTTTGGCAAAATAATTTCTTACTGTGTGTGCTTGCTGAGCTTTCAACCTTGTTGAGCATAAGGGCCCTATTTTTCTTACTGTTCTCACTTCCAAACCAGTGAGAAACTGAGTGCAGCCCAAAGAGATGCTCATATTGCACTACCAATAATTTTCCTCAGTTTCATCTGTGTTAGTATTAGTCACAGGTAATTTCATTTTGTGTGGACAGACTAATGTGATTAGCCACATTTAGATTTATATGTATGCTGACTTGAGCTGCATTACATAGCTGCTTTTTAGATGTAAATGGTACGGTGGTTGATGTAATCTCATGTTCTAAATGAGATAAGTGTCTTATCATGACACTTTGCTGCTTTTACTTATAACTACATTGGTTTTTAGTTCAGCTCATTTAGATGAAGATTGTTCACACGTTCTTTTTCTCAGAGAACTAATGATGGAAACCTTTGGAAAGCAATTAATGAGTCATCTTGGATACTGCATAAATCTTTGACAGTGAGCTTAAACAAATCAAGAATGATACATGGAATGATAGACAGAGGTCCCCATGGCTGTCAGCTAACCTGAGGGGTTGCCATTTTCGTGCTGCAAGAATTTGAGGAAGGTGTGTAACCATTGTGATTGGCTGTGAGTTGTAACAGGTCTGATCCTGTCTTGCTCTGAAAACCTCTGAAGTAGTTTCTATTTAGCATTGCTCTGCTGTGCTTCATACTGGATCTCATAGCCTTCTAACAAGTGAACCAAGAGGTGCAGAGACTCACGTGTCTGCCTGCCAGGCTCCTTCCCAGGCTCCCTCCATTTGGTCACCTGGCTCTGCAGATGAAGTTCCGCAGTCTGCTATGGAGAAGATGGAGTTACCACTGTGTACAGCACCTCAACAAGTATTTATGCTGGCATGCTTGTAACAGATTGGAAGGCTGCTTGCTGGTAGAGGCTCAGGAGAAGGAATAACAACACTTCTTTTATCTGCACTTGTCATTTACTGAACACTGGGGGCCCAGGCCTAATCTTGGTCTTCCATGATAACAGCACCAGCTGTCACAGTGACACTGAGTGTTAGACCAAGCGCTAAATCTTGGTTCAGCAAATTGCAAGACAAAGAAATTTTGTTAGGTTAAGCGCAATAAGTGACAGATCCATTTCTTGAAACTCAAGTGTATGAAGAAATTGAGCAAAAATCTATAGCCTCTGAATGAAGAGTGGTCTATTTGCAGAGATGAGTGCTGTGAGCACTTATTTTGAATAGACTTGTTCCACTTAAACCAGGAAAGAATTCAGCCACTGCTGTTTGTCCTTCCTGGGATGCTTTCCAAGTGCAGGCAAATCTGAAGAGGTTTTTTCTGTTTTGTTTTTTTATGCACTGGACAGAGGTAGCCTTGGATAATCTTCCCGTTATATTGTGGGAGTCAGTGACAGAGAAAAGGGAGCTTCAAGTCAGTAATGATCCACCAAATGCAAATTCAACAGTTAAGTATAGAAATAGTTTCTCTTTCCAGTTAGGTTATGTGAATTGTCATTCATCAGGCATTAAGGCAACACAGCTGAGTTTATGCAGCTATGCACAGCACCTCCTTTCCCCAGCCTCTGCAGCTTGGTTTTCTGCTGAATTCAATCAAGGAGCTGCCAATTGCCACCAGGTGAGCTCCAGGAGCTGCAAGGAGGAAGGGAGGGACTTAGTGAACTTGCAGCTTGGAGGGTATAAACTTCCTGTTACAGGTAGTAATTCGATTAGGTCAAGTGCTTATGTGTCTGTATGTATTCTTGGGCTCTCAGATAGGAAATCGACTACTCTGACATTGTGAGAACATTTTCTGTTCTCCTGTGTTGATAATGAAACTGTGAATTCAGAAGCTGGTTATTTTGTAAAGCTTTCTTATGCCTTTGGTTAAGGCAGGCTCAGAAAAATGTCAACCATAATATGTACAGCCCCACAGTAAGGAGTAACCAAGCAATAGTTCACCATTTCCGAAGTTGGCTGATTTAGGAGGATTCACTTGTACCTTGCATGCAGTTGAGAAGAAGGTAACCACTTCTAATGGGACTTTGTCCTTTTTGAGTCTGTCCTGAAGGTTTCCCATTTACAGGACAGTTGAAAGCAAGGATATTGTAAGTACAAATGAAGAATGCTACCTGTCTTTTCAACATGGAAGGTTTGTGGTGTGAAGAGGTGTATGTTACTCCATGGCTGTGCAAAATTGCATCGAAGTTGGCACAGGAAGCATTTGATTATGTTTACATTGGTAAACATAATGGTAACATATGGTAACATTGGGGTTAACCAGGATCTCTGCCTGCCCCAGAGTAAGGTGTAAATGCATGCCCTGTTTCTAAGTGAGTACCCTTCTGCTCTCCCTGCTTCCCTCCCAGAGCCTATGGCCTCATTGCAATAGTTCTGTGTATAAGCAAACACTTGCAAATGACATTTAATTTTATCTGAAGTGTTGCTAAGTTTTTGATGAAGATGTGGTCCCTCACTGTCTCCTTGAAATGTGCAGGCAGAGGGTTTAGCTGCATGTTTTTGTACGTAGCTGAGTGAACCTCCCTGTGGTGAGATCCCCTGTTCCGTGGTCATGTGGCTCTTTGCTTCTCCTAACAAAGCAGGATCTCCAGTGACAGTAACACTGCATTCCACCAGGACAAAGGTGCCTATGCAGCTTCTGTTCCCTTTAGCTAGTGTTTCCAGCTGCAGGGAGATGCAGTGGGATTTACTCACTTTTATTTTCAGCTTTTTTTGTAGTTTGAGATGTGTCATTCAGAAATATAGTAATAAGGGATCCTTGTCCGTGTAGCTCCTTGGAACCAAACCTGTGTAGGAGCAAGGGGATGAAAGTCGTCTTTCAGGATAAAGAAGAAAGGCAGAACAAAGAGAATTAACTACTCTTGCTGCCATTATTACTCAGTGAGGGGCTTTTATTCTTCATTTTTTTATAATCTGTTTTCTTTTTAGACATTTGTACAGTGCAAGATCTTACCTTCCCTTAAACTGTTAAATGTGACCCATCCTAGGATAAATCTCCTCATGCTCTAATTTGAGTGTGATGTTTAATATTGTCTGTGCTTCTGCTTAGACCTCTGATCTTGCAAGGTGCTTATGACAGCTGTGTTGCTAACTCCTCACCACACTGGGAAACTGTGGGTTATCTCTTGTGTGATTGGGCTGTTAATTGGTGGCCTGTTTTGTTTTTTCTAGAGACTTTGAGGGCGGTAAAAATCTGAGGTAAGGAAGTAGTGCAAGCAGAAGCAAATATTTCTGATGACAATACAGTAACCAGAAAAGAGCCTGAAGTCTATAAATAGGACATTGCACAGTAGAAATTAGATAAAGGGAGGGTAGAGAGTGTAAAATACAAAAAGTGGAGAGCTCATGGACAAAACATGCTCTGTCATGGCTATACTGTCTTTGAGATCCAAGAGTGGCTGATATGCTTCAGACCTCTTAAGACCTAACCATTCTGTGTGGAAAATACTGCCTTTTCTAGATCCTAGTAGGCACCAGTTTTCTCAGTGAAGTACAATGAAGTTGCTTTTCTGAAAAGGCTTGGTTTTCATGGGATGTAAACGGTGTTAAGGCACATCTGTTGAAACCACAGTCCCAGTCCCTTTAAATAGCAAAATGGAAATTTGCTGAAGTTTGTTATTGGAAACACTTCCATGGAAAAGCCGCTTCTCAAGAAGTAGCTTAGATGTGTAGTCAGTTCCTGTTGTGTTTCCTTACAGGCCACATGTTTTTCCATTTTCAATGCTTTAAAGAGGACTTTGGCTGCAGAGCTGGCTAAAAGAACAGTTTGCTCCAACAAAGTTCTGTCTAGGATGAACAGTATGGAGATAATCACAAAAATATTTGGTGCAAATTAAAATTTCATCAGCTGAAGGTTAGTTTTAAAGAGGTATTAAAGTAAGTGGCTTCATGTGTGGTATTCCATCTACGGATACAGACCTTTAAAACACAAGCCTAAAGTTTTTCTGGAAGAAAAATAGAAATCTTCCCTTCTATGTCCTTCTTCATTTCAGGACATTATTTCCTGTACCCAGCTAACGAGCTGAAGGGAAATATTGTAATTTGTGAACTATGATATTGGTAGCTGTGTTAGTTATGTGGTATTTTCTGAGGAATTGCTCTGTGGCTTTAAGGACCTCAGTAAACTTCCAAGAGGTGAGAATAAAAACTTTTCCAAGTCTAGTTTTATGATGTTGACTGTCTCTAGGCCAGTTTACCTCTTGTGCTTCATGCCCTTTTTCTGCAATGGAAAAAGTGATGTAGCTAGTCCTTTTTAATAAGGAAATAGACTTGAAATCATCTGATGAGTGAGCTGTTGAGGTAACACAGTCAGGAAGAAACAAAGAGCCCTTTTAAACACCCTACTTGTCCAATTGTGAATCCTTTCCAGGGTCCTAGAAAACTGTATCCATACACAGTCTTAATTTCAAGTGGCTAAATATTGACTACTGTGATGTAATAAGCTGCAGGCAGAATGGGAAGGTTGAGCATCTTCTCCAGAAGCAGCTCAGCCTCTTAGCATGCTCCTTCATAATGGTGTGTGTAGGGTAAACTCACTAGGCAGCCCCTCTAATTTAACAGCTTTTTCTTTGTGCAGTGCTGGAGATTGGGATTTCTGTCTGCATGTTTATCCATTACCTCAGTGTTTGCTTGGCCTGTGATAGACAACTATCATTCAACTTTCCAGCCTTCACAAGATTTGCCTAAGCTTATCATCGTTTGATGTAGGGTCTCTCTTTATTCAATTCTTATCATATTTCAAAGGCATTGTCCCACTTCAAAGATCTCTTTTGAACCTATGTGTTATTGTGGGTTATACTTACTGCTGCTTTTAATTTTAATCTACCTGTGAGGTTTTGGGGTATGTCTTTGTTACTACAGTGAAGCTCAGAGCCTTCTGATATAGGAATTAGTCTTTCTTTATAAAGTAACTTTAGAGTCAGTAATATTATATGAGTGGAAATACAGTTGCATCTGAATCCTGTGGAAAAGAATACCCCATACCTTTAGTCACATAAGCTTTCAGTTCTTGGTGTTGTTCATTTGGAAAAAGAGCATCAAAATCTAAACATCTCTTGAGTGCATCTATTTGTCAGAAATACCCACTTGTAACTTCATAGTGTACATATATATATGGATTCTAGGAGAAGTTAGTGGGATCTTCAAAGTATCCTTAGACCCCTGCATTCATATGTGGCTGTTTCTCCCATCTGAAGTCGTCCCCATGCTCTCCAACCATGTTTTTTGACAGGTTCATGCTACAATCATTGGCCCATCTTAACTTGTGGTGAGCTTTAATTTGTCTCCCTATGCAACCATAGCATCTCCTCCTGTTTGAGCTATCACAGGGAACTGCCTGCTTCTGTTGGGTTTAGGTTTCTCCTCAGCATTTGTTCTATTACCTGAAAAAGGCTAATATCTTGAAGAGGTATAGGGGAAAAATTAAAAATGTAAAACATAAGGTGATGGAATTGTGATAAATATTTTATGGAAGGCATATGTATTTTCTCTGTGTATTTCATAATGATGACTGGGATGAATTATTTTCAAACCTTTAGAAGAACCCCATGCTCCTATTACAGTATTCTGTATTTTGAGAGTGAATTTTTATGCCTGTTCTGTGTCAGCAGTCCCTACAAAGTTACTGAGTATTGTGCTTGAAGGGAATACACTCATTGTAATCAGGTTATTGCAGTGTATTGCTATCCTCTGAAAGCAATATTAGTATGAATTGATGGTGTTATAAGGGAGACTACTCTCTAGCCCCATTAGTTTAAACTCAGAGGAAGGTAATCAAAAGGAAATGCAGTAGTGAAATCTTAGTTTCATTATACATGATTTCAAATAAAGATCTGCAAAATTGCTGCTTGATTTGCTTGAATGTTTGTGGATTGCTCTAACCTGGCATCTATTATTGTCAGTTAAGGATTCCCAAGCCATCCTTTACAACCACTGTATTTTAACTCATTTTATTCTTCTCACCCTGTCCTTCTCACTGTTCTCTGTTCTCTAGCTTACACACTGTACTGTAAAAGGTGCAAAAATTTACATAACAGAGTGGCAAGTATATTTGTCCTTCTAGAACATACTCTACTGCAGCACAAGTACCTTGTAGTGTAGAAATTGCCATAGTAACTACTCATTTCTTATTGATTAGATGGATAAAAATTCTCATAAGATACAAGCAGAGTAACTTGCTGGCATATGGCTTCAGGCTACCCCTGTGGCAAATCTTACTTATGCATTCTCTCCTCTTTCTGCATGTAAGAGGTTTTTTTAATGAATTAGTATTCCTTGGATTAGACCACAAAATAATTCCTTCTTTTCTGCCACAATGGAGTTTAAATTTTAAGTTGGACTTGATATGCAAGCTCCTAGAGGCGGAATGTTAACTTGCATTGGTTTGTTACTGGATTAGGACAACTAGCTTTCACCTCAGTGTGAAATCTGGATGGAGAAAGTAGAAGAAAAAGCCACCTCCCAAAGTGACAGAGCTTTGCTTCAGAGCTGACCTCTAAAGAGTAAGACAGAGTATTTTAGTTTGGCAGCTGTGATAGATCTTTTTGGAAAGCGCTTTTTGAACGTTCTAATTGGTTGCCTGAGAAAACAAGCCCTGTCTTTGTGTTTCTCTAGTACTACTACAGACAGCACTGCTCCTCAGCCGTGGCAGTGTGAGTGCTGGCTGCAGGCAGGATGAGGCCTGCAGTGAGTTATAGTGTCTGACAGCTGTCTCGGTTCATGTGCTGCGCTTGCCGAGCGTACCATTGTCTCCTGCAATTCCCAAAGATGCTCCAACAAGGCTTCTATCAAGTTTGTTGTGGAAGACAAGCTTTTTGTGAATTCTATCAGGGGAATGAAATTGTGAAGCACTTAGGCAGGATGTCAGATAAAATTAAGCCCAACACTTTCTTCAAATGTGATGTATCAGTTTATTCAGAATAATATAAAATGAAAGAACAGCAACACTCAACCAGTTTTTCACACTGTAAATCTATTCTAATGTTCTTCTGGAGTCTTCTGTGAGGCCTAGGTATTAGTTGTGATTATACTTGTTCTATCTGATTATTTTAGAATAACATTAGTTAGATGTATAGGAGACTGAAGATTTCAGAGCAATTTTTAGTTCAGTTCTTCCAAGCTGTTTAAATTACAGATGCTACTCATGCAGACCTGTTTTGTTTGACTTGGAGGCCTTTCCCATCTCCCCAGATTAAAAATGCAGAGTTAGGGCATCACTTTTATATTGTACCATCTTTCAACTCTGTTATCTTTACTTACAGCCTGACAGTCTCATTCAAAACTTTGTGTGACCTTACAGTTTGAAAGAGATAATAATCCATAGGGCTACAGGAAATGATGCTGGTCTTTCAATAAGTTAGTCCTTCACAGAGACACCACTCAGGAAAAGATTCCTCTCCCTGCAGTAGGCTAAAAACAAATGGAGGAAATGCTTTGGCAGCTGTAGATAGCTTTCATCTTTAACAGGAAGAAATAGGCTTGGCTCTTCTTAATCTTTGGCCTGAATTCTTGTGTGCTTTTGTAAAGACTTTCACAGGCAGCAGTGAGAGGTGCAGAGTTGAACATGTCTTGTCTGTGTGCTGGGATCTGGAAGGTGGGCCCAGAAAGCAGGCAGCAATGTGGATGAGCACAGAGCAGTATGTAGAGGTAAGGGTTTAGGCTGATAAATGAAGGGGGTTTTATGGTTACATTGCTTTCACTCCCATACCTTTTGCCCAATCTGAAGGGAAAAGACAAACCAAAGGAGACCAAATTAGGAAAAATTTGCACAGAAGGATTTCAGTGATACCTTCAAGACTTGGGATCACTGGAATTCCTGTCCTAGCACACTGTTTCTGTTGCTGCAGAAACTGGAGTGGAGCTGGCTGTTGAGAACCCTTCCTGTGCTGCCTCTGAAGGGCCAGGAAAGGTTTTCAGAACACAGCTCATGTATGGTTGTCACAGTCATTAATATCTGCTCCATTAGGTGTCTGCACCACTGTATTTCCCTGCTGGTGGGTGCAGTGACCAATCTTGGGTAAACATATCTGCTACTTTTGTCACTGTGACTCATTTTTGTTGCCTCACCACTACAGACTAGGAAAGATCTGTTTTCTTTCCTCTCGTAAGGAAGGAGAGACTTCCTTCCTCATATAACAGTGTGAAAAAAGTGGAAAATTGAATCCAAAGAGAGAGGGGCCAGGACTCTTCAACCTGCTGATTTCAAAGCTTGCCTATTTTCTATTGACACTGCATCAGAGAAACAGCCTTATGCAGTTTCAAACACCTTGTGCTGGTGTTATGTTCTAATGCTCACCTAAAAAACTTTATTTTGGAGAGGAAACTAATGATTGGACACATTTTATCCAACTGAGGAAATCTGCATGTAAGGGAACTTCATTCATTGTTTTTTTAAATCAGTATATTTTTCAGAGTATGGTGTGCTGGCTTATTTAAGTATTAAGTATATTTAACTATTTAAGTATATTAAGTTCCAAGATACTTGTAATGCTTAGGTATTTTCTGTTAGTGTTTTAGAGGCATCTGCAGAGGATTCTTACTGGCAGTCTCCCAGATTGTTACAGAAATAAAAGCTGTATATTGGGCATTGCCAGGTGTGTGTGAGGGTATCTACATGCATGCACGTATTTGTGTGTGTATTTAAAATGCCTCCTGTGTGCAGATATTAAACACATCCTCTTGGGGACTGCACTGTGACTTGCATACTTGGAGGCAAAGGCTCTGAATAAAGAACCTATCCAGAACAGAGTGAAATGAGCTGCAGTAGCTTGTGGGTTTTCAAAGCAATGGCAGCAGTCGGAATCTGGCCTAAGTAATTAACTTACGAAGCATGGAAAGGAAAAGCAGCATGTGGAAGATATAATTAATAGGAACATATAACAGTCAGCTCTCACATAATAAATTGGCAGCTATGCATGAGGTAACTGCCTTTTATTTGCAAAATGCTGTTGGAATTTTTTAAAAGTAATTGCACATTTTCTTCCATTTCTACGTGGTCACAGAGAACATAGTACAGTACAAATGCCAACAGGAATGCAATAAAATCATCACTGTTGTTTGTTGTTTTTCCCTGCTTAGGGCTATGATTTTATTTGAGCCAATGTCCAAAAGAAAGGAGAAATACATTTTAGCTCAGAAAAAGACAAGTGGTAAAACACTTCAGTGAGGTTTAATATGGAATAATTTAGAAGAACAAGACAGGAACAACCAGAATAAATAACAGTAAATGGTCAGATATCTATTTGCAGAACAGATTTAGTAATGTGTTCTCCTGACTTGAGTAAATAATGGTTTAGATAAATGTTCTGAAATTCTTCTATTTTGGAGGCTTGAATTTTCCCCATCTGAAGGTTTATGGCAGCTTTTCCTGCAGAGCAAGTGTGACATCTTTGGGTACGCCACAGAGGCCAGCAGATCTTCAGGCAAGTCCATTCTACCTCTTGCCTAGTGCAGAGCAGAGCTCTGGAAGGCTGTGGGATGGCACCAGGGCTCCCCACAGCCAGCTGCTGCTTCAGCTGCCTCCAACAGCCTGCTGCAAAACACAAAGCAGCTGTTCCTTTGCAATAGGAAACTGAGGAGGGCTTGCAACTGGGGTTTGCTGCTCTACCCAAAGTATAGAAATTACTAGAGTTCTTAGTTGCCGTTTCCAGGCTTCTCAGTGGAGGGGGCTGCATGTCACTCCTGACTGGTGTATGTGATTCCCCTCTCTACCCAAGTGGGAATTTATGCTACTGCTTTGTTAGTCTGGATTTTCTTTTAGTTTTAAGCAATCTGATTGCCATCACTGCAATAGTGGGGAAGAAAAGGGAAGTCCAGATCTACTCTATTGTAAACGTGAAGAGAATCTGGCCTATTTTGTTGTGAGTGAATGAGGATGTAACCACCTAACACTGGAGTGAGTTCTTATCACCATAAATGTGATTAGAAGCTTTACTGCTGTTTAAAATTGAACTGCCTGAAGACCAGGAAATAGAGTTTGCTGTGAAATATTCCTGCTGTAACCAGTCTCTGTACTGCTGACCCCAGGGGATCTTGCATTTACTGCAGGCAGAGTCTAGTAGGCAGCTTGTTGCTGAACGAAGACTTTAAATAGCAAGTTTTAAAAAAGTACATCCTTGCAATTTTTGTGCTGATGAATTTAGAATGATGTTCTAGCATGCTCAGTGCACTCCAAATTAATTAGCAGTGATCCTTTTAACAGGATAATTACTATATCAGCAAGTGGTAAACTCAAAATGAATACAAGTAGTTCCGGCTTGCATCCACAAGGAAGAGCTGTATTGTGGTTCTACCAAGTGATTCTAAATTCATCCCAGTGTGAAGGGTTTTAGACAGCACAGCTCATCATCAGAACTGTCACTTTTTTACCTCTAGACTTGAATTAAAATCCTAAATGAAGTTGCATTCCATTCTCCACATGTCTACCTCACAACATTATGGCAAGTAGTGATTGGCTTTTTAAAACTGCTGCTGGAGAAAGGCTGAAAATAAGGAGAGAAGGTATTACACATTATTACTACTGTATAAAAGGTAGACAGGGCCATGAAGCATATGATACCTCCTTATGGTTGTGCATTTTCTTCTTTCATAATGGAAGGGTCTTATCCTCTTATCCTGCATAGAACAGTAAGAACTCAAGTACAGACACATGTTCATGTCTTTCATGTTTGGACTTTTTAAACAGGTTAATCTTTCAAATAATAAATGCTTATCATGCTGTGGATAAGTAAGTATATGACTGCTGCAATGATGGTAGAAACACTTTCATTCATTCCTGAAACCAGACTCTGAGACTTTGGAAAATAAGGTTTAATTTTGGGGTTTTAATATGGGAAATTACCTTAATTAGGTCACTATATATGCTTTTCTGCTCTCTTTCAGAATGGATGCAGAAATCTATAAAAGCACCTGCCATTTTCTATGAAAATATAATTTTTAGGCAGACTTTCAAGAATCACTTATCTTACTTTCAGTTTCTCTACGCTAAGTCCAGCAAAGTCAATGATTTTACACTGATCTCAAGTGTACTCTTGGGAGAAATTGGGGCCTATGTTGTTCACTCCAAATGTGAACATAGTAAAGTATTAATTATTAGCCATTTCTTAAAAATGGATCTTTTAAAAATGGACTCACCAGACCAGACAATCTGTCAGGTTATTTCATGGGACCTTGTGGTGCTTCAGCAGTGCATGCCTGAATCCTTTGGCTTAGATTGCCTTGAGAGGCAATGCCATCTTCTTTCTAGAGAGGTTCTATGTCTAGGTCAGGCCACTTTTAAAAATCTTACAAAATGGAGACTTTAAAAAACTGTCTCAAGTGTAAGAACAGAACTGCAAAATCAAGAGGAAGGAAGTATTTACAAATATTTTGGTGAGGTTTTGCCCACGTGTGTTCTGTGCGTGTTTGTTCTAACTGGTAGAAATAGAAAGGCAAGCAACTCTGTAGAAAATGCCTGTAGCAAATGCTGTTGTCTTCTAGTGATCTAGGGGACTGCTTTTTGCTTTTTGTTAAGGTTTAGGTTACTCAGACCAGGCAGGTCATAAGAGTCTCTTGTATGTAGTTTCATGGTGCTGCATAGTTCTTAACTGAATCCAGCCAAAGATGAGGTAACATCTGAAGATTATTTCCTTAAATTTCTGGAATGAACAATGTTCTCATGTCACAGTAACAGCACTAACATGCCTGCACAGTTGTTGCTGCTGAAGTTCCTCCTGTACATGGTGAACATATTGGTCCATCACACTGCAGTTATAGCCCTACCATTCTAGTAGAGCTCAATGCTTTTGTGCTTCTTATAAAAGACAGGCTTGTCCTTCTACTTGAATACATGCAAGTACATAGGTCAGCACAGTGCCACCAATGGTAATAACCAATCTTGTTAGTGCTCCCAACCTTTCTTGATACTACAAACTATGGCTACAAAATCAATGTAAGTAATACAATATGGAACTAGTCACAACCCACCATATAAACAGATTTTTAAAAAAGTCCCATTTCTATGAATTTGCTTGAGAAAGTTCCCCTACAGTTTAGAAGAAATTAATGTTCTCTTGATGGAAAAGATGATTTAGGCACTCAAGATGTATTTGATCACAGAAACTAGCAAAGCCCTTCTGAAGAAGCTGTGGGAAATGCAACCTCTTCCAAGTCAGTAACTGCTCAGTGATCTTCTGATGGAGCTTAGGATTTCCCTTTCAGAGGAACATCAACAAGCTCTTTCATTTCATTCTCCTGGTGACCAGTAGCATGAGCACGAGCTTCACAAGGCTCACACGGGCAGCAACAGACTTCTCCTTTCCTGCTCTTCTGCACAACGGTAGCACGGAAGTCACACATTATCACTGCCAGCCGATACAACTGCAGAGTTACAACTAAGATATTCTTAGCTGTAAAAAATACCAGCATCTGATTGAATATTCTGAAGTGGCCCATCAGAATTGAACGCACAATGAAGAAGGGGCCGTCCTGTATGAAGAGGCTGACCCCAATGTTCCAGAGTTCCGCACCGTACCTGCACAGCAGCAGGTTGGGGATCCCCCTGGTCGGCGTGTTTGGTTTGCAGCCAATATGCTGTACTGGAAGTAAAACAGTTATGTTAAAACAACTCTGGGAAGTGGAGCCAGGGTTGGCCTAAAGGGCATTCACAATACAGGGTACTCTGGATTATAAAGGCATTCACCTGTAAACTGTGCAACATATAGCATAGCCAGCTTCTGGGATGTTTTTCAGCAAAACACACTGAATTCACCTGAGGCACTTATGTGGTCTGACAGACAGGACTAAAAACCACTTCCCCTTTTGTATCCCACAAACATACCAGTATTTATACACTCCTAAAACAAGAAGCAGAAATAGATCACCTAATGATTCTTCACAACTTCCCCAGACTTTTTTTCCAGTAAATCAACATGCCGAGCCAGTATGTATCCTTAAGAAAAAAAACCCAAAAAACTGTGCTGAAAAGGAGCAGCCAATGCTGTAGCACTTGACTTTGTTCCACGCTGTCTAAGACATTGCTATTAAAATATTCACCAGATAGCCATTGCCTTTTTCATGTGTCATAGTAAGAATAAGGCCTGTCAGTGCCAGGCCATATTAAGCATTGTGTGGTTTCTGTCTGCCATGTAAGGCTTGAGGTGTGGTTACTTGCTCTTAGCCTTGTGGGTATCAATTTCACACAACTGTTGGAATGTGCATGCATGAGTTCCCCTTGGCTGTAAAGGTGGTGCTGGGCTCAAATGCTCTCTATGGTGTAGTGCCCAGAGAAGGAGCATTAGAAGGGTTTGTGGGGTAAATTTGGCTGTAATTAACCCGTCTCTTGGACAAGGAGATTTCATTGGTTTAAAAAACATCACTACTTATGAAGCAGTGACAACTGCAAAATGTTGCAGTTTGCCAAAAGAACTATTCTTTCAGTCAGTGCTGGGGTGGGGGGAGAAGGAGATGAGACTCAAATGGAAAGTGAGTTGTAAAATGTAGAAATTTGCTGAATCCATTAGGCAAAGCTTCAGCAGGAGCTAATTTTTTAATATGCTTCTGTGCCATTGCTGTTTAATAGGTCTAATTGCATTGCTGTGGTCTAATCATAAGTGCCTAAAAATTTCTTTTACGTCATGTTTGATGTGTGAGTAAACATTCTGGTGCTTGAACAAAAAGTACTATCTGTGCAACTATATAAAACTACCTGAAATAGACTGTACCCATAGTAATTTCAGGAAAATGTGTGCCCAGTAATTTAATTTTTAATTGGTAAATGTAATTAAGTAAGTGGAAAAGCAACAGCTAGAGGAAAAAAATGAACAGATTGTTTACATGCTATTTGAATTTATTTGTGTGGGGATGTATATAGGAGGTTTTTTATTTGGTTGGTTGAGTTTTTTTAAACCTGAGTGCTGTGCATCTTTAATAGAATATATTTTAGTAGTAGCAGGAATGTTAGCTATGATAAAGCTGAAATGTGGTTGCATCAGATTTTTTAGGAGGTGAGCTGCTGAGCTGAAATGCTGAAATATTTTCATAACTTCCCTGTTGGTAACAAAGCCTAGCACTGTCCATAAAAAGAGACTAACGAACAAAATAATATTCCAGGAATTTTTAATTTATTATTTTAGTGTCAGCCTAGAAATCTATTTTATGTAAGATTGTACTGAGGATAATGCATTTTTGGACTGCTGTAGTTGTTGCAAACTTGTGTTTGGAGGCCAAAACGGTTGGAACAGATGATGCTCCAGACAGCTTTCATTGTTCTTTTTGGACAGGGAAAGCCCTTTCTGCCCAGGGACAAACACAGCCCTGAGCTGGCTGAATAGATGGCCCTTTTAGATTAAGATAATGGTGAACAGTCATCATATGGTCCTTTAGGTCTCCTGTGAATAGATAATTTCTCCTGTGCTTTTGGCTGTGCTGTTCTGTGGTTCACAATTGCCTGCCTCTCTGTAGGGTCTAGTAACCTACCCAAATTTGAGCCATAATATAATAGACCAGATCTAACTTGAGAGCTCACACAGCGAAGTTTAAGGCAGTAACAGGCAACTGGAGCAATACAATAGTGCAATCCTTTTTTCCTTTTCCTGAAAGTAGAGAGCTCTATCAGAGAGATCAGAGGTTAGCCAGAAACAAGTGTTTCCTCAAAAGAAACCACAATGAGCTTTCTTCAAAAGCTGTTGTCATATGAATTCCTCTCCATCAGAAGTCCTTAGTACAGCCTGTAGTGTGTGCACAGCCACAAGATGTACCAGCAAAAACTTAAGAGGATTTTTTCTCTTTTCTTGTCTATGTGCAAGTACTAACCTGCAAGATCAAGTGGAAACTGTAACATACTCCAGGTCCATACAGCAAGAATTGCATTTATGAGAACGTAATTCTTCCTACGGGAGGGGAAAAAGTGATAACAATGAAGATACAGTTTCCTTATGTGATCACAAAAATGCTTCCTGTAGTGTTTGGAATGCCATGAGAAGGGTGGTTGATTGATTGATTGATATGTGCTTTTATGATGCAACACTAAGGAAAACAGAAGCACCTTTTGGATGGAATTTTTGCTGTTAAGGCTTACATGTTCCAGCTGTGTAATTACACTAACTATCTGAAGCTAATGCTATAATAATAAGCATATGAGAATAGACTCTGTGGCTCAGGGGGGATATCGTTACCCTCGCAGCAATTACATGTTCCTCACAAGCCTGAGGCTTCTCTGCCAAGTGGGAGGGACTCTCTTCCTGCTCTAAAGGCATTGCTATGATATTTACAAAAAATAAAATATTGTATTTGTTAGAGAGGATGAACCTCTTCTGTGACTCTTTGTGACGGATGTTCACAGCTCATCTCTCAGCAGTGTGAGGGGGAGGTGAGCTTACTTTCTCTGGGAGACATCACAGTGTTGAAAATTCACACCAGACTGTGCCATTCCCTTTCTTCTTATCTTTGAACACTTTGTCACTCTACCATGAAGTACACATGAGATAACCAAAGAAGCAACTTGGATAATGAATCACTTAGGCCAGCTCTAGTTGCTTCCTTGCCTGTCTAAAACAATTCATTAACCTGAAGGAGGCTTACTGTGTATGCAGTGTTGCAGCTCCTGTAGCAGTCAGAACTGATGCTGCTTGGCAGTTAGGCTGCTCATTTGGCTCTCTGAACCCTTTCATTGTGATGGTGTGACGTGCCTTTCTGCTGGAAACATGTGAATAATCCCTAACAAAGCTCACAGGACTTAGGCCTTTCACAAAGGGAAAGACAAAAGCAGGCACACAGAGCCCTTGAATGTGGCCTTCTGTTTTCTATGGGAAATGCAGTTTTACCAGTCTGAACACTGCACCTTATACAAATGCCTTGCACTGGGCAAGTTATGTCAGCAAAAAATCCTTACCGAACATCCTCAATGTCCAGGGTGTCACTAGCAAATTCAAGTATATCTGCTGCTGTTCCCACAAACATGAGAAGCAGCTGAGACAATTGATCCCGGGTGATTTCAGCTCCAATGGGGAGAAGCCATCTCCCAATTACTAGTAGCAGCAGAAAAGTCTGGTGGAGGGCCAGTGTCCATACAGTCTCACAGATTGTGGAGAGCTGATTGACAAAGACTTTAGCCTGTTTAAAAGACAACAATACTATACTGTAATTTCAGGACACTCACAGGTACCTTCTGAGACTGTATTTGTCTTTAAGCCTGCTTTTATTCTCTTTCACATTGTATGAGAACAAATAATTTCCATCTGGCAGGCCTGGTATGAAAAAGGCACTTTAATACAAACTTTGGATAATGAGTATCAAATCTTTCTCTGTACACTACTCCTCCTGTTCTCATTTTTCAATTCAGCATTACATTTTACAGAATCATTACCCAGGTGCTTTCTAAATTCCGTTACTAAGATGTGCAAGAGAATGGTTGGAGCATCTCTTCTTTACAGAGAGACTGGTCTTAGCTAATAGTTAATATGCAGCATGCTGTATTTTCGCAACGTAGTTTTCCAAGCTACAAATATATCTAATGTATGTGTCTTGGGTTGTATGCTCCTTTTTTTTCCCCCTTCACTCTGCAAATTCTCTAATTGTTTTAAGATCTCTACCAGATACAGGAAAAGGTACCCTACCGTCTGAATGATGTGGTGATCTGTTCCCTCACTTCCATGACTGCTGTCTCTGGACTGATTGAAGTCTTGATTGCTGACATTCACCTGAACTGCCCCAGGCTCATTGCCACAGTACTGTTGTGAAGAGAAACACGACACACGTGTAAACATCCCACCCAGGGAGCAGATGTGCTCTATGGCTGAGAGTGTCCTGTTTGCTGAACTGCACAGGGTTCATTTGTGAAAGAGATCTGATGTTTACAAAGGTCCTCACTCTTAGTGTAATTCCCCCCTTCTTCAGATGGGAGGAATTCCTCTCCTGAGAACAAGAGTGATGTGTTAGTAGGTTCCTGAGAAAGTAGAGGGTTGTACCGCAGAAGAGGATGCAAATTCAAAGGCCCATGGAGTGGGTGACATCCCTGTGCTCTTAAGTCTGCACCCTGTGAATGTGATCTGCTTGCTGCTCTCCTGAACTGGCTACTGGGTTCTCTACATGGTCTCTCTTTGGTTAAAACAGTCAAATAAGGTAAAAACTGATCATGGTCAGGCCCTATAGTCAAACTTATTCTCAAAATACCTACTTCTCTTTTCTACTATCCAGGAAAAGCTCTCTGAAAATGTCACTGTTTCATTTTTCTGTATGACTTCCCTCAAGGCTGAAAATTAGTTGAGATAGGGTATTTGGGTTGTATTCTCCACCTCTCCTGCCCCTGCTGTGCTTTATTTTGTAAGGAAATTCATAGGGTGAGAGGTGAAATAAAGGAGTATTTAAGAGAAATAGACCTGTATTCTTGCCTATCCCTTTGAAACAGAAGAAAGGGTATTTTTACTTTCTGCAAGAACACGATCTGGGAAATTGAGTGTTGGCTAGAACATACTGTTACTCCAACTACAGTAAGCCAGTGGTGGGGCTACATTCTGTCTGCAGCACTGTCCTGCCATTCCACCTTCATGCCCAAGGCTGGCCCAGGAGCAACTGGGGGGCATGGCTCCAAAATCTGTCTTCATACCAACCCGTAACATCTCCCTCCATTGTAATAAAAAGAGGATAATTAGAAAATCAAATCATGCTGTTCCTAAAGACTTTTATGCTGTCCTATTTTTGCCAGAGAACTGCAGATGATTTGCATTTCTCCACTGGGCCCCCCACCATTTTATTGCACGGGGATTGATTTTCTGCAACAATTGGAATGTGTTTGAGAGTATACTGAGTAGCTGTGTTCAGCATAAAGCCTGCCAATATAAGAGAAACATTTTCCAGCAAATTTCAGATTCTACTTTGATACTTTTCTTGGTCTCTGACAATGTTCTTCAGTATCTGGGTAAATGTTGCCTCTTGTCTGACCTTGTGGTAGATAAATTTCCTGTGACTTGAAAAATCTGGAAAAAATGTCAGTGCTTGTTGCTTTTAGAGTTGGCGGTAAAGAGTCTTAAACTGAATGCTTGTCTTATTTGAACAGTGGGTGTGAGAGTCTTGAAAGATTGACACACAGATGTGGGGAAGATGGTATTTCCATTCACTTTAAAGTTCTGGGTATGGAAACAGTGAGATGGAGGGGCTGGTACTCTCTGCCTGGCTACAACCTTGTAGGGCTAATCTCCCTGGGTTGGCCTTTCAGCTAAAGAAGAGAGAGGGAATGGCTTGTTCAGAGAATGTTTTGGAAATTAAGTTTAACTGGTGCTCTGGAGAGGCATCTGTATGTGCTGCCTACAGAAAAACCCTAAAGTCTATGGAGACCCACCCCAAGGTCTAAGTCAAGCTGAATTACTTCCACTGGCTGTGTGACACAGCTGAGGAGACCACAACCTAAAAATATTGCATAGCTGTCCTAACTACCCCAGAGTACTGAGAAGTGAACATTAACAAGTAGCCTGGGCAGGGCAAAGGGATGACTAACCTGTGCAGGAGGAGGAAGGCTGACTCTGACAGCCTTTGGTTTGTCATTAAGTCTGCATTTAAGCTCACCCCTCTGACCCCTTGGCTGGTCTGGCATGATAAGAGGAAAGCAGCCATGAACCTGAACAGAACTTCACATCCAAGTCTGTGGAGCTGCAGGACTCAGCAGCTTGACTGCTAGAAGGAGGCAGAAGAAACCATGCCATGGCTTGCAGGGAAGCTCCTTCTCTTGTTCTAGTGTCACAAAGGTGCAGGAAATACCTCTAAGGAATATAATTCACATTATTGGTGTCTTTGGTAGGTGTTCTTCTTTATATATCATTTTTGTGAGTACTTTCAGCTGAGAAGTAGGTTACTATTTCAGGGCAAGGCTCCATGATCTTGGACTGAATGGCAAGCTCAGGGCCAGTCCATAGCTCTTCTCAATTGCTTCCAGGCAGGAAATGGAAATCTGCATCTGCAAAGCCAGTCCCTTTTTTTAAGTAGGCTCCTGGTTTTTTTGTTTAAGTAGAGTTCTGTTTTTTTTCATTTAGGTATGTTAATATCTTGTTTGGGTTTGTTCTTCTCTGAATATTTATTAAGTGGTGATTGTGAAGTGATTCACTTGAAAATTTGGAGAAGAGCCTTTATTTACATCATGTATATGCATGTAAATAGGACTGTTGGTGCCAGGCATATTTACTTATCGAGTGATGGATGTGCAGTGACTAAATGGAAAATGTGACAAGAAGAAAGTGAATACTGCTTTGCTGTTTCACAGGCATTTGATAAACATGGTTTGCCTTTTTACTACTAGACCCCAGTTAGTCCTAGGTATTGACTGTGTACCAAGCTAAATAAAAATGGCTTTGTTTTCAGGTTTTTTACTGTGCAAAGATAAAACAGGAAGAAGCTTTACACATTTTACATCAATTCTGACTTGGCTTACTTTCTTTTTTTTCTTTTGAGATGAAGCTTACATACCCCTGATCCATAAGCCATCTAGTCAAAATGGAAATGCTGTTGCACGATATGGTGATGTCCCAGTGCGTGGCCTGCAGAGAAGCTCACTGCCAGTGCATGGGGGACACCTGAAGCACCAAACTAATTCAGCCAATTTTTGTTTGCACCTTATTCACAATTTATTATTTTCAAATAAAGCTGAGGTTAGCTAAAACTTTTCATAATGGGGCCAGCCAGCATTGGGGTGCAAAATTCACGCTTGAATCTTAGGGTGGAGTACCCTCAACCTATTAATGTGCATGGAGGCCGCCAGGCTGAGGACATTTTGGAAGAGTCTAGCCCTTCCCTGGAGCAGGCCCTCTGCCAAGCAACAGGTACCTGGCTTGCTGTCTGTGCTTTGCTGCAAACAGTGTGGCTGTCACTATGGAAACATATGAGATGTCAGAAATTCAAAGCACTCCCGACTGCTTCATTTTGCTCATACAGGAAAGCTGAAATGTAAAACATGAAGAAAAGATTACCTAAGTTGTTTTCCAAATTGAGGAATATAATGGGTATGGCAAGGAAGGGATGGTGAAAGATGTAAGATCACTTTGAGGAGTTCATGATGGTATCATTTTAGCTGGCAAGAGAATCCCACCTCAGAATGAGGCCGAGGGAATGGACAGTAATATTCACTAAATCCCCAAAATGTTCAAGTTAAGGTGGTTAAAAATAATTACAAGGTTTACCAAGTATCTATCTTATTCCTGACTGGAAGCCTGGATTGACTACAGCCCTGGTAGCTGTGTAAGCCCTGCAAAAGGCAGCCAGTTACACCTGTCTGTGGCAATGGCACACCAGGCATTTGAATAGGTAACAGAGCCCTGAGATCCTGTATGTTATGAAAGAATGTTTGGGGTTTTTTATGGATTAAATGGTTTCAATTTGTTTGATGACAGCAGACAGCAATTTTTTCTCTGTGTACGGTTCAATTGACTTTATCATCTCTCCCAAACATATATTTCATCCCAAAATATGTTACCACAAAGCAGTAGTTTCTATGCAGTCAGTATTTCACCCTTGATACATGAATGGTATTATGTGTCCAGTTCTGCAGTACACAGAGGTAGAATTGCCTCTGTGTTCAGTAAGAGAGACTGCCTATTAGCACCTGCTTTAAATAACAGCAGTGACACGAGCAGCTGACGCTTCCTGCTAAAGATTCAACATGAGATCAAAGTTCTGCTGTCTTAAAGACCACCCACTGTTTTCATAATGTACATGTTAAAAGTGTGGATCTAGTGACTGCATGATTACCCATTCTGTTTGCATTTAAATGATGAAATCCCAGGAATACTTCAGTATCAAGAGCAATACTGGTCTGGGTGCTGTGTTTGAAATTAATTGTTAGGAAAGCTGCTCCCCTTCTGGAAGTATTGTTTTTGAATCTGTTAGATTGTGTATTTCCAGAACTCTCTATCCTATCTCTTCAGGTAAAAACTAAACTGTTAATTTGATATACCCCCTCTTTAATTCACAATAGCAGTATATCAATAAGAACAAAGTATGCCATGTTCTAACATCATTTTGGGAAATAAACTGCTGCCTTTGACTACAGAATTAGCCTGTATCTTGGACCAGATTTAACTATGACAAATGTTCTCAATATCCACATTACCTGTCTGTGACTGTTTAAGGAGATTTGGGAAAACAAGAAGACAATAAATTCTTCCTGCTGTATTTAGAAAAAGCCTCAGGCATTTTCAGTGTAAACACAATTCTGAATATTTGATTATGCTTCTGTGGCTTCTAACAATGCTCCAAATGAGAAAATGAAGCACTAGGTCTTTTTAGTCTAATTTATGTATTTTCTTCTGTTACTTTTTGTTCTTTTTCCAGTCAGAACCTTTGCTCTGGATGTAAGGCACTGCATATGTGCAAATGCTGGGACAGACAAAATTTCCTTTTCACTGCATGGAAGTGCTATAGGAACTTGAAACTAGTCTGCATGAGGTTGACTCAGTGAGACCTGTTGGGTGAAATGGCTCTGTTCTGGCCCTAACTGACCCCAGAACACTTGCCCTTAAAAATTTTACCATGTGCTTTAGTCCTGAATTGGAATCCAGCCCCCCCCACTCCTAGATTACTATGCAGAACAAAGAAAGGAAGGACACAAGCCTTGTCAGACATATTTCCAGCTGTGGTAACAATCTGTGTGTTCTCTACACTGCAGCAAACAAGAGGTAATCTGAGTTTCAGACCTCCTTTCACTGACACCTGTCTCAGTTTTGACTTGCTTGAAGTTGTGGTATTTGCTCTTAAACAGTGTGAAACTCACTTTATTTTACAAAGACCTCTAAAGCAATGAAGTTCTTTTACCCGACTGAGCAAGATTTATGCTGGTAACCTGGGGGTGAAAGGCTGTGTTTTTCAAACTTCTAGTCCTCAGTTCCTCAGATAAATAAATAAATACATATAAATGGTCTCAATTTTAGCTAGGAAAGAGGCTCACTATCTGATAATTAGAAAGTGCACAATAATATAGCTGTAGCTAGATTGGAACACCTACCAATATGAAAGAGAGAACTGGAACAAGACTTAGCAGACTTCCGTCTGTGTGCCTGAAGCCAACCCATCAAATAATGTATAAATTTCAAACTAGTCCATCTTGTCTCATAATAAATACCTGAGTCTCATGATGAAGTTCTAGTAGCCATAGTGATGGTACTATGGAAATCAGATATAAAAATATCGCTGGTGAAAACCTGTGAAGGAAAAGAAAAAGATACCTTGGTATTATGACACATCATACTTTCCAACACTGTTCACAACACAATGTTCAGATATATGGTCTCTTGTGCCTCTACCATATGGGATGTTAAGAAATAGGGTAACTGCAAATAAGAATTGCTATTCTTTCTGGATTTCTCTTGCTGTGTATTGTAAATAATGGGTTTATCAATCTAAGGTCATATATGGAAATTTCTTTAAAATCTCTTTTTTAAGAACTGACCAAAGGCACTTTGCTGTTTGCACTATCACAGCATTTTCTGTATTTAAAAAGCCTGTAGCTAACATGCTCTTTCTGATTTCATGAAGAGTGAATTAATACATTGAGTCACTTCACTGAGTGATGCTAAGATAAAGGCAGTTGCTCACAAGCCTGTGCATTGACACAGGAAAGGTAGAAATAGCATCAGTTTGCCTAAAACAAGCATTGCTTTAGTAAGATATCTTTTAGTTGCAGGCTGTGCATTTAAAATGGGTTTATGAAAATAGGTCTTGGCCTTGTTTCCCCACTTGTGCTGGCAGTGGTAGAACTTTAGTTCTTCTCTCCCTGCCAGTCTCCTATGCAACTGTGGTGGGCTGATCCTGGCCAAGCACCAGTGCACCCAAGAAAATCATTTACTCAAATAAAACCAACACAATAACTGATGTTGATGAAGCTTTATTTTCTTCAGCTTCTTTAGCTGAATTTATTCAGAAGTAATGGAGAGATTTCATGACTCCTGCAAGTAGTGATTCTTGTGAGAGTTGCTGATGTTTTCTTATTAAACACATGACATTTGATTGGGGTGGGGCTTTTTGGCAATTCTGTCCTTTTGGAGTAGGAATGAGGTGCAATGCCACAAATGTTCCATCCAGCTCTGCATGCTACAGAAAGGAGTGGGCATTGCTGCAACGCCCTGGGACGGGGCAGCGGGGTCCAACTCGGGACATTTGCTTGGCTCCTTCTATCCTGCCACTGGCACATTCTGCAGTGAATTCAAACTGCTTGTAAGTAGGCAACTGCAGCAAGATTTTGGTCAAATGTTGTTGCATTTACTATTTGTTCCTATGTTGAATGTACGTTTATTTTGGTAATCATGACTTTTCCAGTGAAGTTTAAATATTGAGGAAAACAAAATATCCTGCTGCTTAGGGAAATTACTGAAGTTGCTCTGAACTGTTTTTGAAATGTTTGCTGAACGGCTCTGAAATATTTCAAATAATCCCTTCTAGGATAGCTTGGGTTTGGGTTTTAATTGTGTTTTTTTGTTTGTTTGTTTTTCAGGGTTGAGGGGGTGTTTGTTTTGGCAGTGAGGTTTTGTTGTTGTTGTTGTTGTTGGCTTTTTTTTCTCCTTAAAATAATAAAGAAAGGTTAGTGATTCTGCGGCTTTTTAGCCTGGTTATTTTGGGAGAAACACACCTCTCATTTGAATGGAAGAACTAACATTTTACAGTATTTCCTGTAGGACTGGAGCACATGAAAAATCCATCCAGCTGGCAGGTTAGCAATACTGAGCTAATGATACCACATCAGGCCAAGAGACTTCAGGGGCTTTAACCCTGCCTTTCTTTCAGAAGGAGCAATCTAGAGGAAGTATTACATGGCCAGGCTCACAAGAAGACTTTTTTTCCACAATGCCATTAAATGTTTTATGCTGATGTGATAAGTAACAGAACTCTGTCAATAATGAACAGAGAATATGAGGGTATTGGAGGCAGGAGTCCTGCTGCATGGTCTGCCCCTTGCTTGGATTGGTAATTGTCTGTAGAGGTGTTTCTACAAATGCTGATGATGATGCCTGTTCTGAATGTGACTTTTTTCCACTGGAGCAGAAAATTATCCTGATACAAATAGATGCTGGCTGTTTGCCTACAGTTCTCACCTATAAATGTACTTTCATTTTGCTGCTTTAAGTGCTGGATCACATCCATTTCAAAGTTTTCTTCCAGATAAATTTAGCCCTGTCTTCCATGTATTCATCTAACATGGATCTGCTTTTGTTTTCTATTTTTGTTTGGATTTTTTAAAAGCTCCCATTGCAAGTGTTCCTTCATGAAGATACTGCTGCTGCCTCCTCTCCCAAAAGAATTGGGTCTGTTCAATCTGCCTGTCTCATAACTGCATTTGGGGCTCTGCTGTTCAATTTTCCAGTGTCCCAGACTTTATCACTGCTTTTATTACATTCAAATTTAGAACATGGAACTCTTGTGTGAATAGTCACACAACACTCCTTCTGTTATAATGACTTTCACAGGTTGCAATGGGCAGGATTTTAAAAACATAGGAATAATCCTTTTGTCCTGGATTTGTCTCAAGGCCTGCCTGCAGCTTGAGTTTTCAACAATAAAAGGTCCTGGTGAAATCCTGACAATTAGTTACATGACCGCCTCCTTTTCACAGAGCATTTTGTTTTGGCTGCCAGAATGCTGATGAGCTGTAGATGACAGCAGTAATTCTTTAGATGCATGTAAAACGCCATGTGCTTGGGCAAGCTCTGCTATGACTAACTTTTTTGTTCATTTCTCGGGCAGCCTTTCACGCATGAAGGTTCCCCTCTGGAATAGCCTCTCAAATCCAAATATTTAAGCCACTCTTGCTTGTATCGAAAGAGCGCTTGCTACTCATCTTTTGGTTTTTTTACCAAGTTTAGGTTCATGCAGTAACGTGATGTTAGGACTGTTGCATGGAGGAGAGAAGGGGCACAGAGTCCTAGGGGAGGAGGTGCAGTGCAGGGCACGGCAGGACGGGGTGGAAGATGCAGGGCTTTTGCAGGGTCCCCCCGCATCCCTCCGCCCCTGCAGCGCGCAGCCCCAAGCCGCTGTGGCTCAGGAGGTGCCCCGGTGCCCCCAGCCCGCTGCAGCCCCACCGCATCCATCTCTTGGCTGCAGCCAGACACACACACACCACACGGAGCGGCAGTCTGCCGCACAGCTGCCCCTCCGGAAAGCCCTCTGGCTGGCAGTGGACTACCAAACTCTACCAGCCCTCCATCCCTGCCTCCCAGGGGCAGCCGCGGGGCAAACGCGATCCCTGAAGGCCTGGGGCCAGGGCAGCCCCTGCTCTCGGGGGGCAGCTTCCTATCTGCAGCAAGGGACATGCAAAGAAGCGAGAGGTGCTCCCGCGGATTATGCTCACCATTTGTAGCCTCTGCCTTGCTTAAACTTGAGGGTGAGCCCCGTCTCCAGGCACAGGAGAAGATTGAGCAGTGCCAGCAGCCAGTACACGGGTTCCTTCTTCACGGCAGTCACTCTCCAAACGCCGATGAGTGAGTGCAGCACGAAGAGCAGGCGAGTGACCAGGGCATTGAGCAGCACCATGAGCTCCATGCCGCGGCACCCCCTGCCCTCGCCCCGCAGCGCAGGGGGCCCGGCGCTCTCAGCAGCCCTGGCAAGTTACCTTGGGTGTCACCGGGAAGCCTGCGCCTCGCCGGCACATAGATCTCCTCTCCCCGTCCATCTCCACAAAGGGGCCCATTATAACAAAAAAGAAACAGCATCGCCCCTCCCCCAGACTTCCTGAAAACTTTTTGAAGGGAGGGAAAAAAAAAAAAAAAAAAAAAAAAAAAAAAAAAAAAAAAAAAAAAAAAAAGACACGCTTTCATGCTGCAGTGGTTTGCAGGCTGGGAACAGCCCTGGCCAAGGCAGGGGTGAGGAGAGTTGTTTCTGTCCCCTCTATCATCGGCTCAAGGACCAAGCACGGCGAGATTTTCCCTCTCGCCCAGTTACCACCGCTCTGCAGCCCCACTTGCTGCTCTTGCCTCGTGCATTTCCAGCAAAGACACAATGTAAGACAAGTTATTAATTTGAATCATTTTTGCTGAAAGCTCCACTGCATTTCTGAGAGTGCAAACCAAACCCCTCTTTCTGCTCCCCCAAAAGAGAATTCATATTTGTGAGCTTTTAAACTAGTTTAACATTGCAATATAGAAAGCAGAACCTGTATGCTTAGTTCAGTACTGAAATGCCTTGTGCAGCAGAAATCAGAAACTCAAATCTAGTCAAACCCCTCTATTCTATGATCTACACCCTGCTGCAAGACTAAGAAGCAGGCCAGGTGCAGAACTCCAGAAACAGGGATGAAATCTGGGCTAACACTAATTTTACTGAATTTGTCAACAGAGGGATATACAAAAAATGCACTAAAGTTTGACTGTTAACTCAGTTACCTTGAGATGGACTTTTTGTATCCTGTGGGAACAGTGCATGAAGTACAGAATTTGTTTTAAAATTTCCTTTATGTTTCTCATAGAGATTATAAATTGTATTTGAATTTGCACTTAAGTAATCAAAGAGAAATTTCTTCTTGATCCAAATTGTCATGGTGTTGCTCCAGTTTTGTGTTAATTTACTGCCAAAGCACTTAAATTGAGATACACCATTGTAAAATGCAAAGGGACAATCAAGTTTATGCAAAGTACTGTGGTGTTTCAGAGGTCCTAATTTTCTAGATTTAATTTTAAGATATCCTGTTCTATTTAAACACAATATGATATTCTTCGAGTTGTGACCTTTCTAAGAAGGTATTTCTCCTCAGTTGCTAAGATCCAAGTTTTCCTTACTGCAAAGCCAAGCCTTTTCCTTTATGAAGTGCTGGTGCTGGCCAGCTGATGTCCTTGGGGGTGGGGGGATAAGGGGGAGGAAGACTACTCTAACCCTACCCAGAAAAAAAATGGAAAACAAAAGTCTGTTCCACAGTAGAGATGACTCACTTGGGAAATGCCTGAGTAAATAAATGGACTGTGTAGCATGCCTTTTTGAAGGAGCAAAATCAAGCTCCTCACACTCAGAGGAAAATGAATTCAAGTCAAGGACCTACTATTGATAATCCCTGCCAATAGCTACCCTGCCATATCATGCCTTGGGTGCTGCTGGTTCACAGCCCTTCTGCTGACATTAAGGTCAAATGTAGTTGAAGAGGAAACCAGGAACAGACAGATTGAAGAGATTGTTTAAACAAGATATTCCTCTGTGGGAGTGCTTAATGTCGAAGAAATGACTTGGGGGAACTGGTATGTCCTGTCGTTCTTGGAGATCCCAACAGGGCAGACAGATGTCACAAAACTTGGAAAGATGTTGATCAGAGCAACATTCTCCTGATACTGTGCTCAGGAAGGATGCAGAGGGCTTTGCTGAGAGCTGAGTAATTCTGCATGTTGAAGGCATGTGGGAACTGAACCGCTTAACAAGGTAATGTCATCAATGAACAACCCAAGCTTCACATCAGTGAAAGTCCCTAACTTAAGTAGGAAGAAGATGCACTATTGACTGCCTACTCAGTGGTGGACCATCTGAGTAGCACAACAGCACAACAGCCTGACTAGAGGGGGAAGTAAGTACTCATGGACAGCTTCTTTTCTTTGGCTTAGAAGAGGCAAATATTGCATCCAGACTTGGCAGAGGGAGGGCATTTTGAGATGTTTCAGTGGCTGTTTTGTGGAGCAGCTGGTTCAGGAACCTATGAGGGCAGTGCTTGACTTGAATCCTGAGTGGTTTATGGGATATGATGTAGGGAGTCACAGCTGAAGAGAACACCTGAATGGGGGATCTTAATATGTTTAAGTTTGGCACCTTTGCAGGAGTAAGACAAGCCAGAGTTCTCTACCACTGCTCTGATCAGCTTCAAAAAGGAAAAGTGGACGCAGATCAGCAGGCATGTTGAAAGTAAGACAGATGGAACACCTAACTCTTTGCAGGGAGTGTGGATACTGCTTCTGTAAATCACATGGGAAGTGCAGAGATAATAACTGTGCATCAAGGGAAAAAGTGAGAAGAAGCCAGCAATTACAGGGTAAGTGAGATTGCAGGAACAAGAAGGCATCCTTCAAAAAGCTGAAATGCTGTCCAGCTGAAGAAAACTGAAAAAATTCTAAACTCTGGCATGGACAAACATGATAAGGCTGGCTGAAGGAGTGTGAGAGACGATTAGCAAAAACATAGTAACTAAAATGTCTGTTACCTGTTCAAACTTGTCGTGACTAGGAAGTGTGCCAGGGAATTGTTGGGTCAGTGGGCAGTCAGGTGGCACAGAAGCCCTCAGGGGGTGGTATTGCTGTGCAGGAGGGGTGGAGTCCCAGCATGAGTACAGATGTACACTGTGGTAGGGGAAAGCACTGACTCGTGCACAAAGCCTTATAGAAGGGTTTCTTTAGAATGGCTTTTTTTCTCTGTGACTCTGTATGTGCTAGTGTTCCACCAATTCAATTCTTTTCATAGTTTCTACTGATCTGCAGTTTAGACCTGTCAGGCTAAGTGATCACGGGCTAGAGAGTTCTTGAGGGAGAAGCTTTGTTTACCTTGTTTTTGTACTCTCCCTGAGGATGGAGTTAGGTCTACTGCTGGATGCAGACAGTGGAATTAGATGGACCTTTGCTCTGACCTGAAATGGCTGTATTAATAGGGACTTTATGATCTCTGAAGAAATTGATCTAGAATGGTTGGTTGGATTCAAGTTGAAGGCAAGACTCATGTCTGTATAGAGCGCTCCACTAATGATATATCTTCTTCCCTACCTTTTTTTTCTTTTTTTTTTCCTTTCTCTCTCTCTCCTTTTTTTTTTTTTCTTTTTTTTTTTTTTTCTTTTTTTTTTTTTTTTTCCCTCCCTAGAAACTCTGGTCTCTGTCTGGGAACCCTTGGGAGTTAATGTTTGCAGGAGCTGCTGTACTCTGGCAAAGCCTGGACACAGTGGTCTGAACATGCGTCACACTGTGTGGGATTCTCATCCAAGACACCTTGGCAAGATCTACTGCACAGCTCTGCCACGTAACACCAATTGCAGCATGTTTGATGCATTTGGGAAATGTTAAACCTCACTATGTCCACAGCACCAGTGACCTTCTTTCTGCAGGAGTAGGGAATCTGGCACTTTAAAAACTGTGCCACAGGATCTCTGTGCTTGTGTTGAATAATTCCTGCCTTTAGGCCGAGTCACTGTGATGATTGCACTAAGCAGACTCCATAGCTGTCAGAAATGTGCAATTGCACCAGTTCCCAACAACAAACTAGGGTTGGAGGTGGTTCAAAAGCTGAACATGAGTCAGCAGTGCCACACTGCTCTTAAATGGAGGGTCACAGCAGCAGATAGCTACAGAGCTGATACAGTGACCGTCTTGTGTCCTTAGGAAGGCCTTAGCTGAGGTGCTGCCCTACCTTGGCTCAATGAGGGAGGAACCAGTGCAGAAGGGCTGGGGTGTTCCTATAGTAGGAAATTATTTACATAAACAAATGGTTCAGTCTTAGCTGGTTAGTGACATCCTTGTCAGGTTGCAGTGCTTATAGAATCACAGCTGTTCAAGCACCTGGAGGGACTCCAGTTTGAACTGGAGTGCAGGGCTTAGGAAATCCTGTGAGGAGGAATTCCAGAACAAAAGTTCTGTGAGTTTTTATGATAATGTGCAGTGGGTTTTTGTTCTGTTTCAGGTTTCTTTCTCTTTGTGGGAGCTTGGAGCAAAGAGACTCTCAGAATTTACTTTTCTTGCTTACAAAATGGGATGTTTTAGGCAGTGAAATTTGGGGGTAATGGCTAGTTGCCTTCAGTTCAAGAGACTTTGAAGACTTGATTTACAATATTCATAAAGAAATAATTACAGGGTATTAAGCTGGAAGAGACCAGGGATGAGAATGGGTCATAAATTCAATGTGAGTCAGCAGTGTTGTTCTGCTATGAAGGAGGCACACTGGGATGTATAAACAGACCTGTAATGTGCTGAATTTCAGTTACTTCTTCTGCCTTCCTTGATGCTGGGAAGAACCTCAACTAAACGACCCTAATTCTAGTGATACTTTTCTAGGG
Organism: Phylloscopus trochilus trochilus; assembly: GCA_016584745.2. Lineage (NCBI taxonomy): Eukaryota > Metazoa > Chordata > Aves > Passeriformes > Phylloscopidae > Phylloscopus > Phylloscopus trochilus. The sequence continues at coordinate 29,899,172 of WQNJ02000014.1, forward strand.
GAGAGCTGACAGGATAGAATGTCCAGAGATGGACGAGACTGCTGAGGAAAGAATAAGATACCATCATTCAGTGTAGAGAAAAGAAAACTGAGGGTTGCTGGAAGTGGCCAAGTGTTCAGGAACAGCCCGTTCACCAGTCTCAAAGCAGAGGGAAGGAAGTAAAAGGCTTAAAGAAGAAAAATGGAAAAAAAATGCAATTAGATGTCTGGAGGCATATCTTTCTAGGAAGGACAGTGAAACACTGAAATAGTTTGTGTAGAGAGATGTCCTCTGTCACAGGCTTTTAGGCACAGATTAGGAAAACATCTGTCAGGGATGACAGCAGTTTAGGTGATCACTCGGGGTAGAGGGCTGACTAGGTGATCTCTGGATGTTTCTTCAAGTCTTACTTCCTAGGGCTCTAAGGTTTGTTTCTTTATTATCCAGTCATTGTCTTGAGTCTCTAAGGAGGGTTCTTGCTTAAATTAAATCTGTTTAGTTTTACTTGCATAGGGTTCTTAAAGAAGAGGAAATTGTTCTGCTTTCTCAATGCTTGACTTCAAACTGTGAATAATTATGACAGCTTTATAAAGAGATCACTACAAGTGGCAATTAACATACATGTTGAAACAAATGGGAATGATTTAGTTGTACATGTGAAACAAAAAAACCTATCCAATTCTGTCCTAAGTGAAAGCCTAACTATTGCTGATCAAATGCAAGAGAGGAAGACCAAATATTTCAAAATATGATATATGACAGAAGGTACTAGCTATAGCTCAGTAAGGGCGTGAAGGAAATGGATAAAGGAGTGAAAAAACCAGAGTATAAAAAGATTAGCTCTCTAGTAAAGAGCCAATATGATTGCAGAAACATTAAAATCCCTGCAGGAGATTTACTGAAGACTCTGCCCTAGATTAGAATTTGATATAAAATAATTTAACTGAAGTCATACAATTTCTATGCCATTTGTAGCTGAGTTAATAGCATATGTTCCTGGAGGATTACAGTCAATGATTAAGGAAATTAGGTTTTGTTTGAATTTAATTTAGTTGTATAAAGCTGCTACAATAATTTACAGCTTTGATATTTAATAACCCAGATCTTAAAAGAATCTGAGGGATAGCAATGTCATCATATATTGAAATATCCCCATAGGTCATTTATATTTGCTAGTTGAGAAGAATGTTCATCAACTAGATGGGCTAAACCAGATAGATACTTGATAAAAAACTGATGCAGTTTTATAGGTAGTGGTAGTGAAATCTTTCTGTATCTCTTATCCAGTAAATCATAATTCACCTAGAGAACTTCTCAATCTCAGTTTCAGTCTTCATAAGAATATACCCCTGACAGTTTTCTTTCATCTAATTTCCTAGCTTTTGGCTTTATGAACATTACAAATCCTGTCTGTTCTTTCTTATAAGCCTGCTTCTGCAACTTCCTCCTTTCATTTAAAAAAAGAAGTAAAATGTTCAGTCTCCAGTTTAGCAGGGTACCATGTTTCTGTTCAGAGAAAAAGAGGCATGTAAAAACACCCTCATCTGAAAATCAAACCCTCAGTATTTTCAGGCACCTTTCCATTTGCCACTGAGTTTATAAGAGCCACAGGACATGGTCTAAGTCTCCCCTGTTCTGAGGCCACCAGCTGCAGAATCCAGTCTCAAAATATACTTGTGTGAGCTTATCATCCAAAGAGCAAACATGCACCTATGAAGCTAGAAAGCTAAAGGCTTCCATTGGCCAGCCTGCTCTCTTGCATCTCTCTGTGCTTCCCTTCTTGTGCTTGCAGCCATTTCTCTCCTTCTCTGTACCTTTTCCTAGGAGGAGAGGACCCATCAAATGCTTGGCAGTTTTGGACAGATAGCTACCACCTGTTGTGGGCCACTGCCTTCCAGGACTCAGCTCTGATAAAGCTTAGCACAAACTTCAGCTCATTTTTAGTGCATTGTGAGTCCAGGCTTTCAGACAGGAAGGTGGAAGCACTGCCTGCCTGGCACTACAGTTATGAGTGGCCATAGGTCTGCCACAAACACCAGGGCCCCAGCTGGAGTGTGAGGTGCTGTAGCTGGCAGAGCTCCACTGACATCAAAGCTTCTGCAGCCCCAAAATATGGCAAAGAGGGGTGTGTTTTCCCCTCTGGTTAAAGCTGGGGGAAAGCACATGAGCAGTTTATAGCTCCCTACAGTTATACATCTTTTCTGTTGGTTTTATAGTTCAGAAAAAAAAAAGCCCTCTGGAAGGACCATTTTTTTTCTTGAAGACTAGAAAGAAAGAAAAGGTTTCAGGTATTTTATTAGGATTTGTAATTCCTTCTTCAGCCCGGGCTCTATTTCTGGGAACACACCGTAGTTCTGCAGCACTGCATATTTCGAAGAAGAGTAGAAGCAACCTTGTTCTGCAGGCAGTATTTCAACCATGACTGAAGTGGAAGACCTAAAGTTACAAAGAGTGAAAACCTGTGGCATTTGTCCTGAGCAAAGAGGAGAACTTTCCATTTTTGGCTAGGAATCCTTTCAATTGTCTTTCTAGTCATCCTCTCTCCTGTTTTCCAGTGTAAGGATAATGTGATGAACTGACTGGAATAACACTGTTCATGTTTGGGGCACAAATGAACGGAGGCTGGGCACAGGTTCCTGGTACAGCCATTGTCAGTGAAAGGGCCAAGCTTCTCTCACAGATGGAACACTGGCCACACAGGCAAAGTATCTCAAGCTTTAGATAAGCTGTAAGCTAAAAACTGGTGACACTGTTTTTGTTTACCCTCTGCATACTTCTGCATAGTCTTAACAATTAAGTTTTCCCTCCATGGTCTGAATTTATGGGAATTCCCATGAAAGTGTTTATTATGGCACACAGCCTAAGCTAATGAGTCTCAAATTAGGCTGATGCAACCTGTGTCTCACTGCAGCTTGATTTCCTGGGCATGGTGTTGTGCTAATTATGATCATATGCCTCTGACAAACCCAAGTCATAAGTAAGAGGGCTGAAAAAACTTATATAAAGAGAAAATCCCCAAACCTGTAATGTTTATGCTGGGTACCTGGGTACATGTACTGGGTCATCTCTCACGAAGCCAGGCTGTATCTCATCAGGAGACTCATGAAAGGACACTGGCTTCTCTTCTTAGCTGTGCCAGATAAAATGTCTTTGTTGTTGGTTTTTTTTTAAAATTCTTTTTTCTTTTTGATGATGTACAGGTTGTGTGTAAACCTTTGCTGTCATCTGTGCCCAGAACAGTTAAACAATGGTACTTGGCTATGGTCCTAGCAAGCCTCTTTCTTCCCTGGTGATATTGGGATCCAGTGATGATCATCTGGATATATTTTTATGTATATTTTTATATACCTATATAGATTTTGTCAGTCCCTTGACACATGTTCAGAATTTAATGAAGAAAATAATCATGAAGCTGTGTGCAAAACTCCATAATATTTTTACAAGCTAATTAGTTCAGCTGACTTTTTAATCTCTGTGCTGGAAGGGGCTGAAAGACAGGACTGTACCACAAGATACAGATTGGCAGATTGGGAAATTACTTCACAAATGCAGCCAAGGGTAGGGGGAGCATGAAAAGAAAATAACTCTCCCATCCACAAAAAAAAACCCTGCTAACTATATTCATCATCACTGCAGTAGAAATATAATGACATGGGTTTTTGTCTGAGAGCAAGGCTTCCATAAACCTGTCAAGATGCTTAATTATGGTCTGTTGCACTGCACTGCCACAGACCTGCTAAGAAAAAAAAAAAAAAAAAAAAAAAAAAAAAAAAAAAAAAAAAAAAAAAAAAAAAAAAAAAAAAAAAAAAGTAGTAAGATTAGATACTCCTTTTGAACTGAAATAGTGTACTGACTTTCCCGTTCTCATGTTATCAGTGAAAACTTCCTAAGGAAAAAAATTTCCACATCTTTGTTGGTTGCAAAATATATTCAGTTTTACAAACAAGCTTCTTCCTAAAGGCTGTAGTTTTTGAACAAACCATCTGCTCAATCATTTTCTTTCCTAGCAAAAAGAAAGGCTGAGTGCCAGAATTTTTTTTTCTTCTGTGATGTTTACCCATAAGTTATTAATACCTATCTGACACCCACAGAGATCTTCAAACTTTTTTGTTGAGTAACACAATATTGCTTACTTTTCTGACAATATCCAAAAATGAGTGAGCATTGTTTTTGATCACCCCCACTGTAGAGCTCACAATGCCAGTTTGTTTATAAATAATGTCATCTGTTGTCTTCTCTTGAGTGCTTTATCCCATTGACTGTACTTCCCTCATCCTTTATTTGAGACATCTGTCTATGCTGGTCCTGGTATGCACAATGACTTGAGAGATGTGAATAAAGACAGCTCATATAGTGTAATAGGCACATCCAAATATCTTCTGGAGTTTAGACTCAGCAATGTCACAGTGTGGTCCTAATGGTCTTTAAACTGCTTTGAAGTCAGACGCCAATTCTGAGTACTGCTGATGGGAAAAACCACTTAAGAAAATCCCAAAACCTACCACCCAAAAAACCCAACTAATGATCCCAGCAAAGGGCTACTAATTCTTGTGGATTTGCTGAGTCTGATAAAACAGTGCTTGAAATAGCAAAATTTTACTTGACAGGAGAATCTTCAGCATCTGGCAAGAAATAATGAGAGGTTTTTAGACCAAGTTTTATAACTAGTTGCTAACTTCTCCTTGTTTAATATATATACTAATAACAACATTACAGGTTCCAAATGAGATGACAGAAGAAAGGGTCTGTAGTGATAGGTGTGGCATGTGTTTATGGCAGCTTTATCCTCAGGCTCCTTCAGAGAAAAGTTTAGGACTATATCTGAGTATTTACCCCGCTAAATAACAGTCATGGAGTGTCAAGCTCAATTTTTTTGGAGTTTTGTTGTGGTGGTGGTTCAGTTTTGGGTTGGTTTTGTTTCAAAAATTAACTATCTTTATCCCACCAGAGTATTTTAGTTACACCATCTTCTGTGAAGTTTCTCAGTGGGGCAAGATAGTCCTATTGCTTTTGAAAAACCTTGGCTGATTATTCTTCTCCAGGAGCTCTATTTTCTGGGGGTCTGATTGGGATCTACTCATCTAGTGTTCTTACTTTAACTTTGTAGGAGTCAAAGTTCATCCAAATGCAATATATTTTTAGAATCCTATTACTGGATTCTTTTTGTCTGCAACTGAATTGGAAAACAGAGGCTGTTCTAAAACAGGATTCCTAAGATCCTTTCAGTTCTCTACTTCAAAGTCCCTTTCAGGGTCTCAAGAACAGACAACATGGTTTTTAATGTGCTTGTTGGACGATTTGAAAAGGAAGGTGGTATCTTCTTCACGGAATGAACTTTATTATTTTTGATTGCACCAAGTAAAACCAAAATCTTTTAGAGTAAGCCCATTACACTGTAGATCTCAGTGTGTCAGCCCAAAGACAGAGCTGCTGCGTTCACAAGTGCTACAAAAATGGACCACAATTAGAGTTACATCAAAAAACCTTGTGTTAGTAATTGCAGCTAGTCTGACTGCTTTGAGTTTCAGGGATTTATTTTAGGTATATGAGAGGGAGGGCTTGGGGTGTGTGTTTATTTGGTAAGAGTAGGAACCAGGGAGAGAGGTGAACAAGGATGGTAGGTCTGATCAAGCTGTCCCAAACTACTTATATTGCACAGAGGTAGTACAAATCATGGTAAGGTACATTAGTTTGAGCTGCAGGCCAAAATACCCAGAAGCTCAGAATCACAATTTACAGCACTCTGAGCTAAAGAGATTTTGCCAATTCTTTCATTTCCATAGTGAGTCAGGAATTATTTAGTACTTTTCTTGATCATATTTTGAAATTTTGGGCTTTTCTAAAAGTTTGTCTAATACTGGCAGGAGAGACCTTTGGAAGTCTGGTATCTAGAAATCTTTATTCTTTGAATTCACAGAATGTGTGGCTCCCAGTTGTTGCAGCAAGGAATGTTGCCTTGTGTGACCCTGGATTGCCATAGCTGTTGCAGGAGTCAGATAACACTTAGCAGTGCTAGATACAGAGAAATACTGACTAAAGTGGCTCTGTGGTGCTCCAGAACTGGAAACTGCCCTCAGTGTGCCAAACCTGAAACACCAGTGTGACAGAATGGCACATGAGCATATGATTTTTAAATTGTAATTTAGCATACTTTGAGGAAATGTAATACATGGGAATCCTGTCCACATTGTGAGATACTGATGTTGCAATATAGTAGTTCTGGGCTGGGTCCGGTTTCTGCATAAACTTTACATACATATATGTGTATATATTTACCTGATTAACTGATCTTTGCCTTGATGGGAGCTCTTTTTCTCTTATCTGTCTTATACATGTTTGATGGCAACAATGAGCTGCAAGTCTGTGAGCTGTCATGCACAAAGGAAAGGGATACTTTCCAAATATGCATTTCTGGAACAGGAAAAGTTTTACCAGAAAGAGACAGGGTTTTTTATTTCTTTTTGTAATTATTTATGAGCATGTTTATTACATTGATAGGATGGTAGTATGAGGAGTATCCAGATATACACATTTATGATTATCTTTTTTTTTGTCATTGTATGTTAATAGCATTCCTGTGGCACCATTTTCTTCTGCACATTATGTTTAATGAAATTAATCCAAACTGATCACCCATTCAAAGGATTGAAAGGTAGTGGGACTGGGATTTGACTGGAAAATTAGATGCAAACTTGAATAAACTTTTTGTGTGTTGCTATGGACTCCAAGAAGCCAGGGAGAAAGTTGGTGTACCAAATGCAGAAGTTAGGTGGTGTTAGTGTGTTATGAGAGGTCACCTGTAAGTAAATTAGGATAAAATAGGCATAATTTGAAAGAGGCATCTGTAAAGGAAGAAGTGAGCGTGGACAATGAGAGCTAGACTTCAAAATCATAGAATGGTTAGAGTTGGAAGGCACCTTAAAGGTCATCTGGTCATCAGCTCACCACCACAGGCAGGACACCTTCCACTGGACCAGGCTGCTCAATGCCCTGTCCAGCCTGGCCTTTTAACACTGCCAGGGATGGGCACCTGCAGCTTCTCTGGGCAACCTGTGCCAGTGCCTCACCACCCTCTCAGGGAACAATTTCTTCTTAATGTCTAATCTACATTTACCTTGCTTCAGTTTCAATCCATTCCTTCTTGTTCCATCACTGCATGCGCTTGTTAAAAAGCCCCTCTCCAGCTTTCCTCATAAAATGACTCATCTGCTGGTGCTTCAAGTTCAAGAATCTTCCAGTGTGCTGACTGGACATGCATTCCTGAACTTGTATTAACAGTCAGTTCCTGAACCCGACGAAGAATCAGAGAGGCAAGATGTGGCTGAGATAAGGCAGAGTTGAAGCTGTGTTGGAGATGTTGAAGGGTAGATTTACAGATGGAGCAGGGACTGCGAGAGGGCAGCATTGTTTGGTATGATGTCAGTAGTGAAGCATGAGTTAATATAGCTAGTAATTAATGTAGCACATTGTGCAGTGTCCTAAAGGGACATAGTGCATACTCTGGAGCATGTGGATGAGCTGTCCACCCATTCTGGGCAAGCTCTACAGTTTTGAAGTCCTACAGGCCAAGGCTACAAAACTGAACATTTAAAAAACGAGGCATTTGGGAACTGAAACCAGAGCTGCATTATGCTGTATATAAATACGATTACAATCAGAGTTGAGTGAGAGTAGAAAGAAATGGTTTCTTATAATCTGGAGTCACTGGCTTTTCCTTTTGTATTTTGAAGAAGTTACCCAAACAAAATAGAGAAATCATGGAATTACTGATTAAGTGGTAGCAGAGATGTATTACAAACTCAGCTGGGGCAGCAGAATTGGTGTTTGGTGGTGGTTTAATGTTTTGTTGGTTGGTTGTTGTTTGTTAGCAACTGTCCTGCAGGTTTGTGCAGGCTCTCAAACTTACTCTTTTCCAGCTTCCTTCTCAGAAATATAAATAGTTTTTTTAGTGTTAACTTTTTAAAAAGAAAAGTTACTTTCCTAAGTGCATCTGGCTTCTTCAGTCTGTCCACTACCAAAAGTTTGTGAGTGGGGAGAAGGTTATGTCCACACTTACCACTGATGCCTCTTTGCTCTTAATTTGCAGGATCATTGCATTCCAAGAACAGGATTTTCTTTTTTTTAAGAGTAAGATATTTATGCACTGTTATCCATATATTGTATACCAATACAAATTGGAAGAGGAGAAATGTCACAGTAAAGCATATTAAATAAGGGAAATTTCATGGAATATGGAAAATATCGTAAGTCAAAGTAACTAGTCTTGAAAAACTGGCAACTGCTATTGCTATAAATACAGCTATACCAAAGAGGTGAAAAAATGTGTCTCCACAGAGGTATTTAAAGGTATTTTAGTACTTCTGTCACTACAGTAACTATATACCATCCACAGGTGCAACTGTAAAATGCTCATGTGTGATAAAATAGCTAAGTAAGGAATACCAAATAATAGCACACAAAAAAGCATGCATTTTTCTTTTGCAATGTGTTTATTGTCTAAGACATTCTTTAAAATACAGAATCTGTGCTGTGGCATAGAAACCTGCAGGGACTTAAATTAGGATTTCGAATGGATTCATTCAATTTCTTACATTAGCCTCCAAGAGCAAGCTTTTAATGGACTTTTGACCTCTCTTGTACTTGCACGTCAGCAGGTTTAAACCCTTGCAGCAGGGTGGGCAGAGCTGGCCCCTGGGTGTTGCTCAGGGACCTCTTCTAGACACCATGTCTATGTGAGCAAAGCTACCAGCACAGGCAAGTCAGCTGTGCGCTAAAGCTTGGGGAGATAAGCCACTGCTGTGTTCTGATGCTGGCTACTGGATTAAAAGTGGTTTGATGGATTGCTGTGTTCCTGCCTGAAGCCAATGCAGAAGGAAGCTAAAGGTCAGACTAAAAATATGTTGATGAATCAAAACCCTCTTCCGGTTCTTGAGGAGATGTCAGCCAGGAAATCCCTGTGAGTGTCTGGAGCAAAAGGAAAAAGCATCTGCGGGTGGCTTTTCTCCTTGCCATGGATGATGCTGTATCACTCCAGGTCTTCAAGGACAGTCCTGTAAGCCAACATTACATGCAATGAAGTGATTAGTCACTGTAAAATTATAGGCTGAGCCTGCATTGCTAGGCCAGAGACCAGTTTTCATACATTTCCTTAAATAAAATACTGCTGGCCAAGTTTTAGATAGTGTAATTGAAGAGTCATATTGCAGTCCTAGAGGAATCCTGGACTTTGGGGAGCACTCTCCAAGCTTAATCAATTCAGCTGGTCTGAGGTGATCTTGGTGGGCACTGGTGAGGGGCTGTACTTCAAACTAGAGCCAAGTCTTTCCATTCCAGTCCTTGTCCAGCTGCTGCCTGCAGAGGACTGGATGGGGCAGTGTGAAGGTGACACACACTGCTTGTTTCTTCCTCCATGTGACAAACCTGCTGTCCCACTACCCTGCCGTGCCGCTGCAGCACAGCACAGCTGGTGGTGTTGGACAGTAGATGGGAGAAGGTAAACCAGAGGTGGGTGCCAGGGATTCCAGTCAGCCAGCAGGGGAATTTGTAAGTGCCCTTGGAATAAGAGACTTTCCAAGGGGAGCTTAGCAGAACCTTGCCATAAAGCCTTGGGAGTCTTGGAAACTCCAGAGAGCACAGGAATCTCCTCACCCGCAGGGGTTCTCAGAGCACATCCAGCCTGTCTTCACTGTACTGACTTATTACTTGGCATTGAATCTTGAATCAAGTTCAGCTCCTCAGTCCTTCTATTCAAAGACCCATGGCTTAGGCTCAGGCCTCCTAGAAGGCAGTTGACAGCTCTGGGTTTGACATTTTTCACTTCAGACCTGATGGAGCATCCTTATGGTCAAGAGGTCAGTGCCAGAAAGTAGACTTTCCAAAGGGGGCACTGTAAGAGCATGTTATAAATTACCCCAAGAGCTAGAGGCCTTCAGAGATCTCATACCCTGTTCCACATGTAAAATACATCTCTTTGGTCTTGGTCCCTCTTAGAGAGACATGTAGCTGTGTGCAGTTTTTTTTTTTTTCTTTTAATTTCCTACCAAAACAAAACACTTCACTGCAAATGCTTTCCCCCTTGAGGGATGAGAGTACTAATGACACATGACAGATGTTAGTCATGGTCGCTTTGTACACTACTGGAAGGCACTTGGGTGCCACGGAGATGTTTATAGCATAAGAAGTTTTAGAATAATGCATTTGGAGCTTATGTTGGTATTTAAAGTTAATCACAGGCTTTCAGGTTTTTAGCCACTAAGTTGACAATTATTTTCAAGCCATGTGAAGGACAGGTCTCAGGCAGAAAAATAAGTTATTTTTCTGCCCTATATCAGTGCATTAGTAATGAATCATTTAAGTTCAAGGGAACTTGAAATCCAGTCCATAATGGTGAGGTATGTGAAGTGCATGCATATGAAGGGGGAAGAGAGAATTCAATGAGCTAGTGATGTGGGTCTCTCATGTTCTTCCCTGGCCCACTTACAGTGTTGATAAAGATGCTAATGGACCTCTATTGTGAATGTATCTACTTTTATGACCATAATGCAGAGAAAAAAAAAGCATTAAGTGGAAGTGCAGAAGAGAAGAATATTTATTGAGCTGTTCTACAAAAGGCAGATCTGGGCTCCCTGCTAAATACTGGCTTCAGGTATTAAATTCTAGATATTGCACACATGGCATGACCCTTGTCAGGGAGGAGCTCAGGGCCTGTAATTTTCACCTGATCCTACAGTCATTGGACACTACCTAGGTGAATGCAAACACAGGCAAATTCCTTAGCATCCCAAAGGGAAGTTTCCCTCCTCACAAGGTTCAGCAATTCTCATGTACAGCCAAGTCTATACTGCAGCTCTTTTTCCCAAAGCCTTGTAAAAGATGATGGCTTAACTACTAGCTAGCAGATTTGGAGTGTCATTTTAGTCAAAGACATACAGCACACAGTTTTGCATGTCTCAGCAAGAATATCTGTTTGGCAGCTGCTTCTGGTTTCAAGTCAAATCTCCCCAGTTACTCAGAGCTGCAAATGGGAGAGGTTAGCTGTGCCTTGCTTCCAATTGTGTTGTGTGATCAGTTTACCAATGGAGCAACCAGTAATACAGAGAGCCCTCACCAAGAGTGGCTTTTTAGCTGTCAAATAACTCATGATGTGGATTTCTATAAGAAAACTGAATATATGCAGAAAGTGTTTACAAATCTGTTTGAACTGATTGCTTGTTTTCAACTTTTGGGGCAATAAGACCTCATCCAGTATCATGGAAGAGCCCTGAGAATTTCTGTAGTCCAGGAAACATCAAAGTACTTATTTAAGTGTCTTGCAAAAAAGCTACAAGCTCCACATAGAATAATACAGCATTTGTTGCTATATGTATTTGTTCTTTGTAAGATGAGTTATGTCTGTAAAATGGCATTGGAGAAAAGGACTTGTTGCAGGATATATTTTGATTTTACCTTGTTACCACGTCTGCAAGGGCTTGCCACATGATCAAGGGGTTTCCTGGATCCTGGCATACACCACATTTTGCTTGAAAAGCACAGTATTAAATGGTTTGTGAAATAAATGGAGAGCTGAGACATTTTTAAAAGAACAAGAATTGATATAGCTGATTTGCCAAAGAGCAGCTGGGAACAAATTCCATTGTTCAGTTCTTTGGCTGTTTTAAGAAAGTGCTTGTTTGTCTGTTTGTTTGCTAACTCTTGTTTGCCCATTAGCTTGAGCTCATTTACCTCAGTGAGCCTTCTGGGTTCACAACAACTGCAAAAATGGAAAACAGGTACCTGAATGCAGCATCTCTCACTGATTTTCAGCCTCCAAGAGAAGTACTTGCTGCTGAAAGGAAACTTCAGAAAAAATGGGGAATACAGATACTGGGATTGGGCTTCAAACTACAGGAATTTAGGGTTAATGTTGTCATTAAAGGTACTTTAAAACAGTTATCTCTAAAACTAATTAGCAAGGGCTTTTAATTGGTGGGGGCATATTTTTTAAGGACCTCTTCTTTAATCTTTTATGGTAATCAGGCTCCCACATTTACAATTCAGCAGTGTTCCTCATACAAATAACTAGATAAAATTCTTAATTAGATTATAGTGACTGTAGGAAAAAGTTGTTCTAAAAGTGAAATTACAGACTGTTATGACTAATGCTGTACAAATTAGCATAAAGTAGCTCAGACCAAATTATCCCTGAGAGTTTGCAATTAGGAGCACCTGCTATTAGTGCACTTGCTAAACTTTTATCAATTAATCATTACTTCCTCAAGTAACAAGAACAAAACTGAATGTTGTGAGTATTGTAAGAATGATTAATTGCTAGTTATAAACTGCTGACTAGCTCCATTATTACTTCTACTTTAAAGACTTTCAGAAACGTGTCTATCAGTTTTATGAATGCATAAATTATACTAATGTACTTGGTATCAGTTGGATTTTTTTTTTGTCCTACTTGGCTGGCATCTGTTCTCAGATTTAGATAAGTCTAAGACTTTCAGAGTGTGAAGTGTTACCTTGGATTTCTTTTTCCTCTTTTCTCTTTCAAAATGGACCCTAAACTCAGACCCCTAAATGCTAGGCAACTAAATCAATGACTCTATTAGTTCTTTTGAGTACTGGATGTAGGGTAATTCCCTCATCTCAGGATACTGATCTTTGACATCTGGAAAGATATTTAGTGTTGTTATCATCATCGCCTGAACTTACTTGTTTGTTCCAGCTTTGTGGTGCTGCATTGTCCTGATTCTTTTTCAATATATAAATCAACATAGGAGGGAGTATTACAACACTGGAGTGTAACTAAAGGGGATGTTTTAATATTTTGTTTTCCAAGAAGCCTCTGTTTTCATGCATCTTTGGCATCCTGAAAAAGGTCAGTGAAGAATACTAATTAATGGTTCAGTAAGTATTGTTATTTGAAGCATTTTTCTGGGAGTTGGAGTAGATCTTTAAGTTTGCCAGTTCAGGAGTGCTTTTGGTCCTGTGTAATCAGAGGCATTGCAGCTTTAACATGAATTGAAAAAATCTAAATCAAAGAGCACAACATTACAGCTGTTGAGTGAAACAACAGCGGGCTGCCAAAATGCATGGTACTATGTTGCCAAATTCATAAGAAATATATGAAAAATCTGGAACTGATCAAGAGATGCATGAAATAGCTAGAATTGTTTATCTTGGCTGTTCTGAGATGAAGTCACTACATGGATGGAATAATTCTGAAGTGCAGCTTGTGAAAACTGTCAGAAATTAAGATTTCACAAAGCTGGAAAAAAAATGAGGTTGGAAATCAGCCAGCAGGGGAAGAAAAAATCCAAAAGCTAGATGTTTTTGACATGCCTCAGAGATATAAAGGGAGACAGTATGGGTGAAAGATTTTTCTCATTCCCAGATCATCTGAGCTGTAAGGAAGAACCACTTTCTAATAACCCTTTAGCATAAAAGGTACCTGTCAATTAAGTCCATGGGGTTTTTTTATAGTGCTGTTGAACAGGTAGTGCAGGTAAATATTGCTTAGATTACTTAGTACCCAAATGGAGACAACAGAGGAGCAGCAGCAAACATGCAGCTAACCTAGCACCTGAAATGTTCTCAAGCTTTAATCACTTAATAAATGAGACAATAATATAATAGCCTTTGTCCTGAATGTTGCCATCAAGCAACTTGACATGGTGCTGTGGAAATTCCTCCTGGGAGCTCTTGCTGAGCCAGGCTCACTGCCTCTCCACAAAGTGCCCCTCATTTGGAGCACTGGGCTTACAAGCCCTGCTGAAGTGAACTCTCCTTTCTGATTAATTCCTACATTTGATGAAGTGACTATTCAAAGGCAAATACCAACCTTACATGAGGCACTTAGCATGTTTTGGTAATATATATATATATAATTTTCAGTTATTCCATAATACGGTTACAGAAGTTATTCTAAATGAAAGTATTTTAATGGGAGCTTGAGGCATGTGAACCATAGAGGTGCAAAGTGGAGCCCTGCAGGGGAAGCCTGGCAATCATCAGAACAGAGGTGGACAATGTAATGCAGAAGCATAGTGAGGGAGTCACCAGCAACACCCTCAGGAAATGCAGTAGTCATTAGATCATTTCTTCTATAATTGATAAATGGGCCAAAAGTATTGTTTCAGCCTATAAACAGCAATGAAAATTACCAAGCACCTAAAGATGATCATGCTCAAAATTGTAAAGACTTCTGCTGTTTGTCTGGCTGCTGTTTTCTTACTTTCCACCTTAAAGGTCAAATATTTTTGACAGATGAAAATTTTCTCATCCTATACCTTATTAAGCACAAGACAAACTGAAATTTTATTTTTTAGATGAACCATTTGTACAAGGTGGCTCTGTGCCTGCCACCCTCTTTTCAGTAGCCTCAGGCTCTGTATACTTGTTTTCTGCCTTCCTCTCCCTGTATGGAGGTCACTCTTTCTCTGCATAGCTTTCCCAAATGAAGCTGGTTATGTGTGATACAGTGCTGAAGCCCAAGAACAACCCCCTTGATTCCTTTGATATACCTTGGATCCCACTCGTATTTGCACAGTGGTGCAAGTGAGAAAGAGCTTTGGTCATGATGGGTGACTATCACCATAATTCTTACTCACCTGAAGCTGCTACCACATTGTAATAAAAGAAATGGGTGCTACTGGCTTTGCTCAAAAGAGGAGAACAAATCCTAAATCCTAGAACAGGTGCTGAGCATAGCAGCACTGATTGTAAAGAAGCTGCAGTGATTGACATGAGTGGAGTATGTAACCACATAAGGTTACAGGTCACCAGGGAGATGACGTTTCAAACACTCCTTCTAGGCATCCCCTTTGGCACTTTGGTTGGCCTAGTTGGGGAGCAAATAATGAGGAAAAACAGTGACTCAAGTGACCACTGTGTAGTACTTTTCTCTCTCTCTGCTCCTCTATATTCACACAAATCATCAAATATTTAGTTTTAGCCTGTTCACTACTTTCCCTTCTAAACGTAAGGCAGGAGGTGTCACAAGAGTAAATGTCTCCCATGAGAGTTTCAGCATTTCCCCATTTAGACTTAGTTGAAAGTTCTGCTACAAATCCTGTTCCTGTAATACTGCCACTTTACCAAACAAACTTACCAACACTTTTCCAAATGAATAAGTATCTTAAATATTTCTCCAATAATTTGTAATACAATTTCACTTTATTTTAGTTTTTAGACCAAAGAATGCAGCTGCTTTCACTTTAGTAAGCTAATTCCCACATTTTGACTACTGTAGGCTTTTCTTTTTAAACTGTGCTGCCATTTGGCTGCATTTGAGTTTTGCCCCTAGCTCATTTGGAAAATTGTAGATGAGAACTTCTCCCAAAATGCAGTACTAGAATGTGTGCTGTGCTTTACTTTGTGTGTGTGTTAGTGTGTATGATACATATTTAGAGGAAAATCAACATAAATGTTGATGGGCACATACCCAAAAAACAACTTTATGTGCCAATGCTTTTCTTGTTCAGTTCTGTTTCCACTGACCTTGCAGCAAGCAGGTGAGATCTTCTGCTCCCCCAGCAGAGCAAGGGATCCCATCTCCTGATGCTACACCAGCACCTCCATTTCAAGCTCTGATAGGAATGTAACTGGAATAAGAGGTAGTTATGGTTCTCAGCTAGCTGGCTGTGCATTCATACCAGAGCCAGTTAGCAGAGGTCAGAACAGCCCCATCTGTGTGCTAGACTGCTCCAACCCAATCTGCTGAGGAGGATGGATCTAAAGCAGCAAGGACCAAGAGCAAACTCTTCTGCTTACTCAGTAGCAAGGAAAAACTGTTGTACTTCACTGATTGGTGGAGACTTCCTAATATATGTGTGTGTGTATGTATGTTAACATTTTGTAAATCTAACCTTGGTAATTCTTTCAAAAATTGCATTGCTGTTTGAATCAGGTTTAGATTTATACAAGGAAGTCTGTCTGGTTTTTATTATTCTGTACCAAATAGCTGTTAGCTCATTTTGCCTAAATTTAATGGCATCATAGGAGTTGGAGATTATCAAGTTTCTACATGTTTTGCCAACTAGCAGAAAAGCTGTCATGCTACTTGATAGATACTATGGAAAGTCATGGAAAAGTAGGAGCATCTACAACCAAAGTTTGCACATACCCTCCCAGATACTGAAGTCAATCAATTGCAGCACACCAAACCTTAAAGAAGGTTTGCTAGCTGGTCTGTTACCCTGCTAGTTTTCCTTGGGGCTGAATTAATTAGTTTGACAATACTATGCTTTCTGATCTTTTCCCTGTGATATTTTAATTGTGGAAAAGTTGTTTTTTACAGAAGGTCTCTTGGAGATTGTCTGTTGCTCAGTTTCATTTTGTCAAAATTTGTGGGAATTTGAGGGGGTCTTTGAAATACTATTGTAGTCAGGGCACATTTCGAAGCCTTCAGTGACACTGCAGAGACTGAAGGACGTGACTCACTGAGTAAATGTGACTCATGCTAGTTGTCTGGGGACCTTTGTTCTTGTAATACATTGTTTCCTGCTCTGAGATCAGTTTAGTCAATAAAAGTCTGGTTTCTTTGAATGCATGAAATAACTGAAACCCAAAACTGAATATGACTATAACAGACATCTTAGGAACCCTACAGAACAAGTGAAATTAGCCCATGGGCACAGGCCTTGTTAGAGGTGACTGACTCTGTTCCCTTCTTGAAAAAGTTGTTTCAGTTGCATGCGTGCAAGTGCTAATTGCTTTGCATCGTTAATCCATTTTTCAGTACAAATTGGTCTCATTAAAATTGGCTGATGAGAGTCAATATGGCCAGCTCTCTTAGAGAAATATGTTGCTGTGTGCAAACAGGCAGTCTCAGATCTGCCTTTGCTGGCTGGCAAGGCAGAAATTGCAAGTGCTCTGTTGCAGCAGTAAGGATCACAGTGCATACCATGCAACAATATATCATCACTCCTTACAGCAACATGGCAAGCTCACTGATACTGCCAGAAAATACTCTGAAAATATCCTGGAAATGGTTAAATTCGCAAGGACAAACTTTATCCCACTCTACCCTGCAAGTCATAAAGAGCAAGAATGCTGTAATTTCTCAGATGAGAGAGGTAAACTGTGGTGAGTGTCAGCATGATTTATAGATTTTGATTTGTATAGGCAAAGGGCAGCATGTCTTTGTGTCATGTATAGGTTGTGCATATCTGCAGAAACAATCAGTATTTGACTTCACCCTGTATTCCTGAGTAGCTCCGTGCTGTTTGCCTTCAGCAAACATTCTTCACTGGTTTGCATTAAGTATTTTCAGTGATTGATAGTTTTCTTGTTCAAGGATTGGTAAATGTGAATCTGCTTTTCATCTTGGCCTAAAGGGACCCTTGATGGAGTAGAGCTTTTGGGGGTGTTTTTTCTATCAGCTTTGAAAAGAGACTGAAAGACTTGATGTGGAGTCGCTGGGGAGTACAATTTATAATGTGTGGCTTGGTCTATCACTCATTATGCAGCATAATCAACTAGGTGACCAGTTCAGAGGGGAATAAAATCACTGGCAGTTTTCTCAGAGAACATGAGTGGACGAATATTACCTTTGGCAGACTCTTAGCCAAACTCCAATCTGAGAAGCAAACTATGCTGTCTCATGAGTGAAGAGCAAAATCATGGTCTGGTAGAGAACTGGTGAAGAGAAGAACGGTGCAGAAGGAGCATCTGTGTGCAGATCAGAGCAACTGTTCTGCCAGGTCTTCAGTGATAGCTGGTTTGACAT
The DNA here is from genome assembly GCA_016584745.2 of Phylloscopus trochilus trochilus. NCBI lineage: Eukaryota > Metazoa > Chordata > Aves > Passeriformes > Phylloscopidae > Phylloscopus > Phylloscopus trochilus. The sequence goes on from WQNJ02000014.1 coordinate 29,916,861, forward strand.
CTTTGCTAGAAGTAATGGTTTGAACTGTAGCAAAACATAGCTGCAAGGTTAGATATGTGTGAGATCTATGAGTCAAACCAGCAGGGACTGTCCCAAAAACCCCATGAAATATGCAGACCTTGGAAAAACTGAATATAGTTTGGAAACAGTGCTCAAAATAAGAGGAAACTCTCAACTAAGTAGCTGTTAAGGCTTGACATGTAAATGCTTATTTACACCAACACATCCAGGAAATTTTAGCAACAAAAGCATTAAGTGAAAGTGAACAGAATTTAAAGGAAACAATAAGAGCATTTAGTGAAGAGGATTTAAAGAGGGTGAAAATCCATTATGAAGTTACCAGGATAAAAATCAAAACTTTCCAATGATCATGTAGCTTTTGCATTATAAAAATGTAAATTAGGACTATTTATTGCTAAGCCAATAATAAAAAAATCAGCTAAACATTAAGTACCCTGCTACACTAACAAAGTTGTCCATGTCACCAATGGAGAAAAATTGTAATTCTTCAACCTTAGGGTGGCAGCTCAGTCTAATACTTGCAACCTCTTCCTTTTGCTCTGGTAGATTCTGCTTTTCCTGGTGGCCTAGGAAATCTCATGTCTTCTCCTGTGAATCAGAAGAGAAAAAAGCAAGCAGAGAGGTGAAATAGTTGGTTACACACATGAAACCAACAGTAAATGATGTCGCTGCTGGGGCAGTAGCAAAGTTAGAATATAATGAAAGGTTTTGTTTTAATATCATGCAAATGAGATAAAACATAAACAAGAGGGCCTGAAATGAGAACATCTTGAAAGGGAGGTAGGCAGGGGTGGAGAAAGAGGGGAAGTGTCAGACAGGTGCTTGTGTGTGGGAATTAGAGCAGCTAAACCAGAAAACATGATACACATGTGTTTCTCACTTCCTAAATGAAGGGACACCTGTTCAGGTACTGTTTGAATGGCAGTGATTAAAAAGGATTTTCAGGTTAATTGCAGGTACTCCAGTTTCCTGTAGACAGTATTGGATATAAATTTGTAGAGGATATTTTGCCATCTACTAGATAGCAAACTTGTTTGTTGTGGAAGGAAACAGCATCTTTTGAACCCTTTAAAGTTGTTAAATAAATGTCAGAAGGTAAATAAAATTTAAAGAATAAAGTACTGATACAAGTTGTAGAAGAAATTATATACAATAGGCATCTCAAAAGATGTTCTTATTTTGTTTAGCAGTGGTATTTGAATTTCTCAAGAAGTAGTTTGTTTAAAATATCAGATCCAAAAAACCTTTGGTGTGGAATGTTAATAATGCATTAAATTTTTTAAGTTTCACAGTGAATTTTCACTTTTGGGCCAGAGGTTATTTAGATATTTACTTGATGTGAAACTAAGTGATCAGCTGTTTTTCATTTCAGGAACAAACATTGTGATCAAGGAAAAGAAAACCACATCTGCATTAGAACTAAGCAATAGCTGCTGTTATTGACTCTTTAAATCCAACCCAAACAAACAAAAATATTTCAGCTATTATGTCTTAATGCAACAGGGGAACACGTTATATCTGCTATTGCTGGCAAGCTGTGAAATAACATTTATAGATCAATTTACATTACTTTAAGTAAAATATTTCCAATAGATGCTTTTAAAGATAATTTCATTCTAATCTTCTATTTATCCTCTATAGCTAAGCTTTGCCAAGATGTTTTTATGCTGGGATGTGAAGGAAGACTTTGCTAAAACCAGCATTGCTAAGGACAAGCTTTCACGCATGGACTCCACACACATGGATTATCATCAGAGATAAGTTTAATACTCCAGAAACCAGGGAAGCCATATAAAATGAAACTGGGAGGTGCCACCCAACCCTTAAGGTTGTGAAGAGGAACGAAACAGTGACGCACATGTGACAGACTCAGTTGGATTCTCTGTGGGCTCACAGCGAGAATGGCCGATTCTTTTTGCGCGCTTTGCGATATCTTTGTTCCCACACGGGGAGCGCAGGGCTGGACACACTCAGCTGCCTTTGCACATCCCAGCACCCGACTCAGTAACCTGATATTTCCTCTCCCTCCCCTGACAAGGTGCTGAATTTTCCCCCACACAGTGTGATAGCGTTTTTTAGGGCTTTTTAAAAGAGGTTTGTTTTCTTTTGCTGTTGTCCTACCCACATTGCAGGCCTGACAGGAGTTTCCATATTAGGTTGTTGGCTGTTCCAGATTTGAACCAGTACAGTTCCAGTATTGCAGCTGAACTGTGACCTGTACCTTGCCATGTGCCAGCTGTTCCTCAAGACTCAAACAGGGTGAATGTAGGTTACCTAGTATGCTACCATCCCAATTTTTTTCTAGAGAGTGAAATTTTACTATATATAACACAGAAAAGTGGGATGGAAGTCCTGTTTCAGGAATTTCTTTTTGCAGCCTTTTTTTTCTTCCCACCCTAGCCTTTACTACTTTCCAGAGAAAAGAAGCTAAAATGACCAAACTGTATCTCTTTAAACCTTTAATAAAAGTATTGGAATGAAAACAGAGAACTTTAAAAGTCAGAAGTCTTATCTGCAGCAAGCAGCTAATATTATCTTTCTTTAAAATAATATTCATATCAAACTGTTGGAGCAAATTTTCTTTGGGAAAGGAATTAAAACAAAGTAATAGTGTAGGGCCAAATGCACTCCTTAACATAGCTTGATTTTACAGAGAGGCAGAGCAGGTGCAAAGCAGCTGAATGATTATAGAAGATAAGAGCAGCAGTAGTTCAGATCTGTAACCTGTCATTTCATCTCAAGATCCAGCAAAAGCTGCTTCTTTTTCCCTCATCTTCATTTTTTTTTTTTTTTAAGCAGGAACTGGTGAGCAGAGCTAGGAGTAAGGATCCTAAGCTGCCCATTTCTCTGCAGCCTTGAATTGCACAAGCAGCAGATTCTGCTTGCTCCAGAGTCTGTGGGCCACTTGAATCCTGTGCGTTGGAGGGGAAACAAGGCAGAACGGGGGGCTGCTGTAGGAGGCCAGACAGAGCACTCTGGACAGGAAACAAGCTGAGAGATACCAAGTCCTGCCAAATGCAGAGGAAAACTGGGGCTGTGTGTGTGCAGGAGGAGAATGTAGGCCAAAGTTTACTGATTGTTGCCCCAAGATCTTCAGTAACAGATAAACCAGCTCATGGAAAAGTGGTATTTAAGCAACTACACCAATACTTTAGGTTTAATGCAGTGTGTATTTGGGTAGGTAGCATCATGCTGAACTAATTATCCTAAGCTTGTGTTTTGTGCACTACAGCTTAGGCAGGCCAGCAAATAGCTTGGTAATGCCACATGAAATATCTTGGCATATATCTGACAGCTCATTGGGAGAATATCCTCTAAAATTGATCACCTGACTCCATTACACAAAAATAAAATTGAGTTGGTGTAGTGAGATAAACACTGGTGAGGGTGTTCAAATGCTGCTACAGGAAATTAAATCCCCTGCATATATGGCAATATTTATTTTACATTTTGTGTGCTTCAATAGGAAATGAGCTCATATTTATCTTCACTCTAGAGCAAGATGAAGTAAGTTCCAGAGCAAGTACAGCATCAGTCTCCAATGGTTTTCAACCTAAACCTATATCCCTGAATCCCTGTTGCCTTGCCTTGCATTTATGCTCCTGCACAGGACGGAGAGGGCAAAAGCCCTTTGAGATGCCTTTTCTGCTTGCAGGTTTACTTGCTGCAGTGTTGTTGAGGGGGGGAAGGGGAAGGGAGAGTAAGTTATTTCTGCATTTATCTGGAATAACTTGCCCTTCTGACCCCTCAGACATTTGACAAATAGGGCTTTTATGGCTGCATCTTCAATATCATCAGAATTAAAAGTCCTAATATATCACTCAGACATTGGGTAAACTTGTGAAAATTCTGGACATCATCTGGATACATGAATGAAATTGATGTTACATCTCACTAATCAGTCTAAATAACACAATAATACATAAAGAGAAGAAACCCCCACACACACACCTTTTGTAACCTATTTTTTCTTTTCTACGTTAGGATCTTCTTTCTGCATTAGAAATTAATATAATCTGTCTTGATCTGGTCCTGCTTGAGTGAACAGCAAATTGCAGGGTGGAATGGAATATGTGTTTTACTTCATGTCTTGAACTTGTTTATTTACTACACTTTATTCCTCATTCATATGACCACAGTGCCCATGACTTGAAATCACAAAACACAGTTATCCTGTAGAGCAAAATGTGCTAGAGGAAAGTTTGCAAGTTTAAACCTTGTAAGGTAAAGAAAACAGTGAAATGAGAAATGTTTCTAGTGATAACTAAATATTACATATTTGTCTTATGTTAAGAGTTGAGCGACTTCTTTTTTTCCTCCTATCTGTAACACTCAAAAATGTGATAGCAGGGAAATTATCTTATCCTACTTCTTTATTCCTAGCTCAGTAGTTGTTTGGGTTCCACAACTTAAAAATGTCTTTCTCACCAAAAGCCCTTATCTAACATATGGCATTGTCTCTGCAGAGACTGAATGCCTCATGAGCATAGAGTGACTTTATTTTCACAACAGCAGCAACCAGAGCTGAGAAAATTTTTAACCCTGCTAATTGGGTGGGGTAGAGAGGAAATTAAATTCCTTGCTTATTTTTCTCAGCTAACTGTTGCTGAGAAGACTGTCTTTCCTTCCATTGTCTGTGAAGGGGCTGTGATTTTCACAGATGCTAGGAGGATCTTCTCTCTGTGGTGGGGGATGTGGGACACAAAGCTACCAGCACATCATCATTACCTTAAGAAGTGAATATTGAGCCTGCTGATGATATGGGCAAATGGGGCTGTAAGATACCTGGTTTTTGAGGCTCAGAATGAAACTGGGAACATTCCAGTTTAACTAAATTTAGTGTTACAATCAAGTAGTGCACAGGAGCCAAGGCAAAAGAGATGAAGCTCATACACTTTCTTCCCAGCAGCACCTGCTGACCAGTAGTTTTCTTCTAGTATTTTCTTTCTTTTACCCATTGTATTAAAAACATACCTGAATCAACTCGACATCAGAAACCTGCCCTGGTGCCTCTGTAACCACTGTCATCAGCACAAGAGAATGAGTCACCTTGTCCTGGCCCTGTCAAAGTGTGCAGAACTGAGGTTTTGGCCAGAACGCTGATGTAGGTGTTGCACCCAAGGACACATCTGCAGAGATGAAACAGCCCCAGAGGAATGTGTTCTGCATACTCTTGAAATTGCTACTTGTGAGCTCCTTTTACCTTCCAGAGCAAAGAATCTGGCCAAAAGCCTACCCTTTGCCATTTTAAACAATCCACTGTGAGAGGTGGCTCACCAGCTCCTTGAGGCCAGTGGCCTAGGATTATTTGACTGCATAGCCAGTGTTTTTACACAGTGTCTTTTCTGCATAAAAATGTGAATACTCAGCATCAAATAGCTGCAATTAAGCACTTTGGGTTTTTTTCCTGAAAGCTCTAAGTATATTAATAAGTATCCAAAATGTATTAGAAGCAGGGTAAAAATTTGTTTCTGTTATGCTAAAACAAATACTTATTTCTTTAGGCCTCTCTTTCTCTTCAACTTTTCTTTCATCTTTGTAGCAGTTCTGAAGCATAATGCAACTGTTTTCCAATCTGTCTGTAACCATGGTTTTAGTTTTTTGTTTCCTTTGCAAATGAAAAGAAAAATCAAATCGATTTTATCAAGCTACTGGTAAAGTACAGAGAGCATTTACTGTAATTAGGACCCTGCATTACAGAAGTGATCTAAAGAATCCTGTTAAATGTCATTGCTCTTAGCAAAGAAACTACAGAAGTTGAAATGGAATTTTGAAAAGGAGAGTTGAGTAATATGCTTAGCTGTTCAGTCATGTTGACTGATGTACTCATGAGCTGTGTTTTAATTTAACAAGTTGGATTTTCTTTCTGCACTAAAAGATTAGGAGAAGTCTTTGCTCTAAACCAGGTAATTCCACACTTACCTGCTCTTTGTTTAGCAGCTGTTATGCCACCCTCCATTCATTCTGGCAGTTGGCACAATGCAGATAATGATGAGGTATGTGATGACAAATACTTTCATTGTCTCATTTCTGACTAATTTCATATGCCAGATTGTTCAAACCAGAGTAAACGTAGTGCTGATTAGAGTCTGATTTTTGATTCTTTTCAGGTTTATTTTTAAGGAATATAAATTTCCTTCAGAACATGTCTGGTCCTTCAATCTTAACTATACGGATATGGCCTGTATCGTTAATTCATTGGAGGTAGGTGCATATCCTCTTGCCATTGTTGATTGGATTTGCAAGATTGGAACCTGTGTATTCAGCAGTGAGTTGTACATTGAAGATCTGCTCATATGTAGCACCATTTGGGAATTAATCTTGCAATCAAAATGAATCGAGGATTAGCTCTGAAGCCTTTATTCTGTCTGACACACACTAACCTATGTGTCTAAGAGCCAGGCAACTGCTTTGGGAAAGTGGAGTCATTGTTCAGTCGCTATGAGCTGGTAAATACACAGTGATAAAGGCTTGGCCCTGGCTCTTCCTCACCTTGATTCAGAACTGGTGAGGGAAAACCTCAAGACCAAAGTCCACAGTTAATGGACTCATTCAGACAAGTTTTTTTCTGCTTACTCGTTCACCATGCCTGGTGTAGGCCTACTTGAGTTCCTTATACCTTGGCTGCACGTGTGAAACCCCTCGTTCTGCTGAGAGGAATTTAACCTTCTGTTCTTCCTTCCCTCCATGAGTGAGATTGTATCCTCTTTTTAGCACAACTGTGTGGTCACAGAGCCCCTGAGCAGTGCACAATGTGGAGGTGGGGATTTTGTGTTAAGTATGGGGTTTTTTCGTCTCTTATAGAAGCATTTTCTTAGATGGCAAACTGTCTGAATTTTATAACATCAATCAAATGCTGGCTGGGTTGTGAAAGAACATATCCCCATAGACACAGAATATAATACTGAATGTATCAACTCTGTCTCTCCTTGATATCTGCAGAAATTTGAAAGAAAAGGATCAAGCAGTTCTTCAAAGTTCAGATCCTGAAATCGATAAATTTTCATCTGCCTCCATCTGCCCTCCCCCACCTGCTACTTAATGATCTCTAAATATCTTTAGACAGAGAAATGCATTGTAGTATTTTGGACTCACTTGGTTTGAGGATAAAGTACACTCTGCAGAACGAACAGAAAAAGAAAGTAAAAAACACAAAGGCAAACATTCTGTGGTGATCACATGTGCCGTATTTGTAGACAGGATGTCAGGGTGAAATAGATTATTATGAAAGCATGAAGATCTGGCAATTTGAAGGAAAATGAAAAGTGTTCTTGAGAGTTAAACATTGAAACTTTTTTGAAAAGGGGCTGGTGTTGTAATGAAAACAACATCTGGCTGTGATTGCTAAAATTTGATTGCAAAAGGAAAAACTGAATGATGTTATCTCACACTGATTGACATTAAAAAAACTCGAAAAAATGGACATTAAAAAGGAAAGTTAGACAGATGTAGCAAAGGAACAGCTGTTGGAGATGGACAAGCTTTCTCTGGGGACCCATTGCTAAAGAAATATAAGAGCCTTATTCTGATTGCCTGCTGCTACAAATCAGCATTAGCTCCACTGAAGTCAAACGTGTGCCAGTGCAAAGCTGGCATAAGATCAGAGATAGGTATGGAAAGCAAAGTAAAATAATAGAATATGGCAAAGTTCTATCAGGAATCTAATTGGTGTGGCATTTTTGTCACCATGGCTTTGTAACCATATTTATTTTTTATGATTGATGAACACACTCAAATATTAGCAGCATGATCATATTCCACCAAGTGGATCACTCAGAGCAGTATTCTAGACACAGGAAAAGGAAGAAAGGGTAGGCACAGGTTCATCCTCTTGAGCAGTATCTCAGTGAGAGAAAACCAGTGCTTACCTTTTCTGAGGCATACATGGGGGGTAAGATGGGGGCAGAAGGAAAATGACATGAGCCTGCTGTGCTTCTCATCTTGAAGGTCCTCAGTAATTGTTTCCAATGATGGAGTTTGGGTGTTGGCCAAGCCAGGATTGCCTGGCTCTGAGACATACCTGAATCCTCAGCTCTGGAGCACTCTCTGAGCTCTGCAGCCCAACAATCTCATGCCCCAGCTGATGGCAGAGCCATCAGTCAGTGTGGGTGAGCTGCTCAGACTGGGCAGCAGGAATGCCACCTTCCTGCTGCTCTCAGCAGTTCCAGACCCAGCACATTAGCTGCTTCACTCAAGGCCCCCAGTGTGAGGAACTCCTCACCTGCATCAGCTTCATCCCCAGCTGTGGTAAAGTAAATAAAGCCTGCAAGGAAGAAAACGTGCTTCTCAGCCAGCCTTTCTTATTACATTTTTCTAAACAATTCTTTTGGTTTATAGGGAGGTTTTATTTTTCACTCTAAACTGTGACTGTATGTTAAAGGCAAGCAGTTTCTTCACACCTTTCTTAACCTGCTCTAAAGAGCCCAGGTGGAGGTTGCTGTTCTGGTGAATAATCCCTTATCCTCTACATCATAGAAAAATGCTGCAAGATAAAGAACTGGAAGTGAGTGTGAGTTATAAAGTTGTGGTAAGGGAAGGGGGATATGGCAGAATTAGGAAGGGACAAAGTACTGGAAAATCAGAATAGATTTCAGAAATAATTTTTAAGAGGCTGTTGTTAGTGACAATGTTTTAACATAGTGTTTTCTTTCTGGGTGAAACAAAAAAGAATCTGTTCATAGCCCCTGATGCAGTTCAGAGAAAGGGAGCAGGGATGGAAATGATTGGGACAGGGTTGGTATTTAGAGAATTTGCATGGTCTGCTTTACAGAGCAATCTTGCATTGGTAAAGCTGAAATCAGGACATGTGCACATGTGTCTATTCAGAACAATTTACTGCCTTTTCTCTTCTGAGTGCTGGAAAACCATAAGGACCCCAGAGAGAGCAGACCCCAGCACAGGCACAGAAACACAGCTGCCCCGAGCAGTGACAGTTCCCTGTCCCACATGCATGGTGTAGAAGAAGCACAGAATATAATTGCATTGTATCTGCTCTCAGAGAAAACACAAGATTAAATAAGTCTCACCACTGCTAACTACTGGCTAACAGTAGAAAGAATGAATGTTCTGCCTCCCTTTCTCATCAGAAATTTAACTGCACACATCCTTTGCCAACCACATGGACCTTGTGCTTCAGCAAATTTCTTTTAGCTGAGAGGAATGGGAGTAATGTGGCTCATCAATCGGGCTTTTATCCTGTTTCATCAAAATTCTTAAGCTTTCTTTCCCCTGGCTTTCTGATTTGTTTCTGAATCTTCTATCTCTTCCTCTCAGATCTCCTCCAAAGAGCATGTTGTACAGTGGTTTTCTTCTACAGAAACCAGATTTATGTGATTTAGAGCACATGAGGGGGATCTGCTTTGCAGTGACTGTTAGCCCTTGGGTATCAATAGATGCTTTCGATGCAAAGGAAAATCTATTCACATTTGTATTGTGTGTTATTGTTCAAAGTCTGCTATTGAGATCAAGGGGGTCACCCAGCTGAAAGCTATCCCATAGTAGTGCTTTCTTGCTGTACAGCAGACTAGTTTCCAAACAGATTACTGATCCTGGCAAGCAATAGCAAAAGTGTGTTCCAAACCTTAATAAAAGAATCTTTTTCAGGAAACTAGTATCATCCAAGTAGTTCTGAGGTTTTAGGTGGTAAGGCAATAGCACAGAACTAACGTCCTCCCAGTTTGGATTCATTTATGCTAATTGATTTTAAATCTGTTTTATGGTATTAGGAGGCCTGGTACCTGGATACTCAGTTGTTTAATTCTGTCTGCAAATCTGCCATTCCTGCTTTCTGAACTCAGGGATTTTTGGTTTAATGTTTATCACCTTTACAGAAATGTGCTGTAATTGTTTGGGGTTTTTTCCCAGCATGGGGTACACGTGTGAATCTGTCTGCTGGACATCTCCTTACGTGTCCAAGTGGCCGGGTGTAGGCAGCCCAGTGTGTGCTCTCCCCACCACCCAGGCTGATGCTGAGGCAAATGCCAGTCTGGACATCCCTGGTCTTCCTCTCCATGGCCCTGACACCAAGCCGGGTTGGCTGCTGGAGCTGGTGGCGTCCAGCTGATTGTGTGTGCAGCCAGGGCTGCCTCTTTCTGTAGATGTAGCTCTGCAGGACCTGACCTTTACACTGTAATGCAAGGAAGCCATTTTGGAACCAAACGTTATTCATACAATGGTATTTCAAGTCTCTGTGTTATTTGACGTTGCACATTATCTCAGAACTTTTTTTTGCATTCACAGAAAACTCTTTTTCTCTTTAACCATATACCAAATGTACCCACTCTCACTGAATTTGAATGTATGGCTCACTTGGCCTTCATAGGAATATAAAGAAAGTGTGTCTGCCCTTGAAGCAAAATTTCAATATTTGATTGCAATTCCAGTTTATTACAGCTGGTGTCAGTCATAAATCCTCTCAGACTTCCATCCTTAAGTGGAAAGCTCATCAAATGACTGATTTCCATTTGCTGTGTTTATTGTTTGCATTTAATATACTTTAGAATGTTGTTAATAGGTTTTAAGCAAAAATTCAACTTCATTTCATCAGACTCAAAACATGGAGATGAATCTTGCCAGACCTATGGTATTCTGTCACCTAATGTTTAGGAATAGTTTATCACTTGTGTTCTGTGCCACATACTGAGGTCTCATCCCTTCCAGAAAGTCAAAGATTTCCTGTCTGCTGCAGTCAGAGGGAGGTTTTTTTATGAGGGTAATGACAGGTATTATGTCAGATTGCATTGGATACTGCAGATTGAAAGGTTATCATTGGGGAACTCACCTGCATATAATCAAATTAATATTTTAATATTTTTTTAAAAGTTAATTTTTTTTTACCTTTTTTTTTTTTTTTTTTTTTTTTTTTTTTTTTTTTTTTTTTGTGGCAGAGCCTACCCCTTTTATTCCTGAGCAATGTCTAAAAAATTGCATCCTTGAGCTGGACTGGGATCTTGCTCATATTTAAACATTAGCTGATAATAATTTTATGCATCATGTAAACCTTTACATAATGAAGTGCTTTGGCATTCATCTCATGCAGTAATATTTGCTTTTTGATGACAAGCTAAACTGTCACTGGTGTGTGTAGCATTCCAAATGCCCTCTACCATTACAGCCTGATTTGCTTTGAACTGTGTGGTTGCATTTTAAATTAATAATATAATATTAAAGCACTTATTAGAAATAGCAACTTCTGAATGCTTAGCCCCTCCCAACTGGAATATCTGTGGGTTAAGTGTGGGTTTGATCTAAAGCAGTGCTATTTTCCTGTTGTCTCTCAAGGACTTTCTCCCTGTTACTCCACAAGTGAATTTGACCCTCAGTTTGCAAATCCCCACTCTCCTTTTCCTTCTCATATGCAATGTTCTGTGACAATAGAAATATAATGTTCAACCTTGGTTTGTCTTGTTAACAGCATGTGGTTAGAATATTGCTGCCATTTCAGTCACATTTTTGCACTTGTCCCCTACTGTCTTGGCTGGTTGCCAGCACGGTGATTTATGCTTTGTTTGCCTCCAGATGTGATTATTGCTTTTCTTCCCTGGATGGGTCCTCTGAAAGAGTTCTTCACACATTAAAACCTTGAAGCTCTTAAATCGGGGACTTGCTTAAACTAATTTTCAGTGAAAATGAGCATAAAAATTCCTAAAGGAACAGAAAACACCTGGACAAAATTTTGATTTCAATAAAAATTGAGAAACTAAGATGTTTTGGCTTTAAAATGATGATGTAAGCTATTAGAGATTCAATATAACCTCATCTATTTAAGTGCAGCCCTGGGCTATATTTTCTAGTCAAGGGAAACTTTTCTGTGCTGCTTAGTATGTTCAGTGAAAACTCACACTTTCATGGTGAAAAGACAGCTTAAACATAAGATTTTTATAAGGCTTTGATTTCTTCTTTCACTTTAAAAATTACTTTAATGCCTATTTTAATATACGTTGAACTTCAAGGAAGTTAGAATTTTTATATTCCTAATCAGTGCTGCATTCAGAGCACTTAACTTTGCAAATTTATTCTGTTTCAAGTAAGACTCCCTTTCCTCTACTTCCCCAAGTATCTGCAGAAAACAGTTCACCTAAACAAGTTATGATCACGGATGTTGAAGGTGAGCACAAAAATAATCACGCTTTAGAGATCAAAGCTAAGAATTTTGAATAAAAAAAAGTGTTAGTTTTTATCCTTGGATTCAGCCCCTCCTCCCCATTACATGTACTCTTGAGTTTCTTGCATTTAAGTGTTCGTTGCCTCTGACTTCAGTATGAATGATAGACTAGCATCCTTTTCCATGAGATGTCTCAAGAAAATGAGTCATTAATTTGGAGTAAATATGAACATCTTTGTAGGAAATGGCTTGGATTCAGACATCTGGAAAATGAAAGCATTATGTATTGACCTACTGTAATTTGCTAGGATGCTGGTAATCTTGTATTCATTTGTCTTGGTACCAGTGGAGAGAGTATTGCATTTAAAAACAGAACTCCCTGTGCCGTATTATTTAGAACAGTGCTCCAAAACCAGGGAAGAGCCACTGCAGCTACACCTAATCAAGCAAGATGCATTCCAGTTCTGCTGCCTTTAAGTACACAGGGTCACAGTGTTCACTTGCAAAGACTTCTTCACTTCTGTAGCAGCAGGAGGCAGATCACCTGTGTAACCACATACAGGTGGTGCAGAACTGCCCCACCAGTGACAGGAATTTGTGCTTTCTGCAGAGTAACTGGGCCAATTAATCTCTGAAAGTCCCTGCCCCAGGGCAAAAAGGGCATTTTTAAATTTAATAAATAACTGGAGAAAACCATGAAATAACAAGGTGCATGTCTAGCTCACGATTCTGTTTATTAACGGCAGAACTGTGCACTGCTGGTTCTTTACAATGTGTTTGTGCTCCCTTCAATTACTTGCTGAGAGCCACTCAGATCCAGCCCTGTGTCATTGTTTGTATTGCACAGGAACATGAATCAAGTCTGTCACACTTTTGATGTGGCTGCCAAGTCAACAGCACAGTCATTGTAAGTACTTAGCTAAACCCCCTGCATGTTTTCTGCCAGTGAGGACAGAATAATTTTTGCCCCTTTTCTTGTTTCTATCACTTTGTGGAAGATTCCTTTAAAAGTGACATTTATTTGTCAGCTAAAAAAAATGATCTTGTCAGGTGTTGTTCTTAATTATAGATTTTGAGATTTAGGAAGTTCACATTTTGTTTTTCACTTCAGGAATACTGTCTCAAAAAGCATAAAGTAAATATTATAGCCAATATTTCAGTTTTGTATTTCCTTACTTTGCTAGCTTCTTTTTAAAATTCCTCTATTTGTAAGGAATCAGATCTAACAGGAGTCTTTCCAGAAAGCAGATGTTTGGACAGGTAGATGTGTACCGAATCCCAAAGTACAGTTAAATACAAGCTATCCTAATCTCTTTATGGCACAATATTAGGCTGACATTGTCAGTTTAATTTCATCAAAGGCATAAATGTCCTGTTGCCTTAGGGACTCCAGGAAAAGGTATTTTCAGTTTTGGTCATTATGCCAGGCATAATCTCTTTTCTGAGTTGGTGTTATGGGGTTCAAATAGAAATAGTAGCATGTAGACTGCAGTGTATAGAAAAAATCCATGCACTTTAATTTGGGTTGTCTGTAATGGACAAAATCTCCAAGATAAAACTATGGTAAAATTCCAGCCCTGGAAATTAGGTGGTCTTTGTTTCTGTATCTAATACTGTTAATCTGGCAGTTTTCATTACACCTTGGATTTGGTTTTGCACTCCAACTCAGAGTTCAAGTCAATCCTAACTGAATAGTAGATGCCAATGTCACGGTTTAAGACCAAATGACAGTGCAGAGACTGAATAGATTTGGCTATCAAAGCACTTCAATTATAGATTTATGTAGTCTTTGAAATTACATGTCTCCCCTGATCTGTGGAAGAAAAGGCACAGTCCAGGAAAGAAATCAATGAGTTATCTTAATTGCTCCAGCCCTGCCACATGTTCCTCTTTAGCTGTGATCATCCTCTTCCTCACAGGTGGCCCTGGGGATTGAAGCCGTGATCCCAAACCCTTCTGCAGGGCTGTGTGTCCCCTGGCTGCTCTCCCTGCAGGGCCCCAGGCAGAGAATGCCTGATTTTGGGCTGCTTGGTTCTTGCACTCAGTGCCTGAGAACTGGCTCGCTGGTGCTCACAATCTGCTCCTCTCCAAGGCAGGAGAACTTCTCCACTCAAGGTAGGTGACTGCTCTACTCTCGTAACCAAATTGGCTCCATTATGCAGTAGGGATGAGCTGCTACAGCGAGTTGTTTTCTTTAGAACAGGTCTGCAGGTGAATTTCTCAAACCTCTTCACAATCATTCTTTAAGTGTCAGGTACTAACCTGGGAATTACTGGATTTAGATTCTCACCTCCAGCCCATTTCTCTGATACCTAATAATAACCATCAACAGTTAATTTTTGATCTCCCTTATTACATTTAAAACAAACAAAAAGCTAACTGCATTGCTGCTGCTGACATTGGCCATAAAGTTCCAGTTGTACACTGAGTGCAAAAAAAAGAAATGAAAATCAACTGCACCCACAACCAGCCCCACATCCCCAGCCCCACTGAAACAGCAATAAGAAAACCTGTGGCTTTAGAGAACGCAAAGATTTCTCAATTTGATTTGATACAATTTATTTCCAATAAGTTTCACAGTCAGGAGAAAAATTAAAAACTTGCTCTGTTTAGAGCATAATAAAAAAAATAAAATTTAATGGATTCATTTGCATTTTTCTATCAGTTATCCATGATTCATACTTACCTCTTGGAATGCAATACACAGATGAGTCATACAGATGAACAGCCTCTGCATAGGAAATTACACTGTCATTTATAAGTAACATTGCTTTCCCGAGCTGAAACAAAGACAGGCTACAGCAATCACAGATAAATCTCCACTGACCTGGAGCACTTGTTTAGAAAACCCACTCCCCTCTGTGTGTGTGAAAGCAGAGCCTGACTCAGAGCACATGGAGTGTGCAGTTACTAACTCCCATTAGCTTTGGGGATCCTGGGAACCCTTCAGGATCACCACTTCAGCCAATTTATCTTTTGGAACACAGTATGTTAAAGGACACCTTGCACTTTGGTGTTCTGACTGAGCCTCCTTGCAGGTCTGTTCTTCCTTCAGGCATCAGTCTCCATGTCTGCTCCATGCAAAATCCTCCCTTAGCACACACCTAGCAGGCTGTGAAAGGGGCTTGGTGGGAACAGCAAGGCCCAGGAGCATGTGCCAGGACAAGGTGCCTCGGGGTGGAGCTGCCGGTGTCACAGCCAGGGGCTGTCCCACATTCGACAGAGAGCTGAGCAGGGCCAGCCCCAAAAACTGTGGTTGTTGAAGCGCCCTGCTGAGAGAGAGGGAACTACTCCTGCTCTTGTAAGACCTTTGATGAAGCTGTGTCCCTTGTGCATTAACATGTCCTCCTAAAATTTCTGGAAGCTTGTTCTCTTTTTGTGAGATCATCATTCAAGACAGAAGGAATGAAGCCCAAAAGCTTCCTAGTTTTTCCAGGATGCTCTTGCATATTCCCAAATGATGGAAACAGGAGAGAGAGAAAAAAAAAATATCATAGCAACAGCATCTGTTGACTGCCAAATGTGTTGTAATTCTCTGGCCTTTTAAATAAATGCTGTTCATATGCGTTGCAAAGCCTGCAAGAGGAGGAACTAAGCATACCAAGATTTGAAGCCCTGTACTCAAGAGGCTGAATATCATTCAGACTGTGGTTTCTGATTTCAAATGAGTAAACTGCAAATTTTCCCAAATCTGGAAACACAAGACTGCACACCTTTAATCACTGGTATATAGTGTACCTGATTGGTATTTTCAGAGCATCAGTAAAACTCACAGAGGGAACACAGACATGAAAACTAGAGTGTATGCATGGAATACCAGTGATTATGTTATATATGCATCTGAGATTTGTACTTAATTCAAGTCAGGATCTAATCCAGCTCCCATTAAGTCAGTGGGAATTTTGCCAGTGAAAACAATAGTAACAGGATCTGGCCAAAATAATTTAATCCACCCTCTTCAGCTGCTGTGCTCACAGCAAGAATGTTGCCATTAAGAAGTTTATATGGACATAAATATTCACTTTAATTTCCTAGAGTTTGTCTACTTGCTTAAAATTGCATTTGTGATTAAAAAAAAGAGCAGCACAGTGTACTATGGCAGCATTTTAATCACTCTAGGTTCAGGAATAAATAGAAAAACATCTTAAATATTTTATACGGATTATATTGCAATTTTGAGTTAACAATTCATTTTGGAGTTGTTTATATCTTTTTCAGTCTCTGTTGGTTTATTTTTCTTCTGTTGGTTCAGGTTTCCAAGCTACTCTGTGAGAGTGATTGTGATGGGTTTAGAATTTTTTCTCCTATAATCGCATTCTGGAAAATTGTCACTATGCATGTTGTATCACTGAATTGCATCTTGCCTCATGCTGTGATTCTGTTCCAGGAGGAGGAAAAGTTTAGGGGTATATCATGCTAATACTATGTTTAATGGACTGCTCAAAGCCTTTGAAGGATGCAAGAACATCAACATGGGGAAGTCTTTAGCAGCTGAAGCATTTTTGAATGGTATTCAAAGGTTTTACTACACCAGATCCTGCTCATCAGTGCTGCCATTTCCCCATGAACTTAATTAGGAGTTCCAACTGGGAATTGTTCAGGTTTAGCTCCTTGGCTTAGAACTTCCTGAGGGAGAACAAGATGCCTCTTCTGGAGAGCTGGTGGCTTGTGCCCCTGTGCCTGGCATCTTCTCTGAGCTGACTACCATTAATATTTCTGCTCTGTGCCCTTCTTTTCCTTCCCACTGCAGGAGCAGCAGTGAACCCTGAGCTGTGAATGCACTGCAGTGCAGTCAGCCCTTGTCAGAGAAGGCAGGCAAGCACTGATGTGCACTAATCCACACTCCAGGATGTCTCAGGAACTTGGGGAAAATGTAGTTCTGCTGGTGGTGAAAAGCTTGGGAATCTGTAGGAACTGACATGAGTGGCAGTGGAGGAGTTTGGGGCTGTGGCAGCTGCTTGTGCTGCTCCCAGGATCATGCCTCACTTTACAGCCTGCCCTGTGTGCCCCTGCAGGTACCAGTACAGGGATCAGGTACATTGCACCTCCCAGCATGGCCACTGAAAGCATTTAGGATTTGAAACAATTGTCTCTGGTTTGTTTGTCTGCCAGCTCAGCAGTGAGGGGGCAGGAGTCAACTGGGCAGAATGCACGTGGTTGTCATTTAGGAGTAACCACAGGTCTAAAAGCACCTTGCACTGAAGGTGGCCATTTCCTGTCCTGGCTGACTTCAGCGTGGATATGCATATTGTCCATGCCTCCCAAACTTTTTTCTCCTGATGACCCCACAGCCTTGAAATATCAGCTTTTCGTGCATTGCTGTTGCTAAAAAGTGTTGTGGTTTGACACTGGCCCAACACCAGGCACCCACTGGGGTCTCACCTTCCCCTGCCACAGCTGGAGAGAGGAGAGGGGGAAAAAAAAATTAAGGAACACTTCATGAATGAGATAAAGACCAGGATAAGTATTTCATAGGCAAAACAGGCTCAACTTAAGTTGCAAAGTGAATTTTATTGCTAACAGAATCAGAGGAGGATAATGAGAAGCAAAATATGTTTTTAAAAAACATCTTAAACATCTGGTGCCCACACCAGAGTGGCTGGATGCCTGGAGGAGGCTGTGCTCCAGTGGAAGACCCAGTGGAGAGAGGGGCCCTGCTCCCAGGCTGGAGCAGCCTGTCCTTGGAGGGCTGCACCCCATGGAAGAGAGACCCACGCCACAGCAGTCTGGGGAGGGCTGTGTGCCCGTGGGAGGGACTCAGGTTTGCAGCAGCTGTGGTGGGGCTGCTGCTCGTGAGAGTGAGCCCACACTGCAGAGGTTCATGCAGGACTGTCTCCCGTGGGAGGGAGCCCACGCTCTCACAGGGGAAGGACTCCTCTGCCAGAGCAGCAGGAGAAAATCTCAGTGATGAACTGACCAAAACCCCCAGGCCCTGTCTCCTTGCACCATTGGTAGAAAGGAGGGAGGGGCTTGGGTGAAAAGGTGTTTTAAGGGCTTATTTTGCTTCTCATAATCCTCCTCCTCCTCTATTGTTGGCAATAAAATTCACTTTGAAACTTAAGTTGAGCCTGTTCTGTCTGTGAAATACTTCTCCTGGTCCTTATCTCACTCATGAATTCTTAGTTAATTTTTCCCCCCTCTCCTCTGCCCAGCTGTGGCGGGGGACAGTGAGCAAGCGACTCTGGTGGGTGCCTGGCACTGGGCCAGTGTCAAACCACGACAAAAAGTCACTTTCAACTCCTCTCCTGCCCTCTCTCTCATTTTTTTTCTCCTAAATGGATTTGCTTCAGTTTCTGAAGCCTTGAAAATCTTTGGAGGTTAAAGTAAGGCAAGAACATACTATGCATCCATTTTAATGCCTCCTCAAGGCCCCACAACAATGTTTAATATTGTTCTTCTCGGGCAATCTTCTCTTAGTTTTAAGGACCAGACAAAAGCAAATCATCTGGGCTCAGCCTAGTGCTGGCAGAGGGGCCCATGGGAGGCAGTAACTGTGGTTAACACGGTGTGCACTGGCTGTGTGTGGCTGTTCCCAGCTCATGACCCCACTGACAGATTGGGTATCTTCACCTCCTCATAAGACAGACTTTAAACTGGGTTTGCTCTATGTTTTTTATTCTTGCCAGTCCTTGGATGTGGTCTCAGTGATGGTGTCCAAACCCTTCTCTTTGCCAGTCCTGCTGACTATGATATCGTAGCTCACGTTTTCTTTCCCGCATTGTCTAGTCTTGCTTCCTAGGACTATCTCTGCACAGCAGTATAGAGATATGTGTATTCATTTGGGTTTTTTTCTTTGAAATTATTATTTTCTTTGAATTAATATTGTAACTGCAGAGGCTGTTACCCAGGAAATGTTTGGATCATTTCACAGTGGATATCTGAATCCTATTAGTGGGTAGTGAAGGTTACAAAATTCTCATACTCTGTCCTAAAAATATTTGGGAGCATTTTATGATTGCCTCTGCAAAACCATTTCATTCTGTATTCTGACTATCTGGTTATAAAGTTGATTGTATATTAGATTTAGTTTATGAAAGAGACGGCAAAATTCAATGCATTGAATTAAAATCCTGAATAGGAAATATAAAAGCATTCCTCCTGGATATATTGAGTTATGAGTTCTGTGACTGAACATTATTTTATATTTATATTTGGTGAATTATTTATTCCAAATAGATTAATTATAGAAATGACTCTGAAAACAAAACAAGATCTCCCAATGCATAGTTGCTTGATTGTGGGAGTGGGTGGTTTTTTGATTATCTAATCTATTGAGAGAATCCATGCATCTTTATTATACTACTTAATGGTCTGAAAACACATTACAACAGCATAGGAGTTTATTTATAGCTATATAAAGTTGAATTACTTTTAATGAGACATTTGCATACAATTATTGCAGTCACACTGAAATGGAACAGCTACCTCAGCACATTTTTGAGACTTTGGCTCAAGAACTCTGAGGATTTCCCTTTGCAGCTGCTGGTAAAAGTTAATTTTTTTACCCATGCTCCAGACTAGGGTACATGCTCTACCACTGTTTCCAGAGGGAGGGAGCCTGTGTTGTTCCAAATTAAACTGTAAACACTGATTCCCCTGAAAAGTCCAATAGGCTCAGTGCAAAATATAAGCAACTACTATTTTTATGGATGTCAGCTCTCGTAGTAAGTCTGTTTTCTATTTCAATTAATATTTTGCATAAATCAGTGTCTCAGTAAAATAAGCAACACCACACTGAAAAGAACACAAGGCAACTGTAATTAAGCCATATGTTTAGTAATGTGCTGAACAAACAATGGAAAAAATTACTCTTTGGTTACTAAATCAATTGTAATCAACCTAATTCCACCCACTCATCCACCTCTATGAGTGGATAATACAGCTGTAGATATCAGGAACAAATCCAGCAACTAAATTAATAAAGCAAAATTGGTGGTTCAGCTACATGTGTCAGCATGAATGTATTGCTCCCTACAGATTTATCTCTACGAACATCTTTCTGCCCCCAGAGGGCACTTCAAAATCCATACTGTTGAAATAAATATAAAGAAATTACTCAGCTTTATAATTACAGCATCATTTAAGAATTTCTCTGTTTTGTGCCAAATAGGTTGAAATATGATGGATTATTGCTAACTATTTATCTCCAATAGTCAAAGACAACCTATGGGCTAGTATTTGCTGTCAGGCAGCTTGTGAAGCTCACGGTGAGAGGGTATTTGTGGTACAGGGACTGCCACCACATGGTGTGGGATAGCAGGTCAATGTGATTCTGCCACTTCCAGGTAAATACTTGATGGTATAGGGTCATCTTTCATCAAACCTTCCCTCATGGATGTGGGCAGAGGAAAGGCATTTCCTGCCTACCAGGAGTGTGGGGTAGATGCAAGGGGTGGGTTTAACATTTTCTGGAGCCTGAAGCTAGAAATTGCATTCTTGTTAGCTTGGCAAAATTGCATTCTGTTAGCTTGGTCATAGTGTTATCATGGGTTCCTGCCAAAAAGGAGTGGTGTTGATAACTAAGCATTGAAAAGGTGCCTGCTCCATGTCCCTGTGTTCACAGTAAGGGGCACAGCAGCATCCTGGGCTCAAGGCAGCCCCACTGTGCCTGTCTGGGAGCCAGTGGAAACAGAACTAGAGCACACAGAACCCTGACTCATTTTAGTGTGTGTAACACAGATGGGTGGAATACATACACAGGCCTTTATAACCCTTGGGAACTGCAACAAGGGGATGTCAGCTCAGTTACCAATGGCTCTGGTTTGGTTATCCTGCAAATTATTCATGTATGGCAGGAAGTGTCTGGGAATTCATTTCAGGTGAAGTGCACACAGATAATGTGTTTAACGCTTTTATCTTATTAACCTGTGACTATTAGTCGGTGAACTATTTAAAGAGCTAAGTGCTATTTAACAATAAAGGACATTTCCTTGCCAGCTATTTAATAGTCTTCAAAGAGTAGACATAGCTTATGGGCATGAAAAAGAATGAAAGGAAGAAGCAAAAGTCTCTAATTCCTGGGTTGAAATTCCCTGAGGTGTTTGTCCAAAGAAGGAAAATCCAGATCCTCAGAGCTTATTCCCGAAGAGAATGTAACACTGCATTACTTTTCTGTATTTCTTATGTAAGATTCCACTAATCAGGATTTCCTGGATAAAGGAATGTCAGCTAAATCTTAATTTTTGCTGGCTTCCCACAGAGTAGCGATTATTAAATCCAATAAATACCTCCTACAAATATATATATGCAATGCTAAAAGTATAATTCTTATTGTAGGGAGAAAAGCTTTACAGCTTTACGTGTGGTTTATAAATATTAATGAAATAATTTTTAGTAGAACCTTGTGAGCTTAGAAAATATTTAGAAAGTGTATGCAATTACTGCATAATGAAATCAAGAGTTTGAAGGAAGTGGAGACAAATCCTGAAAGAAAATTTAGGTTTGCTTGGAAGGTTCCAATATCTTCAGTGATTTTTAAAAACATTTTGAGTTCTAAGGTACATTAGTACCTTGATGTTATTGAAAATCTTGGGTGCCTAGTTATATATCAAAATGATTTTTAAAAACTGTTAATGGTTTGATCAAAACCACAAAAGTAAGTGAGAATTTAAGTTAAGAGCTGGAAAAGAAAGTCCTTGTTTTCAGTATTTTTAAAATTTATTCTGCTGTAACCAACCTGTGTGCATTGGACTGACTTTGCTCCAGCCTTCTTTACTTCATAAACATACAAATGTCATGATGTGCCAGTAGGTCCAGCTTTGAATATTCAGTGAAATTGCACTATAGGATCTGTGGATGAGGATGAGATACTAGGCACAGACATCACTGGACCTTATGCATCCCAGTTAGCTGAAAAGCCAACTGCAGCAGCAAGCTCATGTCTCCTGCTCCTGCTTTGAATGTTTGGGGATAGAGGCTACAGTAGCACCTAGTTAAAAACAACATTAAACTATAGAGAAACCACGGTAGCCTGGAAGAGTTGTCAGTGGCTGTGGCTGCAGATCTGCAGTGGGAAGTGGAATGGGACAGGTGTCCTACAAAAGCCCAATTACTTCTTTCAATGTTATATTATAAAGTAATAATATATATTAATATATATATATAATTACATATATAATATGTAATATGTAATACATAATATAATATATATAATATATATATTAATATATATTATGTCATAATAATATAGGGTATGCAAATAATTCTGGCGTTGGAACACCATGTAATTCCTTTAGCATACAACTGCTCTTCTAGGGAATGAGCTGGGTGCAACAATGTGGATCCTGCTGCACCAAGATGAGACAGGTTTACTAAGAGAAGCAACTGGAGGAATCTTGATGAGTAAGTACATCTGTCTGTACTGCATTGGCAGTGAAGGCAAGGGTTAATAACAATCCCAACAGTTGTCACCAGACCTGAAGTCATTCTAGAGTGAGTGGCAGCCTACTGCTTCTTGCATTCCCTCTTTTCTTTATTAGTAGACAGAGACTGTGGGAAACACTGACCGTATGAAATAAACCCAGGTACACCAAAGCGACCACATGGCAGCTTGTTTGAGAGGTCACATCTTGTCTGGTGTCACCGGCTGGCACAGGGCTGCACATCCTGCAAGCAGTCCTGGAGTGTGGCATTGACAGGAGCGATGCCAGGAGGGCTCACACACCTGAAGGCTGGGAGGGTGAAGGGGATGTGAGTCAGCCCTGAGTCAGCCACCCTCCAAACAGCCAAGGCAGCTTCAGCATGGGTTGCTGCCAAGGCACTTGAGGAGTGTGTGCAGCTCTGCAGGGACACTGGTTACTGCTGGGGAGGGGATGCTGGAGGAGCTCTCACACTGTGCTCCCTGGCTTCTGCTGGTGCACAGCTCTGCTGGGCTCTCTCAAACTGTGCTTCAGCCATTTAATCCTTGTGTCTTATGGTGGTACAGGCACTGTGAAGTGAGGGATGCTGAGAGCAATGTCTCAGTTGCCCCCAGCTGGACCAGCAGACAGAGATGTGGAACATCAACTTCCTAGGAGTGGAAGCATTACCCTCCTGAAATTACAAAAAGCTTGGTGGTCTTACAGTGTGTTTACATACATTTAAAATAGAGTGAATCAAATGGAAGTAAAAGATAAATCTTAATGAAGTCCACATTTGTTCTCTTTATAACATGTCAAAACTAGGGAGAAAATTTGCAGTAATGATCTAGCAGATGAAAATAAATTACTTTACATTACTAATGGACAGTTTATATTGCAAAGCCACTGTCCCATATTGCACAGTATGCACACATTATAGAACTCCTCGCTTATCTCAAATAGATAAATAACCTTAGCACAAAGCCAAGGAGATTTATAGCATGCATGAATCTCTCTCCATTATTCTTTTCCGACTAAGTTTCTGTAACTCTTTCTGCTGCATATGAATTACTTCACTGACCATACTAATTCCTGGATTAACTCCCTTGGCTCCAGTGGAAGTACTCCAAAGATGATTTTGAGGTGTACACTAAAAGAGGTCATACAGTGAGTAGATGGATGTTATAAAACAAAATACTTGTGCTAATTGGCAATGGCATCATCCCATCAGCCCCAAAGCAAGTGGATTGTTCCTAGCCTCTGTTACAGATTTCTATTACAGAGAAATCATTTCTTCTTTTCTTTTTCTATTGCTTGTGTTCTAAAGCAATTAGCTCCTTGGAAACTACTTTTCCTTTCATCTGGACACAAATGCTATTTCTGCTTATGTTTTTATAGTTACTACCTAATATGATTTTGGTTGTTGTGGTGGAAATGTGTTGCTGTACTTGGACTGTCTGTCACATTCCAACTAGATCCCAAAGCATGTGGCCCATCTTAGGACTCCCAACACTCAGAAGGTATATAGGTAATTTTATAGATATTTAATAGACAAAAGGAGTCTAAATTCTGTCTTGTCTGGAAAATTCTACTGGGTTTAGAGAGCTTGCCTTTTGGGCATGATCCTTGCACATTCACATCCCAGCTGTTCCTTCTGGTGGAAACCTGAACATTGCTTGATGGACTGTGCATCTAGATGGATTTTCTGTTGTGGGTGGAGGTTACATCAGTGCACTGATGGTTTTGTATGGGCCTGGGTCTGCTGCAACAAGCTGTTACATTTCTTCCTAACATGTGTTTCACATCACTGCAGAATTAGCACATCATCACACAAATGATCCATGTCGGGTTCAGTCCAGGAAGGAACCAAATTTAAAAGGAAACTGCATATATACAATTTCAGATTTTTAAATTGGAGCTGCTGCTAAAAGGCTCATAGAAAAATCCTGGCATGCATTGAGGTAAGAAAAATGTCTTTATAGTTTTAAAATTTCAGATCAAAATTTTCCAGAGTTCTTAGCAGCGTTAATCAAGATGAAAACAAAATGCCGAAATTGTGTTAATTATGCAAGTGTGATGGTCTGGGAAATGTGGAAAATCTTAAAATTATGAGAAAAGAGCTTGATGTCCTTTTTTGTATTTAAGTTCATTGACACCCCCCACCCCAAAAATTAACAGAAAACTAAATTGAGCTTCTTGAAATGCATATGGACTGACACTAAGTATGAACATTTTCAGTCTTAAAGGAACAAAATTGGGAAAATGGCAAGCAATCAGAAACAAAAGTTACATTACATGCCTAACTATTGTATCTATAGTGGCCACTACTACTGCCATTATAATACACAAGAGAATTTGAAAGCATTTAGATTTGCCTTTTCAGCTGACAATCTGCCGCAGGTGCTGTGCCATTATAAATAACTATTCAGCTGTTATGTGTTATTGTCTACATCACCATTTTGAACCTGAAGTATAAGCTGTACAACCCATAGATCAAATCTAAGAAATTGGCTCTTGTTTGCAATGTAGTTATTTTAAAGGAAAAAAATACCCAGTAAATCAAACTCACAAAGAATTTTAATTATGCTACTTGTTCCTAGGAGCAGTATTACAGTTTTACATTCCAACACTGTGTGCATGGGAAATGTAATACACAACACCTGTTAACAATACATACTCTGATGAATGCTTGGCTAAAAATTGGTGCCTGATTTTTTTTTTAATTATATAGGGTGGAGAGAAAGAAGATTGAGTCCATTTTTTTCTGTAAGCAGACAAAAAGTGTCTATTTAGTATAATGATTTACGTTTTGCCATCAGATGAAATCATACAGGGAATTTCTTTGGTCTAATACAGAAGTAATTATGATTGCTCTATCCTTATTACATGAGTGATAACAGGATTTATGCATAGCAACAAAAGGTGTAGGTAGCACTGGAAAAATTGTCTCCATTATAATCCCCTACTTCCAACCTCTGATTTTAATTCATATTTGGCACCAAAAAATTAATGGTTGAGTTCAACTTAAAAAATGCTTTATTTGGATTGCATTTAATTTCTCTATATGTTCAACAAAACCTTTCACTGTGGCTGCGAGAAAAATATTTCTCTAGTATGTGAATAAAACATCCAGTTACAGTTTGTACTTTGAAATGCAGCAGAGGCAGTGAAAATTTAAATAGTCATTTATCAAGAGTAATGTCTGGCTTGGGTAACATGCAAAAGGTAGTTACCAAGAAGGAATGTATGATCCATGTGCTAGTGTAAAAGCAAGAAATAGAAGAAAAATTACATTGTGTGTGATAAACCCAGGAAATAAAACTTTGAGTCAGTTTTGTGTAGGAAAGCCTATAATCATCTTTTGAAGCTTAGTCTGGTTTCAGAGCTTGATCTTTTCATCAAAGGGACTTTCAAAATTTACATCAGAGGAAGTAAAGAGACAGAAATCAGAGTTGAAAGGGCATCCTGATCCTCCATTTTGGGGACTTTCCATTTTTACTGCAGTTGAGTTTTAATTGCTGATTTTATAAGTAAGTAATGGCTCAGTCTTCCCATCCTCGCACTGGCTCCTCCAGTGGCTTTGCCTGTGAATTGCTGAGCTGCTGCCCTGCTCAGGTGCCTGCGGTGCTGAGATAGGGGAGCCCTGACAAGGGATGGCAGTGGGTGGGTGCATCGCTGGTTCTGAGCACATGAAAAGGTTGAGGAGAACAACTGGAAATATTACCCAGGCAGCCTGACAAAGCCGTGTGCTTCTGAAGACAAATGTTTTCACTGCAGGGTTCCCAGGGAACAACGGGAGTCATGGCCTCTGCAAAGTACACAAATGTTAGAAATACTTGTACACAAAGTCTGACTCACAGCTCATGTAAAGAATATGACAAACTTCTTAGTCTAATTCATTAACTCTAAATAATGTCCTTTCAAATGCCATCCCCAGAAGCAGTTTCTATTGGAGCTATTTTTTATCTTTTTACCACAGATTGTTTTAAAGGAATTATGGGAAATGACAGCTGTAGAACTGAAGTTCAATTTTTCACAGATGAAACTACAAAATGCATGGAGTAATGTAATCCAGTCAGACAAGTGAGTAAATTATATCTTGGTTGCAACAACGCACCACTTGCTGAATATCAATAAGGATATGTTTCCTTCTTTACAGTAAAAATATTTGCTGTTAATGTAAATGTTTCTGAATGTCCCTGTGGCAGTATAGGCATGGATGCCAAACAGCATTAAAAGGGAGCAGAATCTCATATGTTTTGTTTGCGAGGAAGAAGAGGACCGTGTTCATAGACATTAAAACAAGAAGGATGATTCCTTTTACATTGCTTTACTGTAATGAAACTCCATTAACTTCTATCATCTTCTTTCAGTTTTCAAGTAAATGAGAAAAGCATAAGCTCTAGTTCAAGGAACACTGTCAAACAGTGCACTGAGTTTTTTCATTCTCCTTCTAAATTTCCTAGCATAAATATGTGGGTAACTCTGTTCCCTGTGGACCAAAATACACCCCTGTTCTCCATGACCCAAGTCACAAGGGTCAGCAGAGTATATGTGAGCTGTGCCCTATCTTTCTGTTCCTTTGAATTTTGATTACAAGATACTGAGGAACTGAAGAATGGGTTAGACTAATCAGACTTCCACTCTACAACAGGCTAATTCTGCCTCAGCTAAATCAATAAATTACATTAATAAATACCTTATGGAAGTATTTGACCCCTGTTCTAGAAGGAACCCATAATGTTCCATATGACATCACATGCAGAGCTTGTGTGCAGTTAAAGTGATATTCTTAGCATAAATATATGTGCTGGCCTTGGGTCCTCTGCTAAATGAATTTTATTTTTACAAGAAGTAATATACTTAAGCTCTCTAGAGCTCTGCAAATTCATTTTTTACATGCAACTACATAATCTTTTTGGACTGAATATAGACATTAACTCCTCCTCTCAGCTCTCTATAAACATATGCTTGCACAGCAGATATTTCAGATTCAGAATCCAGGAAGTGCTCCCATGACTGACTACTGAGTTATATACCCTTTTATTTTAATGTACTTTGCCAAGATGAGTCCATAACGTCAAATGAGTCAGGGAAGAAAAGGGGAAGGGCAATAACAAACAGCTTCATCATAATTTTAACCCTATTGCCTAGTGAACACAGAATAACCTTTATGCTTACATATTTAAGGAGACTACGTTATGGACACGTTCTTCCTGAGTGTGCTCACCCACTCCTTGGGATTTGTACTCTGTGATTCCGAGTACACAAGGAGAAGACAGGTGACACCTAACCCAGTTTATTACTTGGGTCTGGTGGCAGGGACACTTAGGATGTATTGCTAGACTGCAGTGACACATTTCACTCTCTTGGATAGACCTCTCTCTGTAAAATGGAGATACATTTGCCATACTGACTCTCCAGGTGTTGCTGCTGTAGTTGGGATCTTGGTCCAAGACATCACTTAAACATGATGTTATTATGTCCCAGAATTTCAGGCTTGCCAGTCCTTATTAAATAACTAAAGAAATACTGAGACACCTTGGAAGCTGTTTGTGTAATCCAACAAGCAAGCAATTCACAAATAAACAAAAAATATAGTCAGCTTTAGTATACAAGACCACTTTTGTCTTGAGTAACTATAGTCTCTCTATTGAAAATCCCCCTGTAATTTCAGCTGGATGTATTTTTTTCACTTGCTGCCCTAAATTGTTACATGTTATTCTAAAAGCTGGTTAATATCACATGGAGAAGGTGGCAAAAAAATCAATAAAGCTTTGCAACAAAGGCATGAAAGGAGTAAAATATGAAATCTCTGAAAGAAATTATGTTCCCATTTGGGAGCAAAAGGGCAAGGACAATGGAATCAGTGGATTTTTTATTTTTTTTTAGTATACTTTTCTGTGTTACTAAGATGTAATACTTCACAGAGTTGTGTCTTTCTATCTTCTTTGGTCTGCCAAAGAATGAAACAGTAGTTCAAACTGAAAAGTCAAGTTTTGTCTATCAAAATGAAATTTCAAGAGAGTTTGCCCAGAAGACTAATGTCTTTTCTTTTTTTGTGGAGTATAATATACTCCAGTTGGTAAACTTGCCAAGATTAACAGTAATTTATATCCTTAGAAAAGATACAAAGTAGGTGGGAATCTGAGCTGAAGTGGCAGTTGGAAGAGAGAATATATACAAATGTATTATAAAGAACCAATACTTAAGTATATGCTTAATATAAGATTTTATATAGAATATGAATATACATACCTCTGTATTTTACAAATTTTATTTCTATTTTCAATTACAACTTGTTAAATTATTCTTTCTGGTGATTTTCATGACCAAATTAATTGGCAAATTCTGTAATACTGCACAGCATGTCCTCCTGAAGAATGTGGCTTTCTGTCAATGAAACAATTCTCTCAACAAACCCCAAACCCTACACTACCTTTATGTTAAATGACTTGTCCACTGTCACCAGTGCACTCATGGCTGTGTAAGACTTAGGGGGCTTAGAGTCACTCAGTGCTCTTCTTTTTGTCTCTTGTCTTGGATTTGGGACTTCTGAGTGGATTGTTCTTGTTTGAATAATGACTGTGAGGAGTCCTGGAGCCCCATAGAGATTTTGGGGTTTGTTTAATCAATTGGTGACCTTGAGGGTGGGTAGTTTGAAACAGCTGTGCTCTAAATTATCCATATTGCTTTATCTTATGCATCAGGTCTTATAGTTTAGGGTTTTGGACTAAAAGGTACTTAGAGGGGACAAAAGCCTAAGCTTTCTTAGTTCATACTGATGGTGTACTGCAATGTTACATGCACATTTACATTATTCCTGCAATTTAATATATAGTAAGGAGCTGTCTTGAACTACTGGATTAAATAAATTCCTATTTCTGCTTGAAGTTCTCGTTGGTAAGAAAAAGTACAGGTCCCCTGGAGACGGGTTACATGTTCTTTTAAGTCTTTTCTATCTAATTTCTAGGATTTCTATGAACCTAAATTCAATTTCTTGGCAATAGATATAGCAGTCTTCTGGCTATGATCAAGAAGAGAATCAATCTAAAATTTGCTTTTATCCTCCATTGAGCCACTTCTCTTTATGGCATGAAGATAATGGAATCATTGATAGAATACACGTTTTACTACTTTCATTTCTCCGTATGCATATTGTTTTGAATAATTGAAAAGTTATGATTTGCTACATTTAACTTGTACTTTCTTATTGCTGGGCCGACATTTCAAGCCTCTCAAAATCACTGTCAAATCACACGGAAATTTTGCCTTCCTATTAATTAAACAGGCAGGGAGAGATACTGAGCTAGACTGTGTTGACAAACAGTGAGCAAAAAAGAAACAGCATCTCTCCCTAAATAACTCAGTCTACCCTGCTGCTGATACAGCAGAGCAGTTATCCTCTCGTACCTGTATCTCATTTTAATTGGATACTGCTTGAGAAATGGCAGAATTATCTTTTTGTTTAAAAAACAAGTTTCCCTGACAACCTGGGATTTATGTTTTTCTTTTCCTAGTATATAATCACGCCCAGAATGTTTTCTGAAGGTGTGTATCTATATATGTAAAACAGAAGAACATTACCTAGAGGAAATGCTGTTCCCTGGACAGAGTATCTGTGAAGAATGTTTTAAAGGAGCCAGGAGGGGATGATTAATTACTCTGATAATGCACTCATGTACAGTAATGCAGGGCTCTTTACTAAGACTCACGTAGTACTAATGTCCCGTTGCTTTCACAAATTACCCATTTGTTACTAGGGGGGTCAAACCCAAATACTGTGTGCAAGTTCTCCACATATGCATGCCTGTGGTATTTTCTCAATTCTTGTACCACAGGGCACAAGTATAAGCAATTTGTTGTCATGAGGGCTGGCAGCCAGGGGAGCTACATGTCCATCTGATGTTGATGTAACAAGCAAGGCTTTTCATTCTGAATTTGCCTATGTCTAATTACTGTGCTTGGCGATGCTTAACAAAAAATGAATGGAAATGTGTTTATGACTGAATGTTTTTATAGGGTCTCTGTCAATAGGAGGATGCTTCTGTGGGCCTATTTTGTGTTACAAAACCTTTGCTTTGTAAAAGACAACTTCTGAAAATTCATTCCTTTTCTAAAATTAATAAATTTCATTTTCTCCTGAAATGCCAGGATCTCTGTAATGAATAACAAAATCAGATGGAATTACCTTTGTTATTAAAACTTTGGAAGACCCAGTGGAATATTCTGGAGCACTTGCAGCTGCTGGTTCTGTTCCAATTGCAGGTGGCCTGCACTATCAAAGATTTGCTTGCAGCTGTGACCTTTATTCCCCTTTTGACATGGACTTGTGTGATGCAGGTGAACTTGCTCCCTGCCCAAAAGATGGAGTATCATGATGAAGAGCAAAGTATTTCTACAAAGACAGCCATGTAGTTAGTTCATTGTGCAGGAAGCAGTGTGGAATTGCTACACTGGCGATTCTTCAGTGCATAATTAGCAAAATAAAACCCTGAGAACCTGAAGAAAATAAAGGGGAACAATCAGCTCTTTGCCCAGCCCCTGCCAGGGCTGAGTGTTAGTGGGCTGTGTGGGGTTATCAGGCTAGAGGTGGCCCAGGCACCATGAGCTAAAGAGCTTTAATGAAAGATAGAAGATAAAGAAAGTGTTCTTTCCGAGATCCACATGTGCTGAGTGATCCCAGTCTTGGCAAAACATCTCCCAAACCTGAACTCTGATTGTTTCTCAAATAGAAGAAAGAGCACTTACTGTGTAAAGCAAGATATTCAGATGTGTTCTGTTTAAATTACGTATTTTGAATATTAAATAACAGACGCTTTCAGGAAACCTTTACATCTATCACAGCTGCACCAGGGGAGAAAGAGCTCTGCTGTTCTCCTCTAACCATTAGAAATTGTATGAAATCTTCCATGGTTACCTGTAGTAGGGAAGGACTATGTCAGCGTTTTAAGTTCAGCATTTCTGTGTTGCACTTACAAGTTTTGCATTTGAAGGAAATCAAAAAGCCACCTTAAATATTCACATACACATGACTGTGGTTTTGTAAACATGAAGGATCCACATGAAATTAGATGGCATGTCTTGATGTGAGTCTTGAATCCTTTTTTTTTATTATTTCTAAGCCTTCTGACACCAACTATCTAAAAATCTAAATTGAAAAGTAGGAAGTTTAGGAGCTCACTACTGGAAATGTGGTTTGAGCTTCAATCAGTGCTCAGCTTCAATCACCTGCTCAGTTCGGGTTTTGTGTAAGCGGGAATTCAGTCCTTTTATATTGAGCAAGAGAAACAGAATTAGATCTTTCTAAAGGCTTTAAGCCCCCAAGTCTTTTACATTGAAAATGTTCATGGAAGTCAATGGGCATTTTCAGTTCCAGAGGAATGCAGGGTTAAGTCTAGAATTTACCTGTTGCCAACTAGATAACATAATAATGAATGCACATGATGTTACATTGCATCCAAATATCACACTTGATTCCCCAGTTTTAACACCTTACTATGTGCAGTGCTTGCAGCTCTGAATAATGTTCTTATTTGGTTAGATTCATATACACTGTAAAAGGGGCAGTAACACAGCTGTACAGCTATCAGCCACAGAGCACAGCACAAATTGTAGGAATTCACAGTGTGGGCTCTATTTCTTTAAAATTCACAGTGTGGGCTCTATTTCTTTAAAATACTATGAATAATTCTACAAAACACTGCAGGATCCAGCTCTCTAAACCTCAAAGATTTCTGACTCCTTTTGGAAGCAGCATTGGTCTACCTGTGTCAGTGAGGGTCAGGGTGTTTGAGCAGGAACAAGGAGCTACAGATGTGTTGAATCTCACACTACACATCTCAGTCTTAGTGGGTAATGGGCATGTTCTTGCCTCTTGTGCTCCAGCTAGGACACAGGTACTGTACTTTGTCGTCTGCCCATTTTAAGAAACTGAGGATGACAACCTTCTGAAGGTGGCAAACTGCTCCGAAGCAGTGGCAGAGCTTGAAACAAATGCAGAAAATCCCAGGAGGCCCTTGCTTTGTGTGGGGCGCTGCAAAGAAGTTGTTTTGTCATACCAGCTCCCTCAGCCCGTCCATAAACCTTGCAAAGTTAGCTCTTTCTTTGTCCTCATTACTGTTCACCTACCAAATGCTTGCATTTTATTTGATCTTGCAGGCAATTGCTATTACTCCGAATTAATGCTGCTGCATGCAATACAAAGCTGACAGAGAAAATGTTTCGACGTAGTTTTAGTTCATTACTGTTCCAAGTTCACTAAAGAAAAAGGAACAGGCACTAAGCCGCGTGAGCGCCGGCCCGGGGCTCTGAGGGGAGCGGGGCTCTGAGGGGGGCGGGGGGGCGGGGCCCTGAGGGGAGTGGGGGCGGGGCTCTGAGGGGCGGGGGCGGGGCGTTGGGGCGGGGGCGGGGCGCTGATTGGAGCGGGGGCGGGGCCCTGGGGGGCGGGGGCGGGGCTCTGAGGGGAGTGCGGCTCTGAGGGGAGCGGGGGCGGGGCTCTGAGGGGAGTGCGGCTCTGAGGGGGGCGGGGGCGGGGCTCTGAGGGGAGTGCGGCTCTGAGGGGAGCGGGGGCGGGGCTCTGAGGGGAGTGCGGCTCTGAGGGGAGCGGGGGCGGGGCTCTGAGGGGAGTGCGGCTCTGAGGGGAGCGGGGGCGGGGCTCTGAGGGGAGTGCGGCTCTGAGGGGAGCGGGGGCGGGGCTCTGAGGGGAGTGCGGCTCTGAGGGGAGCGGGGGCGGGGCTCTGAGGGGAGCGGGGGCGGGGCTCTGAGGGGAGTGCGGCTCTGAGAGGAGCGGGGGCGGGGCTCTGAGGGGAGTGCGGCTCTGAGGGGAGCGGGGGCGGGGCGCTGAGGGGAGCGGGGGCGGGGCGCTGAGGGGAGTGCGGCTCTGAGGGGAGCGGGGGCGGGGCGCTGAGGGGAGTAGGGGCGGGCGGCCATGGCGGAGAGCGCGCAGGTACCGGAGGGATGGGAGCGACGCACCCCTGCCGGGACTGGGTTATTTCATGTTAAATTGTCCGTGCTGAGCTGCAGCCTAAAGGCACAAGGATGGTGAGGGGTCTGGAGCATCTCGCTTGTGATGAGAGGTTGCGGCTGCTGGGCTTGTTTAATCTGTAGGAGGTTGAGAGGGAGTCTCATCAATATATTTAAACGTCCTAGAGGTCAGGAGGATGGTGCCAGTCTCTTTTCAGTAGTGCGCGGTAACAGGTCGAGGAGCAATGGCCATAAATCACAACAGAGGAATTGCCACCTGAGTATGAGGAGGAACTTCTCAGTGCAGAGCACTACAGTGGGCTGTCCAAGGAGGTTGTGGAGTCTCCCTCTCTGGAGAGAGCATTTGGAGACATTCCAAACCCACCCGGACGCGTTCCTTTGCCACCTGCTCTGAGGGACCCTGTCTCGGTTGGGGGATGGACTGTGTTACCTCCAGAGGCCCCTGCCAACCCTAACTATTCTGTGATTTTGTGTAGAAAAGAGTGTGGTGTTAAAAATGCTCTGTGTGTGTATATATATATGTGTGTATATATGTATATGTGAAAATACACCTGTGTCACTGCCGTTCCCCAGGGCAGCTCTGTGGAGAGACACTGCCCGCCCCAGCGAGGCGGTTCCTCCAGCAGAGACTGCGGAGCCTGGGCTGGCACAGCCCAGCCCGGTCTGTCCCTCACCCGAGCTGCTGCTGGTGGATGCCTCATCCCCCTCTGACCTCCCACCGCCTCGCCAGGTTTCACTCGGTTAGGGACCCTCCTTTATAAATGTGTGGTTATTTCTTGGTGTGTTGGGTTTGTGTGGCAAGGCTTTGGTAGTAGGGAGCTACAGGAGTGGTTTCTGTGAGAAGCTGCTGGAAGCTTTTCCCATGTCCACTAGAGCCAATGCCAGCCAGCTCCAATGCCAGGACAGACTCATGGCTGGCCGGGGCTGAACTTCACCAGAGATAGAGGTAGCATCACTGGGACAACAGATTTAGGAGGGGGAAGAAGGAAACCATGCATCAGCAGGTGGAACAGGGGTGAGGGTATAGGAGAGTGACAGTCCTGTAAACACCAAGGCCAGGAGAGAAGAGGCAGGAGGTGCTGCAGGTGCCACAGCAGATTCCCCCGCAGCCCGTGGTGACGCAGTTATGCCCCTGGGGCCCATGGAGGTCACAGTGGAGGAGACATCCATGTTGGAGCAGTTCATGGAGGACTCCCTTGTGGGAGGGACCCCATGCTGGGGAACGGGGTTAGAGTGTGAGGGGTCTTCCCCATGAGGAGGCAGCAGGGTCAGACACAACATGTGATGAAATGACTGCAAGGACTCTTCTCCATTCCTCTGTGCTCTTGGGAAGAGGTAGAGAAAATTGGGAATGAAGTTGAGCCTGGGAAGAGAGGAGGGGCGGATAAAAGGTGTTTTGAAATATAGTTTTTATTTTGCATTTTTCTACTCTGATTTTATTGGTAATTAATTATTTTTCTGCCCAAGCTGACACTCTTTTGCTCATGAAAATTGGTCAGTGACATTTCTCTGTCCTCATCTTTCCCCACAAGCCTTTTGTTATGTTTCCTCTCCCCTGTTCAGCTGCTGCATGCTATTCAGCTGAGGAGGGGGCTGACAGAGAGGCTCCTGGCATCCAGCCTGGCTCAAATCACCTTAGTTAGCTTTTTTGTGGTGGCAGGAGTCTCCCCATTTTTGATTGTTGCAGGAAAGGCTCATGGTTTTCTTTCAAAGAGCACTGGGGGAGTGGAAGTAAGCTTACACTTTCCTTCCAGCAATATCACAGTTGTATTTCTCACCTTTCATTGCTTTAGGTAGCTGAAGTGCTCTGGAGGATTTTACAGATCCACAGTGTTTGCATTAATATTTGCTTTATTTGCTTGTCTTTGGCCTCCTCCCTCTTTTATTCCTGTTTCCTTTTTTTGACTTGGTTGATAGAGGTGTGCTTTCTGACAGGCAACTCATCTCAAGCTGCACGTCAGGAGATATAAGAATAAAATTTATTCTACCCAAGAATGTATGAGGTGTTGCATCAACTCAGAATTTCTCCCTCAAGCCCATCTATGTAGTTGTAGTCACTACGAGATAATTTCCTTCTGGTTGAGCTGCTTTGTTGTCTCCACTGGCCCAGCCGTTGCTGTGACTGTTGTGGTAGTGATTAAGCGCCTTCAGCCAGTGTCATGGTTGTGTCTTTGTCAGTACAAAAGCTTGCTATTTAAGTTTCCCTAAATAAATAAACTCTTTTCCGTGTGAAATGTGTTCTTAAGTATTCTAAATGCTTTATGAAAAATATATGCATCTTTCACAGTCTGCTCCCTTCGTGCTCTCCGTAAATATTTTGGCAGTTGGAGCAGCGTAACACTGGGGTAATGCAGTCAGATCACAGTGAAAGGATACAGGGTGTGCTCTATGGGAAACGACAGGCTGTCAAAAATATATTGTACATCTGTTTGAAATGTACCACTGAAATTTTTGTAGTTTTTACTTCATGGCTTTATAAAAAGAATCTTTACAGGAATTCAGGGAATATTTTTTTTTCACGTGTTTTCTGTTCCTTTTGTATTGAAGTTTGTTCTACACACGGTAGCTTACCTTTGTGATATTTTTGTCTATCTCTTATGATTTATTTTTATTGGAAAACCTGTGGAATTGTGTGTTTTTATGAATCACATTCTATAGTCTCTAGTTTTGGCTGAAGGTAGCTTAGCATGGTACATATGTAAGGTGTAGGAAACACTGAATTCTGACAGTTTTTTAATATAATTTCTTACATTTTGAGACAATTCTTTTTGATGTAAATTGAATATTTTTATAATTGTTCCAACTTGTAATGACTTTCAGCAGAAGGTCTGTTAGAAGAGCTGGATACTGATCTTAGAAAGTCTTGATGCTGCTTTATTTTTAACCACATTTTTTCTCGTAAGTGGTCTGCAGCTGTGAAAACATCAGTAAAATTTATTGTCATCATACATTTGGTCAACCATAAATCTTGATATTTGGACTGGGAAATTTTTGAAATATATTTTGTTATTAAAAGGACACTAACATGTTTATAATGGTCCTTGAAAGCTTTCTTTGCCTATAGGTTTTGTCTTTTGCGTTTGACACATCTGCGTATTTCCCTTCTGAAGATAGTTGAAACTAGTGCTGCTATTTTTATTACCTCATTTGTTTGATGACAAAAGAAATGTTTATGACTGAAACCAGCAACTATTGATCTTAACTTCCCATTATGGGAGCAGACAAGTGGGGCCTTTTAAAAACAAACAAGAACAGTGAATGTGTTTCTGTTTCTGCCTTAACTCTTTATGTGGAAAGCTTCAGGATTTTCTGCTGCTACTGGAGCATTTGACAGCTTGATAGCAAAATGTATATAATAATACAAATAACAGCCTGTGTTGCTGGTGTAGTTTGGTTGGGTTTTTTTCATTCCCACTTTGAGTAAAGTTGTAACTGATCTACAACACTCTTCCAGGGTACATCTGCACTGCTGTCAGCCCAGGCAGAGTAGCTGAGCTTGCTTTACATGAGCTACTGGACAGCTGAGTCCAGTCTGATGTCCCTGGTAGAGTGAGGAGAGCAGGATCTTGGGTTCATTATGCTTTGAGTATTTGCTACAGCTGATGGGATTTGGTAAGCTGTTCCTTTGTGTGAATATTTTTGGAAGTTATAAATCGGTGGTGTATTGTCAAACAAATGCAGATACTATCTTTGACCGCTGCAGAGGGCTCATCCCAAAGGACAAGCTTCTTTTTCTTTAGGAATGCTGGTGCTTATTTCCATTGAAACGCATTCTGTTGTGTTTCAAGGTTTGGCCACTCTGCAAAGTTTCTCACCAAGACTGCAGATAGTGTGGCGTTTTTCCTAGCCAGGGGTGACTCAGTACAGGTTTGGGGTTTTGAGAGTTCTTCCCCACTCCTGTAAACAGAGGTTTTTGTAATTTGCTGTTTAACTTTATTACTCTGCTGCTGCTGTTTCCTGCTTCATGGTGGTTTGTGAACGTTGGCTGAGTGATTTAGGAAGATCTTATTCTTTTGTTTTAGAATGTCTGGTTTGGTATTTTGATTTGATGCTGTTAACAAGAGATGCCCACAGCACTTGGAGTAATGTATTGAACAGCCAGAAACATATTATGCATTTAGAACAGCTAAAAATCCTTCAAAGAAAAATAAAACAGTAACAAATAATTCTCTAGTAGCAGCCTAAATAGGCTGTCTACTGCTGGGAATGGGCGTTGGTAGGATTGGTTTCAGGAGTTTTTCTCCTGACACATGAAGACAGCGTTACTAGAATTAACTCGCCTTGGATTACCTCAGTCATTCACTGCAGTTAACTCTGAAATGAACGGTAAATTCTTTGACACTAGAAAACGCATATAAAAATAATCTCCTGGTGTTTTCAGTGGTGGTTAAAGACAGCAATCAAGAGACAAAAATAATCAGTCAAACTAATTGCAAACTTCTAGTCAGATGTGTGTGTAGGTTCAGCCCAAACAAAAACTATCCATAAGCACAGGATTGTTTAAATGATTTATGGGCCTTCAATACTTTCTTAAATTACAGAATTTTTTTAAAAAACTTAAATCATGTGCTCTCTCTCCTGTAGTTCCTCATCTGTCATTTGTAAATATTTCTTCTTATCTGATACCTGTGCTTGTTATAGTGGACAGTGGTGCCCCAACCCCATCCTAATAATAAGCATAACAAAAGCAGTAATACATTGCTGAGAATGTTGCTGGTGGGAATGTTGTTCAGGCTGCAGGTGCTGAAATGGTTCTTGGGAAGCATTCACCTTGCCCAGTAAACTGTTGTGGTTTGATGTGCAGATTACGGAGCCGTATCTGCAACACTGACTTACAGCAGCTGCCTCTCTCTTCAGTTTAAACTGCGACTTGTAAAATATTAGCATTTTGCCTTATTAACAATTATGCCCAGTAGGATGTTGACTGACTGACCAGTAATATGTAATTTATATAGTGGTGGTCCCTATAAATACCAGAGTATTCTATGTATTGAACATCCTAAGAGAAAGTGAGGGAGGAGCATTAATTCTGTTTCCAAAACATCAATATCAGTTATTTGTGTAATTCAGCTCCCAAAGCTTCTAAAGAATCTCATGTTCAACAGGTTTCTAACACCACTTCAGGAAAGCATCTATATTTTTTCTCCTTATTGAAATATGTCTTTCAATAATTGTATAATGTTAGCATGTAATGCTATTGTTTTTTTCCCTGCAGCTTCAATTATAGCAGCATTACTGACTGTAGGAATATTTTTTTAGACTGTGTAAATTACTGCCAATAAAAGCAAACTAACGTCATGCTTTTAACTATGTGAAAGAAGCCTTAGTTTATTCCATTCCTGTTCGGGTGAGACATTGTATTTGAGACGGACTTGTTTACAGTTTGGAACAGTCATTTTTCTTATTGACGTATATGTGAAAGTACTCCAGTACTTAATTAGAGAGAGAAAGAATAGCCTGTCCACTGAATGAATGTTCTTTGTTGCTCTCAGTG
The DNA here is from genome assembly GCA_016584745.2 of Phylloscopus trochilus trochilus. NCBI lineage: Eukaryota > Metazoa > Chordata > Aves > Passeriformes > Phylloscopidae > Phylloscopus > Phylloscopus trochilus. The sequence continues at coordinate 29,955,802 of WQNJ02000014.1, forward strand.
TTGTTTTGTCCCTTCTGACTGTGATTCTTCAGCTGGTCCCAGATCTGAGTACATCTTGTAGCTCAGCAGCAGCAGGGGGAGTAGTGTAGCTTTATTTGGGGGCTCTTCTTGACCAGCACTGTGCTGGTCAGGCTCAAGAATCTGTGTGTGTCAGGAATTGTGCCTCGCTCTCCCTGTGTGAGCTGGAAGCAGGATTCTGCAAGCTTTGCGTTGCTGCGCTTCTCTGAACCCCAGGTCCTGCAGATGTGCGAGTGTACCTGCTGCAGCAAATGGTGGCAGGTGTTCGTGTGGTCAGGCCAGGCAGACTCCCAGCAGGAAGGCATTTTGGCACTTGATCAGAGCTGGGCCACCACCCAGTGCCCAGCAGGGCTTTGTCCAGTTTAGTCTTGAAAGCCTGCAAGGATGGAGATTCCTCTGCCTTTCTGGGTTATCTGTTCTAATGCTTAAATATTTTCATAGTGAAGTATTTTTCCTTATGATGCCCCACTGTGGATCCCTTTCACCTGGAGCCTGGCCCATGACCATTGTCCCTTGTTCCTTTGCCGTGCACCTCTGAAGGGGCTGCCTCATCTCACAACTCACTTTGTCATCTACATATTCTATTGTGAAACAGTTTTAGGGGATGCTTTTCTACTTTTTTTTTGCATTTCATAGATTTCTTACTGAAATTTCTTTTTTGTCAATGGCAACAAAAAATAAAATATCATCAAATATTCCTATTTTTTCTAAGACCATAACATTGTTTGTTCATGCTCAGTTTGTTATCCCCTAAAACATGTGCATCCTTCCTAGGAACAGTAGTGTCAGATCCTTGTGTATCATTCTGTTGCAACAAACATCTGGGACTTTTGTTTGGCTAGGGGAAGGAGAGAATGTAGACAGTAAATTTGAAAATGCAATCAAGTACATGGTGGAGAGTAAATAGCATAGTAATATGTGTGTATTCTCCTAATAAGTTTAGGAGAAAGTTAATTTTAAAATTTAATTATTGTGCAATGCAGTATCATGTTGGTCAAATTTAGATTCATAGATTCTTTTGCACCTTTCAATCTGTGTTGCTTTTACTTGCAAGTTAATTTAATCTTATGTAACAGATAATATGTCAACGTGTTCCCATATGAATTTATGATAAAAATAGGATCTTCCATGAATCTGCCCAGCTTTTCTCTAGTGAGAATGTGTTAAGGTATTGTGTTACTGCCATATAATTACAGTTATCTTATATTTTGGCATTTGTTGAATTAATCCCTTGCATACCTCCACAATATAAAATTTTTTAAGTTTTTAAGTTACTGACAAAATCAAGGTTTTTATGATGACATTCCTATATGCGTGTATGCAGGCTGAAGGCCAAGATCAGGCTGAAGACCAAGATCGAGATGACGTAGATGGAAAGAAGATTGCTAAGAGGACATTTCTTTCCCTTTCCCAAATTACTGCTTTGTCAGAAGAAAATCTGGAAGGAGTTGAAAAGTAAGTAGCAATGACAACAATGCTGGAACCCATATAATAACTAAATTAAAATGTCAGACTATTTGTTAGATTTCTTTTGTATGGTTACATCATTAATGTTTAATTGTTCAGTTAAATCACTGATATTTAATATTATTCACAAAAGATGGAAGAAATACTCCTGATCTCAGATCCAGTCTGGTTTACTGTTTTTCCTGTATCTATTGATTTTGATTAGAGTCCTTTTTTTCCACTTGTATTTCACCTGGTTGTGGTTTCTGAATTTAATATAGCTTTAAATATGCTGTAAACAAAATATTAAGATGTAAATAAGAGCAGGTCAATACTGAGCTTTTTTTTTTTTTGTAAGTCTCACTGGGTAACTTTTTTTTGCTAAAACATTCAAGATTCTGTACTGTAACATGAGTTACCAAAAAATCAAAAAGGTCTTAGAAGTTCAGCAAGGGATGGAAAGCTTAAGAAGGCATTAGTAGGTTGTCATTATGGTGCACTGGGGAAATAGGAGGCAGTCAAAGACTTCTGATATCAGGCTGTCTTTGTCTTTCCTGTACCAATGCTCTCCCTCGTTATTAGTGTTTAATAGCAGCTAAATTTGGGAGTTCAGCCTGAGACTCCAGATTTATATTTGAAAGGTGGGACTTTTCAGAAGTGCAAGAATTATTTAGGAGCGCTTGTGTCTGCTAGCAGGTTCTTAGGGAATTGAAGCCAAAGGGCTGGGCCACTGGTCTAGTTTGGGAAGGAAGAGGTGGGGGGTATATAAAATCCAGCTTTGTTCCTCTGAATAGGTAACCATTTAATAGAGATTAAAATATTCCTGAAACATATTCTGGTCTTCCTATTTGTCACTATTCTGGGGAGCAAAGATCTTTCTGGGATTTTTTTTTTAAGAAAACTGGAAAGAAAATTTGCTACCATCAAATAATACAAAAAAAATCTTTCCTTCTCTGTTTTCTCTTGGACAATAGGCCTCTTTATATTTAGAGGAGACTGAAGTGTACAGCTCACGGAGATTAAAATGTGCTTAGCGACACAGTTCTTTGTGCGACTTTCTCATTACAATTAAAAAGAAAAGCATTAAAAGATCTCATGTTCTCTTAGTCTCAGCTGATCACATATGTATTTAAATATACACAAGGTACAAGGTACAAGGGGAATGTGTAGTTTATACTGACTGGAAAGAGCATGGGTACAGGGTAGTTTATGCATGCTAAGCAGTTTAGCAGAAGCATTAAAATTTTGTTTACCACAGTGCATTGTGTCTATTTACAATGCAGTTTGAGAGCCACAGCTAAGGTTAAAAAATCAGAATAGCTCTGATTCAGTATGGGAGTTTCGATGTCCAGCATTCCCATCTGTCAGGGAGTTTTGTACTGCTGTCCGTCTTTGTCAGACTTGAGCCCTATGAAGAAAGAAAAAGCAGCGAGGGTAGCTAGGAAATCTAACTGCCCCATCATTTCACAATCATGTAAAAATACTGTTGTCAGTGACATGCCTAACAGAATATTGAAAAGATGAGCACTCGCATTGTTAGAAGAATCAGAGAAAATCTAAATCCCTGAGAAGCTCTGATTATGAAAACACAGAGTTGGCAGAAGCTTCAGAGAGAGAGGATATGGACTGTTTCAAACCTTGGAAAGTTCAGCTGGCCATGTTCCACTTCTATTTCAGGACACAGTTAAGTGTTTTTAACCGACTTGCATGTGTGCAGCCTCACAAATTTGTCATGCAGAACAAAGGAATACATGTTTTAAACAAAACTGATTGGATTATATGCTTTACTCTGTTAGCTATTGAGGCTTTAATTAAAGCAAGAAACTCATCTCATTTGACAGCGTACCTGTACTATGTTGGTGAAACCCCTGAAAATCTAATGGCTGCTATCAGTAGGTCTGGGATTAATGTCCTTCTTAGGAAGGAATAAGAAGGCAGCAGGGCTTGGGGAGACCTCGCTGTTTTACGTGAGTCTAGAAACTGTGGTCACTGGCACCTGTGTCCTCAGCTGTAGTTAAGAAGCCAAGGATTGCTTTAATGTAAAACTTAACTGCCTGAGACATGGCTGAAGTTATACTGGAAGAATTGAAACCAAGTCCTAGCCCAAATCCCCTCTCTCCATGTGGAAAAAAGCACACAGTTATTATAAAAGACGTAACAAATTCTGTGTTTGGACAGAGTAGACATAAATGTGTCAGCAACAGTATAGCCTCCTTCAAGGGAGTGTATTTTTTCATAAATTTTGCAAGTTAAAGTAAGTGGAAAAATTTTCATCATGTGCCAGTAAAACAGGATAAGGCTGTTTTTAAATGTTTTGACCATTTTGGAAGTGCAATTTGAACTCCTAAATATTTTAGCTACTTTCAGTAATTATATAATTATATATTATTTACATTAATTATCAGATGTAATTTTTCATTAAAGGCCACATGAAAAATAATCTTGAAATGGAAACTGTCTTATTGCTGCTGTAAAACTATCTGAATCAGAGTGAAAGCGTGATAGTGGGAAGTGGAGACTAGTTGTGTCATTTCAGCCCACAAACCAACTCCTGATGGAACACTCCTTTTTCCTCCAGAATTTTCAATGTATTTCTCTTTGGTTTTGTAATGCTCTAATTTTTGTTCTTCTGTTAGTCATATCTTAACACGTCAGTAGAGTCTGTTGAAACCTGCAGGTAATTGTTTACTTTTTGATATGACCTCTGATCATAAATGTTATCTAGGAATTGATGGAGCTAAATTCAAGAAATTATGTACATATGCACGTATGAATAATATAGCAATTAATGTTATAGGTAACATTATAGATATAATTGCATGCAGATCAAGTAAGACTTTGGAATCTATAATTTATTTTTAATTTCATTATTTTACTCTCTATTTTTTTTAGGAAGATGGAAGAATTTCTGAATCTTACACAACTGAAGACATCTTTGAAAGAAGCTATTTTACTAGATTATTATACTGCAGGATTTTGGTGGGCTAGAGAAATGAACTTCAGTCTTATCCAGATCTCAGGATTCATGGATCTATTAAATTTTGCCTTGGAGAACCTCAGCGGTAAGTATAATTAAGAATTGTAAAATAAATATCTGAAGAGGAAGGCAAGAATGTTTCCCAGTCATTTTAATAAAGTGATATTTAATTACAAGTAATTGGGAAATTATTTATTTTCCTCTCGAATGTTGGTATGTTAGACCCTGTGTGAAAGTAATTCTTACTGGCAGATCTCAAGTCTTTTGAGTAGAATATTCCTCGTTCTTTGTTTATACAGTATGTGGTATAAACGGGCCAGGTCCTGAGGAGACCTTTTCTTTGCTATGGTAAAATAAACAATAATTACAATAGAATGAGAGCGAGGAGCTCCTAAATTCCAATTCCAGATTTCTCAGTGACTGGCTCACTGTAGCCTTGGGCACATTTCTCTGCTGTTCGAGATATTCAGTACATCCTGTAGCATTACAGCAGGTGAATTATATTTTTTTTTATCCTTGGAGGTCAACTCTCAGCTTTCTATATAGAAAATGCTGACTTCTGGCACAGAATGTATGTTAACTAAGGACTGGTGAGGGAAGTAAACTGGCATTGCTGCCGAAGATGAAAAATGACAATGAAAGGACCGTAGCTCCTATGGCTACAAGGAAATTAGCCACAAAGCAGGAAGTTTGCTCTAGTGGGAATGAAATAGCCAGAAAAAAGTAGTAGCACTGTCCTCTAAAGCCACCTTTGTCAGAGATTCTAATGCTTGCCTAACATTCACTTTGAAGGTGATTGTGTTGAGAAAAGTTCATCCCAGAGGAAGAGTGAAAAGACTCAGCAGTTTCATTCAAAAGACAAGGCAAATATTCAAAATCACGCTCATAATAGTTATTATACTCTTTCACTGTAATTTAGTTCAAGGGCCTTTCTGGCTTGGAATTTTGACAGAATATGTACGTGCTTTATGATCATTGGAATTCCAGTTGTCCTTCCTGTCTCCAGTGAGAAAGTATCTTCACATATGCTAACTATATTACTGTAACAATGGAGCAGAATGGAAAGCCATCAGAAATTAGTTTTATGAGACCGTGTAATACTTGTGTACACGACAGGCTGGTAGCACAACCAGTTATTAAAGCTGACTGATGTTTTTCAGAAATGTCATCTTGTATTAAGCTTTGCCAAACTTTTAACTCTTTAAGCTGAAATGTTCCATGGCCCTGTCTGCTTTTGATGAATTTTTATATATAAAATTGCAACTGAACCAGTTCAGTGGGCTTGCAGACAGAGGCCATGAGAAAAAGAACCTATTTCGTGGGGTTTTTTTTGTTTTTGTTTTTGTTTTTGTTTTTGTTTTTTTTTTAAACAGGTCTAATGCCCCAGTGCTTTGAGATAAAGGTAAAGGTTTGGCAAGCAAATGTTTTGAATTTGCTTTTTGCTGTCCTGTGAAAATTCATTTAGATTTGGCTAAGATACACGTGGTTTTTAGAGAAAGAAAATGTAGTTTTCAAATGCTTGCAGGAAACTTCTATATTTGCTTCACAGCCCAGGGCTGAGATGATTTTTGTAATTACCAAACATTTCAACTAAAAGCAAAATTCTAATGTCTTCTATATTAATGACCCTTTATTTTCTTTTCCCTGCCTGGAGAATTAAGCTGACTTGGCCATAATAACGAGAGTAGCATTGAGCAGGAATGGATTTAGAAAAGGAGGATAGTGGTAAAGGCTGGTAAAGCAGCAAGGAAAACTGGGGGCCTTGCTTGATGGGGAGTCAGAATGAGTTACAGGATTTGATTCTTTCCTATCCATTGAGGGTAAAGTGCTCCTTACCTCAGAGAAGTGCTGCATGAGCCTTCCTGAGACAGGTGGTTGGGACTGAAAATCAGGTGTGCAGAGAAAAGAGAAAATTTGGATGAGTTGGTAACAGACTCAGGGCCTGGGTGATCCTGTTATGTACCTTCACTTCCCTAAAAGGGTGATATTTCTGGTTCTGTTGCTTTTCCTCATTTCCTATGGCTTCTATTTCCTCTGCATTCTCTGTGTTTCTTTCTTGTCCCTTCCCGTATGGTTATTTATATTGTGCTGCCTCTCTTACTGAAAAGTGAGGTAAATTTTTCAAGCCTTTGATTACTGTACCACTAAAGGGCAAACCTATAAAAGAACAGAAGTCTTCTAAATATTTTAATTTGTTTTCTGTACAAAAAAAACCCAAGGAGTGTATCAGTAGAGATATAAAACAATGAGGAAAATAAATCTATTTCACCATTGGTGGATATTTCCCTGTTATTTTCTGTAGATTTTTTTAGACATCAAAGGAAAAAATAAATTATATTTGAAGATTTGTTGTTTGTTTGTTTTTTTTTTAACTTCCCATGGTTCTAGTGATAGCAGACACTGTGTGCAAGTCAGAAAGATGTATCCTTTATGTTTATAGGTTCAGCAAGCACTGATACATTTCAGATTGTCCTCTTTGCCAGGACAGTTATCAAAGAGAATTTAAATTCCAATTCCAACCTGTTTTGGCATTTGGTTTTGATTTCCAGGGTAAAAACGTAAAGTAATTATCTGGTTTGGAAGGATGCAAAAATGTCTCCAAGTTTGATGATACATGCAGGGTCTTATGCATATTCATTTTTAATCTATTATGACTGTAAGCACTTTAAAGTGTTCTTTGCCCTTTTAAATATCTGTTCCTGTATTAATGGCTTATGTTGCAAGGGGCAGGGTCAGAAGAACAATCTTTTACAATTCATAAGTAATAGACTATTTTAAAGAAAAGCATACTCTGCTTCTCAGATTTGCATGTTATTCTGCCTGTGGTTCTCTCAGCATAGGTAAGAGGTAGTATCTTGAACATCCATTATTGTGATCCTTCCATTGTAGAGGCAGAGTGGTGGTTTTGTGGTGGAATTTTAATTAGAATTAGAATTAAATTAGAAGCATTTGACTGCTGTTGGTTTTAGGTGGTGGATCATAACTAAAATTTCAAGAAGTCTTATAATTAAAATGGGCCAAAAAACCCCATCCCACCTTCCTACCTTGTCATGTTTATACATGGGTATTGTTCTTTGGGATTACTTTGCAGGCAAACATATGACCTTGGGAGATAATTTAAAAGAAGTTGAAAGAGCAATGACTGGAACAGGAGAAACTGAGTCAGAAGAAAGATCACTCTTTGATGTGAATTTATTCAGCACTGAGCAAGCCAAAGCAATCATCGATTTCTTGGTTACCAGGTACTTATTTCTATAGAATCTGTTCTTATTTCAGAAATCTAATATAGTGGGGAAATGACTGATAAAATAATAGTAACAACAAGAACAACATCAGCAATTTTATTATTATTGTTATTATTACACTAATACTACTACTATTACTAGTATTTTGCTGTTATTTTACTGGATGCCTTCCTACTGTGCCAACACACTGCAAACACCAAACTTTAAATCATGAAAAAGAAGAGAGACTATGCAAGGAGCAGTAAAGATCTGGCCTCAGATGTCAAAGCCCAGAAAATAAATTTAGGCTGGAAGTTTATCAAAATGTAAGATTGTGCTGAAAATATTCCTTTTGGATTTTGTTTCAAGTAATAAAAAAGAGTGGTGTATAAACAATATTCTTGTTTTGCTTTTAAAAGCTACTTTTAGATTCCATCTGAATAAAATTGTAGATATTATTTATCTTATTTAGATCTTATCTAGAGTCTGTTACTCAAAGTATTTGTCTGGCCTTGACAACTGTAGTGGACTAAAGTGATTTAAAGTTTTGTACTTACAGAATTAAGGTTCTGATCATATAGAAGACATAAAAACATTGCATTTCAAAATCAGCAAAAATCCGGTATCTATGTGAAAAGGTTTTGTGACAGGTCTCAGCTTTTAAACAGAGACACAGAAAGAGATGCAAACAGCAGTAAATTCATTATTTATTTGAGAAAACTACTGAGTCTGATAGCACCAGTAATGCCCCTGTACAAAGTTTTTACTGTATACTAATGTATACACACCTTCTTGCACTGGAATGCCGTGGTTAAGGCAGTGTCTGTACTGACATACCTGTTTGCAGTACATGATGGACAGAATGGTTCTCAAGCTGTTTAACCATCCATGAATGTCAGGGGCAAGGAGATGGAAAATTAATAAGTTACTCTTGTAGTAGAAGCTCATCCACTGTACTGCAGCTGTAGCCCTTCAGCCCACGTTCTGACCCAAAAGGGAGTGATGGGGAGTGGGGGAATTTGTGGCAGATGGGCATAAAAATTGAGTCAGATCATGACTGATCCATATGTAGATTTGTTGGGAAATTTCTGACTGTTCTTTAGGAAAAGTTTAACACGGCAAAGAGGGATTTTCAGAGAGTTTTACTGAATGCAGAAAAGTATTTTCTCTTGAAGAAAGAAAAATGCTAGGGTCGCTATTAGCCTTCTAGTTTAGAGTACTTAGATTCAGATGGGGATTTAAACCCCTTGCAGGCAATTTCACTTACGATTGGGCTATAAAATATGTCTCTCTCTCCTGCTCTCTTATTTTTTCTTTTGTTTCTCTTTCATGGAAAATATAAAACACTTAAGGGTCTTCCCATAAGAAATGGGAACATCTCTTTAAATCTCAAATTTCTGTAGTCGAGGCAAACTAATGTCCTGCCAAGTACTAGCCCTAAACTAAAAGGAAACTTGGCATTTAAGATGTCTCAACTCCTTTTACTTCTGTCTTCCTGTCTGTCTTTTATGTATTTATATGGAACAAATGTTCTATCCAAAGAGCATGTCTGTAGCTCTTGTGTAAATTATCCATTGAGAGATATCTTGTCCATGAAGTAATTCCTTCACAGTCAGAAAAATTTAATCCAAGAGATTAGGTGCTCCATCCTACTTCCACCAAAGTATTAGCTGGGCAGGAATACAATCAAGCTGCAAAACTTTTGCAGCAGAAAGGTATTTTGGCCACCAACTATGTGGTTGTATGTCCAAACTGCTCAATTTATTACAAATGTGTGCTGTGGCGATGTCATGGATGTACACACATACACTGAAAAGTATCATATGCGTCCAGTTTATGCAATCCATTATTTCAGTCACTGGAATATTTTTTCTAGCTAACAATGAAATTGACACACTTAAATGGGTGTATTTAAAACTTTATGAACTCAGAAATAGGTTGAGTTTTATTACAATTCAAATTAATGTATTAGTTCAATACCTTTTTTCTTTAATTTAAATTATGAGCCTGTAGCTTTTTTTCTACCCAAGACAGTATGACATGTTGTAGTTCAGATCACATTTTTACAGATGAGCTGTAAACCCACGGGATTTATAATGGAAACAGGAACAAATGCTTAACCAGATTGGCACAAACTCTGCAGCAGCTACAATGACACCTTCAGGTTTGGTGGAAGGTGACAGTTATCATCTTTTTATCTTGTCTCCTTGGGCAAACACACATCAACGTAGCTCCTGACATTTTCTTTTCAGGAAGCAGTGGAGCTGGGGAAATATGTCATTGTTAATCACCTTCAGATTCTCATATGACATCATAAGAGGGCCTATTCTTAACAATATTACTTACACAAGTAAAGTTATTTCTGTGTAATTGCTAGAAACATTGGTATGGAATTTTTAAGTTGTTCACAACAAATAGAAACAAAAAGGGGCATTCTGTATAATACCTGATAGAAGAAAGAAAACAACACTCTTTTTTCTAAATAAATGCTGATGTCTAATTTATGTAATTTGATTTAAGGACTATTAAATGGAAGAATTTTTTCCTTCCTACAGGATTAGGGATGCCAGGTTGAACAGATATCTCTTTAAAAATAAAGACATAAAATTCAGAAATGCTAAAAATAATTACTTATATTTTTGGGTATATATTTTAAATTATGTGTACCTGTAACGTTGGCCATAAAGAATATCATAACACATTTGGGGAAGAGGGGGAAGGAAAAGTTCTGACTTTTGGGTGCTGTAAATCTGGCTTATTTCCAAAGCACTAGGATAAGAGAACAAATTTGAAATATTAATTTCTGCCAATCCAGTTAGAAGGATATATGTGTTATTTCCTGTGTGTCTGTGATGTTCATAAAATATTTTTTGTCTTTTTTCAAATAATCCCTGTTAGAATTTTACCAAATGACAGGTGTGTATGAAAGGGGATATATATTTACATAAATCATGTCAGTTATTTCCAGATTAAGTCCTGAACTCTCTTTAAACATAATTTCTTTGTCTCTACTGAAACATGTCAGGAATTCTTTGGTGAAGTGCTGCAATAAAAATGTACTTAAATGAAATTGCAAATACTGTAAGAACTTAATTAATTGCCTGTGTGCTTTGGGTTTGGGGGAAGGCAGCCTCTAGCTGATGGCAGCCAGACTTCTTACATGGGGCTTGCCAGTACCAAGCCAAAAGTATTGCTGACCCAACAGATGGGTCTCCCAAGAAAAGAACCTGTGTCCTATCCCTAGCCAGAAAACACAGGAACCAGTTACAGATGTTCCCTGCAAATATTGCTGTACCTTTCACGGATGCAGCAGGCAGGACGGCGATAAATTCTTGGAATCATTCTTCAACCTGGGCTTGCTATGAAATCACAGAGCAGTGTTTTAAATCATATGTCAAAATGACATGACAGAAGCCAGGAGTTCTGTATCATGATTGTAAGGGAAGAGCTAATTGTAACAGATGGACTGTGACAAACAAAACTTTTGGTTAAACAAATGCTGTATCATTGATCATTAGAAAAGGAAACAAAGAAAATAATTTAAAACATGTGAAATAGAAAGCCATACGTGTTTTAAGGAAGATAAACATTTTAGTCCATCAACAAAGTCTATTTAAAGTTACTTTTGTTGTAATACACAAAACTGCTGTGTGTTAATCTAGTTTTTTTAGTTTTTCTTTGAGGAAATACTGCACTGATTTTACAAAGTGACCTTGAGAGAATAAATACTTGTATTCTTTATTGTTCTGGTGCTCCAAGATCAAACTTTCTCCCTGTACTGGCAGCCCATCCCAGAATCTGAAAGCTGATTTGGCTTTGTTTCCTTCTTGTCTGCTATTGCTGATAATAAAGGCATAAGTATCCTGGTGATAAGTGTTTCAGGAATTACTTTTTTCAGAGTAGAACTTTGTCTTCTCAGAGTTCAATTTCATAAGGACTAAGTGGATGTATTTTTAAGTATCGTATTGTATTTTCTACAGCCATCTGATAATAAATCCTGCAAACTAAATATGCTGCTTGTTGTATCTGAAGTTAAACAACTGTTTCTTTTTAAAATTTGGACTGTTACCATGCTGGAGGGTAACTCTTAGTTTAACAAAACTTGTAATATTGTTAACTTTCCAAAAACTTGCAGCTGTGATAGTCTATATTATCTTGTTTTTCAGCTTATTTAAACACTATAAAGCATATGAATACCTCTTCCACAGTCGTAGAGAAGAACTTGTGATAAGTAATGAGGTGAGTCATTTATATAGATGGAGCTCATTATGCAGAGTTACTTAACGAGTGCACCATGGCATATGTTTTATATTGCTCAAAGCAACTTCATGTCAACATCCCTGCATTACTAACGTAAAACGGCTGATTAAAGAGCGCAAGTTAAGATGTTTTGATCCTCATATTCAAAATTAATTTGGGATTTCAAAAAAGTGTAAATGCATTGCTTGGTTAAGTCGTTAGTTGTGTTTAAATCAGGAACACTTTTGTGTAGGTATTTGTAGGTTGATGCATGTAATTTGAATTAGCAACGTGAGTCTTACTCTGCTTTAAAATCAGCAATCAAAATCAGAAAATGTTGTGTGCCTATTCTGACCACAGCCTTAATAGAGATGTATGCATGTGCATGTACAGAGTTTTGTTTCTACTGTAGCCACCAAGAGTTAATTATACTGACTATAAAGAAAGAAGCAAGCCAGAAACTGAGCATTTTGAAAGAGTTTGGTTAACAATAGTGAGTTGGCTTCACAATGAGCTTTGTCATGTGTTCTAACTTACATGTGAAAATACACATAAGAAAATATGTTGATGCAGAATGTGGCCTTTAATCAAATGGACAGGTTCAAGCAATCAAATAAACCTTCCTTTAGCCTGACTGTGCTTTTTGAGGATATATGTTATAATACATTAAACATATTTGCATTTTAAATTTGTATTAGAAGCCAGCTGATTGCCCAGAGAGGCACAGTAATATAATATTTTTGATGGCATTATATTTTAGTTTATCAGTACACAATGGAGTGAAAATTAGTGTGCTGTAAAAATTCCTTTACACTTTCATTTTGACTCTGGTGATGTAGGATAATTGCTTTCCATGTTGCTTTTAAGTAGCCATATTATAAAAATGACTTTTCTTGCCATGCATGCAAATATTTGGAAATTATTCTTATCATTTACAAGGTGGGTTAGAATTCCAACTATGATGAAATTGATGGCAAAACTGTCAATACAAAAGTAGAGCATAACTTCAGCATTACTATGTTAAGGTGGAGGTTTTGCATTAGGTAATTAGATCAATGGGTGATTAGCACTTCTTAATTGGTAAAATCGATTTTAATGAGGCTTTGATTAAGTAATTCTTCTGTAAACTTGAATCATGAATCTTAGAAGGTTTTAGACTAGCTTAAAAGAAATGTGTTTGTGTTTCCTGAAGTCTCATTTCTGGGTGTGTGAGATCATCATGCACTGTCCCAGCTGCAGGACAGACGTTGCCCTGGGCAGGCTCTGCTGGGGAGCACCACCTCTCCTGAGGCAATGGTAGGAATGGATTTCAGGGAGTGACTCCTGTGATGATTCATTCAAGAAACAAGTGCCATCTGCAGCTACAACTCTCACAAAACTCTGCATGACAGTCTTTTTAGTTGTAACTCCTTTATGGCCTTTTCTTAACTATGGTGCCACATCACTTTAATCCATCTGTTTTGTATTCTGAGCTCCATGGCAGAGAGCTTTTAATTTGTCCAACTACACTCAAACACTCAAGAAAATCAATACTTATATTCTGTTAGAGTTCATTTTGATAGGGTGATGCACTGTTCTTCAATAAGTAAAAGTTTAAGGTATTGAAGCTGCACATAAAAATTTGTGGCATTATTTGCACTTGCTTTATGTGTTAAAATGTGAGGAGAGGTGAGCTCAACATGGACTTCAAGTTCTTTTGCTGTAACTTTGTTGTATTTAGAAATTCTTATGCATAAAAGAGATCCTTCTATTTTGCAGTCCCTTAGATGAACAGAGTTTTTTGGGCTGCCGTGGTTTGGTGTATGCAGCTGTGGCTGCAGCACACCTGGGGTCACTTGCTCTGCAGTGCATCTGCTCAGGGAACAAGAGATCAATGGGGAATTCATATGCTGGAAGTAGATAGTAAGTCTGTGCTGAAAGTTTGGCTGCTGCCTTGTTATGTAGACCAGTGTGTTACTAAAAAAAAAAAAAAAAAGCCACTGCAGACACACCACAGCCCAAAGCCACAGCCCAAAGCTGGATGAGATCCTGACTCTAAAGCTGAGTGCAACTAATGTCTAAAAAGTTCTCCTTTAGCTCCAGCGATAAAAGCTTGTTCTTTTGGAATAGGACACTGCAAATTGTAATGGCCAGATTTGCCTAAATAATAAGAACCACAGTGTTCCAAGAGCTTAACTACAGCATTATCTCCTTTTGCAAATGAACACTTTGAGACGAGTCAGTGAAATGACTTGCTTCAACGGAATTGATTTGCTTCCACTGAAATGGCTGTAGCTCAGCGAGTATGTGTGCCAAAAGAATTACCTACAGAATTAAAGCCCAACAGCCTCAGGAGAAGATCTGCTTCTTTAAAAGAGATGCAGCTACAACAAATAAAAGCTGTACTCAGTGTTGTAATGGATATCCTTTTAGGGAAACCACAGTGTGTGTTTTCTAGAGAAATCTTATAGCAGTGGGTTGTAAAGTCATTGGATTTTTTTTTCTCTAGCACAGGCAATTATACAGTGTTCTCAATCAAGTTTCCTTTTTCATCTTTCACTGCAGTCATTTCCAAATGACCCTATCATTTCCTGTGTAGAATAAAATCAGACAAGAAAAGGGAAATGACTCAAAACTCAGATTATGCATACAATATCTGTGGTCATGCCACTTAACAAAATCTAAGTTATTTAAATGTAGCACATAATTAGTGGAGCTTCACAGTCTGATTAATATTCTGCATTTGATGCAGCTAGCATAATAAAATATAGACAGTGTTCAAGTCTTAAAAAAGGTAACAAATGCCAGGCTAATTTAATTTTTTTTTTGCATTGGCTAAAGCCTTTAAACCTCAAACTGCCTGAGGTGATCATATTGCCTAGGAAAAAAAAAAGGTTAAAACATAAAGACATGAATGCTTGGTTAGATGATAAAACACACATCACACTTCTAACCTACTCTGACAGTACTTAAAATTTAAAACTTGCCTTTCTGGCTATCAAATCCCTTACTTCTCCTTCATTCCAGATCTACAAAGACCTTTGTGTTATATATGCATGAATACCTGGTACAAGGAATTGCTGAGAAGTGTTAAGATTGCCAAGTAAATTAATTGCTTTTTCTTCCTGTTTCTATTATGAGCAGTTCCCCCCATTTAGAATGAATACATAAGAAGCTGTGCTTTAGCTGTTTTGTGGCTATAATTCAAAATAAAATGCCAGTAGTGCTACCATACCGGAGTTCTTCAGGAATATTGCTGTTAAAGATACTGGTTTTTTCCTTCTCCTGTTCTGGACATTTTGCTCTCTAGCTGTGATTTAGGACACCTATATTAGCTCACAATTTCAAGGAAAGCAAAAGGAGTACAGACTAAATCTTGATGTGCAGGGATTCAATAGAGCAATTCCTATTAACATGTCAGATCTTATAACAAAGGTTTAAATTGTTAATACATGAATTGTGTAGAAGTTTTTTATTCTTTTCTATTTCTACATTTAGTTAATTTATTTTGCTTTGATAGGATGATATATTACAACATATCTTGCAAATTTTTTTTTTCTCCTTTACAAATTGTACCTTATACTGCAGTTCATGTTTTTTGCTGCTCTCTGTTCTGTATTTTTGGATGGTATGACGCTAAGGTCTTTTGGGATTATGTCTGCTTTGAAACATTTCCTAATAAAAATAATGTGGTTGGTAAATCTAGTTTTATTCCTAGTTGCCTTAGCCAGCCTGATGGAGTAATCTGCTATTTTATGGCCCAGATGACTAGCTAAGTTTGACTTCTTGAAATAGTAGTGTACAATGTAATTTTCTTTAGAGATGTCATAGTGGGTCAGGTTACAATAAAAATATCGAAGATTAAATTTAATGGCAGTGCAGATTCAGGATTATAGTAGTCACTGGATATCATCTTCTGTATTTAGAATTCCAAATTAGTTTCCATTAATGCTTTCATTCCATGTACTCCTTACCTTCTGAAGCATTAAGCTTTTGGTCTGTGTCTGGTCCTTATCCAGTTGTGGGTTGGGTTGGGGTTTTTTAAAGTTTGAACAAAATCTCCTCTTTGTTTGAATTTAAAGAAGTGGATAGGAAGAATATGCTTTCTGAAAGCTAATAAAGCTTTTTTTTTTTCTTCTGATGGCAAAGCCCTAAAGTCTGGGACTTGACTTTGATATGTAATCCTCATTAGGTGTTGCATATTTAGATTGGTTAATCAATCACTGTTTAAACAAATTTGCTCCATGATCTCTTGAGAACTGCCTTTTAGAGATGTATGAAACCAGAACATTTCCATAAGCATATCAGTTCACACTACAAAAACTCATTCCCCAGCTAATGGAGTGCTTTTCAAAGCCTGGAGGTTTCAGATATTTTTAGTGCCTAAAAACCACTGAGTTGATTTTTTGTAGCTTTGTTTTCTAAATATCACCATGGCAAAGACATCAAGGAGAGCATAGGACTGGGAGGGATGTCTTCAATTGTCAGCTCTCATGCTGCTTTCTTGTAGGGAAACATTCATAATCCTCTTCAGAAAGCTGTCAAACTCCAGTTTAAAAAGTTTACTTTTTTTTGTCTTTGCTCCTTCAGTTTAGAAGTTCCCTGATGCCTAGTTTCCGTAATTGTTATAAAACTTCAGTTTTGATCTGAGCGTATTTATGACAAGCTTATGTGCATTTGTCCTTGTGCCAATTTGTACCAGTATTGACCTTTAGCTCTTGTTCCATCCTCAGTGTTTATTTTTCTAGTGTATAAAGAGACAGCAATCTTATTGTCAGCCTTCATTCAGCTTGACTAGAAAAGCCAGCCTCTTGTAATCTTTTCTTTAAAGGTAGGCTTTGATACACGTGTGCTTACATCCATACCAGCCTCTTGTCATCCTGTTGGCCTTCTTCTATAATTGTTCTACTTTAAATCAGTTCTGATAGAACATAAGTGACCAAACTGACATAATATTGTTGCTGAGGTAAAAGCAAGGCCTTGTAAAATATCAATAGTGCTTTCTTTTCCTCTGCTGGGAATAGCCTACATGATAGGTCCTAGAAGCCCATGCTATACCTGTATCATGTGGCTGTCTCATTGTACATCTGCTATTCTAGTTCTCCTTTTTTATTGTATTTTCTAGCTGAGGTACTCCCAGTGCACTGTAGGCTTTAAAATAAAAGATGTCCCCACAATGTCATCTCCCAATTTGTCATTGAATACGGGAGTGAATAGACTTCAAGGGCATTCAGTCCCATCTGTGTGGTATTCCTGCCCACTCATAAATTGGTCATGTCTCTCACATTGCTTTTGTCTAGGAAATTACTTATTTAATAAAGTATGAAATTAGTCTGGCATCATGTATCTTTGATAAACTGATGTTGTGTTACATTCCATTTCTCTTTCATTTCCGTGCTCTTATTTATTTTTTTCCTTCAAAACACGTTCCTCAAGCCTTTACTGCTATGAAGATCAAAACTACAGCTTGAGGAGTAGGTTCATTATTTTCTGATTATGGATGTTTAAAACTGGTACTTGATCTTTTGATGTCTGAGGGGAAATTTTTGATGTCCGTTACAGAAGTGTGCCATACCCAGGTCCGCATTACTGAAGTAAGCGGCTGGAAAGCCAGTGGGTTTTTGACAAAATTCACAGGTATTCAGCCCTTTGAGGCTTGCTATGGCTGTAACCAGAGATCTTGAAGGACTTGAGATTAATCTGAATGAAAAGTGGAGTCTGTTGGAATTGTGAATGGTACTACTTCAAATATTTAAGCATCTGTTGTCTAGTAGAAACAACCTTTGTTTTCCAAAGATTGCGTTGGTATACTCATTTTTCAGTGGGGGAGCTATACTGATCTGTAGCAGTTATGTTTCCATGTAGGCCACGTGGTGACGGTCTTCTAATGTAGTTTTAACGTTCCTGAGTTTTGGTAGCTGAGCTGCTCTGCCCTAAAAACTGGTGAGAGCTCCAGAGAGCTGGAGGATTCATAAACCAGTACTGAGTACTTTTACAATGCTTTAGAGAATGATTAACAAAACGTTTTTTAAATTATTTTCTTAGGAAACATCAAATACAAAACAAGCCTGCTTTTTAACTCGGTAACATGCGTGAAGTCACGAAAGAAAAGAATTCAGGCAGTACAAGTGCCAAATAGCTGACATGGGCTGTGCCTTCAGTGTGCTGAGCACCACGGTTCTGACCCAGCCAGCGTTTCAACAAGCGCCTCTTTTTAACAAATTGGGAACTTTAATTTCAATGGACCTATTCACATACACAGAATTAAACTGAAAAGTGACTGGGGTCACATTGTTCAGCACCCTAGAGGATGAAAAGCTAAAGATACTAGAGAAAAAAAAAAAAAAAAAAAAAAAAAAAAAAAAAAAAAAAAAAAAAAAGAGGCTCATGATCACTTTTTAGTTCAGTTGTACAGTTGACAAAGCATCACGGTTTTTGACTGTATGATGTTAGAGAGAGGGGAAAAAAACCTTGAATTCCTGGCAGGAGAACATTTCTGGAACTATGCAGGAATTAATATATACACAGATGGGCTCTATGAATTTTTTGATTATTTATTTAGAAAGTGGCTTGATTTCCACTTTATGTATGTGTTTTGTATGTGTGTAAATATACATAGTTGTGCTAAGAGCAGGCTTGTTTATTTGCTGGAATGCAGGTCAGCAAGGAATTGTAGGCTTTGACTGGAAGAATAGTCAGTACATTAATGACAGCCTGTTTCTGCTATTCATCAGAATGTTCTATGACCTAAATGATGAAGTGCTCTATCAGAAGACTACAGCACATTTAAAAATGGTTATCAATCAAGATGTAAATTTTAATAGAAGACATTGAAATTGGCAGAAATGTATTGACTTGGAGAAATTTTCAAGTGGTTAAGCAAAGTAACTGAAGGCAGACTGTTAGGATATGAATTTTGTTTTACTTTTCTAGTATTCCAGAATAGCTCACTCTGTTGATGCCCTTTGGGAATTCTACTTGTTTAATTTGACCAGCATGAAAGTAAGTACTTGGAGCTGAGCAAAGATCAGTAATTTCATTTCATAGGAGAATCTGAGAATTTTAGAGTTTGATTTAATTCCAGTTTAAAACAAAAAAATAAACACTTCACAGAATTGCTATTCTTACATGTCTGTGTTTAAACTCCCTGACACAAAATCAGTGCTTTTGAAGATCATTTCAGAGCCCCAGCTCCATCCTCGTGCCATGCAGTGTAGTTGGCTCTGCTGGAGCAAGGCCCACATGATCAAGGGCTCCTCAGCTTGCCATGGGGTATATTGCTGGGGAGACAGGAATCCACAAAGCAGGATTCTTTATCAGCCAGTGTGGCAAACTATTGGAAGGGCTTGTACATGAGCTGGTGAGAGCCAGGTAGGTTGCTGCTAGGACATTGGCAGAAAGCTATTTGCACAATAACTCAACTTTAAGAAGTTCAAAGAACATAACTTGAAAGGAATCTGAAAAAAAAAAAGAAAAAAAAAAAAAAAAAAAAAGAGACACATTATATTTTGAGCCCAATGCATTATGTCTGCTGCAGAGCAATGCTATTTTCAGTGTTAAACTCCTCCATGTAATGTAACAGGGATCAAGCAGTTATTCAAGAATGTGCCACATTTTGTTTATATTTCGCTAGTTCAAATTTAGCTGCCCTTTTTAAAAGTTGTTTGCCAGGAGGTACCATTTTGATGCCTGTATGTACAGTTTGACTTACTGGAGACTGGTTTTCCAGGGCAGTTGCCCTATTTCCAAGATTTCCTGCATAATTTTTGGTAATTGGCAGACAGAGGTCCATGACCTCATACTACAATTAACAACTGTTTTGTACCCATTACCTTTATCTGCAGCTTTTCATCATCTTGAAAATTAAATTGTATTTATAAAAGTATCTGTGGAATGGACAAGTGATGTGATATTTCATGGGAATGTATCCTCATGGGTGAATATTTATGTATCAGATTCATACATCTTGTGACCTTATGTTATGAATAACGTGTTGACCTTATTCATATAAATAAATAGTGTGACATTTCCTTACCATGATGATTTATAATCAATATACATTTTAATAAATTTTCATCCGTTTAGTTGATGTTATGAGGACAAATGTAATCCAAGTCTAAATAAAAGACAAGTTTTACAATCCTTTAAAGTTCCTTTTTAAAATGCACCAGAAAGTTTGTATGTCTTCTAATTCCACCTTGAATTTTACAACTTGTCATAAGATACAACATAAAGTATTTTTACTGAACATTGAATCTGATGTATTTGAATATTTAATTTTTAAAACATTATTTTGATTCCCTATAAATATGCTAAGCTCAGCAAAACGTGGTGTTACTCATTAGAAAGCTAAGTTTTATAGATGTCTGGTTGGTATGTGAGGTAACTTATATTGCTACTTAGGTTTACATTTAATAAACCTTAGCTAAGAAAATTGTTTAAATTTCAAAGGAAAGATAATAAATAAAATGAGGGCATCGAATATTAATGTGAACTGTGCCTTTATTTTGTTAAAGCATTCAAAGTTAAATAGTGGTGGTCTGTTAACAATCTAGGACTATTTGGCAAGTCTCTAAACTTACTCAATAATCAAAACATAAAAGGACAATGGAAACTTTTCACAATAAAAGAAAAAGGAGTTGAGTACAGAAACCAAACAAATTATTCTCTGCTTTTTCTTGGTAAGGAGGTGAACTTTATAGGAAGGGCAGCAAGCTCTGTGTTAGGGTTGCCTTTTCCTGCCTTTGTTATAAATTACATCTGTCTGTGAAGAATCCTCTCCAGTTACTTTGTGGTTCATGGCTACGGGGGAGGTGTGCGTGTCTATCTGGAATGGGGCAGAGAGAGACAGATTGTGGGGGAGCCTTTGCATTTTACTGGTTTGTTTTTCACTGAGGAAATGCCAATTCTAAGCATTAATTTGCCTTGCTTACTAAATATACAGATGGATAAAATTCCTAAGGATCCAGCTGTGTAAATAGAATATTAACAAAACAACTGTTTTCTTCAGCATTTGTATTATTTGTTCTTTGTAGCTTGCTAGACTTTTGGAAGACTTCAGCACCATTTAGGTTCAGTGTAATCATTCAAAATGTTTTTATTAGTGTTTAAATGAGGAAAACATTTGGCAAAGGGATGGAGTTTATCCAAAGCATAATGTTTGATTCTTTCATGAGAGTCTGAATACACTTCAGCGATCTTTTAAGGCACCAGAAATATGGGAATAAGCTGCCAAATGGTACTAGAAGGAGAGCCACATACATACACGGGTGTAGTGTGCTCTCCGTGCCCTCCTTCCCGTGCTCCTGGTGAGCATTCAGAGATCAGGCTGAGGTGGCCCAGGTGTGGCAGTGCAGGGGGTTGGTTCTGGCCCCTTTCTCTCCTGTCAGCATGGTCTCCTTCACAGTTTGATCCCGAGGCAGGAGTCATTTGCAGGCTAGTGACAGAGCAGGGTGGAAATTCTGTCCTTCCAATCTCTTCTTCAGGGTGGGCTGATGGCCAGCTCCCACCAGCTCCAGCCCACTGAGCTTCACTGTCTCCTCTTCTGATTTGGGAAATAGACTTCCATCAGCCTTAGCCAACCTTGTGCTGCCTGAGTCTCCCACAAATCCACTGTGTTTCTGTGGAAGCTGAGACTTCATTATGTGTTTCGAGCACTCCGAAAACATCAAATAGGTAGGATATACTGTATGTCCTCAGGGCAGGCTTGAAAACACAGTAACTGGGGCCTTTTGGTGTTCTTCACAGTTAAGTGAAGTATTTCTTGGTTTGGCTTTCTACGTGCATTGTTGAAAATTTCGTCGTGAACTCATCCTGAATCTCCTCTTGGCCAACTTAAAGCAAAGACAAGAAATACTTAATTGTTTATATCCTTAATATTTGCTTATTCCTACTTGTTAGAGTGGGCAGACTTTGGCTAACCTTAAGATGCTTATATGGTGTTTTTTTGGAGTTTTTTTTAGACAATTTCATTCTCATATTTTGTCCTCTGACTGCAAAGCTTATGTCAGAGCCCATGTAGGTTCTGCAGAGTAACATTGCAGATGGTACTGTGTCCAGGATAAAACCTAAACAAATACAGATATTTTTGGCTGAAGTACCTCAGTGTTCTGCTTTCCACTTGTATGACAAGTGGTCCTTCTGACTTTTTGGTTGGTTCTACAAGAATCCCACAATATTGTAAATGCATATTGCAGAAAATATTGTTACTGCTCCCACAGAACAGGACATTCTGCATGAATTACATGCTGACACTCATATAACTGTTTTCTTGATGTTAGAATTCCTGTGTTTGATGTGTTGTTTCTGTTCTGTTCAAATAACACTAGGCAAGGAAAAATATCTCCTGTGCACTTGCACTGTCGTTTATTTTCACTGTGCATATCAAATTTGGCTTGTGAACACAATCTAAGGAAATGGCGTAGATTGAAAGTGATAAAGATGAATGTTGCATGCTTCACTTATAGGAAGGCCATCCAAATATGGTCTCAGAGTTGTGAGAACATCCTGTGCTTGAGACATCTTGAATTTTGCATTGATCAAGGCTGTGGACAAGTTTCAGGCATTAACAGGCTGGAATTCAGGTCTATTTCTAGATTTACTGGATGTTGTGTGTTGTGAAAAGATCGCAATACATTGCAACTGATGCATATAGTACTGTTGTGTAATAAAATGGAGGATTGCTAGGGATGTTCCTTAGAGATTATTCTGCTTTGAATATCTGCTTTACATTCTCTCAGTGTTTTTCTTAGCATTCATTTTGTATTCATGGTGCCCATTTATCATTTTTGTCTCTATCTGTTATAGATTTAGGATCTTAATGATTTGCTTTTGTTCTAGGAAAGATACTGTGCCAACTTTTTTTATTCCTCAGGAACTAGGTTGTAGTTGAAAACTTAAATTTGGAGAAATGTTAAATTACCTGTAATTATCAGATTTCCAGTTAAGTATTGAAAAGTTTTAATCTCACAGTGGACTATTTTCAATTTTTAGCGTTACTGTTGTCGTGGCAGGTCTAGATTAAAAGAAAGTGAGGGCTAGAGCCTAGGTTGCTGACGTTTTTTGGTAGGGGGTAGGGGGGAGGAGGGATGGTTGGGGGTTTTGTGTGGCTTTTTTTTTCTCATTTATTTTTTTAAATAATCCTACCATTGGTCCACTGTGGTGCCCTCCGGTGGAATTTCTAAAAATGTCAATATGTGTTTCTGTTGATTTTGAAAATGACCCCTTGAGTCTATTGATACTGCATTCATGGAACTGTGCACTGAACCATTAATTTCTTTTTAATAATCATGTTTTGTTTGAGAAATCAAGAAGTTGTCAAGGTGGAAGTAAGGAGCCAAATGTTACTTACTTTGCCGTGACACAGATTTTATCTTTTGTCCATCCTCCTTGCCTGCAAATAGAGCTCTCTGAATTACTGAATGCAAAATTAATATCCTTTTCTTTGCAACCCTAACACAGTCAAACACAATAGGAGTAGTTAAAGACAGGATTTCAGTCTTATCTCTGTGTTTCTGCACTACTGCTGGTTTGCCTTCAGTTCCTACTCTTGTTAGTCATACTGGTTTTATTGCAGTATATTTAATTGTCTCTTTGTTCTGATCAATCCTCAGTTAAATGGGTAAATAATAAACGAAAGAGGGTACATAATCAAATTACCAGCAGTAATTGGTCAGTCCAAACATTACTGGAACTTTATAGTGGGCGGAAAGAGCAGGGCTTTGGTATCAGAGTCA
This sequence comes from Phylloscopus trochilus trochilus, assembly GCA_016584745.2. Classification (NCBI taxonomy): domain Eukaryota; kingdom Metazoa; phylum Chordata; class Aves; order Passeriformes; family Phylloscopidae; genus Phylloscopus; species Phylloscopus trochilus. The sequence continues at coordinate 29,979,420 of WQNJ02000014.1, forward strand.
AAAAGGCCAAGCCTTTAAAACTGACAACATAAATACATTGCTACATTGGCACGTCTTTGTGAATTTAAATTACAAATTATTGTGCATAATCAGAATCAGAGCAACTGGAAAATCATACAGCATGGATAGACTTTATTAATTTTGGATACAAATGAAAGACATTAGACAAGCTTAGAAATCTGATGGGCTAGGAGAATCTTAATATTTGACAAGTGTAAGATAAAATGAGAATTTTTCTCCTGGATTGCTAGGGTTTTTTCTTTCTTTCACAGCAGTGGGAACATTACACAAACTATTAAGCAGCAAACCATATGCATGAGAATAAAATGCAGAAGTCTGTGGTTAGGAAGCTTATTTAGGTAACAGGAAAGTTTAAAGGTTATACGTTAAATGGTCAACAGGGCATGGTGTATTACACAGGGGACTGGGCTGCGCTGGGAATTGGGAATTAAGCCCTAAAGTTTTTCAGAGCTTGATTGTTATTTTAATACATTTATGGCTTTGCAGACCATAACGTGTCAGTTTTCTTTCATTTTGTAGTGAACCAATACAATTAAAAAGACAAAACTGCTTTCTTCCTTAATATTTATCTGTTAACATACTAGCAATTTTAGAAGCAAAATAAATTGCTTAATCAGATAGGTATCGATAGCTCTAACCTATACAGACATACAGAATTTGATTTTTTTTTTAATTTTCATTTTCTCCTTCCACCAAATCAATTGGAAAAGAATGGACAAAGAGTAAAGAAAAGGTAGCATGACTTAACAACCTAACCCCTGCTCTGTGGAGTTCAGTTACGTAAAAGGTCATTTTTATAGATTTGTGCTACTTAGAAGATTCTGCGTGTCAAATCTGATAAAATCAGTGTGGTGGGGAAAAATTAAATCTGCTCATGAAGAGTACACTAAACTTGACCAATGCTCCAATAAATAATGGTTTTTGGCAGGGTATTGCAGCTTCATGTTTACCTGGCATGCAGGTTGACTCTGTCAACTACTTCCCAATTAAGACCCAATTTACCCAGGCTGCATAAAATCTTCAATGTGACACTAATGTGCTCTGGAACTCTGTCTTCAGGGAACAGTAATTTCTATTCATCAAAAACATTTTGAATTTGAAAATTAAAGAATTTTGGATGGTGACTTTTGGACAACTTATTATTTATGCAATAATGCATGAGAAGGCTTGTAATGTCTGTCTTTCTGGTACTGTTGTCAGTTATAAATTTTGAGTGAGCAGCTAAGAGTTACCATTCAATTCATGTTCCTTCAATCCACTGTACCCCAAGTAATTTCACAGGAACTGCTAGGATTGTATTGAAAATAAACACTACATTACCGTGGCGTGTAATGTTGGCAAAATTTGGCCTCAAACTGAACACTATTACATTAAAAATACTCTCTCTAAAATGGCAACATCCTATATTTACAGTTGTAGAAAATAGTGCTACAGCCTTGTGATGTGTAGGTGTATGTGTGTATGTCTGAGTAGAGTACAAAGTGCTGTATTGATTCATTTTGTGGGTCATTCCCAAATAAGACTTCATTTGAAAACATTTTAAGTGACTGTGCTTTGTATTTTCTGTAGCGAATTAAGGAGCCTCGTTAGTTTTCAGCATTGAGAGGAGGTTGCTGCAGTATTTCTGCAATATAACAGGAATTATATTTGTTAATGTACTTTGGGAGCATTTAAATTCTAATCACGCACACGAAAGGAAATTTCAAGTGATGGCAAGTAAATTTAAATTACACAACAGTAAAGACTTTCATACCTTTGAAAATATTTCAGCACTGGCTTTTCTTTTCACTTGCTTTGATTATCCATGATCACAGCAGCAGAATTCTATTGCTGTTGCCATAATTTCTAAAGTATAACTGTGCTAACATGAAATATGTATATATAGGTACATTTGCCAACTTGTTTTAATTTTGTCGTTGGCTTTCCTCCTCATATTTTGGGAGGGGCGGCTGATCAGTGCAGTGGCTGAAGGAGAATGCAGAATTGTTGCAGGAGAGTATGAAGATAAGCAGGCAACATTTGCAGAAAAAAATAGGCATTTTTTTTCTGTGGTTTCAGAATCAAGAAAATAAGATCTCCATCCCATAAAACCTGTCTCTGTGACCTCTGGGAGCCCTCTGTGGCCATGCAAGTGTGAGTGGCTCACAAGCACTGTGTAAGGCAGGATTTTGGTGCCACATCAAATAGTCAGCTTTGCCCTTGTTGAGCAATACTCTGGATCAGGTCTCACAAGCTATGTATGTCCAGTAATTTAATGGATATAGCTTGGCTTCTCCTGCAAGCTGGGTCTTGGCTAAGGTAGAAAAATGCAATACAAGACATGTAGTGACTGTGGAAGGGAGGATGATTCTTTCCAAGGAAGCATATTCCAATCCTTCTCAAGCTCAATGTCCTCCTACCACGAGACTTTTCACCTCTTCAGCAGCACCTGCTTATTGTAAAAAAGAGAGGAAAGAACTAAGCACCACCGCGACCAAAAATAGAATTCCCTATTTTTATTTTTTTTTTTATTATTGCTGTGTTTAACTTCTGGTTTTTTAATCATATGCACAGCAGGAAAAAGGGGATGTGCTCTAGCAACTTGTCAGCTATGAAGCAGTGCAAATTTTTAGCTAGAATAGTGCTATCATTTGGAAGTAAACAATAAGTCTGCGTATATTTAATTATTTAATAAATTTTGAGTTATGCTATTCTTTTAATTATGTTAATCAGGCAGGCTCCAACACTGCAAGCCTTAGGGCTTGAAGTGCAATTTCAATGCTTTGTGAAAAATTTGCTGAACTTTGGAAAAAGATGAAATGGCTTAATATTAAACATTTGCTTGATTTAAATTTTACTAACCCATGCACTGTATAACTCATATTCTTTCAGTGCAATGCACAGCCCCAGCAGAACGACCATAATAGTACTTGTGAGTAAGCATTCCCTTTGCACACAGGTTTTGCTTATAAACTTGATGAATAAAGGCCTGGCTATCAAGGGAATGGTAAAGATCTACACAGCCTTGCTCTTCAAGGTCATTGGTTCAAGCACACGTCATTAAAGGCAGAAAGTTAACATCTGACTGGTGCTCCATAACATACATTAAATGAATTAGTGGTGTCAGTGGAGACAAGGAAAGGAAACAACTAGTTCAATAACAAGAAAAAAGGGCAGGACTAATGCACACCTCCAAAAAAGGGGAGGAATTGGGAAATACCCAATATACTCCTGTCTTCCCCTGCATGCAGTTCTGAGGGCTGTAGTCTTTCCTCAGTCTGGAAAAGTTGTAGCCACCCTACTTGTTCTCATTTGATGGCATAAGCGTAATTGGGTTGAGCTGGGTAAATACTTAAGACAAAAAGGATCCAAGGAAAATGCAGGTAGAAGATGGTTTGATGATGAAGTAATAGTGAACCTGGTTTGGTGCTGCACAACAGGCTCTTTCAGTGGAGCTGCCACGCTGATATCCTGGCCACTGGTCATTACCTCAGGCATATAAATCACAGGCAGAGAACAGTTGGCCATGGTGTCCTCATGACTGCCTTCCAAGTGAGTAATTACAGCCTGCCAATGGTAATTCCCCAGAAAAGTTAATCGCTTGAGATGCTCTCTCTTTTGATCAGTTGTGCAGTGTGATTGCTGCTTAAGGCTCATTTAAAGAAGTAGTTGCTTTTCAGTGATGTGATTCCTTTATGTGAGGCCTTTATGAACATCAGGCGTCTTTAGAGGAAGGAGTTTGTGGAACATGGCAGTGATTTTTTTATTAGCCATTTCATATTTAGTTGTCAAAACAAAGTAAATTGCTTCTGTCTGCTCTAAAAAGTGCATTATTTTTCCTGCAGCTTTTCCCCTTCCTTTGGTCTTGTTATTGTCATTGTTTGCTTTGTAATCTGGGCTGACACTGGACCCAGGATGTCTTTACTTAATGTATACATGGGGCTTAGTGAAAGAAATTATTTTAGCCCTTATAAAAGAGCCCTGTGACATTTCCTCTGCTGTACCTTTATTCAGGAACACAGACAAAAGAGGGGGAAAAATCAAACAAAAAACTTCCCCTAAGTAGTTTCTTTATTAATAAACCCCTTTAGAACATTTTTTGAGTAAAAAGGAAAATAAGGTGAGAAAAACCAGAGAAGGAGAAACAACCTCCTATACAAATGAATTTCCAGAAAAAAAATACAGAGATATGCAACTCTGGCTTAATTTGGTTTGTTTCTTTTGCCCTTTAGCCTTTGTTACTTGTGTAACATAAAGTTTTTATACCTCTGGAAGATGTTTTAGTCGCAGGCTTTTTTATAGTTTTAATATGAGTATACATTGAAAAATACTTAGTAATATTTTACATTTAATGTGGGATTTTTCTTTTTATTCTCAACACTTCACTGAAGCAGAAAACATTTTTGGAAGAACTCTTACCCATCTGAGCCACTGAATTGGTCTAATGTTGCATTTGTTAATTGATAGGTGGTTTCGCTTAATTGTAATGGGGGAAAGCCAGTGGAAGATTTTGCAATGGAATTTTATGAATGAAATTGTGGTTTACTTTTAAATAAATATGCAATGCTCAATGAAATGATCTCTGGGACTTTCATGAATATTTTACTCAATAACCTTAGCCCATATTTGTTTTTATGAGGAAAGTGAAGTTCCAACTGTCTTTTTTATTTAATTTAAAATGTCAAAAGCTTCTGCATAAAAAGTACATTTCAACCTCTAGGTATTCAAGTATTGCAAGAGTATTATTTCTTTTCATAAAGGATTCTATCTAAATCCACATAATAACTTTTATTTTTTTTTTAAGTAGCCCAGGGAGAGAAACATGCATAGGTTATGTCAGTTCTTTCCTGAAAGAAAACAAGATAATTAATCCCAAAGTTTGCACCTTGTTTTGCCTCCAAACTTGAATAGAAAACTTTTTTGACATAAAAAGCAATTAGGTTGTAAACTTCTTGTCATCTGTGTTAGAAAATTACCCAACTTGAAGTAATTAAAAAAAACCAACACTTTAATGTCAAGTTATGGCAACCTATGATATTTAGTTGGAGTTTTTTTAGGATTTAAAAGTAAAGCAACAGAACTTTCATATTTCAAAATACTAGTGCATCAGCTTTATTGGAAAAAGCTGAAATTGTTCAAATTATCTCAGTAAAACAATTTGGATTACGATTCCCGGTATGCTCATGAAGCTGACATATCTACATGTTCTCAAAAAGTCATAATCCATCATTCTGCTGCTAGATCGATGGATTATGACTTTCTGATGTCAGGTCTGTGAATTAAGGCTTTTTTTAGTTCACCCTGCTATCCAATTATTGCCCCTATTCATGTATTATAAATCATTATTCCTTCACCAGGTAGTCAGCAGTTTCTATCTGCTGAAGTTTCACAGCCTTCTTTTTTTTAGCCATTGGGGCACTCCCATTGAGCAATCAAAAATGGAGAGTGCTGACCCGAAAAATAAAGCTTCTATCACAGCAAATTGTTGAGGGAGCAACAGTTGTTTCTAATTCTTCTCGTTTCTGTTGACATAAAGGGTATTAGATTAGACTGAAACAAATTTCATCCCCTTCCTGCACAAAAAAGCAATATAATAAATTAGTACAAAAGTTGCTGGCACATACTGACTTCATTTTTAAGTGCTCCTGCCTGACTTTCTTAAAACTGTTGCTTTCTTCTGAGAAGTTGCCATTTTGTTATGTGAAGACAGATCAGCTTCTGATTTAAAGGTGAAATTTGCCAGCATGCCACCTTAAGTGACTGTGTCTATTAGGTGCTGTTAAACTGAAGCTCCTTTGAATGAATTATTTATAGAGTAATAAACTTACCTCTAATGTAACAGAATATACGATAAAAATAAAAAATGCTTTACTGTAACCAGTTTAGGTGTCAAATCAAAACACATCTAGAACAACTTTATTAAAAGATACTCAGAAAAACAAGAGGAGTTATTTTAGGACCTATCGCGCATTCAGAAAAGTCATTAAATGAAATGTAATCATGCTGTGTTGGAGAGTTGTCTCAACAGATTTCTCAAGCTAAGGGAATTTAGGTCTGCTCTGTGTGGATGGAGAAAATCAATAGTATGATCTTGTTGGTTTTTATTTCATTTTGCTGTACTGGTATTCTTCATTAGGATGCGGTTTTCACAGTAGATGGCTGTGCATAAAATATGCCCAGTCAGTACATTGCTAGTGGAGTAGTTGTCAAAAAGGATGGTAATCGATGAAAAGGAGCGTGGTGTAATGAGTGGAGTAGAATTCATTTTTATTAACTATTTGTTCTAGTCCTGTGACTGTCGTGAGAGAGCTGTCACAGTGCTGGCTCGTGCCTCAGTTTCTCCTTTGGGTGGCCACACGGATTCTAAAACCTGTGTCCCAAGGACTGTTTCCATGGCACTCTCCTGGTGAACAGGGTTGTATATCTTGTGTTGCCCCTGTTGCTCTTCAGTCAAGGATGTTAACAGAAACCATGTGAGAGAGTAAACAGACATTTTGCATGTCCTGCCATTAAGTAGTTGTGGGGGCAGTTTGTAATATTTTAATATAAGGGGAAGCATTGTCTTGGCATATTCATCTCATTCCTTATTATTTCAGGAGTTCTGGTCATTAATGGCATCCTTGCTCTCACCTTCCTTTTCCTGTTACCGCTTTTACATTTTCAAATTTTGGCCACCAAGACTTCCAGGGTGCTGCAGAGTCCTGGAAAGAGGTGTTTTGTTGTGAGAACAGACATAGTCATTCTATGAATGCCTCTGCAGAAAACATTATTTCAAGGACAAGTGCCAGCACAGAGATGGAACCAGGGTGGGGCTCCAAAGCTTCCCTTGTCTCAGATATCCCAGTTCTGCTGGTGGGGAGTCGAGTGAAGCTCCTTCTGCCACCCACGGCTGTCGACTCCAACCCATTTTCAAATTTCCTGTAAGCTGCAGATGCCCACTAGATGGAGACACAATATTTTCTACATTAGTGGCTCTACAGATGGTAATCAAACCCACCAGCTGCTGCCTGCGCATTCCGGGCACCTCGCCAATTTACTGGCAGTATGTTGACTGGGAAGCAGACAGTGACACACTTTGATCGAAAAGCTTGTATGATGATTTTTTTTTTTGTTGTAATATTACTGTTTTTTTAAAAAATGATAAAAGAGATCAAGATGTGTATCTTGATCAAAGGGTACTGCTGTCTGCTTTCCCATCAGCAACTTCTAATTTATAGAAATCAGATTGCATGGAAAGCAATCAGCAAAGGTTTGAGGTCTTTCTTGTTCTCACTGCCAAGACATGCTGACAAGTGAGAAAATTAAAATCAGAGAAGGTAGGGAGAGAACTAGTAAAACACTGGTTGAAATATAATTATTTAAAGTTCACGATTTTAATAATTTTAGGGCTGTTAAAAAAAATACCAGTTAAAATGCTCGATTTGGCTTTCATTTGTATTGTGAGAGCACCTTAAGGTCTTTCTCTGATGGAGGGTATTGCTTTTGAGACTAATTTACCACGGAGAGAGAAATATATCTATTAGTTGTTGTCATGGAAAAATAACCTGTCTCTGATTCTGGGGCCAAGTTTTTCAAAGGTATCTCCTGTCAACTCTATTTCTTCCATATGGAGCTGTGCATCCACTATGATTTATTAGTGTGTATACATGATACAATGGACACCTGCAAAGAACTCATAAACCAGTCAGTCCTATAAATGTGAAGATACTTTGTACAGAGGGACTTTACTGAAAATTTGTCTATTATATTTGGTAAGGTCTTTTCTATTTAGGGTCTCTACTTGAGTCATTTTTGTTTTCAGGTCTTGGTATCAACCCCTTCTTTAAAAGCCTTTTTTAAATTTTATTTTTCAGTCCTTCCAGGCTTAAAAAAGAGTTAGCAGTTGCATATATATGTATCTGTGTGTGTGTGTGTGTGTGTGTGTGTGTGTGTGAATGGACTGTGTTTCTATGCATAGGTCAATATTTCTGGCCAACATAAAAGCACAAACCCAGTGACAGTGGTGAGAATTGCCTCACATTCTGCCAATTTTTAAAACCAAAATGGAGAATCACATGATAGAAGGATCTGGGATGTTTGGCATTTTGTCTAGATGAAGCAAGGGACTGTTGGAGGAAAAAAGTTTGATATAGGTAAGTAAGCGAATAGGGCCCACCTCCAGGACTCCTCAGAGTGTGATCTTTGATCTGATCTCTGGGTTACGCTCAGCCTTACTGCCTCTCCTCCGCCCATGAGATGTGGTTGCTGCTTCCCACCACTCTTGCTCTTCCACAGCACCAAATGAAGTCCTGTGTCCTCATCCAGCCTGCCTTTCTCTCTGTTGCCAGCCAGGGTTTCCGGCAATTCGTGATTTTCCTATCTTCTCCTCCACGTCTCTGCTTGGCAATCCAGACACATTGGATGTTCCTGCTGAGTGCTTTCTTCTAAGGGTTAGATCAAAAGACAGCAACTTCAGAGTAGGCGATGTCATGTTTCTGGGTATGGCTCTGCATTCTCAAGAGAAGATGCTGCCATTGGGTGCTTGCTCCCTCTAGGTATTTATGACATTGCTGTTTAGGAAAGCTGCCAAGGAGAAGGTGCTGCTGAAAGGAATAAATAAAACCCTTTGGCATCATTGCTTCATTTTTTTCCCATCAAAAGCTGACACATTGTCTTTATCTCATCAGGCAAACTGCGTGCAAACTTTGTGATCACATGTTCTTTGCCTATTTTTGTAGAACAGAGTTTCTCAGAAAGACAAAGCACAAGGGGAGGAGAGGAGAGGAAAGGCAGCAGTGTACAACTCAGCGCAATACCCTTTAGCTTCACTTATTCTATGGCTGACTCAAGATTTTCACTACAGAGTTGGAAGAGTTTGCTCTCCATTCTGAGTTGTGATAGAATTCTGAATGATTGTGGAAATCTTGGAGAAAATGTTAGATTTTTGTTGGTTCTGTTACTTGTGTGTGTGGCAATTTTCTAGAAGATGTAGTTAACAGAGTTTGTAAGGGATAAAGAGCTAAGAGACTGTTGTTTGTTTTTTCAATTGGAGAGAAATTATTCAGTAGAAATGCTTGTTTCTTCTCATGCATTGTTTAAACAAATTCTAAAAATCCACATTGGATTATATGATTTGTCATGAGCTTCCTAACAAGTCAAAGCAGAATGAGATTTATGCTCTTTTTCAGTAGAAACCATTTCATGCCCCAACAGAAATGGAAATGACTGTTCTCAGAAACCTTCCAAGTCGAAGTGGGAGGAGATAATCTGTAAAGAGATGTTACCTTCTCAAAAACAACCTCACATCATCCAAGGTGTGGTTGGCTTTGGCAGTTTACCAAGGGGAAGCTTTACTAGATTTCAAATCACCCACCTAGCCAAGTTGTGCTGAGGCAAGGCTTTGTTTAACTCCTGCATTCACCAGGCCAACCCTGCCCCTACCCACAGCTGCGTTTGTATCGAACGTGAACAACAGGATTATAAGGGAGAGTTGTTAAAACAAACACGGGCACTCGTGCTGAGATGCAGCATAAACAGATTTATGGACATGGACAGAATGAGAAGAGCCTCTTTACAATGGGGCACAAAATCCAAGTGTCACGTAAGAAAGGGGTGGTTTCTTTTGGCTAACAGGTTATGGTTAGACCTCTGCAGGTTCAAGTTATGTAGAAATGGAGTTGTAAAGAAGTGCGATACCTTAGACTTATGTGGGGGGTTTGTGTGTGCTGATCAAATATTCTGGTGTTAAAATAGATTGGTTTCATGTAGAGAGGTAACTGAAAACTGTAACTCTGAAATTTCAGGGAACGGGCTTGCTTCTGCATCCCCAAATTGGGAAATGTATGCTAATGGCTTAATTTTTATGGTAAAAACATGAAAAATAAGTCCCTAAAATAGTGTTGAATCAATTTTCTGTTAAAACAAATTTGTTTTCCCATTTGTGATTAAAATGACCTACAGGAAGATTTTTTTTTTTTAACTAGGTGTTAATTAAAAATATGGAAATGGATTTTAAAAACCTTGCAGTTCACAGTGGAAGAATTACCATAACTGATCTGTTCTCAGAGCCGTGCCTTTTCTGAGATGTTTTTAAGATGTCTAAGTTACTGGTTGTTTTTCTGCATGATTGTTTCCAAAGCAAAATGTGATTCCAATAAAAACAGTAATTGAATTTACAGTCCACAGGACAAATTGTTGTTTTAACAGAAACTTACACACTGAGGCAAAGACCTTATGTTTTAGGTCTAATAACAAAGAACACAAGCTCCCCATTTTTATGTGGCCATATATTATGGAAAGTTTTCTAATGTGGCATTTTTTTCTTTAAAAAAATCTATATTGTATTTTTTAAATTATGTGAGCAGGTTTTTTTCCCCCTCTTAGCTCTGGATCAATATTCCTTAGGTTGTGTTGGTTTGGGTTTTTTTTTAAAGAAACATTTTAAATGTTAGTGCAGCTATTTTCTGTAGCATCAACTGGGAGTGAATAAATACAGACAAGCCTATCCACGTCTAATGCACCTAATGACTGAGAGGAGTTTGGGGAGAGCTTGTTCATCTGGAATTTGGTGCTGAGAGAATGTGCAGAGCACGGGGCAGTTGTGTGAGGGGCTTGTCCATGACCAGTCTTGTGTGGAGAAAATGCTGATTTCAGAGGAGGTGGGGTAGGAGGGGAAGGCTGTCCAAGAGCAGTGGCAGACAAAGGCAGGAGGTGGGACCTCTTTCCAGCGTCAGGCAGTGACTGCACTTCACTGTATCAACAGCAAAATGCTGTTTTTCTGCTATCAGACTTTCTCTGCAGGAGCCCCCAGGCTCTTCTCGCACCCTTTTTGGTGGCGGGGGGGGGAAGTTCTCCTAGGTTTTTGGAATCTTGGTGCCTTTTTTTCCTGTACTTGACACTCCTGTTTAGGGAAAGCCTGAAGTCTGTGCCTGCTGAACTAAGAGAAATCCGGTGGGGCTCAGCTCCAGGGGCACACAGGCTGCTCTGAACTGGTGTGTGCAGAGCATGAGACACACTGGAGATTCACACGTGCTGGAAATAGGCATATCTACATTAGCAGGCTTTTTTTGGAAGTCTTAGAGCTGACCTAAAGCCCTATGGAACAGTAAGAGTTGGTGAGATATTGCAGCATCTTGGATGTAACACCTGGAAAAAAACAGTCCAGGATAGTGCCAGCAGCTGTCTGACTCTTCCCCTACACACTCAGGGCTGCAGGAGGAACATGTGGTGCTGGTAATCATCTCTGAGTTCCTATAGTGACCATTTGAATAAAAAAAGGGAGTATTTCATACTTCTCAGCACCAGGCAAACCAGGGACCCTGAGTGAGGAAGGCAGCTTTCCTAAGGTTCCCCTTGGGTAAATGTGAGAGAGCTAGCTGTGTTTGCTGCTGTTCAGGGCAGGTACATTAAGGAATTTTTAGGTTCTTAATTCATCTTAGTTGCTCTGACTGTCTCAGGAGAGGCAATTGTCTTTGCACTTCCTGCAAGGAGAGGTTTAGGGGGTTGACTGAGCCCCTAAAGCAGGTGTGATGAATACCAGCCCTCTAAGCAATTTAATTCTTATAGGCCATTTTGTTGCCAAAGGCACATGCTCTCATGCAAATTGGTTTTCTGAGAGTATGGAATTGCAGCAAGTATTTATAAAATGTTTGAAGCCTGGTCCCAGAAAGAGGTACCAAGATGCACCTGGCCAAGTTTTGTTTCACATTTTTATTATAATGTTTTCCGTATTCGTATTGGTTCTTTACTGATTAAATAATGTGGGAGAAGAGTTGCACAACAAGGAAATGTAAAGCTCCAGCCTGATAAAGGTGGATGCCACTGCCTGTTGTTCATTGGGTTCCACAAAACTTACTTTTATGATTTTCAGATGTGACCACATGAATAATAAAAAGGGCCTTCATTTTTTTAAAACATTCGTAGCTCTAGATAGGTGGTTCCTGTGGGAAAGGTGCTTGTGGGTTTGTTGTTGTTGTTGGTTTTTTTTAATGACTTTAGATCCCTGTTGATTGTGATTGTACAGCCAGAGTAGGAGCTGGCTGTTCTTTGCTTGTTCGATGGGTGTCCTTGAAGTGGAGAAGGGAGGTCGGTATTTTGAAGAGTCCAGACATGCAAGAGTTGCACTTTCAAGAACTAAAAAAAATTCCTTCACCCCTCCTTAAAATATCTATGTATTTTTAAAGGGTTATGTTAGCCTTGAGCATTTAAAATGATGAGACATATCCCAAAATCATGAGTGGCTTAAAAATAATTTTTTGGTTCTTTTTCCTTGCAGTCTAGTTTTTGAGCTTTCAAGATTTATGCTTTCAATCTATCCTCTGCAACCATAAGAGCTAACTTTATTTTTAAATGAAAACTGAGATTCTCTTGTAATCCCATAACTCTAGGAGATTTGGCAGTGCTAAATACAATGTGAATTTAGAGTGACCATTCCAAGGTGAATCATTTAGTGATGTGTCCTCAGCATTAAAGCCAGCTGGGGATTTTTTTTTTTTTTATGTCTTTCATTTTGTCTTTCTAAATAATCTGCAAATTGGCAGCAATAATTGGAAGCTTGGTAAAAACAGTAGAAGACAACTGCAGCCTAGTAAAATCAGAGGGTTTTGTTGTTGTTTCTTTGTTGTTGTTGTTTTTCCTGGTATGTTAAGATAGATTCTTACAGAATCTAGGCATTAAGGGCACTCTGCATTAAGATATCTCTAGAGAGGAAGGCTTTGGTTGTTTTTGTAGAAGCACCCTTTTCTACTCAGTCAAGCATTAAAATTGGCAGCAGTTCCTGGAGTAGCAAGAAAATCCTGGTTGTTGTCCTCATATAGTTACTGAAAACAGTAAGAGGATATGTAAAAGCTTTAACTCCAAGGAAAAATATTTATAACTGTGACATTGTGTTTCCTTACAGTAATTTATGGACAAAATGTAGGAAAGGAGGAACACAAGCTATAAATAATATTTCTTAAGTAAACATAATGGCAGTAGCAAATTCTTTTTATTTAAAAATTAATATTGATGTTCATTAATATAAATTACCACATTTCAGATGACTCTGATGTCCTTGAAGCCAGATGTCACTGACTGATTTACAGCTTCCTGGGGGGAGGAGGAGATCCTGTTTTATCAATGTAGGCACCAAATTGCTTCAAATAGCTATTTTAGACTAGATTCTTTACTAATGTAATGTCAACAAAGTCGATTCACATCACAGATCAGAAACATGGGAAACTCTTTCAGAACATACTGACTTGGATTTTGAAATGCAGGAAAAAGAGCATAAAGCCTACCTTTGACTCACTGAACTTCTGTCTCTTTTAGGAACAGTGGTTTGAAAATTCCTGCCCAGGAACATGCACACAGAATTTCCATGTGCATCATTAGCAACCAGGGAACATCCTTCAGAGACAGAGTCTTAGGCCCCCATTGATCTTAATTTTACTTTTAGTATTAATACAAATGCGTGTAGTGAGGGTGGGCAGGAGGAAGTTCTGCCACCTCAGTCACACCACAGAGATCAGGTAGCTGGATTAAGTTTTTAAGTGCTTCATAATATTCTTTGGTCCTCGTGTATTAAATTGCTGCAGAAGAGGATGGCAGATGTATTTGTAGAGCTATCAGCAGCCTCCCAGGAGTCTCCTGTGGGAACGCTCCTGGGCGATGCCTCCGTAGGCAGGTGGGGTGGATTTGTTGTGTTTGCATATGTTGGCAGGTTAAAGGGGAGAGATTTAAAAAAGCAGGCTGGTTTGAGTCAGTGCATCTCTGTCCATTAGGTATTCATTCAAATTCAACCACCTGAAATACAGGCATCCAACAAAGCATCTCTTGTAAATGCCTTTTTTTCCAGCAGCTGAAATTCAGCACATTTGTAGGTGTGTGGCCAGCCACGCTTAGCATGAATAGCAAACTAATGTAAATCCTGTTACAGAGTTTGTTTGATAGCAAATCTCACATATATATGAGAGAAATCTGTACAGGCCTCTGGTAGCATAAGGTCCCACGGCATACAAGTACAAACTACAGAGGTGATATGAATATAGAGAATAATGCACAAAGAACTCCCTTTTTGAAACTCATCTGCCATTCATATGAATCAAACCTATATCCATTGAAAGGTTTGGAAAGATGCTACAAGGCTTTAGAAATGGTCCATGCTGAATGTGGGATTTTTTTCCAATCCTTATAAATTCCTGTGTTTGGTAAGATTAGCTGCAGAGAATTTATGTTAAGACTGTGTGGAAACGAGTACAGAATTCCAGGTAATATCAAGCTGAGAAGGTGGTTTTAAAATATTTCTGTGATACAAAAGCCTTCTATCAAAGAGGCAAATACATCACCCCCTCAGTCTTTCTTCTCGTTCATGAAATAAGTAAACATAAACTCTGAATTCTCATTTTCAGCAAATATGTTAGTAAAGTCAAACTTACCTTGACCTTGGCTTTGCTAATTTCCAAACTCTGATATTTATTCCTGGAGTAGATTGTTCCCCTTCATGCCACATGCATAAATACTGCAAACCTTTCCAGTGCCTTGAATTAGAGTGTAAGTAAATAGCTGGTTTTAATCTACATAATATTTTGAGAGCAGACGTTCTGTTCTATGACTATTAAGATATACCCAGCAGCCATTTCTATAATACTAAAACCTCTTATATATATATTATTAAAAGTAATGCTATCAGCCAGGGCTTGTTATATGCCACAGAAACTTTAAATAATAAAATACAGCATGGATAAAATCTGCAATAATAGTAACTTAAGCAAAATTAATTTAAGTAACAGATAACATCTGGGGGAAAATGTAATGGTATCTTGTAAGTTATGCCAAGCTAATTTTCTAATAACCACCACATCTGTGGAACTCATCCATTAGAATGCTTTACCAGTCTTCTTTCCTGCCATTATTCTGTTTTAGAAACTTCCCTGTGTACTATTTTACTGTCTTTTCTCTGCCTACGTTTGTAAAAAGGCGATTTGCTACCCCTCAACAAGAAGAAAAGTGTGTGAGTTTATGTACAGAACAGCACAGTGCTTTTTAAACCTGTCTTTATGCACACTTGTACCAGAAAGAATTCCAGAGCAGGATTGTGGCACGGGGCTGTGCTCTGAGAGTCTGCACCAGCTGCACTTCTCAGCTGGGCTGGTGCCACTGGGCTGGGGAAGTGGTGCTGACCCATCAGTCCCATCTCAAGCCGTGCTGGCTTCTCCTGGCCAGGAAGTCTGCACCTAATTGTCCCTTCAGTCTCCTTCAGAGCAGCTGACAGTGATATGCCAGCTACATTTGTGCAACCGCCTCACAATGTCTTTATGTTTGAATTCCTGCGGACCCGCTGGACCGCAATGTGCAGGAAAATATTGCCAATTAATTCTTAAGGCATTATCATCTTGCCAAACTGTTTCTCACATTTCGATAGTTATATTGATTCAAGAGGACACTTTGAGTAATACATCTTTGTCATAGTGAATAATGCTCACATAATGACAAATCTTCAGGAATTAAAAAAAGGAGAGTGAAGTTTTTAATGTAGGTCAGTGGAAGTAATTCACCATAAATTTACTCAGACTTTAGAAACTAGCAACATTTTTTTAAAGCCTCTGTAACTGTATAAAACTTACTGTGTCTCCTTCTCTGTTTTTAAATAGATTTTACTACAGAGCCATTGGTGCTAATAAACATGAGGTTTTGTTCAAAGGAAACACAAAGACTTAATTGTATTTTTTAAAGGAAAGTATTGCATCAGAAGGATTCCTTTAAATACGTTTGTTGGCTTCAGGCTCTCGCCACAATTCATTCGTTCTAATTTTCCCCTGGACTTGTTAAGGACACAATGTATAGAAAGGAGCAATGCAGAATGGCATTTTTAGGTCACTATATTTTGGCTGTAAACTGTAGTCCTGCTCATAAACTTGTTATTACTAAACAAAATGCTTCATATTCTACATTGAAGTTTTGCAGTCTTTAAAAAAAACTTTTGGCTGAATGTTGAGACTATTATGGCTCATTAAAGAGACTAGTTCTGCTGTAATTTAGTTATTTCTTAATGATCCAAGGGTTATTATTAGACATGGAACAGATGAGTAAAGAATGGCTCTCTGTAAAAAGATGCAGTGAAGTAAAAATATTATTCAGAAAAACAGGACCTCTGAAAATCTTATCCATGCAACAGAAATGTATTTGATTGGCTTGGAATTGATTCTGTAAACATGCTCTATTTTTTTTTCATAATTTTACTTTTTTAAAAAATTTGGACTGGAGAGAATAAATGGAACAATAATTTAATCTGAACAAAAATATCTTTTGAGTGAATAGGTAACTAACTAAGCAAAAAATATTTTAAGGAAGCAGAAAGTAATTTTGAATTCTCATTCACTTCAGCTAATATTTTTAATAAAAAATATAAGGTAAGAAATCAGAGAAAATGGAAATAATTGCTAAATTTTAAAAGCTCTAGTTTTGTTTTTTTTAAATAGAATTTGAAAACAAAGTGGTTTTATTTTTGAAAGAAATACAATTTGGGTCAGTTTTTTTCATTTTGATACAAACCCCAAACTTTCTGACTGTTTCTTTTTTAAGTATGGAGGCACTAACAAAGTGCTAAAAATCTGAATTGCAAATGATAGAGGAAAATGCTTCTATCACTCTGTTTTTCTCCTCAGTTATAATCTACAAATCTTTCTGTCAGCCTTTTAGGTTCTTATAAAGATGGGCTAATACTATCTACCTATTTTACTTAGCTCACGCATAACAGGGAACCTTGGAAGTAGTGACAGAGTCCAAACAGAAGTTCTGAGAAGTTTTTAGGACAAAAAGAGATCTTTATTGTAATGAAGTGGCTAGGTCTAACTTTTTATTTTCAGTTGTTGGCTATCACTTCTGCAAATGTATAGAAGCTTTAATATTTTCAGCATGTTAACTGTAGCAAGTAACTAAATGACCCAAATATCAACCTAGATACAATTTCAAAAGCATGAGGAAATTAATTTATGGGAGCTGCAATTACCCTGATGTGAATTAATGTCGTTTACTTACACCATGCAAGCAAAATCCTGTTTGTAATCGCTGACTCAGAACTGGAACATCTGCCTCATATTCTCGATGGGCACTTCCCCTGTGGAGGCCCCAAGCACACCATTTCAGTGCTGTACCCTGCTCCTTGCTTGGTCACAAATGTCTTTTTTCACTCTATTTGGCACATATGTTCTCTGTCATCATTTTTTTAAAGTAGGACACAAAACTTTGTCCCTTCAGAGGACACAGGGCTGCCTTCTGCATCACTCCAAGAATCTGAACATGGACTTGGGGCTTCATCAATCTGCTCTGAGGGGGAAAAGCCCTGCCCTTGTCAGAGCATTCCTGGAGCTGCAGGTCACACACCAGCAGGACACCAGTTCCCATGAGGTTCCCATGGTCACAGCAAAGGAACAAGATGAAGCAGCAAAACTTGGACCATTAGCAACTCTTAAATTATAGTTACATATTGAAATAGTTTCCTCTGGGCCTTATTTGGTTTAGTGTCACTGCAGCTTCACTCCAACTGCTTCCATTGATACTCCCCTGCAATTCCAAACTGCAGCAATGTCCCTGTTCAGAAGTGACAAATTTGCACTGGGAAGACAGAATGTTACCTAAGCACTGTGTTTTCTAAACGTAATTATCCACATGAGTAAGAAGCTGTAGTGTTACAAAATTATGAAAATCATCTGTTCTTTCCAAGCATTATAAAGAAGGCCCCTTGAGATGCAACTAGAAATTAAAGCTGATCTATAATCATTTTCAGAATGCTTTCCAGTTCTGAGCACCTGGATAGTAACAGAAAAGGCATTGTTTTTTGTTGTTTGCCAGCCATTTCATTTCCATTTAAGAAAAACTGCAAGAAACTTCCGAGCAATAATTAAATTCCTTTCTTATTTTTTTTCTTTTTTTCTATTTAATACTACCAGAATGAGTTTGAACTTGACCAACCTGCAGCTTCCCCCTCAGCTTCAGCGACAGGATCTCAGGTATAGTTTTGTTCCTTTTAGTTGATTTTGTGGGGTGATTTTAAAGCTGTTTTTCTATGAATTTCCATTGGATCCCAGTCACTGATGACTTTTATTCTCCAGAACATAGATGCATTCTCTTCTAAGATTGAATGAAATTACTTTTAATGCATTAATCAGTCAGCAGAGCACCTTTATTTGAGTGAGCCCCTCTTGGCTCTGGCCCTGTGGGAAGTTGTGTCTGCCTGGCCTGGGCAGTGTGAGACAGCCACGGTCTCTGTCAAGGCAGCACTTCCCAAAAGCAGCTCTGTGTGGTGTTGCCTGTCTTTGTGTTGGGTCTCAGAGAGGGCAGGAGGATGTTGTAACTCAGTGTTTGCTGTGGCTGGTTGCTGCTAGGGCTCTGACCGGGGGGATTACCTGCAAGAGTCCTGTCCAGAGGCAGCGTCTGCCGGGGTGGATGCTGTAGCCGGAGTCACTGCTGAAGATGAGAAGTCTGCAGTGTGTGAAACCCCAAATGAAATTATTGGCAACCTTGAGGTACTATTACTAGAAAGCTATTCACTAATTCTGTCTATGGTTAATTAGCTAGCTCGGTCTTAATGAATATAAACTGTGTTTGTGTTAAAGCTGGCAAAAAGCACATCCATATGCTGTAAAAATGTGAATTAGCCTCTATAAATAACTCCTAGTTTAGTCAGCTTACATATGATAAGATAAAAAATACTCAGTAATATGACAACATGTATCTTCAGCCTTACTATGTGTCAAAAACACAGGCCAAATCCTGCTCTCAGTGATGTCAGTGATAAAATTCCTTCTTAGGGGTTCAGGACCAGCTGCTGTGCTGGAGTATATGCACTGTGTGCCTAATATAAGTTGTTAGATGCATCTATGTCACACATCCTTCAATTTGTCTAAGAAATTACTCACTTATGCCAATTTTAGGCTTTGTCTGGTAGGTGTGTGACTACACAAGAGCTGCCTTAATGAAGCACATCAGCTGTCAGTATGTGGTCTACAGACTCTGAGGGGTCCATGATTGTTTTCTGTGAGGTTCATGGAAGGGAAGGAAACTACTGTCACTGGAATGAACAGAAAATGTTTGAAAACCAATCTGCTAGAACAGATTTGCACCAAGAAACGGCTGGAATCTGGTCTTATTGGCAACAACCAGGTGGCATTAGGCACTTTGAACTTCAGATACAATACTGACTAAGCAGCAGTTTAATAAATACCTAATATTATCTGAAAATACTGTGGTATTGGTAAATTGCTTTCCTTGGACTATGCATCAATGGGGAATATGAATTAGAATTATTACATGAATTAGAATAGATCATTAGATCTACCTGTTTGAGTTCATACTCCATTTCATCATGTCTTTAGAAATGGGAGGGAATCTCTGGCCTGTGTTATCTTACTCCTGTCCCTACCAATAGAAAAGAGTAAATAGCTGGTTTTCACTTGACCTTGATGCCATTAACATCAGTGCTAAGAGGTTTTTTCTTTACAAAACTGCACAGATGAGAAAAATTCTTTATTTTTTTTCTTCTTTTTGCAACTCTGGTTGTAGACAAAGAAAACAATTTTCCCTCAGGTTTTAGTTCTTTCACCAGTGTATCATTTTTACCTGTTTTCTCTGTTTCTTGACCTCTGAAGTAATCTTATAATTAGATTTTTATCTGATTCATGATCAAACTCATACCATTTTTTGTTACATGTGAAATATGGTTTCACAATCTGCATTATTTCCTAACATATGTCTTAACAAGGCAGCTGTTGCTCTAATTGAGTCTAGAAAATAACTTTTAGTCTGATATCACAGTGCTGACACTCAGTGGTCTCAGCAGCAGCCAGAGCGAAGTGTGGTGGCAGACAATTTTCAGTGGAGGTAGGCCCAGAGACAGAAGTATGGAAAAACTGGAGAAGAAGAGGCATCTGGAGTGGCTGGGAGTTGATCAGCCTAGAGGATCACTGTTCAGCAACCAAGTACACACATCATGTAAAGGAATGAAGAATGTATTTGTTGATCCTTGGATTGAATATGGTGAAGGCCATCTCCAGAGATATAAAGTTGAGAGAGAAATTCCAGCCTTTTGGTTCTAATCTGAGCTACTGAGAACTTTGAAAACATTTCAGCTGTGATTGCTCATTGATCTATTGCAGAATAGCACTCATAGGGATTTCTAGAGCTGGCAAGCCACAAAGTTCCTAAAATGTCAAGTTACTGCAAGCACTTCTGGTAAAAATCCATTTGCTTTATCAAAATTACCTGAATTCCATTAGAAGTGTAGCACTGAGTTTTGGAACAGTTTATGCTGAGTCTAAAAGACCTGTGAACCTGTCCCTGCTTTAGAACAAAACTTTGTGACTCTTAGAAGTACTGTCATTGCACTCCTTCCATCTCTCTTGTATTTTTGCAGTAATCAGTGCTCAAACTGAAAAATATACATAAATTACCCATAAAACACCAGTGTTTGGGGCCCGTTTTCCAGTGATCCCACATTTCCAACTGCCATACAATCAGAGATTGCCATGCATTATCACTGCCAAAGGTTTCATTAGAATACATCACAACCCCTGTACCTTCCCCACAAATGTTACATTGCAAATTAAACACTCAATGTCTGCAGCAGTTTGCATTTCCAGAATGAGATACATATTCATAATTGTGTTTGTAATTAAGATAGACAAGCAGCATCACAGAAATAAGGTTTTTTATTGTTCATTTTCAGTAATGCTTTTTAATTCCAGCACTGTTTCAATAAAACACATTACACTGGGGAACAAACATCTGCAGCGAAGGAAAACAGTGGCAACAACCAGGTCCCACAGCAATTTTTCTGATTTGGTGTCTATTGGTAAAGGCTGTCTGAGAATACAGGAAAATTAGCCTATCTCCCAAGACAAGGTTACGTGAGGAATGGCTGTCCCAGATCACTTCCTGCTGATGGCAGCCGTGGCATCCATGGGGATTGTGCACGGCAATATGATAACGTGTTATCACATGAGGACACACTGGGACACCGTTCTGTCTGCAAAACAGGAAGGTGTGCAGGATAACGTCTGCCTCGCTGCACTACACTCTGTCAAAACCACAAAGACAATGTGCAGCCTAAGATAGCTCCATCATAACCACTTCTTTCTTCTGATTTTCTTTACAGGCAGACATAAAGGAAAAGCTGAAAATGCAGGAAGAAGCTTAGACTTGGAGAACAGAAAAATTGAAAAAGTCCTAAATAGCCAGATAAGAAAGGTGATGCTGGATTTTGCAGGAACTGGGCAGTAGGGGATGGCAGACACAGAGGCTGACTCTCTACCTGAACCAAATTATTTCTGTAGAGAGGAAAATGGTTCTGTTAACATTTACCTGGAAGTATGTCATCCCAGTTCCTCAAATTTGCAGTGTTCTGCCAGCGTTGTTGTTTAGTTTAGACTTAGGTTGAAGATTATAAACAGAAGGACACATAATTAAAACATATTGAAGTTCAGTTTATTTCTGAATACAAATTCTAACTTTAAAAAAAAAAAAAAAAAAAAAAAAAAAAAAAAAAAAAAAAAAAAAAAAAAGCTGCAGTTTCATTCTCCCAGTTGTGAAATACTTAACAGTTTCTGCTTTACACCTATGGTTTTTTTCAGGAAATGTTGCTACAAAGAAAATACATAGAGAGAAAACATCATTTTGAGGCGTTGCAGATATAATAAGGAGAGAATTTAATTAACATGTAATTACACACCTTGCACTGTAGCTATTCATTAATAAGATGTATGTTATTTTGTTTCAATTTTCTTCCTAAGCTTTAAAACAAATTTAATAGCTTACACTTCTTTCTTTCCACCATATTAGAATTGCATAACTGAAGAGTTTGTACTTCAGTATTCCCAAGAGGAGTTCCTTTGGATTTCAGTGGAATTTTTTCTGGAATGCATGTCTCCTTTCATCTAAGAATGTTTCCATATTTTGTCAGACATTATAGAAATGTTTCATGCTCAAAAGGAATCCAACCAAATAAATGACCTCAGAAGAACCAGTTGAACATCTATGTTTCAAACTTGCAGCCTGTATTTATTGTGTCACGGAACACTGTGTCCTAGAAAGCATGTGAAATACAAGTCATGCTTTGAAGTGTAAAGGTTGGATTGGATTGCATGTTTAGTGGAATACATGAGAAATAAAAAATCCATTGCGTTTTCATATTTCTTTCTCACTAAAGTAAAAACGTCAGATTTTGTTTCATTTCATCCTCATTTTTTGATGGTGGTAAATGAGAAAAAATTGTAAGCCTGACTCAGCCAGTCAAAAGAAGAAAATAGCTTGTAGCAGTTCCCCTAAAAGGTCTGATTTCATGCTGCCTGGCTTTCAGGGGCTGCTCCTGGTGGGCAAAGCTGTGAGTGTGCAGCCAGAAGGGTCATTCCCATGTGCTCAGCAGGAAGTGGTCCCACAGCTAAAGACAACACCCAGGAGCTGTGCCTGGGCACCAGGAGCCTGGCTGTGCTCTGCAGAGTGCATGTCCAGTGGGGGCATGGAGCTCCTGCAAACCAGTGCTTCACTGGTGGAAGGGGACAGAGCATTTTACTTGGCCTCATGGACTGAGAAAAAATCTTCCCCGGTACTTGATAAGGAGAAGTAAGGCCTGTAGAGATTCACTTCCAAGTTCTCTTGATTGCTCTTTCCAGTGCTGGCCAGAAAATTAGTGAGAGCTTCTTGCAGCTATTAAAAGCTGACTGATTCTGCTTTGAACACTGAAGAAATTAGTGAAGCATTATTAGTTTTACCTTTAAAAATATTTTGATTCTTGATTATGTTCTTTGTTGTTTTATTCCTATGAAATATGACTTTTTTTGTTAACAAAACTTAATGAAATCAAAATGTCCTTTATTTTGATGCATAAATCCATCTCCCGAGACATTATGCTAATGTCACCATTTCCCTAGTCTTGAACTCAAAGGTGAGAACAGAACTTTTGAAGAGAGCTGTCCATATGACAAAGAGTATTTTAAATACTTTTTAGTGAAAATGTGTTATTGGCAATTTAGCATTGTTTAGCACTTCAGACCTAAATCTGAGGGCTGCAACATTCCTGCTGTAGTGCTAAACAGAAAGGGACTCACTGTGGTTTATATTAAGACCAATGCTAAACAAAGACTTTTGCCTATAGCTCTTTCTCCTTCTCCCAGATTTTGTAGAACCTCTGGGAAATTTTGAAGTGCTTTGAAGATGAGAAATAGTATGTGAACCTCAAGTATTACTGTGATGATTTGTTAGCAGTCACTCTTAGTACATATGCATAACAGCTGAGGTAGTGCAGAAATCCAGAGTGAAGTCCAAATCCCACAAACTGTAATTGTAACCAACTTTCTGCTGAACTAAATAATGCTACCAATAAAGAATAGACCCTGGGATTTTTTGGGAGTGGGAAGGAGGATGGTTAGGAGCCTGAGGGAGGGAAGATGAGTAAAAGGTAGGTATAGCATCTCTCTGAGCAGTAAAATGTGAGTTCTGACACAGCATATGAACATCGAATTGAAGAATTCTTTAATGTCTTCAGAATGTTAATATGAAATGCAAAACATCATGCTTTGGATAGATGGGTAGGAACAAAATGTTCAGATGCAATATGGTGCATTAGGAACAGTCTCCATTCTGTATTCCTGGCTTTCCCATTGGTTTAAATCAGGCTTGCTGTTTCTCCAGTCTCTCATGTCATGTTGAGTTACTGCTGTAGTCATCTCCAAAAATAATTATGCTGTCATTCCTGGGACCTACACTCGAGGCTTTGGTATTACTATCTTTGAGTTTTTTGGGGTTTTTTGCCACACTGTTGATCTAACAAAGTTCCTTACAGTGCACATACATAGCATAGTTCCTAACAGGTTCCCACCCTACAGAGAGAGCTCTCAATTTAAAGCAGATAGATCTTGTAGAAATGAAGGGAAGATGTGTTGTGTTCTACCTTGTCTGCCAGAGAAGTGGTGGTTTTCCAGGGGGCAGGGGGCGGATGAAACAATACAGCTTCTCCTATATAAGGTATAATATTGATGCTTTTTAGCATCTTCATGGCAAAATCCTGGTCTTTACTAGCATTTTGTAATGACACAGTGCGCAACTAGTAATTATGCTCTGGTAAAAGAAAAGCTCTATTTTCAGGCAGTGCTTTTCTGCATTACACTGACAGTGTGATGGAAGTTTAGATGGAAAGCAGCTTTTCTAGTAAGAAGTTGGCTTGAAAGTGGTGGGAAAGGAGACAAAAAGAGAAGACAGTTTTTTACCTGTTTTGTAGTATTTTGTCATGACCTTTTCTTCTCAAGCCTTTCTTCTCTTCTTTTGCACCGAATTTTGATTTCAATTTGAAAATTGCCACACTGTTTCCTTCCTAAAATTGTAACTGGCATTCCTAGAAAAATTGTTTTCCCAGAAAAGCCACTGTGCGTAGGCTTCAAATTCAGCTTTTCACAAGTGAGAATAAGACATTTCCTTCAATAACCTACACTGCCAACCTGACCACAAAACATAGGCAAAGTCAGCACTGGCCTGTTCCAATCAGGCTCCTCGGCACATGATCCCTCCGACCACTCAAACATGTTCATCCAGATGGGCCTGTTGTCCTTACCTGAAAAGCCTCTGGAGCACAGGTTTGGCCCTGGACTGACCCAGAAAGGTGTAGAAGAGAACCACAAAATTCTGTCAGCTGACAGGCTAGGGAGGGCTGTGTTCAAGGTGAAATCCCCTCTACTTCTCCACTACCCTTCACAAGGAAGTGACAGCAGTGACAAAACAGTGTGCTGCTTGCCATGAGCACCTTCAAACTGAATGTTTGGAATGAGCATTTCAGCCCATTTTGTTGTGGCACTTTAAATGTGCAGAGCAAGCTTCGGGCTCCAGCAGTTGTGGATTCAGATCACATGTACCAAAAAAAACCCAACAAAGGATAGTTGCAGTGACTCATGTAATTGCGAGTGCCATTCAGATGCAGGGCCTTAAACAGGACATGGAATTAGTAATGCTGCAGAAAGAACAGAATGTAAAATATTTCCAGAGTAGAAACAACCTGACATACATAGTGGACTGCTTTAAACACTGTAGTGCTACTTTAAAGCCTGTGCTGTCATTGACTCAACAGAGTGCACTAAAGAGGGTTCATGCAGAGTTCTTCACTCACAGAGTTGCCTAGGCCTGCTGGGAGTTGTGTTTATTTTGAATGTGTTTTTGAATGTTTCTGCAGGTGACTCAGAGAACAGAAAAGGAAAAGGTAAGTTGTTACAAGCACCCCAGCCAGGTAGGGTAGGGGGAACAAGAAGGGAGACCTGTGGCCTTGACACCAGGAGGCTGTGAGGAAGAATGGTCCAAAAAAGTTATTCTAAATAAGCATGGTGCTTCTGTGTTCCTGGAGAAAGGCTGGTGGAATTGTATCACTTCAGGATGCTGATGTGCATGGTCATTCATGGTGGGAGCCTCTGGAGGTTGCTCTCAACACCTTTTAAGGTCAGCCTGTTCCTCCAGTGACTCAAAGGTGGCATCAGGATTTTGCCTCCCTTCACTGAGGTTGGTCTACATGGGTATCTCAAAGTTTTCATTTCTCTATTTCCAGCCATTTCTGAAGGCCTTTCATACAACATTTTCTTGACATTTGACTCTTACATCTTTTAAACTTCAGCCAAGACAATTCTCTTGTCTATTTTTATGATTGCATTGATTGTGCATAAAAAATGTCTTATCTGGGCAGAGCAGGATCCAAGTACCCCAGGCTGCTACCTTGGCATTGGCTGTGGGAGATGCTTGGTGAAGAGCATAGGAACAGGGCATCCTGAAGGCATACCCCTTCCATGGACTGGTGCTTCAGAAACTTGTGGAGCCAGAGTATGCACTTGTGACTGAAATCAAGGGAGTTTGTCCTAGCCCTTTTTTGTTACCTCAGCTGTGCTCCTGCCCCCCATATTAATCAATGGCAATAATTTCCACACTGTCATTTTTCTGTTGTTGATGAATCCCAGCTGCAGTAGATACTGAAGGCTCAAATTTCCTCAGCTACATTGGTGACTGGTGTGTCTTGAGCATGGATAACCAGGAAGACACTGACTTTTCATGTACAGCAGGAGCAGCTGAAATCCAGGTAAGAGAAAGCATCTGTCAGTCTCTACAAGACTCAGCCAGAATTGATGTCCTGTTACTGTTTGTCACTTTTTTTTGGGCCATATCTAACTTGGATTAATCCTCCTGAGCAGAGATGCATCATTCAGTCTTCATCTGTGTGTCAAGGGACACACAAGTGGCCCTGCCTGAACAGAAAGATACTGACAAAGGGAGGAAAAATGACCATCTTTGGTCTGTCAGGCAGACAGCAAATAGTTTGCTATTCTAATCATCAGAGCAGCAAGTTTCCTTGGAGCATGTAAGTCGTGAATTACCACGCAGCTCTGAGAGGAAACTTTGCCCTTTGATTGTTTTCCAAAGAAATGTTCTCGATTTCTTTTCTGCCAAATTCATATTACAGATCATACTAACAAATTTTCCCAAGCCTTCTTGACCTTCTCCCTCTTTTCCAGTAGTAAAAGAAATTTCACTCATGGCAGGGAGATGTTGAAGATTGTTAAATTTTGCTGATTTAGGAACTGAGTGAATGAAACAAGCTTAAAAATATGTAGATAGCACATTTCAGAACACAGCTCCACTGGTAAGGAAAATGAAACTTGTGATAATTCTGCTGTTTGACAGCGTGTTAGAAAATTGCCTGCTAATGGGTAGGTGGGGAGCTGCACATGCTCCCTTATGATGAGGGCAGAAATGTGTGTATGGCCCTGAGGGTCTTGATTTGGGAGAATATTGGTTCTGGTTTATTTTTCTCCTTATTTTTCCCAGTAAATCTCTGCCCGCTCTCGCCAAAGACATGGTAACAGCAATGCTTTGCTTCAAAGGAGGTGTTTTACATTGACTGGAGCTTGGGGGCTCAGTGTTTAGTAGCACACTTCCTCTGTTACTGACTCATTTGTAAACAGCAGAGTGAGCCTGAGAGGCCTCTAGCCTGAGTTAGGATTTTGGGGTGTTTTCTCAATGAACCAGGCAAGAGGAAGGCACCCCTTTGCTGTACTTCCCTGCTGTTGACAGTTCTGCTATGCAATTGTCACAGGGCAGTTTTGCCACTAACCCCAGTTTTTTACTAGAGTTCTCTTACCCAGCATCTGTCTGGTTAAAAGATTGATGCAGATTTTTTTGTTGGTTTTGCTCTGAGATCATTCCAGCCTTTTTTTTGAAATGTCACATTTCAACTTAACAAATTGCTGGATCATGCAGCTCCAATGCCCCAGAAACCATTTTCAGTGACATACTACAAAAGCAGGACTGATACAGATCTCCTGACAGCATTTCAAAGAAATACCTTTGGATTACAGGGTTGCAGATGAGGCTTTAATTCTGTAGAACTCAGTGGAAAGATGTTCATTTACTACCAAAGGCTCTCACTTTAATTTTTTTATCTTCTACTCTAATTTTCTGTGAGTAATATAGATATGGGGGCTGATCTTCTATTGAAGTAGGGGAATCAATTATTCAAGTGAATTCTGTTACTATCAATGCCAATATTTCTGTGAAATTATTATTATGTAGAGCTACATGAAGGTATGTCTTTGTTAAATGTGTCAGCTTTCAATACTGTCTCCCAAATATAAATTATGAGGATGATTTTTAAGCCCGTGATCTCAGTTTTACTAACTCCCTACTCAGATAAAATGCTGCTTTATCTCCCTGGGCATATTTACCTTGGTGTGACTCAGGTGTGAGGGAGCTGGGCTGGGGCTGGGGCAGCAGCAGCTGGTGATGAGCTGGGGGAGCTGGGCAGGAGGCCGGACAGCCGGGATGAGCCCCTGCTCCTCCCACGTGCTGAGGGGAGGCTGCCGGTGCTTCCACACCACAGGAGAGCCTCACTTCTGCTGGGGGTTTTCTCTGAGTAAAAACAGAGTGTTAAGCATGAATCCACCAGGCTCAAAAGAAGAATTGGGATCTGTTTGCACATCCCTGCATTGCGTTCTGAGCAGGTTAAACACGTGTGTGTGTGTGTGATGGTATTGAGAAACAGAGTGATTTAGATGGATGCACATTATTCCTCAGCTCTATGTCAACAATCAAAAATGAGCTTTTGGATTTATTAGTTCCCAATCCTGCACCTATCTTAAATCATTATCATATAATAAGGACTCTATATGGTGCATTGTCAATAAAACCTAATATTGAGAAGATTACCAATCGTCTAGTGCAAATGGAGAGCACTGTAAATGATTTAGAGAATATGTGTCAAACGTTAAAGCTGTCTAATACCTTCTAAAGTAGGTTGATACTCATAAATCTAAGATAAACGACCTGTAAAACCACTTAAGAAGAAATAATACTCATTTAATCAGGCTTCCAGTGGAAAGACTGGGTAGGAGAGCAATTCATAAGGAATTATGAAATCGCTTCTAATTCAGGACTTTGTTGATACAGAATGCATTTGAAACATACACTTGATAAGCAATTTCGGTTACTTGAAACTACTGTTGTAATAGCACTAAATTATGGCCCCACTGAAAAAAATAAGAGATCAAAGGGCATTTCTTTTTTATTGAGCTCTTATTTTTCCAGATTCAGCACTGTGTGTATCAGATGGAGATATAAAAAGTATTCATTGGAATTACTGTTTTGCTTAATCACAGGGATGTGGTGTTGAATTGGCTTCTGTAGGTGTGGCTGTCCATACTCACTGATAACAGTAGATTCATTATTGCATTTCCCTGGGAGGAGCAAGTCATCATTTACTGGGACAAGCCTGGTAAAAAATATAGTGAAACAAACTGTTTTCACAGAGCTGAGTGATAACTTCTACCAACTTGGGCTGTTGAGTTTAGTGGTCTGTTCTACTTTTTTTCCCCCCCCCAGACCTACTTGAAACATGGCTAAATGTGTGTGGTGAAAAAATTAGGTCACAATTTTCACTACCAAAGGTCTGATTCCTCAGTTCTTGCACAGGCAAAACTTCCTTTCTCTTCAATATGTTTTTAAGGCCACTTGTTAATTCCTCTTCATTCTTTTGGCTTTATGAGTGCCCAGAGCTCAGCATCACCGCCAGCATTTATTAGAAGTTGGCGCAGAGCTTTTCTTGAAGCGACTGTAGTGGTATATTTAGCCATGGAGCAATCTTTCCAAAGAGCACTGTGCTGTGACTCATGTGACTCTGCTGCTCTGCTGACCCTAGCAGGCTTACTCATCGTTTACATAGTGGCAAACAAGATCAGGTTCTGGCTTGGTGCCTTATTTCCCTTGATGCAATAAATGTGCTACTTGCACATGCACTTTACTTCAGTTCATGTTTGTTTAGATAAACTGGGAATCCAACTTCTTTTATCTTGCTGTGAAAAATAAGGGTGCTTAACTGCTTCTCTTGAGTGGAATTGGTGAATGAAATGCAAATGCAGCTCATCCCTATGTAACTCATTTGTAGGTGCAAAAATAACCACGGGATGGCACAGTTATGGTTAAAATGCATTGTCCATCACCTTCTTTCTTCTTCCTTACTCCCACAGAGGGCAAAACATACGTGCAAGCACACCTATGCAGCAGCTGTAGTCTCACCCAGTCACAGCAGTGGTGTTTGGATTGGTTGGGTTTGTAATGGGTGGGGGGGCAGCCTTGGCAGCACATTCCCACTGCTGAGTTTTTGAGATACTGAGGTCTATCTGAAAAAAAGTTAGTTGATTTGCTTTCTACTTTCTTCTCTGGCATAGAGTAATTTTACTAAAATACCAGTTAAACCAAGCATACATTAAAGATCATTTCTGAAATCTGTCAGCCTCAAGAACATTGTTTTTCTATTTCCAGAGAGTACCTTGGAGTAACTGGCTTTGTTACTCCAAAGCAGAATAGCTGTTGCATGCATGTGCTATATTTGCATTGTGTGTGGCAGGGTATTTGTTATTAGTTGAAAAAAATGAAAAATCAGAGGCAACAGCTGGACTTACTTTCACCTGGTGGTTACAGGAACTGTTGTGTTTTGCTGTTGACAGAGAGCAGAGGAAAATTCACACATGACTGAAAGCTGGAGAAGCCTCTGAGAGCTGGGAGCTAAAGCCTTCAATCACATAAAATGGCTTGTGAAGGGTGAAATTGCTTGGAGCTGATCAATTTTTATTTAGGTGTCAGTGCTTTTTAAAATCTATGGGTTTTTTTAAACAAACTCTAAGGGACAATAGAAGGAGGGTGATGCTAGATAAGTGGTTATTAGTTATTTTATGGCAGTCCAGTAACAGTTGTTTTCTGGCAGTCAGGTAACCAGTTAACCAGTTATTCAATGGCACTTAATCTGGGAGATGCAGATGGCCCAGGGCTGGAGGAGGTATCAGTAGTCTGTGATGTTAATCATGAAGAGCACTCAACAGGCACTTGGGCTGGAGGCATCATGCACCAGCTGCAAACCCAGCCCCAAGGGGCCCGTAGCAGGGCTGAGGACCTGCCCCTCCTCTGTCATGTGTGGGAGAGACCCCCATTCCTCACTCATAAGCAGGCAAATCACATATGCACTCCTCAGTTATAATTAAATTAAAATCTCGCTAATTTGGCAGCATACCTATCGCTTTCTATCCTAGCAAGAAACTATTATTTCTTCTTTTATTCTTTTCTGCTTAAATCCCAAACTATCAGTGGCTTTCAAAGAAAAAGGAGGGTTTTTTCTTTAGAAAAAAAAAATCTATTCAAATTATTCATGATTTCTATCAAGAAGAAACCTTTCCTCTTTCAACTAGCAAAAAAAAAGGGTGGGAGTTTGATCTTCCTCAAAATCATTTGAGAACCTTGTACGTTTCTTTCCAGAACTAAAACTTTCTTACAAAGCTTTGGATATTCAGTGGAATAATGCCTATTACATAATTGAAGCTCAATACAATACCTCGGGGCTAATAAATGGTCTCCTGGTTCTATAGAAAATGTAACAAATCATAATAGTACTTACTGGGACTAGGCTAGGCACAAATGACAAAGTTGCTTTTGAAAGTGAATTGTGGCCAGAAATACTCTTGGACCAAAATCATTCTCTTGACTGTCAGGGGGACGTTTACTCCCTTTAATTTTCAGCCTAGATTTTATGTTGATCCTGCACAATGAATAAAATCAAGCCCAACAGAGCTGCTACTGCAGCTGTTACAGCTGTAAATATGAAGAAGGCCATTTAAGACAACTCCATTTCACTGACTATATTATTTGGAAAGTATGCAGATTATATTAAAAATGGCTTGATATGTCTTTATTGTGTGGCTTTTTTTTTTTTTTTTAAGGAAGCAAAAGATTCTGCACTGTTGAGTAGTTTATTAACATTTCTGGTCACAGCTCTTCTGCTTGGAAAATAATTGTTCTATTGTGTGCTATGAAGCTGCCTGTAAACAACTGGCAAAGGAGTACACTGGTTTGTATTCTCCATGAAGAAAAAATCAAATTCAATTGATTAATTGAAGGGGACATTCTTTGATGGAAGGGAACCTTTTCAAACTTTATTAAAAATATTGAATAAACCATGAGCGATCAAAGTTCATAATCTGAACTCCTGCTTCTACTTGAACACAGTAAACCTTCAAAATAACTCATAAAGCAGGAGATGAGATGTCTAATAAAAAGAAATGGCCAGAGCAGCCTATTTCCAAACCTCTGTCTTGATCTGGATCTTGGCTACACCAGTGCAGTCCCACTGACTTTACTGGAGTCACCCTGTGTTTCCACTGGAGAGACTGGTAATAAGAATGGAGCCTTTTTTCTGTGACCAATTCAGAAGTATCTCTGAAAAGACTCCCTGTCTTTTCATTGAGAGCTTTTCCCTCATTCTGAAAGAAGAAATGAGATTGCATTCAGCAAAGCTGCAGAGTGATTAAAGATAATCTAGGTATGACCTGCAGGCTGAGGGACTGTCCCCTCTGTTCTAGGAGGAAAGCAATCACATGGCCAAGTGCAGGATGGCTGGTGGGAGTGAAGACGAGTGAAGTGGAAATTCCTGGAGCTGCAGAGAAAGCAGAACTCAGACAGGTGGGATAGCATGGCTCTGTCTTGCAATCAGCACTGAAATCATGGGCCCTGTGTGAGATACTACGTGTAAAGCTCTAGTATGTTAGAAA
This sequence comes from Phylloscopus trochilus trochilus, assembly GCA_016584745.2. Lineage (NCBI taxonomy): Eukaryota > Metazoa > Chordata > Aves > Passeriformes > Phylloscopidae > Phylloscopus > Phylloscopus trochilus. The sequence continues at coordinate 30,011,486 of WQNJ02000014.1, forward strand.
ATAAAATGCTCATATTTAGCAGCAGGAAAAAGTTACTGGCATTTTGATGTGAAGAAAAAAAACTAATTGAGGATAATAGGATAGCAATAACTGAAGGTATACAGGCAAAGAGTGAAGGAGAGGAAGCAAACACACTGATTGATCAGGGCACAGTAACCTGATGTCATTTCAGTTGGGTGACGAGGTAGAGCACACTCAGCATGTCCATATTCCAGGCAGAGGTGGAAGGTCGGGCTGCACCTCACAGGGGATTTTCACAGCCACACCAGACACGGAGGTGGAGGTGGGGATTTGCTGCCTGGGGTACCCTCTGGCTGAAGGTGGGATGGAGAGCCAGGAGAGGACACCTGATGGTGCCCAGCACAGCCTGTCAAAGACCTTTGCTCTGAAGGAAGAAATTCATAATTATTTTAGAGCAATGCCCCAGGCCCAATAGAGGTGAAAAAACCCAAACCAACACAAAACCAAACTCCCACCCTGAAAGCTTTTGTGGGGGGTCTAGCAGGAAAACCTCTGTCTCTTGTGGGTTCTTTGCTCTGGAAATGAGGCAGAGAGATTTGCAGTGAAAACCCTTTGACAGTCCCCAGCCAGGGTAAGTATAAAATCTCTAAAACTCTGATTAGTTGTTTTGGTCAAAAGAGATCATACTCTATAAAAAGCTGCCTTCCTACATGTCATCCTATCCCAGTGCAGCACTGCTGTGGAAAGGGCTTATCCTAAATACTCCATTCTGATATAGCAGCACCAGAAAAAGAAAAAAAAAAAAGACACTTTATTAAAAGAAGAAGCCCTTTCGAAGAGTGACAGATGAATGTAGTGACAGATTAATATAATTTTTAAAACCTGAACTTTATCCTCTAAGGGGAAAAAGCTCCTAAATACAAATGCAAAACAAAAATGGCAGAGCAAAACCTCTGACAATGTCTTACACAGAATCATTTATTAGGTCTCTGTAAGTGATCATTAACATGAAACTTGCATTTAATCTGATATTCAACCATTCCCTTTTATCTTCTGGCTCCATGTGTTTGTGGGAGACAGTGGTCCCTCAGGCTGCTTTTTTTCCTCACTGGAGTGAATGTGCAGGGGACATGGGTCAGAGAACGAAATTTGAATAGCTGTTTCAAGCTCATCTCTGATTCTAGCTTAGACCAAAAGAGGAAAATGATCGCCTCTGCTTTAGAGCTGAGCAAATTCTTTCCAAACCAAATAAACCCTCAGCTGTGCTGTCAGCAGTGCAGCCCTTTGGGTCAAAGCACAGGGGAGCTGGAGCTGGAGTGGGGTCAGGGGTGCACAGAAATATTACCTTCATTTCACTGTGTGGACATGCTCTTTCTGGGATGTTGGCAACAGCATGTGGGCTAGCTACAGCAATTATTTACTTGTGCTGCTATTGCCAAAGCACCCAAGCAAGTGATTTCTAAACTAGCCCCATGTATCTGCCACACAGTGATGTGTGGCCATCACTGACATGGTTGCACTGTGAACTCAACTCAATATCCTGGATTTCTGATGAAAACTGTTGCACACCTGGAATAACATCTAAAGCCATCTCCTTGACCTGCTTCTAGGAGTACCTAGCTCAGGGGAGTTGGTATGATGTGAAATGGCTATGATGTGAAATTGCCTTCCCCCTCACAAGAACATGGCTCACTGCTTCTCTAGGCCATGTTGACACCTCTTGACAAATATGGGTTGATGGCACAAGTATAATATTCACTTTGGAGGTGTCCAAAACTCTTGAGTGCTTTTTTCTATATGTATCCCTTTCTGATGCATGCCCAGCTGCCCTGCCAGTCTGCACTGCTGATTTTAGTGAGTGACAAAGGCATTTCAAACTGAAAGGAGGTATTTTAAATAGAGTCAGGAACAACATAAAAAATTACCTCAAACAATCCCACATAAAGTCCTTTTTATTTTCAAAGCACTTTCCCAGCTTGACACCTTTGCTTTTTTATATCCAATGTAAAATTTGAAATGTTATATTCCGGGGCAGTACGTGGATCTAAAATATAAATATATTGAACCCCAAACTGCCTTTTTTCTGCTACTGCTTTGAAACAGGACCTGAAGTAAACTCAATGTGAAAATCCAGAAAATTATCGAGAAAATTCTGTTTAGCAAACTTTTGCTCCCTGTGGTCTTGTACATAAAGAAGTTCCCTGAAGCAAGCATGAGGAGCTCTGATAGCAGTGAGGAGCAGCCTGGGTGTGGATGGCTGTGGGCAGCAGCTCAGGACTGCTTGGGGATGAGCATGCTGAGATGCCTCAGCTATCCCTTGCATGGCTGTCCTGGTTTAGGGCAAATTTGGGAGGAAACCTCCTAAGGGGGTTCCTCTGGAAAGTAAATTCAGATGGCTCCTCCCTCCAGCCAGTTTGGGAAAAACTTCCTCAGAAAAAAGTGGAAAAAACTTTATTTAACAAACAAAATGCCCACAAGCACAAAGAATGAATAATATGAAACAATAAAACCTCTTGCAGCTCTGAAGAGAGATGGCAAACAGAGACAGTCCTTGCCGTGGGTGTAGCTCAGCTCCCTCAGTCTCTCATCAGCCCCACTCCCTCCGCAGCTCCAGGCCCGGCGGCCGCAGGTGCCAGCCCTCGCTGCTCCTCTGGGTTTGTCAGTCCAGAGCAGATTTAAACAGTCCCAAGAAAAAGAAAAAAAAACATTCCAGGGAACTTCTCTGCCTCAGCTGGCTAAAACTAAGAGTACAGGAGATCTCTGTCCCACCACTGTCCGTGCCTCAGACGAAGGCCGCAGCCAGGCCGTGTGGGAGTCAGGCCGTTTCTCAAAACAAACTGCTGCTGCTTCTTTCTTCCCCTTTGCTCCCAGAACCATTTTAAAGGTCCAGAACTTAATAAACAGCACAAACAGGAGAGATGATTGGGGATACAAGCATCATAAAGTCACCCTAGGACAATGGCTCAGAACAAGTCAGCCCTGCTGCTCAGGAGAAGGGGAGAGAGCTGGAGTGAGAAGCACAGTCCCATCTCCCTGAAGAACATCTGAGTTTGCGCAGTGAAGGCCAACACAACCCTGCAGGGCCTGGCAAGCCCTTCTTGTTCCTGACACCTTTTTCTACAATGCAAAAGGTCAGTGGAAATGGCCTGTTGTGGTTCTCTGCCCATAAGGTTGATACCTGGTTTCTGCTTTCTCTTCTGCTAATTGCTGTTACTAAATGGCTTTGAAATTAGCTCACAGTAACTGAGTGCAGGTTTGAGGCCTGTGTGTACACAGAAGTTGAAGTGAATCAGCTCAGAGATGTTTGGAATAGGCATAGCTGGCAGCACGCAGCAAAGGGAATGGCTGGGGGAATTTGCATCTTGTTTAATACATCAAAAAAAGTTTTAAGCTGTGACTTGTAGAAGTCAAGCCAGGAACAATAAGCTTGTCTGGAGAATTCTGGTCTTAGAAACGAAAGGATACGGAACCACGTCCAAGGTAAATATTGACATGACTCAGGATGAACTAGTAAAACGTTTAATGAAGCTGAAAATAAGGCATCTGGGATAGATGTTTATTGTTAAAAATGAAACGTTCGAGCAAAAGTAGCATAGTGATGATGGAGGTTATTCATAGGGAAGCCAAGTTGGGGAAACAGCATCGTCTGAAAAAAACTGACTACAGCTATTTGTGAAACATGGAAAAAAGTTAGAATTATAAGAGAGCTAAAAATGTAGGTGAATAGCAAACAGTTATTAAGGATATTCAGAGTGGATTTTGGAGACTGAATCATACCAAGGGAGAAATTACTCAGGTGTCCAGAATAACTCTATTGGCTTTGACAGATTTCCTGGTATTTGCCTTCGTGTAATTGAGAGTTTACTCCCTTATGCCATATGAGGACTGAATATTAAGAAACTTGGAGGAAAAAAAAAAAGCACTTTGTTCCATTATCATTCTCTTGGTGATAGAGAATAAGTCACATTAACTTCACAAGGCATTTCAGGAGCACTTTAGGAGCTTTTCCATTTCATGCAGCAGGAAAAGAAACAACCCTTTTAGAATGCTGTGAAAATAATCAGATTCCATTGAATTGGTCATGGGAATGAATTGGGCCGCTATTCTGGAAGTCTTGCACCTGAGTCTGTGGTGTTACCGGAATGCTCTGAGGTAAAATCCATGGCTGGGTGAGGCAACACTACCTTCACATTCTCACCAGTGGTGGAGATACTGGGGAAGAAGTGCCAAGAGCTGGAATTGCCTGCTTAGGTCTGCTCTATAAAACAACTTTTTTCTACCTCAGAAATGTAACCTTAATGTGAAAGAACTGATTGTGTGCAAAAGATACTTTTGATCTCTTCCTGTATACCGTGCCTATAGCTGCAGTGTCACAAATCTCAGTTCAGAACTATCTACATGAACTACATGCAGCTGCAGTCCCCCAGATGGCTTCATAGTACAGTACAAGGGCACACATTCTTCCAGCCCCAAGGCACAGGATAATGCACACAGCTGACCATGTGGCAGAAGGAGGAGAGGCAGGGACACAGGAGAAGCAGGGAGGGAAGCCTGGGGAAGACAGCAACTGGGAGAGCCTGCTGTGCTGAGGCAGTGCAAGTGCCCTTGCTCCTTTGGCTGCTTCTGATGGATTCAGGAAAGCTGTAATTGTGGTGTTTGGCTTTGCATCATCTCTCAAAGCCTTTATCCGGGGACAAAGTGAATGCTACAGTCTCTCTTAGTCCTCCAAGCAGTCTTTTGGAAAGCTGGGGTCTAAAATAATTGAAAACGTAAAGCATACCTATCCACTTCTTGGACTAGATTTAGAAAATCCACAGTCAACCCATCCGCTTCCTTCATCTTCTGAGGTTCACTGAGCAGGTTTCCTTTGGCCAGCCCTCTTGTAAAGGCCACAATCAAATAGTAGTTGATGGTAGATTTTATTACTAACATAAACAAATAGCAGGTTATTTTGTTATTGTCACAAACTTCAAAGCTGGAACTGGTCTTTGCATCAGTAGGCTCTACTAGTACTGACATGCAATTGGAATACGAAGGGGATGTTGGTAATATAAAACATATGTTGCTTATGCAGATCATTGAGCATCACCTCAGTGCTCTCTGCAAAGCACCTCGGCCTGTTGAACCTCCAGCAGCCTCAGCCAAAATAACCCAAGAGCTGCACAGTCTCTGAGCCACTGCACAGCAGTGCAGCAGCATCCCAAAGGATGCACACCCTGGAAAAGGATGTTGACACAAGCAGCAGATGTGTGGGATCATATGCTGGCATTGCTGTCTGAAACTCAGTGCAGAAAGGTCTTCTCTGGGCAGAGCAAGGATTTCATGGATATAAAAGCACACCTAAAGTAAGTAAGGGATTTTTATTGTCATTTTCCCCCACACCATTTTATTGGTTTTGTGCTCATAAAAACATTAGCTGATTAACTCACTATCAGAAAGGCAAAGCTGCTAACCAGAAGGTGTGTGCAAAACCAGATGCATGCAGTGCCTTGATAGTGGTAGGGTGAGATTTTTCTTTTCCTGCTTCCTTACTTTTAAAACTTGGCCAATATAACTCTCTTCTGTCATCATAACATTTGGCAGTATTCCCATATGTACAGATTGCAACATCTGCAAGTTTTAAAAATTAATATAAAGTTCCGTAATTGTATAAGCCTTGTTCATTTGAATGGTCCAGAATGAGCACCCCTGATGCAATTGAGACGCAGTCAGCAGATGAAGAGCTCTGCCTGCACTGAGCAAGCTGCTCCAATGGGGCAGGATGTCTGTGTAGCTGGTGCTCGTGTGGGTGATGATCACAGTGTAGGGTTCTGCTGTGGAGGAACACAGGGTGGGCTTGAGTTGCTGGCACACAGAAAATCAGTAAGTTACCAGTAAGTGAAATCATGGGTGCCAAACTTCAAAGCAGTCACATTTGGTAGAGCTCATTTCTGTCACCCGCAGTCCATGGAGATCCAGCATGAAGGTTTGAGGTTTCATTTTGTCCATTTTAAAACTGCGCTGTATATGGACATGTAGTTGACCTTTCATGGATCTTATTGAAAGCCATAAAATGACTTAGTCATTACCTACTCAGATATGTGTTGGAAGTATGGGTCAGTATTTCCAGGTTTATTGAAATAATGGTTCCTTGTTTGTTTTTCTAGTGGCAGGCAAAGTAGAAACAGAGCTGTGAACAATAACATAAACCTTGCTGTTACCAAGCACTTGGCAAGCAGTTTTAGGAATGCTTTGCTTTTCCTATGTGTATATAAAATCCTAGAGAACTCTCTGATTGTGGCATATTTCAGCATGAAGGAAGCAGAAATAAAATTAGGCCCTATAATTCATGTATTCAGTAATGGAGGACCAAAGCAGGAAGAGACAGGTGCTTTTCTGAAAAGAACGAAAGATCTGAGCAGCTGATTCATGGTGAAGTAATATGCTTTTAGCTGAGAACGTTTATTGTAGCTGAACCTCATGCCATCCCTCAAGCCAGTATCTTAGATGAATCAGCAACTTGCGAGCTTTATCTCAGCTGTACCAATAGAGTTTGTAATATTGTTCTGTCAGTGCTATTTATACATCATCACATGGCTGACTACTCCAGGCTGTGCTTTTTTTACACAGCCTTGGATGATGTCACTGTGGAGTAGGCAATTGTACTGAACAAAGGCTTTCTTCAGAGCAGCAACAATTAAAGCTGATGGCAGAGTACAACACCGGAGCCATGGAAATACAGAAACAAGCTCCCCAGTTTTAAGGTAGCTCTAGAAGGGCTTTCAATCCCTCAGTAGCTGGTCCCATTGGGAAATCACTTGAAGTGGTATCTGACAGCTGTCAGTGCCCACCTGGCCTTGGAAATGTGTAGGGAGCAGTGTGGTCTGAAGCCTGGGGCTGCCAGGCAGAGCACTCACTAACCATGTAATTGTTTGGGGAAGAAAGAAAAAAAGCTCCTCCAAGAAAGGTCTGTGGATCCATTCTGCATCATTCACTAGGAGAAACAGTGTCAGCCTGGAAGCCTGCAGCCTTGCCATGAGTGCCTTCCAAAAGCCAGGGGACTGATGTCCATTGTAGTATGAAGCAGTGAAAGGATCTACAAATTATTTGTAAAGGAAGAATTCAGCATCCTCAGTTGATTGCTCTTTCATTTGTGATGTTCCAGTGAGCCTGAAATTCTTCACTCAATCCCTATTCCCAAGTGCATCGTGTGCATTTCCAGCTGTTTATCATCATTCCATAAGGCCAGCAACATGTCAACATCAACAGCTGTGTTCTCCTCATCTGCTACTTGTACTGGAGCTCTCAGAGTTTAACCAACACCACTGCTGATCAGCACGGACACGGCGTGCCTAACTCTTCCCTAGAAGCTGCTTCTCAGCAGCTCCCTCTGTGTGTCCTCCAGCCAAGCCATGACAAACACATCACTGGGTCACAGATGGAGGCAAGGAAAAGAAAGTGTTACCCCCCTGCCCTGCCTGTGCTTTGCAGAATGGCTGCAGTAACAGAGTGGTTTATTTGAGAAGGACTTATAAATTGGACACAATTACTGGCTACTCAGAGGCAGAGCTGTGACATGCTTATGGCCCAGGTTCTGACCTCTCTTGCTTTGCAGATCTTTCCTTCCATTTTCCAATGCAGGTTTAGATTCAGGTGTGGAAAACTGCTGTCAACAAGGTTAGGTTTTCCCCATTAGGTTTCAAAGACTCCCCAGGTACATTTCACAGACCCTCAGGGCCATGCATTTCCTGGCAGGAGAGCACTGGCCTGCTCCTAGGGAGTGGTCCAGTTGCCTTTTTGCTGTTGCAGTGTTCACCCCTCTCTAGGAAATGGCTCTTCCCAATGCTCTGACTTTTTTTTTTATTCTCCCCTTAAAATGACTTCTTTCCAAAACCTCCTTCCAAAGTTTAGCTCTGTGCACAACATGCCAGCATCTGATAAAGGCTCAAAACAGAAACAGAATGGCATAAATAGAAATTAAGTAAATTAGGAAGAGGTGCCAAAGCAGCAAAACCCTAATTATAGCTGTGGCTGCACATGCATGTGCTGTGCAGCTTCCAGCCCCCACCAGAGTGCCAGGCTGCCCCTCAGTATTCCTGGGAACATATGCATCCACTGTGTCACTGGCACTGCCTGCTCCACCTTGGACTGCATCTTCTTGCAGGCTCTCTAGAAAGCTGGGGTTCGTGCAGAGTTGGTGCCAGAGCTCCAGCCAAGCCAGCAGCAGCCCTCTGTGGCTGGATAATTTTTCCTCCCTTGCTAAACTGCATTTGTGCCATCTGGTCAATGCAAACAGCCTTCTTTTCTATCCAGCCACATTTTGTGGAAATCGTGGTCTACCTGCATTGTCAACTCAGCCATGATACGATATGGTTTATTTCCCTCAGGAACCAGAGGAAACCTAAGCCAGATTCCCAGCTGGTAAAAATCAACATGACTAAGTTGAAGTAATTTTGGACCATCTGATAGTCTTTGTTAGTGCCCAGAGCTGGAAAGGTAGAGCACATCTTTTGCTACTTACTCATTATTGATGCTGTTTTGCCATAAGACCATTGATCACAAGTGAACAGGAGATAGATACGTGTGAGCTGTTCTCCTAAGCAGCATAACAGCAGAGGGTTCCAGGCTGAGATCCTTCCAGAAATTGCTGTGTGTGGTGCTGGCTCTGCTCAGGTAGCCCCGAGTCCCTCAGCTGGCCTCCCACCACTCTCCCACAGAGCACAGCTTGGTTCCCCAGAGCTATGCTGGAGATGACCTAACCCAGCCTTATGCTGGTCTTGTTTTTGAACCCTGGTTCTCTTTATTCCACAAATTAGGACATTCTTAGTTTGAAAATACAAAGTTTTAGAAAACTTTTGTGATGAGAAGAAAATGTGGAGCCAGTTGAGAAGGGATGTAATAACCTGTCACTTGGGTTGCTCTGCCTATGCAAGTTTTTGGCCTTGCTGTGTATTGAATTCTGGGGATCTGTGCTTTTGAGGGAAGAAACCTAGAAAGAGACGTTTATTAGGTCTTGTGCAAAATCTTTCTTGCCTTTTTCTGCATCCTGATGCCCTTCCTCACCAGTCTGGCTGGCTGGTCTGTAGGAGGGGTGGCTCTGGGGCAAGGGAGAGATAAAATTTGCACTTCTGTGAAGAGCAGTTGGTCTGAAGCTCACAGGAACTGCCAAGTATGAGCACAGTCAAACTGGAGTTGTTCTTCTGTGACACAAAACAAATGGTGAAGCTCTAGAGTGGTGGTTTAGAGAAAGGTAACATCTCCTGCCAGACCAACTGACACGCCCAAGAGAAAGGGGATGAGGTTTTGGGCACGTGGGTCTGTGTAATCAAAAGGATTGCACTGAATGAATGGGCCTGGAGTAAGGGAGGCAAAAATAGAACCAGCCATCTGTCAGTGCACTCCAGGATGGCTAATTGGGAAGCCTCAGTGCTCAGCTGCTGAATGTCCTGCCTGGTTTTGTCACGGAATAGAGGTGGCCGTAGCAATCTCTCCTCGCAGGCTGGGCACAGCTCAGAGCCATGGGATGTCTGGGTGAGCTCCCCCAGTGCACTTCTGCAGCACCTGGTGTCCTGTTGTGTGTGCCAGAGCCATCTCTGTCCTGAGGATCTTCATCTTCCTGTGGTCAGGCAACAGGAGAAGTCCTCATGGCAGAAAAGATAGGGAAGGACTTGAGGCAGGTTCATATTTGCTGTCTCCTCCTGCATGGGCAGGAGAATTTCCTTCACAGCCAACAGCCCAGCTGCAAAGGCTGGAACAGAGAGGGAGCAGCCCAGCTGGAGCTGTTGCATTTATCCAGAGGAGATCCTAACATTACTTTGAGATGTTACCTCAGCAAATGGTAGTCAAGCATTATAAATATATATGTAGTGTGTATGTACATCATGATTGATTTCATAGTCACCACACATTGTTGGAAACATTGCTAATGTGATGCTTATAGACAGGAGTTAGTCCAAATTAAAGGCAGGAAATTCCAAGGTATTGTTCTTATGGAAGCTGTGACAGCTGAATTATATGGGCTTGTTAAGAAACTAAAAATAACCTCATTCAGAGTAGATAAAAGCATTATGTATGAGCAAGGAAACTGAATTACAATTGCAGTGGGAGCCATAAGTCTGAATATCTTGACTGTTGTGTGCAGTAAAAGGAAACTCCACCGTGCTGTTATATTAATATGGTACTTTTTATTTAGGGACAAATCTTCAAGTTCTTTACCTTAAAACTCCAATGAAGGCAATGGAGAGCTTCAAATACAGAAAGATTCAGATGTGGGGGTTCAGTGCCTCATCTGTAAAGACAGGATGAACTTCCATCTTGATTGTTTCTGCTGTCATGATTTGGTGGTGGGTGTAACTGTGGGAAGCATCCTGCATTGCCTTCAGACTCGTCAGGAGGAGACTGTAGAAAGTAAACAAATCTGGAATTCATTTCTTGCTGATCACAGCCTTTTCTGGGACAAAAATCAAGGCAGGATCTTGGAGAATAGAAGCCTGATCTGGTAAACAGCCATGGCACCCTTCAAGGCCACGGTACCCCTTCCCAGCACAGCCGTGTCTGCTTGCCAGCAGGGCCCTGACAGGCTGTGTCCCACTGCCCACAGCTCTCCCTTGGGATCACCACTGGCATGAAGGACCAAGGTGTCTGGCTGCCATCAGCCAGGCTGCTGCACCCTTGCAAATGCCAGGCAGTTGGCTTAGCAGGAGATCTCTGTTGGGCTGAGGAGAGCATCCTCAGCCAAGTTCACTGCTGCCTTTGTTTGGGGAGCGCTGAAGGATGCCCTGGGGTTCTGTACCTGCTGTCCCTGCTGAGTGCCCATCCTGAGGGAGCATCCTTTGATCTTGCAGGCATAGGGAAAGCACGCCTCTGCTGGCAGATCTGGGATGGGATGCTCTCCATTTGGCATCAAGCTTAAATTTTACAACATGAAAATCTGATAAGAACCCACGTATTTCAGCTGGCCTTCCTTTATCCAGTATTTGAAACCTGGCATCTGTGTGTTGGCTGCACTTCGGAGAGCCAGTGGGGCAGCTTTTGGAGATGGGTTGGGGCTCTGCCCCAGATCTGGCAGAAAGCAGTGGCTGGGTTTTCCAGAGTGGCTATCAGAGTTTTTTCTGTAATTTTATTGCAACATCTCTACCTTGACACTAGTTTTCCTACTCTGAGACAGTAATTGGTTTAAGTTTTGTTGCCACAGCATTACACCCTTGGAATTTGAGACATTTTGCTACTGCTTTGCTTTGTTTTAATCAGACTTGCTTGAAATGTCATATTGAAATGAGAAAGGCAGCAAGGCTGTAGAAATCTCAGCCATAGACTGCAAGGCAGTAACTGCATACAGAGCTTGGCAGGAGACTGGGACTACCTGAGAGTACCTCTAATTGCCACCTATAAATATCAAATATCAGTATGTGTAGAGAAGGCGAGTGCAGAGGACAGAAAATAGTTTTACTCTATGCTGTAGTATGATTCATGCTTTTAACATCAAGATTAAAAGTCTCTGTTAGGTTCCAGACTATGATTTTATTTTCATTTACATCAAAGGATTTAGGAGCCTTCAAACCCAAGAATTTTTAAAAATAACTTTTAAGCATACTGTCTGGCAATGTGAGTCCCAGTTAGCATGGAAGCCAGGTTCTCCTCATATAAAGCAAATAACTGAAAAATCGGAACTAAAGAAATACCTTGTCCTCAATTTAACTCTGACAGCTTGTATTGTATTTTTGTTTCAGGAAAAAGACTTTATGAAATGTGGGCCCTTGTAGCCAGGACATAGCCCTGGCTGATTAGCCTTACAGATCAGCAGAAACCATGCACAATAAAAGCCTGTGCTTTTATGCAGGGTTCAGAGCCTTAATTTGAATTTTTGGGCTTGTTTGTATTTCAAAAGCAAAAGCTACTGAATTGCATCTTGAAAACCACATTTCAGGGCAAGTATCCTCAAAACACAGCCCAGGTTTGATCAAAAGGTTCTCAAGTCTGCAAACCTTTTGACAAACCCAATGAATGTTTACACTTTCTAAGTAAACTCCAAACCATAGGCTGGCATCTTGGAGTTTTTTCAGGTTTTCTCTCTCTTCCTCCCTCCCCTCCTCCCCCTCCCCCTTCCCCAGTTCTTGCAAAAATCCAATCTGTCCTCTGGAACAGGACTTTCAAGATGGGAATTTTAATATTTTTATTGGTAAACACATGAGCAGGAACAATAAATAAATATTGTTTATTATGCACGCAATATTATGCACGCAAAATATTGAGCTGTATTTGTAAAATGCCAAATAAAAAAAAATTTTGTATTTTGGCTTTATTTAATGTCCATTCCTGTGGATCAGACTGCACAGAGTTCACTTGTCCAAACCACTAAGATAATCCTTACCACATATAGAAATAGATTTTAATTACAGAGCAATAAATTCTGTATCTTTTTTTTGCCGTATGCATTTTTCTATCAGCAGACAAAAGCTGACATTTATTTTACTGATAGCCCTATATTTCCCCTCCCGCTACCACCGCAGCAGAATTTCCCTTGCCTAAGGAAATTGAGAGGATCAGAGCACATCTGATGTTCCATTAATTTAAAACGGCTGCCAGGACTTGCATATTGTAGCAGCTTTAAAGCGATTGAATTCGGATTATTTCAAACTCTGGGAAGTCCTGCCTTGCCTGACAGAGGTGTCTTGAGTGACAAAATAAAATACGAATGTGTCGTGTCTGCATGTCCTCATCCTCACGTGCAGCACTGCAACAATAGAAGCCATGGCAAGAACAACCTTAATTTCCTCCCTTTCTTTTTTTTTTTTTTTTTTTTTTTTTTTTTTTTTTTTTTTTTTTTTAAATTTTGGTAGCAGGCCCCTTTTTTAAGCTGTAGCCCAGCTAAGTGGAGACACCTGGTGTTTGCTGCAGCAAGTTCACTAAAAATATGCGAAAGTGGAGGAGGAGAGTGGGGGTGTCAGGGGTGCCCTGCCTGGGGCACAGCCAAAAAATTCCTTCCCCTTGCAGGGGCTCCTCCTGTGAATATAGCCCTGCCCTGACCACAGAAGAGCTGCTACAGCCCAACTCATGTCCTTGGGGGGAAGCTTCACCCTGTCAGGTTCCAAATAAAGCACCAGCTTTTGGGCAATATCTGTTTTGTAATGCTTAGTGGGTAACTTATGCAGCATAATTCCAAAAGCAGAAAAAAGTTTATGCGCGGCCAAAGGAATATTAAAGTTTCACTACAAAAGAAATATTGTGGCTGCCAAGGCCTGATTACTCATAAACCCACAGCATTATCACCATCCATCACTGCCGAGCTTTAATGACCAAACTAAAAGGAGAGACATCAAAGTGGGGGGGTGGTGCCCTTGTCGTTTTTCAAGAGTAAGATTCCCTAAATATAGGACCAATCGTCGAGCTCGACATAGTTTTTGACCAAAAAACTTGAAAAATCTTTCGAATGAATAACAAAACATATGTTATGTTTTGCTGTAAAAGCCATGAAGTTTGTGCAGCGCTCTATTATGGTGACTGCTTGGCTTTTCATGCATTCCTAAATTACCATGTAATCTAAAACCTTGTTTTCAGCTGCTCTATATTGGAAAGTCCCTTGCAATAATCAGGATGATTACAGCCTAGTGCAGAGAACAAAACTTGTTTGTATTATTGCAAATAAAAATGTCGTTTATCAGAAATTTTACCTTTCAAGGGAAAAATAAAAATAATAATAATAAACTTTCTCTTTTCCCTGGCTGGAAATATTTTAAGCATGGGATTAATTTTGGCCACTCTACGACTTAAAAACACATGGATACTTGGTATAAAAATATGTTTCTTTCCTGTAGGGACTTGACTCTTAATTGGTGTGCCAAAACTATCTCACAGAGATTTCATTGTCTTATCTACTTACATCATCTTAATGCGATTTTATTTTACTTTGTCAAAGTCATATTAATGTAAATGTGTTCTTGATAGCAAACAGAGTTCTTTTTTATGCTAAACAGGATTCAGCTGACTCTAATAAAACAGCTTGCAATCCATTAGACTATAACTGTAATATAGTTATTTTGTTTCCCAAATAAAGACCGTGTCAGAAAACTGTATAAGGATTTTTGTCTTGTTTTTCCACAATAATTGCTTGGGTGGGGTTACATTCTGATCTTTAAATGAATAGTATCGCTTGGAACAAACACTTCATATATCTTTTATCTTCCTCTTGCAATACAGTTCTGAGTTTTCTTTGAAAATGCAAAGCTACTTTTCCAGATAAGTCATCAAAATGTTTCCAAAGTATTTTAACTGCCAGATTAACTATATCTTGAATACAAAGATAGATGGCTTACATTCTTTATGCAGAAATCCTGCCAATGCATAGCAACTAGCAACAAATTAATTTCTTTTGCAACAGTGGGAAGGAAATAAAAAAAGAAACCCTGCTTTGCTATGCAAAGCTCAAAAAGGTAAATAGATATTTAAAAAGAAAATAAGGTTACTCGTTCTGAAAGGGTAATCTGTAAGCAAAGAACAGAGGATTAAACATACATTTGCTCTCTTTACAGAATCTGTGTTCCAGCTTTCTCTTAATGTATTCAGCTAATGAAGGACTGGGGTGACCTTGTGGCAGATTCTGAAATCTAGGAATGTCTATTTTTTTTTTAATTTTATTTTTTATTTTTATTTCTTTTAATGCTGCCTCTCCCACAGAGCTTAATACAATCTGTTTCAGGTCAAAGTCTGTTTATGTCAGCAATATTCATACTACACAACTAAAATGTTTTAATGCATTTATCAACTGAAAATATTGCAAACATTTCATTTCCTTTGATACAGACACAAAAAACCCTCTGCCTTCATTGCAAATTCTTGTTCATATGAATCACTCTGAGTAATATTTGCTTTAACTTTTGTGTGGTTCTACAAACAGCCTTTATATGGCTGGACTTCAAAGCTGGTAGAAATAAAGGTTAGAAATGTGATAGGAGTAATCTATTATTAGGCATGAAACATTACACCACTTTTTAGTTATAAGCCTTAAAACCTGAATAATATAGATTTTTAACTTGCTGCATATTTATTGTGTTTTCAGTTATTTAAGTCATTTAGCATGGAGGGACTGTTTGGAAGAGAAATATTTTCCATAGGAACACAGACCACAATTGGGTTTAATTTTTCCTAATATTTAATTTAGAAAAACTGCAGTATGGTAACAGACGTCTCATATGTCAAAGCTGAAATACTCTGCTCGGTGTTCCTTGCAGTGTAAAATTAATCTCTTGCCAGCACACTGACCCGAAAGGCAGGTTTTAGTGAAACAGGCATGGGGTGACAGGAGGGGTGTGGGAAGGGAAGATAAAATCTCCTTCAAATAGCAGGGAAGGGGAAAAAATTAACACAGAGGAATGTCACGGAGTCTCCCATTGACATCCCATGACATGAGCTGATTCAAACGTGTGTATGTGAGGGGTTTCTTTGGCCAACATGCCCCACATCATTCACAGAACATCCCTGTCACCCCACAGTGGTTTGTGGGCTGTCAGATCTGTAGGGGGACATTGCTGAGGAGGGATGTGCCCATGAGCCCTTGCCTTCTCCCCTTCAGTCCCCTTGATAAATTCATATGCTCATAGTCCAAGAGGAGCTGGAAAGGGAGATTGCCATGGCTTTGGGGGCCTCCAGCCTGTGCAGCCAATGGAGGCTGAACAGTGTTGTTCTTGGTTAGGTTTGGGTACTAACACAGGAGCATAAAAATAAGCTGAAAACATGTAACAGTTCAAGCCAAACAGGTCAGCCAGAAATAAACTACCATTTAGAATCCAGAATTTTAAATCTTCATGAGCCTGGGAAAGAAGAGGGAGGCAGGCTGGGCCCAATCCTGTTCCCACCCCCAGCAGTGGGAATTTTAGCATTGACAGCACAAGACACATTGCCCTTCTCTAAAAATCTAATTTTGTTTCCTTAGGTCCAGCTCTACCCCCTTGCCATGGCTGCTGGCTGCCCTGCACGTGGTGGGATGAGGAGATTCACTTGCCCTTTCCTGGTGGGTTCAGCAGAGCACAGGGACACCTGCCACCTCCGGTCGTATCGCCATGGAGACTTTGGCAATGTGGAGAAGGAACCCATTGCATCACGTGGAGTGGGTAATACTCAGATTTACAGCATGTGTGTGGGGCAGGTGGCATCTCTGAGCTGCCCTGCTCTCCCCTCGGTGTTTGAGGGGATTTGGTGGCTTCCCTTGCAGCTGCCTGCAGGGCAGGCACAGTGGCAGAGACCGGGTCCCACCTGGGCCAGCTCTGAACAAGGGAGGGGTCTTGGGACCTTTAGACCAGCAAAGCAAAGTTGTGAAATGTGTGAAACCGGAGAAGCCAAGCAAGACCCTTCCAGCGTGGAGTGGGGAACGGCTCACTCAGCATCAGCGAGTGGAAAACTCTCACTGTTTATATTTTGGTCAGTGGAAGAAAGGGTCACACCCATCAATCTCATTAGTATAAAAAAGCACTGACGACACCACCCCACCAAAGCATAGTCCCCACCTTTCCTTCTCCCGTGTTTCTCCAGAGCACCTGGTGCTGTGCCAGAGGGTTTAATGGGTTACCCTGCACAGCCTGGGACCTGGCGCTGCGGGAGGTTGCGCGTTCCCAGGAAGTGCATGTGCACAGAGCTGTGACAGGCACAGGCTGTGGAGCCATGGCCCTGGCTGGCAGTGGCGAGAGGTGTTAATATTGCTGGGGAAGGTGAAAACATAATGAAAACAGTATATTTTGGGGGGCATGCAGGATGCAATGAGGCAATAGGTTCTGAGCAACAGATACCTGTAACTCACCTATCCTGGTCTTACAGACTTTTAATTTGCTCTACAAATTTGGCTTGTTGCAGAACGTGTAAACACCCAGAACTGTACATGGCAAACCATTAAACATTAACTTACTGTCGACTTAAAAAAAACCCCACTTATGATATTAAAAACATAAGGGGAAAGAGATGCCAAGCTAGTGAATGAAGCCAGCTGACTGCTGAGAAGAGGCTACGGGGTTTGCTCCATAGCTTTGCTGTTTTCAGTAATCTGACTCACTGAGATATTTTTAGACACAGTAACAAGTTCCATTGTTAAGTAATTTTTCATTTGAATTTTTCTCAAATTATTCTGTCCTCTTGGCCTGTAAATCCCTTTCTTCAGCAAGGCAGTGCTGCTCTCTACACCCCAAGGAGAAAGGGGAGCTGTGGAGGACTCTGATTTGGACCACATTGTGGAACGAGATAGATCTCAGCATCAGGTTGGCAGGATATTTCCCTTTCTTCAAAGGTCTCCAAAGCCAGCAAGTTTTTCTTTGATATCTCTCCAAAGGGATTTATCAGCATTGGGGCATACATTTGTTTAGATTGTTCCTGTAGGGTGGGACTTTCAAAGGAGCAAAAGGATGCCAAGTGCCAAATTCTCACCAAGTTCTCCATAAAGATTTCCTTAGCTTCCTTTGAGAATGCTAGCTGTGCTCTCCATTGCACTGTGCATCCCTGCTGGAAAGGTGCCCAACGGTACCCTCACAATGTGGGCACAAGGGATACAGGAAAGATTGTGACATTTTAAAAAACAGGAGGAGGAACTGGCCTGAAAGAAAGGAAATGCACAAAAATGTGCAGGTTGGGGAGGAAACAAAGAGGGAAATGGAGACCAAATTCCCTAGACCCATCATTGTTTGGTTTTTTTATTCTTCCTCTCTGCTTATTAGTTCTCTCAGGTTTTCCCTGAAATGTTTTAGTTGAAACAAGAGATTAGTGTCTACTGAGGGCATGGGCAGAACTGAGGCCCTGCAACCAACTTGTGCTCGTGCTCTGGGCTCGAGAAACATCGGAACAGACACAGGTGACCTGACAGTGCCAGGCATTAGTCTGGTCCTCCTCAGGGCTCCCACAGGAAAAGCAGAGGCTGTGCCCTAGGACAGGGCCACAGGGAAGTTAGAGGTTTGGCAACTGGTTGTCTCATGTACTTTTCATGAAGTAGGGGCTAAGTCCTCCCTGATGGTAATGCACTGCCTCAGAAGTAAGCAGGAGATCTACAGGGAGCTGCACAGAGACATTCAGGCCAGTAGCTCCCAAATAACAAATGCGCTGGTGTCCAGGTGAGGACTGCCAGAGCAATTTGTTCTCCTGCCCTGGGGAAAGGCCCTGATGAGGGCTGTTTGGAGAGGATGTCAGAGAAGGAATTTTTATTTTACGAGTAAAGAGGTACAGAGCCTCTTTCTGATCTGTTATAGGTGCCTTAATGATTTGTGAGCTGCAGCAGGGTTTGTGGTCCTCTGGTTATTTTGCGGGCTGAAAAGATCCTTCCAAGTTCTCTAATACCTAGTATTTGTAGCCATGTACCTGGCTGGTTTTTTTAAATAATAAGTACCTAGAGATTGCTGAGAGCCACAACATGTCTTAAACCTAGTTTCTCCTCACTGCTTGTTGGTTTCCAGATACAATTTAAGATGTTGATCTTGCCCCCAAGCCCCCATGGCTTGGTCTTGCAAAGAAAAGTGGTTCTGTTAAAATTTGTCTTGTATCATGAGCTAAGTAAACCTCAGTACATCCCTACTCATCCCACGTTGGTCCAAGGATTAGATGTCAGCTCCCTAATTCAGTGAGGAAAGGCACAGACCTGCTGCGGTAGCTCTGCCCAGTGCTTCTGAGGAGGGTGAGGGCTGCAGGGTGCTGAGGCAGAGTGGGAGCAGAGGCCCTTGAGTCCTTGTCTCTTTTAGAGAGCTGGAGGGCAGAGGGAAGAGCCTGGAGAGACTCCCAGTTTGTCACTGGGGCACTGAACAGGGCCAGCAGCCAGCCTGGGACGTCCTCGGATCTCAGCCAGGAATTGTTGTTGAAAGGAGCTTCATTAAGTGCTCCTGACTGTAAGTTTTGGGAAATCAGTTTCACTTTGATTTATTTCAAACATTCAGCTACCAAGAATAAAACAAGGACCTCTCATATGTGTTTTGGAGAGCTAATAAAAGGTATTTACATATCTGCAAAGTCCTTTGCCATGCGCAGTTAAATCAGCATTGCAAATCTATCCGAACATGGTGCTCTGGCATCAGCCCCCAGATGACATGTAACGTGTTTGCGGTTTGATGGCCTTCACTCAAAAGGCTGGCTACAGTATTTTTATATTTAGATTTATTTTTGGAGTTTATGGTTGAAAGATTTCGGCTCTGGGCAGCCTTTCCCATGCCTTTTAGCAGCAACACTTGCAGTTCTGTTTCACGTAATTAAACAGCCAACAATACTTAATGAAGAAATAAATAACATCAATAAAGTAGTAAATAATTATATGCAGGCAAACACCAAAGACATTATCCATCAGGCAACAGCTGTGAGCATTAGTTTTGATTAATCAATAATGTTGTACAATAGGAGCAGGAATGCTGGCCAGGCCTCTGGGGGAATCACCAACGCTTTTCTAAGCAGCAAGCGTTGTGATTTTAAGCAGAACTTTCAGCAGAATCTTTAATTAAATGTAACAGCCAAGATCTCCTCCAGCAGCATTGCTGCACTTCTCAAAGCCCACCGAGCAGCTGGAGTTTAACCAAGACCCAGTTAAGGAATTCTCTGTAGCTGGGAAGGTGCTTGGTGCAAGGTTTCTTGGTATGCCTGTGTTGGGGGATGCCAGTGGGGTACCACAAAGGCACTGTTGGGCCAAGGATGCTTTGGTGGGGTTTCATGACTCTCCCAGTAAGGGGCCAGCAGTGCCTGGCTTGTGCCACCTGGGAAGTATGAGCTGGAGCTCTTGGCTCTGCCTCCAGCAAGGTGGCAGAGGGCATGCCTGCCCAGCCTGCAGCTGGAGCTCACAGGGCCTCACCCCAGTGTGGACAGCTCTCAGAGCAAGTGCCTGTTCTGTATTTTGTTTCCAAATACAAATATGGCTGGAATTTCCCACCCATGCTGCTGCTCCTCAGGAACCTGATGTGGGCAGGTTCATGACAAAATCAGCAAAGTCTGGTTCATCTTCATCTGTACCTCCTGCAAGAGGGGCCCTAAGAAGCCTCCAGGAGAAACGGATCTCCTCCCTCTTGCGCACCCCTCTTGCTGAGCGTTCCTGCCACCAGCCCACTGAATTCCATGGCCCTGCTGTCTACTCAGGCAGCATCCCTGGATTGTGCTGAGAGATTCTGCTGCAATCAGCCAGCCAGAGCATGGGCTTCCTCCTTTCCATTTTTTTTTTCCCTCCTTCTTTAGTGTATAAGAGCTTTAAAAGAAGGTAAACCATTGAGAAAGGCTGATCACAGCACTAGATCCCAACTTAGAGAAAAGGCAAAGGTTTTATAGTCATTACCCCATTAAAAGAGAAAGAGAAGAAGGGACAGGAAGGTTTTCTGGCATGTCAGGGACAGGATTCCAGAGTCTGCTCTCACATCTTGATGGTTTGTTCCTCATGAAACCAATTGCTGATGACTTCTTGGCATGTGAATATGCACCAGCAGCACATTGCTTCCACCACGAGTCCAATGCTGGGTACACCTCCCCACCAGCGGAGATAGAAGCATGAGAAGGGAGTAAAGTGAAGACTGTAGCTTGGCTTGACATGAACAAAACAGAGGTGCTGACCCACTCCTGAAGGGTTACTTTAATTCTCTGAGATGGCAGATGCACGTAGGAATTTTGCAAGCATAATGCACATGGGTTTGTTGAGCTAAAAATGGCAAATCTCCAGAGAGGGATGGACAAGGAAAGCCCTTGGTTCTTGTTTGAGAAATGGAGGCTTGCAGAAGGCAATAGGGGAAACATCCACGTGACTGAAAAACTCAAACAGTGCCCAAAGACCAGTCTTGAAGCCTTTTTTTCCCAAGCCTTCTCAGCAGGAAAACCAGGAACAGAAATTTCACATGATAATTGCTGATAGTGCAACAAACCCCCAGACAGTTTCCTTACCCGCTTCTCAACATGCAGGCACTAATAAACTCCTGTGTTAACATTAATATTCCTGATAGTCTCTGTAGGCTCCTTCTCCCAAATGTGAATCTCATTAACATCTGCGAAACCACAGTAAATTTGTGGGCGTTTAAAGGTGTAAATTGGGGGGCTGCTGTCTGCTCACAGCCCCTCAGAGCACCTGCCAGCCAGGTATGGTAGCATTTCTAGGGTCTGGCATGGCAAATGGCTACTGCCAAATCTATGCAATCTGCTTACATTTCAGATAATGCCAAGTGAAAACTGCTCACATTTCTCCTTCAAAGTCAGTAGATACAATTATGATCTCCTCCCTCCCCTGTGAAGGATACGTGGGGTGTTCCCAGGGGCACAGAGCATACATGTACATTTCTCTGTGGATGCTAAGGCTGATGAGGACAAATTGACTGTGTTTCTCACAAAATAAAATCTCAGTTTTGTGATTTTAAATAATTATTACAGTGTAGGTAGCCTACAAAACTCATGGCTTTTTGTTTCCTTAGAAGAAAGGAAATCATATCAATAAGCCACAGGTAAGGGGCAGGGTTTGGAGTTCTTTGTCACATTCTTTCACAGAATACCCCTATTGGCTTCTTCAGGAAGAGTGTTTATGGCAGATATTAATTTGTTCAATGAGATAAATTAAAAAATTACAGATAAGGAATAAGTTTTTGGTATGATATGGATGTCTTTCCAGGAAAGCAGCATCTTAATAACAGATAAGGTATGGACATGACTTCAGAATAAACACTTACTCTAGGTCCAGTTGTAAAATACCTTAAATACTACTTTTTCCTAACTGGAATAAAGCTTCTGCAGACCTTTTTTGTTTTGTTTTGTTTTGGTTTTTTGTTTTGTTTTGTTTTGTTGGGGGGGGGGTTGTTTTTGTTTTTGGTTTGGTTTGGTTTGGTTTGGTTTGTTTTTTGGTGGGTTTTTGTTTGGTTTGGTTTGGTTTGGTTTGGTTTGGTTTTTTTGGTTTTTTTTTTTTTTTTTTGTGGGTTTTTTTTTCCCCCGCAGACAATATTTGGCATCTTATGCACTGCATCAGATAAAACAAGTGGATGATGTTCAGGTATTTCTCTTCAGTCCTGTTATTCCTGCTTTGTTTTATTGAGATGAAGCTCTGGATTCCTAAACCTGGGAAGGGCAGATCTCATCAGGCCTCCTCCTTTCTTGCTGTCCTGAGCCTGTGCTTGCCACTGACTCTGCTCAGAATGGGTTTTCTCTTGGGTTGCTGTTTTCTGGTAGGGGTGGAAGCACTACCACCAGGCATGGTACCCAGCAGCCAGCTCTGGCCTCCTTGTGACTGTCACCAAGGACCACGCTGTCCTCTGGTGTCACCAAAATTCAGGGCTTGGGGGTGAGATCTTTTTGAAGGACTGCAATTTATAGATCTCTTTTTATTGCTAAGCTAGGTAAAGCACCTCTCAAAGTAATTATTCAAATGTGGCATATGTTTTGCTGTGAATTTTCAGTAGAACTCTTTCCAGTGATTTCCAAAATAAATGAGACTTTGCATAGTACTTTTTCCGTATTTAACATTGCCTTCCTGGCTTTGCAGCCAAGGCTTCCTTTTAAAGGCATGTGCATGAGATTATGCAATCGTAGTATTCCGGATACCCAGAGCAATTAAAATAAATCAGGCTAGGTATAATGAAGATGAGCCAAAGCATCTGTTTCTCAAGAGGATTTAAAAAAACCCCACCAACACTATCATCCCCAGGGGCCTGAATCCATGGTGGTTAGACCTCAGAGATTCTTGTACTTCAGAAATGTGTCCAACACTCATTTGGATATGAAAAGTAGGAGCTGCAAAGGAGGAGAAGACTCTGGTATGGCAACTATCCCTGCTCCCTGGAAACAGTGGCTGGATAACCCCGTGTGTTTGGCAAAACTGGACTTACAGATTCATTTCTTTTCCCTTCTAGTGTTTTAGTTTGACGTGGGTACCTGGATGGAGAGGAGGAGGAATGACTCCTGCATCCTCTCCAGTGTTTACCATACACATCTTGTGTTTATAACCTGTAGTTATTGATGGTGGTGCCTCAGCAGGAGGTGCAGAGATGTCCATACCCCCAACGCCAGTGCGAGGGACCACAGTGACCTGGGACACAGGAGCACTTGCTGCTTGGGCCACTCGTCCTGTGAGACAAGAAGGAGACTTCAGGCCATAGAGTTGAGGCACCAGGAGCTACTATTCTGACTTGTTTGCCCCTCCACTGCCACTTGGCACCAGGTGCCAAAAGCTATTTTCAGACAAAACCAGGAAGGGAGCGAAGTGTGGGGCAGTCCACAGCAGGTTGTCTGCTCAGCTGCCTTGCTTAGGTAGGATGGCTCAAAGACAGTTTAGCCAAAGATTAAATGTTGCTAAACTGTACCAGACTCCTCATTGTAGTGACATTTGTAGCTCAGGATGAAGAGATGGGAATAACTGCAGAAGAGACTGCTAGCACATACCAGGGAACAATCTGCATGCAAAGGAAAGAGCAAGTTGTGGTGGTGGACACACCAGCACAGTCAGGGACCTCAGGAACGCTTTTTCTGTGTCAATGCATCTCATTCTAGTTCTGGCAAGAAAGATCTCAGTAACTGGGAGATCAAGTGTCCTTGCACAAACCAAACTGGGGAAAATGGAAAAACTCAATCCCAAAACAGATGAGCAAGAGTTGTCATAAGCATTAGAAGGCAGTCAAAGTCAGTAAGGAGATAAAGTCCCCTGCTTTCGTATGATGGCAGGGCAGAACAAAGCACAATTTGAGTTTGGCTGGTGCATCTGCTCCCTGGGAAGCCCACTTTGCCCTGACTTGCTCCCCAACAGCACTGACTGCTCCCTCTGAGACAACTGCTTACTGTCCTCTGAGGCTCATCAAATTTCTTTAAAAAAAGGAATTTTCTCAGAAAAAAAAAAAAAAAAAAGCCACAACAGCTCAGACCTGCGAGGTGGAAAGAGGTCAGCTTGTTTACTTTTAAACCGATTTAAATCTGGCACACTGAGAATAGCGACTTGCTTTGACCGCTGACTTGGGTAAATAGGGCCTGGCATTCTTACGGTGATATTTCCAGCCCCAGCTATCCCCATCATGCAGGGATGTGTATACATAGGTACATTTTCAGTAAAAACAGTGGAGGTTAATTATTTGATAGGAGCTGGATGTGAAATGGCTGGTGTGCATTTCCTGTGTGTTGTTTGGAAAAGTGAAGCCCATCGGAAGCCCCACCAGGCAACGTCCCCTTCCAAGGTTTATGATTATAAAAGAAATAGTTCGGTCACATTTAGGAACATTTCCAGCAGGGAATTTTTTTTTCCAGGGTTTGGTGAGAAGGCAGCTATTTTTAGCAGATAAATTAGCATGTTTTCTGAAGTGATCCAGCAGGAAAGGATAGCCAGGGATTGCTTGCTGGACAGTACCAGCATTCCAGCTTAGAAATGACAATTCAGCCCTTGTAACATGAGATGAAGTGATCTCCATGGCCTCGTGCCTCTTTCTTCCACAGCCGTCCACGCTAGCACCACACGTAACAAGACATAATTTTACATAAGTAGAAGACTGTGCTCTAAGCCAATATAGGAGTCGTGCCTGATTGAATATTGCCATTTCAGAGCCACCATCTAATCACATTTTCCAGGCCGCGTGAACAAAATAATGTTGTTATAATTACACGGAGTGTTTGTGTGTATGTGCGTGTGTGTATTATACATGTATAATGACATTAGGATGATAATATAGCTGTTTCTATTAGCTCTGTGGTATTAATAAGGTATGACAGAAAGTTATTTGATACCATTTCAAATCCCACTTGCATTTTCATATTGCTCTCAGATGTAATTCAGGGACTTGATTTTTATGAGTTATGGCTCTGATGTCACTTGTATTTTTGCCCGTAATAGGTCCCACTGGAGCAAAATTCATCAGACTCAATTAACAGCATCTGAAAAGTGTATTTGGTTAGCAACTGATCAGGCAGAAATAGTGTGGGTTCTGTTTTAGCTGACCCATTACTCTGTGCCAGTAGATGAAACCAGCTTTGCAGGCAGCAGTTAACAATCACTGCAGCTCAGTTACTGTGAGAGTAAAACAACTATTTTGGGGGCTGCTCAGCTGCTGTTTCTTCCTGTCCCATGGCTGCACCCCTTGTTATGGGTCTCAGAATACTCTGCAATCATCTGGGCACCCTTCTCCTTTCTGCATGTGCAGGTGATCTCTCTTACCAGTTACTATTTTATTGGTGAATACTTTGATACTCAGTGATGATTATTTTCTTTAAGTAGCCTGGTCTGGGAGCCCTGGGGCAATAGGGTGCTCGTTCCAGGCGAGCCGCTAGCAGTGCTGTGGGGGAATTTAAAACACAATGCCAGGGCAACAAAAAGAAATGCAAGGTAAATAAAAATAATTCCAAATGCACATATGAATTGGAGACTGGAGTTTGAAAGCTGATCTCACATAGGGTTTTCTGCTCGGTTTGGCCACTTATTGGGGCTGGTGGATCTTTTGAAGGGAAGATAAATGCTCTGAGTCCTGGTATTATTAGTATTTTGAGCTGGTGATTTGTACAGCTGATCTAAAGGGCTCCCAAAGTGAGAGACTGATCCCAAAATCTGCTGAAGTGAACACAGGGCCTCATGGCAATTTCACAGGGCTTTGCATCCCACCCCATGTGCTGAGTTGGGAGCAGGGGCTGGCACCACCTCCCAACCCCTGCTCCTGCTGTGTCTCTATCTCGCACCCTGAACACTCCGCATAAAACTCCTCAGTGTCTTAAAAGCCTGAGAAGAGAATCAGTAAGTGAACGGGAGTCCCCAGCACTGCTGGCTGCCCCCTGTGCAGGCACAGCCCCATTGCAGGGTAGATCAGGCTGTGTTCCCTTCCAAGCACAAAGCCAGGCTTCAAGGCTCCAATTGCTTCCTGTCTCCCAACATGCCCGACCACAACTATTTTTAATTGTAAGGCATGAAAATAAAGTTATTTAATAAATTAACGCTTCAAATGGTTTTTGGTTCAACTTTGGCTGTTTATTAGGACCAGCCTTATTTCGGCTTCTATGCAGTCATTTCCAGCTACCACTCTGTTTGATCCTCATCTTATTTCCTTTGTAATCTACTGATCTTCTGTTGTTATCATTGCTGTGTTTTATGGGTTTGTATTACTTTATTGACTCAGTATACTGTAGACTGCTTTTTTTTTTTTTTTTCCTTCTTCACTGAAAATAGCCTTTTATGAGAAGCTTAAGCAAAAGCCTGGAATGTCCAAAGGAAGGCACAGAAAAATTACAACATTTTGCACATTTCTTTTGGCCAGAGAAAGTTACAAAATATTCATATGAAGAAACTTATTCAGTGCCTGCAGGACAAAATCCAACTTTTGATAATATGTGGAATTTCAATTTCTGCTATAAACAGGCTCTATATTTTTTTATTTATTATTTTGAAATATAAAGAGTTTTCGGGGGGGGAGGGGGAAGGCTACTATAAAACTGATGTCAGAGCAATGATGAGTATGCAAACCCTCACTGCTGGGAATATGTACTCTTCTGCACTGCCACGGCCTCTGTTGCTATCCCATTCCAAATGATACCAACGTTAAAAACTTAAACAGGATGCTGATGGTCCTACCAGGCAGCAGCACCGGATGAAGTGACACCAAGGGCTGGGGACTGGAGCCATGGGGATAGAGGGTGAAGTCTCCTTTTGTTCAGGCTGGGCCCCTTCTCCTGCCCCGTGGACAATGAGCTCCTCTACAGCTGAAGGTTAGATGGGGTCCTGCAGGAGCTCAGTACATGGAGTAGTGACTTGGGCCATCCTGCATGACCCCTGCCTCCAGCACAGATGGATAATCATCCCTCTGCTGAGAGGACCAAAGCATGCTCTTACCTGGTTCTTCAGCCTCACCACCTCCTTCATAGTGGTTATCACACCATGGCTTGGAGGGATGCTTGGAAGAAGACTGTGGCTGGAGGGATGAATGGGGCTCTGCAACTATCAGAACTGTGAGCGATGCTTCATGCAATGGGAAGGAGCTGAGGGCTGGCACAGAGGCTGCCAACAGTGCCTGGGCTCCAGCTACTGGGGTAGAAGCAGAGAGATTTGGGCACAACTGGAGACAGGAAGTTCTCTTTGCTACTTGATTATATATTGTGGGAAAGGTGTACCCCTACCTGCCTGAGATAAAGAAAACAAACAAACAACTACAAACCTGTTTGTGCCCAAAATATTGTAACAATCGTTTGAGAACTGTCTTATCTGTGTGAGAATATAACCCTGATTAAATGTGCCAAGGTCAGTAAAAACAAAGGTGAATTGCAGAAGAAATACGTGTGTCATTCTGGCCAGGAGTTCACAGAGGGTGAAATAGAGCAGCACTCCTAGTTTTGCACAGATGTGTTGAGGTGTGGGTCTCACATCACCTTCCACAACCTGTCCAGCCCCTGACAAACATTCTCCCCCCCCACCCAGGAGACTGAGCCCCCAAGCACAAAGTGACAAGACTTCAGTGGCCAAAAGGGCTGCTATTTGCAGCTCTCCTGGGCTCTTCTGCTGGGTTTGCCCATCCAAACTGTGCTGGTGCTTGGTGAAAGCCCAAGCACCGGTCCCCACTGACTTCCTGCCGTCCTCAACAAGCATCCCAGCCTGCCCCCGGGGTCACAGCGTTCTCACCGCTGTACGAGCCGTGAGGCCACAGACCAGACACAAATTCAGGGCATTTCAGAAGGATAAGGGGCAGGAAAGGTGAAACCTCTTACAAACTCTAAGGATTTGGTAATTCCTCCAGAGGAACCAGCAGAAAATCAGCCTGTCCCTCCAGAAGCACCAACCATCCCAGCCAGGCTTGGGCGCCGAGGTTGTCAAGGTGAATGCCTCACCTTCCTGGCACCGGTGCGAACCTTGCCCAAATTCGCGTGCTTGCTCCGTTCCCGCTGCCCGGGGCCAAGCGAGCCCTGCACCTCGCATAGGGGCTCCCGTCAGCGAACATCACGGCTTGCAGCGGGGTGGGCCCCCCGGTCCCAGCGGGATTTGTGCACCGACTGTGGCCCGCTGTCCAGCGCCGCTGTCCCTGTGTCCGGCGCCGCTGTCCCTGTGTCCGGCACCGCTGTCCCCCTGTCTTGCCCCGCCGCCCGCCCACGGCCGGGGCAGCAGCGGCCCGCCAGGGGGCGCCCCGGCCGCGGCGCCGCCGCCCGCACTTGTTGCTGCCCCCCGCGGCGCGCGCTGTGTCGTGATGCGGGCGGCGCTGACGTCACCGCTGGCGTCATTATTAACGATTTCATCCATTTATTTATTTATTTGCTCGTTGATTTATTTGCTTATTTAATTATTTATTTGTTTCCGTTTCACGACGCCCCGCCGGGGCGGCTCCGAGCCTATGCCCGCCCTTGCCCCCCTCCCCTTGGGATCAGGGCGTGCGGAGGGGGCTTGGGAAGGGAATGAGACAAAAATTGGGAAGAAAGTGCCACAACTGAGGAAAGCGGCGGGGGACTTGGTCCCCGCGGAGCCACTTTGTAGTGGTCCCTACCCCCTGACCCGCCGAGCCGGGGTCGCTGCGCTGGCGCGCAGTGATGGAGCCCCCGGGGAGAAGGGTGAGAAGGACAGAGCTCCCCCAGAACGACCCGCCCGTCCCTGTCCGGGGGTGGGCGGATGGCGGCTCCGCGGGCGCGGGGGGCCGCGCAGCCCGCCGGCCGCAGCAGCATCTACCTGCGGGGATGCAGCTCCCGGAGCCACGATGGGAACTTTCCGTGCCCGGCGCTGCGGGGCGGCCCTTGCGCCGGTGCGGGACCGAGTGCGAAGCCGGCGGTGCCCGTCCCTCTCGTCGGCCAGGGCTCCCCGCGGCTGAGGCTCCCGGCGGCGCCCCGCGCTGCTCGCCTCAGGACAGCGGAGGCTGCGCGGGACGCGCAGAGCCGGCGGCTGTCCCCGACGTGGGGCGCCGCCGCAGGGGGCGGGCGGGGCGCAGGTAAGGGGCCGCCCCCTCCGCGGGGCGCGCGGTCACCTGTCCGCCGCCCCGCGCCCCTCCGCGCCCGCGGAGCCATCGCCGGCACGTGCCGCCGCGCGCCCGTGCCCGCGGGCGCAGAGAGCGCGCCCATCGCCGCCGCCGCCGCGCTCCCCCTCCCCCTGCGCTGTCTGTTCCGGCCGAGCCGCGTCCCTCCGCGCAGCGCCATGAATATTGATGTGTTTATATAATCGATAACCCACTTTCCATCCCTTCCCGGGGAACGGCGCTAAATAAATTAGGGACGCGCCGCCCGCCCTCCGCGGCCGCCGGGGGGGGGCGGCAGGGGGGGCGCAGCCCCCGCCGTGCGCTCCGCGGCTGCGGGGGGTGGGAGCGGGATCGGGCGGTGGGAGCGGGCGGTCCCGCCGGGCGCGCGCGGACGAGCAGCGCCCCTCGCGCCGCAGGAAATGGTCTTTATATTAGACATATACGGGCAGGTCCTGTCAGATCCGCAGCGCGCCCGCCCGCCCTTTCGGCCCCCCAAAAATCGCCGAGCGCGGACAGGGGCTCCGCCGCCGCCCCGCCGCCTCCGCGCCGCCTTCCCGAGGCCGGCCGCCGCCCCGCGGCATTTTTGCCGGGCCGGGGCGGGCGTCGGGGGCCCGGCCGGCGTCGGGTGGCGCCGGCGGCGGGACGCGGCGGGGCGGCGGCGGGGCGGCGGAGCGGGGGGCGGGCGGCGGGGGGGGGCGTCGCCGCGCGCGGCGGGGCGGGAGGCGGCGGCGGCGGCGGGGCGGCGCGGGGGCGGCGGCGGCGGGGGGCGGCGGGCGGCGGGGCCGGCTTCGCCCTGCCAGGACCTGCCGGGCTCCATTCACGCCAACAAGTTTGGGAGAATGTTGAGTTCAATCGCGCCGGAGCCGCGATGGAGCGCAGCGCACTGCAGGTACCGCGCCGCCCCGCGCCCCCGCCCCGCCCCGCGCCCCCCGCCGCCGCGGAGCCCCCTCCCTCCCTCCCGCGCTCCCCTCCCGCCGCCCTCTTCCTCCTCCTGCCCCTGCGCGGCGCGGCGCGGCGCGGAGCCGGCGCTGATGCCGCTGCCGTGTTGTTGTTCCCCGCAGTGGGTCGGCGCCCCGTGCGGCTCGCACGGCCCCTACGTCTTCTACAGGGCGTTCCGCTTCCAGCGCCGCGGCGGCGGCCGGGCGCGGGTCCTCTCCCTCGGCGACTTCTTCTTCGTGCGGTGCCGCGCGGAGGAGCCCGCCTGCATCGCGGAGCTGCAGCTGCTCTGGGAGGAGCGCACCAGCCGGCAACTTCTCTCCAGCGCCAAACTTTATTTTCTCCCCGAGGACACCCCCCAGGGCAGGACCAGTGACCATGGCGAGGTGGTAAACGCGGCGCCGGCCCCCCCTTCCCCCGCGCCCGTCCCCACCTGCATGCCCGGGCTCGGCTCCCCCCTCTCCTGGCTCCCCCCACCCGCGTCTCCCTCCCCGCCGTGCGTGGCGGGGCATCGCGGAGGGGCCGCGCCGTCGGGGCGCACCGGTGCGCGCTGACCGGGAACTTGTGCGGGCGGGGGGAAGGAGGGAGGGGGTCGGGGTGCGGGGCGGCCCCGGCCCGGCGGGCAGCGGAGTATGTGCGGGGCTCGCCCTGTCCTTCTCCTGCTTTCTTAACAAAAAAAAAAAAAAAAAAAAAAAAAAAAAAAAAAAACCAACCCCGAAAAAACAACAACAACCAAACCCCCCCCCCCAAAAAAAAAAAGCCCAAAACCACAAACAAAAAATCCCCCAAAACAAAACACACGGAGAAGCGGAGGAAAAAAAAACCAACCAAAACCAAAAAAAAACAACACGTTGGGGGGATTTCGATATTGTTCGGGGCTTTTTTTAAGTATTCGATATGTTTAAGAGGGCGGAAATTACGAAATGGAGGGAGATCAAACGCTCTCTTGCTGGCAGGGACGTGTTGAATAAAGTGATAAATGACAGGTACGGGAATAATACATTCAAATAACTTGCAGATATGCCTGGGCGTATTTCGGAGCCGCCGCGCTCCCGGCGCAAACGCGCTGCGCGCCGGCACCCTCCGCCGGCGGCCGCGCAGCCCGGGATGGGGCCGCGCAGCCCCGCACCGCCCCGCCCCAGCCCCGAGCCCTCCCGTTATCTGCTTCTCAAATTCATTGCTTCAGTCTCTGGTCTGGGGCGGGGGGCGGCTGAGGTGCCCGGGCGGGGGGCTGCGGGGATGGAGAGGGTTCTCGAGAGGGGCTGGAGAGCCGGCGGGAGGGGGACGAGATGTTTTGGGGCAACTTCTGCTGGAGATGCCGAGGGGGTGGGTCCAAGGGGGGGCTGTCCGCAGGGGCTGTTTTCGGAGGCACGCGTGGCTGTAGGTGCCGGCGTAGCCGTGTACCCGCACACACGCGTACGCAGCCGAAACGCGTTTCAGAACCGCCTTCGCTCGCTGCCACCTCTTCACTTTAATTTTCTGTGCGTGCCGCTGAGATAAGGGAGCCTTTTCCTAAGAATCAGGGAGATGACAGTGAGCAATGGATGCTCTGAAATTGCCCGTGGTGACTATTTAAAACTGTGCCTCTGCGTGTCTCGTGCGTGTGTAAAATGAAAGATATTTGGAAGGGAGGGGGGTGGGGAAAGGGACACAAATCATTTTAATACGCCTTAATGATCAGCTCATGTTACTGTGGTAGGAACATCAGAGAAAATTAATCCTACCATTACGAGCAAAACACTGCTCCGGTACGAGAGTTCTCAGCTGCATGTACCTTCCTAATAACACGCACAATTTTATTTATTTTTACATGCAAACACCGCTAGTAATTAGCCATGTGATTATACTTGTGCATTTCATTGCGGCTTTAACTGATGTCATTCTGCATTATTCAACCATATGAAAACAATTTTCAATTAAGATAATGGCACGCCTTGAAATTATGCAAATGCCGGCCGTATTGTATAGAATAATTATGACAAATGTAAAGCAGGTAAAAAGTTTCCTAATGCAGTTGTGTTTTACACCCCGGTGATGTCATTTCCCCTCTGGCCTAAGTTAGTCATTCATTAGCAGAGTAGCAGCAGCAGCAACAGCAACAGCTCTGAGTGATACTTCTCTGGCAGGGAGCCTACAGAAACCGGCACTGAGAGCCAGGGCCTAGAGAGGGCAACATAACACTCCCATTAAGAAATGTACTTTGTTTTCACTTACTCCATTAACTTGTTTATAGACACTGGAATGATTTTTTATGATCGATTTTTAATAGTTTGGAACAATCTGAGCAGTGCTTGGTGATGTGCAGGCAGCAGAGAGACAAAAGGCTGGGTGCTGGCTGGGTGGGGGTAACTGCTCTCGTTGGGGCAGGGGCAGCTCTTTCCCCTTGGCAGCCCGAGGTCCCAGTCCCTTCGGTAAATGACATCCATACTGCTCCCCAGAGGGGCAGCAGGGCTGCCTCTGGGGTCGTGGGGCTTCCTAACTCTGCACTGAGCTGCTTCTGCAGGAGGAGATGTGGCTCTCGAGTCGTATGCATCTTATAGCCATCAGAGGGGACCTAATTTGTGGTGTGGGCCTGCTGGTGGGGTAAAATACCTCACCTTGCATTCAGGGAGTAGGGATGGAGTGAGCCAGCATGTATTGCAAATCTGCGGTGTCCGAGGCAAAGGGTGACTGGGGTGCTCGCTGTCACTGAAATTGTTGGTGAGGGGAGCAAGTGGCTGAATGGCAGGCTTGTGATCGAGCCCACCAGAGATTTAGGCACAGTCTCCAGCAGCTACCTGCGCTAGCAGCGTGATTAATAGAAGCAGCTGGCTGCCTCTTTTCCATAATAGCAGCACTGACACTATGACAATATTCAGCTAGTGGCTGTGAGGAGGGAGGAGAAGCAAGGAGGGATGTAATGCTTCTGTTGCTCAGAAATTTCTGATGGCGTATTTTATCTGATTGCCAAATGTTTGAGCTAATCAGCAATAAGTGTAAATATAAGTCTTTTTATAGCTAGCTGAATTCATCATCCAGATTGAAATATAACCCCGACTGCTGCTAAAACCGGATGTTTCCGTGCACTGCCCAGATCCAGGGAAGGTTCAAGCCCAGGTGTGCTTCCCCTTCAGTACCCCTCTCTCCACCTAAGGCTCAGCATCCCCATCACCGCAGCAGAGAAACTCCCTTTCAGTGCCAGGAGCTGGCCAGAGATTGTTTCCCAGAGGGTCTCAGTGGATGGTGAATGTGGGATGGGGCTGCTCACATGCAGCAGGTACGGGTGCTTCTGATGCTCATTGCATCCCAAGGAGACATGCATGGAGAGGCTGGGACCAGCTCTGGCATCACGCTCAGACCAGGGGTCTTGCTGCACAGGAACAGTGGGCACACTTTTGTAAGAGCAACGGGTCCTGTGAGGCCACTTTTAGGTCAATTTGAAGAGTTCTGTGCTACTTCACTGAAAACTTTGTTGCTGCTTTTAAAATGCTGTGGCCTGGGCGCGCTGCTTCCCACCTCACCATTCAGCCCAGACACTGCAGCAGGTGCAGCACTGGCCAGAGCGCGAGAGCAGCCTTCTCTCTCTTCCCTCCAGCAGGGAAGAAGTGATTCCTCTCCATCCCTACAGGGCCATTGCCAAAACAGAGTCTTTTGCTGGAGGAGGTCACCACCTTGCCTTGATTGTCTCATTCACTCTGGTCTGGTGCAGTCCCCTGTGTCACCTTCTGCACGGGTTAGGAAGACCTCCTTGATGGCAGGTGCCTCACACAGGGATCAGAACAGGATGTTTGGAGGCCTGTGAAGATCCAGAGGGTGTGCCTTTAAGGGCACCCCATGGTTATTGAAACAGTTTCATGGTGTGCATGTGGAAAGCAGGCCCCCCAGCTTTGCTGGCTCCCAAGTGTGAGAAGCTGTGTGCTGTCAGAAAGCGCCTGCCCAGTCCCTTCCTGCAGTGCCCTGGTCCTGTGGCATTCAGGGGGCATGAGGTGGGCTCACCCTCCAGCCCACAGGGTCTTGGCCAAACCCTCCTCCAGCTCATTTACTTCTCTCTGCTCCAAGGGGTGGTGTGGGGTTGCGGAATGACTGACCTTTGCAAAAGCAGTTGTAGAGCAAAATGCTTGTTAGTGCCTTGTGCTTTCATGTTTTAAAGGTGTTGGCATTAATTAGACTAGGCTTAAAAATCTATTTCAAAGTTGATACTCATTAAATCCAGGGATGGTATTTGATGTGATGCATGCAATTCCTAAAAAAAACCCTAAACAAGCAGCTAATTCATTTTGTGTGGTATGACATTCCCTGCATTGCCCTGCATCGTGGTGAATGCTGCTTCCGTTGGGGCTGGACTGTCAGTGGGGATCTGCCTTTGGTTCATTCATCAGCAGCAAAGTTTACTACGAACTCATGTTGATTTCATCTCTTCTCCCAAACTGGGGATCTGATGCAATGTTTTTCGCCTTGCAAATAATCCTTACTCATGCAAGTAATTTACATGAGTAAGCGTTGCTCATACAGAGGAGAGGAGAGAGCTAGTTTCCTGTAATTATTTCCCTAGAAGTATTTTGCATTTTTAGACTAATTGGGGGAAAGGAAAAAAAAAAAGTCGTCACTCCATAAATGTGTGTCATTTATAATTGCAGAAGAGATTCTTCTAGAAAGTTAAGGGAGTCAGTGGATTTGTTCTCTCTTCATTTCAGGATAAATGCTGACAGCATCCCTCGAAAGCCTGATTCATTTTGTAGGGGCTCTCCACTTGCAGGGGTCCTACCCCAGTGCATAAAGGTAGCATAGGTTAGCCCAGGCATGGTGTCTTATATCAACAGTGCTTTATTGCCACCCCCCCTAGAAAAATGTGCTGCTCCCTTTGCACAGTAATGGGTTTTGGTTTTTTTACAGACGTAGGAATCTGTAAGCTCTGATTTGAAATGAGAATAGCCCCGTTTTAGTCTCCACGGTGTGTGCCTTATGCTCGTATCTGTCAACACTGGTAATGGCAACACGTTTCAAACATGCAGATTATGATTATTAAAGGGTGCTTTAAAAATCATGCTAATAGCATCAATCTCCAATGTACACTTGCTCAAATTAATTCAGCTTTGGAAATCAGGCACACTGTAATAGCAGTGTTAGAGAAATGGCATTTGTCATAAAATACCGTGGGTTTGGTAATTGCATATCCACTCTGTATATTTTTATCTCTCTCGCCACCAGCAGCATATGCTGGTAAAGGAGGGAGAGGGCAGTGATATTACTCAGAGGAGCCACATGTTGCTAGCCATTAGCCAGCAATCTGGAATATCTGGTCATTTAAGGCAGATTCCTTAAAAAACAAACAAACAAACAAACTTTTTTATTTCCTTTTTCTTTCCCTCCCATTCCCTGTGCATTCAGATTGTAAAATACACCCACTGCTTTCCAGAGTTGCTGTTCCCAGTCTGATCAGTGGCACTAAACATTAAACTCTTGTCTTTGGAGAATAATAGGCCTCACATGGTACACCCTCAAGCATGTTGAGATACTGTGCAGGCTGTAAAATAAAAATGTTCTAATTGTGTCTTTTAAATAAGCATAGGAGTGAATTAATTAGACTATATTTTGTCTTTAGTTGCTTAGTTACACAATAGTATTCCTAAGCGCAAGTAAGATAAATTGGCTCTTTTTGTGCTGCTTGTCCCTTAATCATAATTACTGTATTGCTCAGGAGAGTAACGCATACATGGATTTTGCATTTTTAATAATATTCAAACAATATGCGAATGATATAGAAAGTATGTGCCGATTCAAGCTTTCATATGCTTTTATTTGGGAAGAAGTTCTACTGCTGTGGGAGCAATATTTGCATTAGTTGCTCAGAGATGTAGTTCTGGGAAATACATAATTGAAATATTCTTGCAATGCTTGTTCTAGCCCTTTCATTCGCATTCAAAATAACAATGCTTTAAGTCTCTGAACAGTCATCCACTCTTGATTTAAGAGCTTTTTTTCTTTGTGTGCGTGTGTGTGTTTGTGCGTGTGCAGTGTGGGCTCACGCCCAGCGTTAACCCTGCACAGCCTGGACGCTCGCGGGATTCACAGTGTTGTATCAAGTTGGGCTTTTTATTTGTAGCTAAAATGCAGTCAGAAGGTCAGATGAACATCGGCATTTTATGGCATTAATCCAATGACCTTAATGCTTGGCAGGCGTCCATGTTTCTCCGCGAAGGTGCCAGGGTTGTAGATAATAAAAGAGTTTGTTTTCATTTTCTGGATATTTTAATCTTTCTTTGCAAAGCATAGCCTCAGATTTGGGGGACTTGGGGCTACTCCCAGGGGCCAAAACTTTAATGTCTTACTGGGTTGCTGAACGTTAGCTGCTAATGATGGGCAGATTGATACAGATACTGAACAATGGAAGGTTCTGGCAAGAAACCCCCTAGACATGCTCAGTGGATGTATGTGAAAATTGGCTCCATTGTTCTGCTGTATGAAAAGCAAGTAAATTATTTACAGATATTTGCTAATTAAAGCACATATTGTTTTACCAGCACAATAGAACACAATATAACAAAAGACAAAAGAATAAGCTTGCATAATTTAAACCTGCTAATGCCATGTACTCCTTGTTAAGAAAAAATATAATTATGTAATCTATGAGGAAAGCTTCTTGTACTGTAACTGTAGTAGGCAAAATTAGGAATGAATTACTTGTCAACTTGCCTAAACTAAAACAGCTCTTTGAGATCTGTGAGCTATCTGACGGGAAAACATTTTGACTGAAGCCTATTTTCTATTTGGTCAGAACTTCTATCTGCAATGACAGATATAAATTCAATTTGAACCTCTGGCTGGGAGTGGGAGGAGGGAGAAAAATACACCCCAGTCACAAAGGAGGAGGCTCACAGTAGAAATGTCATGTCTACCTGCTCACAGCCATCCCTCTGTGCAGCCCATCTCCACCCCACTCCTGGCCCCGATGTACCAGTACCCCAAAAAGCATCCTACAGAGACGTGGTGGTGTTCTGCCCCAGGTCCTTCTGCGTGTCTTGCTTTGGAATTACTGAGTCATGTGGAAAATGCTGCTCGCTAATACAAGGGAAAGCAAAAACCGTAGGACTTCACATGCTTCAGCCATGTCCTTTAATTTGGTCTTTTCTCTTGGTTTTGTTCCCTGGCAGAAGGGATGAACACATCAGTGTGAGTTTCAGACAGCTCTGTTCAACTGTGTTTAGGCTGGGGAAATACCTGTCACCTGAATTTAACAAGATCATTATAGCCCTTTAAAGTAATTAGGAAAGGATTAACAGATGAAAGGTTTTGCCTTGGCCTCTTCAAAATTCTTTGGTGTGCCAGGTAAATTCCTGATCTATTCGAGTTTCCCTTCTCAATGCTGTCCCCATAGGTTCATGGGTAGAGAGCAGTGGTCTCTCTAGGTCCCTGTATATAGGCAGATCCAGACCCCAGCAGCCAGTAGTGCCCCACAAATCCTTTGAGGCACTTCTGTGTTCCCTGGGCTAGGGCATGCACGAGGAGATGGCACCAAGTGAGGCACTCTGAGCAGGGTCAGGGCAAAGAGAGCTGCCCCTGCCTGTGCCAAGCTCTGGAGCCTCTTGTGAGGCTTCCCTGTCATTCAGTGATCCCACCTGCAGAACAGGAGCAGTTCCCACCTGGCAGAGCTGTGTCCCTGTCCCCAGATCTGCAGCATGCTTACAGGGGTTGTGCTGGAAGAACAGGGGAGTGTATGGCAGGAGAGCCCTCCGTGTGCCCCGTAAGAGGGGCTGAACAGGGCACATCCCTGAGCCAGGCCTTTTCCAAGACACAGCCAGTATTTTAGCCAGTTTGTGGTCCTGCAGTGTTAAAAACTTTTGTGTATATTCCCAGGCCACTGCTGGCAGCAGGACCTTTTTACTCTAGAGGAGGTGTCTGAGGGCAAGTCAGTTCTGTACAAATGCTCTCTGCCTCTTTAGAGCTGGATATGGTCCCTGAAAGAGGTGCTGCTTTTAGGAGATGTTTCTGGAGACTTGGGTTCATGTTCCTGAGTGACTTTGGGTGAGTGGGTTAGGGCTGAATTGAGATGACCTGGTTTCTGGTGCTGTCCCAGAGCCTTGGTAGTGTCTGTATGGCAGAGAAGAGCTCTGGACTAAAGACTGTGATCAGGACCTTTTGTTTGGACTGTGCTGTCAAATAAAGCTGATGGTACTTCCCTCAAACATCCAGGTAAATGCCTTCCTGTGGGAGAGGTGCTTATTGGCAACAAGCCCCCTCCTTCCTTTCTGCATGTCTGCAGCATGACCTCCTGCTCCTCACAGGGGTCTAGAGCAGGGAGCAGGATTCCTGAGTCCAGAACTGCCTTGTTCCCTACACGTGGTATGGGAAGGTCCTTCTCGCTTGAATTGCAAAAATCCTAAATTATATGTGGGGTGTAAAACTAGCCCAGAATAAGTGAGGCCTTTATGCCCAAATGAAATAACAGTTCTGTTATCCCCGGTGAATGCAGTCCTTAAGTCATACTGCATTTTTCACTGCTGAGGATGAATGTGTTTTCATCATCAATGTACTGGGTTGTAAAAGACGTATCCCCGGCTATCCACTGTGCTAAAGATTTCACGGAAATGGCTTGGAGATGTTTTCTAATGCAAATCATACTGATCATATAAATGACATGCAGTGTCTCCTGTAATTATCAGCAGGAGTTTTTACAGTACATCTCGATGTTAGGAGACAGCCAAGCAGGTGTTTGACTCACTCATGCCCTCCAGAATTCCTTAAATGACCTCTGGAAGTACTGGAGTGAAAACAGTCTCAGCCAACGTCAAAATTTTGAGATATCTCAGTTGCTGTAATTCTTTTAAGGCTGTCTCAATGTCTCTAAAATATAAATCTTTCCTAGTTATTGGCAATGAGTGAGGAGTTGTGACGTACTGTATGCGGGTGTGCAATCAAGATGTACGACCTCCCTGTGCTGCCCTGTGACTCCCTGCCTTGTAAGAGTTAATATTTCTTCTAAAAAATAATTATCTGCTTTAAACTATTTTAACTACCTGACCTGTTTCCCTGAATATAAGTATTTCAACCATCTGCTGAGTCAGGCAATATAGCATTCTGTGCTTTCACGAGGCTGTGATGGTTGCTTAGACAACAGTGACATAATATTTAAGCATAATGGCTCTCGAGAAGATGCTGTCCTCTTCTCCCTGGATGACTTCTCTGGAAATGCAAATCCAGTATGCTCTTAAAAAAAACAAGAGACGGATGAGAAGGGTTTGTGTCACCATCTTAACCATCTCCCCATTTTCTACTTGATGGGTGAAAGAATTGTACTTTGCTTAGAAGTCTTAGAAGTCAAGTAAGACATGCTAAAATTACAGGCTGACTAGATAACCATTTTTATAGAAGCAGCTAAGAAAGTGCTTCTTTCTATAGTCAGTTCTTATTTTGAGATTTAGACAATATTGTGGCTGAGACCATTGATCCATTCGACCACTGACCAATTGGTCAGGTCCACCTGATAAATCTCATTCCTGAGCAGAGTTGAAATCTGTGCTGGTTGTTGTCTTTTCTTGCTGCAGCAGGAAAAAAAAATGGTAATTAAAGACTTAGCTGTGCAATGGAGACCTCATAAACATATCACTTCAGAGCATAGCTAATACATGATGAGTTGATTTTGTATAGATAGAGATATATATGCACTGTTTGCGACGTGGGTGGTTTTTCATGTTTACACAGAGATATAATTATGAATGACATGAAGGTTATACAGCAGATTTCTTTAATCTTCTAAAGGTTTGTTAGTCATGTGTCACTGTGTACCTGTTTTTTATTTTTTCGACATCTGTGTTCCTTTGTCATCTCGTTGAAGGGGTTTCTCTAGAAGAGCTGCGGCAGTAGATAGTGGATGAGTGCAGGGGCTCCTGTGGCTGGCAGAGCTCTGCAGGTCCCAGAACAACTTTTGTTGTGACACAGGGCTTAACTAAAAAGGAGAAGGATTCTTTTGTCACCTGCTGCTCAAAAAAAAAACCCCAAACACCTCTGTAGTTTGGGGCTAAGTGCTTGGAAAGGTTGCATAAGAATGTGTGAAAGCTTGGCAAGGCACATTGAAATTCCGGAGCTGGTGAGATCGTTGGGTGACCTCTGTTTGGGTGGTGTGGCAGAAGGGCAGATGGCCTCTTGTGTCAGCAAACTACCAAGATGTGGGGAAGACGGCCCTGCTGGAGCAGCCCGTGGCTCGGGCTCCTCAGAAAGCAGAGACTGGAGCCAGCTGCCATGCCTTGCTGGGTGGCAGTGTGTGTCGGCTGAGGCACCAGGGTAGGAATGCCCCTGGAGGTGTAGTCCCACTCTGGTGAGATCCGCAGTGGCAGAGGATGCCTGCAGTCTGATCTGCAGTGTCTGAGGAGCATTCGAGGAGTTGGGAAGAATGCGGACAATTCTGTGTGAGTTGGGTCAAAAGTGGGTGGTGAGGGAAGGGAGCAGGTCTGTCCCGTCCTGCTGTGTGACGGGCAGGGCGACCCAAGGCAGGCTCTGGAACGCTTCAGGTGATTTTTCCATTTCCCGCCTAAAAGTGAACTAGGCCGCCTGTCCCTGGTGCCGCTGTGGTGATCGCTGGCACTACAAGGGCAGGACAGGGATTAGGGGGCAGCCTGGTGCCCTTAGGGACAGGGATTCGGGGGCAGCCTGGTGCCTTAGGGACAGGGATTTGGGGGCAGCCTGGTGCCTTAGGGACAGGGATTTGGGGGCAGCCTGGTGCCCTTAGGGACAGGGATTTGGGAGCCAGCCTGGTGCCCTTAGGGACAGGGATTTGGGGGCCAGCCTGGTGCCCTTAGGGACAGGGATTTGGGGGCCAGCCTGGCACCCATAGGGACGTGGCTGCTGCAGGGGTGACCAGCTGTCCTTGTGGACAAAAGCTGGTGTGGAGGTGACCGGGTGGCCCTGTTGAGGGGCCATCAGCTGTGGAGGGAGGTTTAGCCCAGAGCTCTTGTCACTGCACAGGGACACCGTGGACTCCTTCTGTATTTTGTATTTGTGCTGAGCTGCTCTCTGGTGCCATCCTGGGCACTCTTTTGCACTCTGTGGCTGTATTTGGAGTCTTGGTGGTGTTTTGTGGAGGGCTGAGGGGGACGCAGAGTGGTCTTTCCGCTGTGTCTTTCTTTCCCTGGCCCCTCACATCGCTGTGGGGATGCTGAGCACCCCACGTTCCCGTGGCTGGATGTGCTGCTGCTGCAGGAAGCTCATGGCTGGGGTGTGCTTTCCCCAGCTCCCCAAAAGGTTCCCTGCTCCTGCCTCTGCAGTTCCCCCTCATGGCAGCCTGGGCAGAGCACACCGGTATTGCTTCACCCTTGGTACAGTAGGGCCTTTTTTTTCTTGTTGGTTTTTGTTATGTGTTTTTTTTTTTTAATTAGTTTTTTTTTTCCCTCCTGTGTACATATCATGTGCGTGTGTGTGAAGGTTTTATTCTCAAAAACAAGTTTATTCATTGATGATGTAATAGTGATTGTACTTTTCTTTTGCTTAATAAATTGTCTGCTCAGCTTACTTTGTATGCCAGCCAGAATTAGTCATACCAGTTCTTGGAAAGGATATGAAGAAACTAGTAATTGAAATCATAATCATTTGATCATGAGAGCT
This sequence comes from Phylloscopus trochilus trochilus, assembly GCA_016584745.2. Taxonomy (NCBI): domain Eukaryota; kingdom Metazoa; phylum Chordata; class Aves; order Passeriformes; family Phylloscopidae; genus Phylloscopus; species Phylloscopus trochilus. Next base: position 30,052,783 of record WQNJ02000014.1, read on the forward strand.
ATTTGGAAAATAATATTTTAACCAGAAGCATGTCTGATCTCCAAGTCAGGTTTTTGTTGTTTTTGGGGTTTTTTTTTTAACTGCTGCTAAGTAGATTTCTCTGGTATGGAATATTAGAAATCGTGTAGTAGCTGGTGATGGTATTCAGCGTCCTAAGAGAGGACTTCATCCAGAAATTGCTGAGACTGTCTGCAGGCAGGCTGATATTTATATATATGTATTATTTTTTTTTTCCATCCTGACATTTAATAATCACTATGTAATAGCTATAAAATGCATAGCAACTACAGCTTTTTTTATTTCAAGTGGATGGTGTAATGAAATTGGGTGAAACCATCCATTGAAATTGTACTTTGTAGTACCCAGTGCTTGTTTACAAAGTATTGACGTTTGTCATAAACAGAGATTTAAAGCATCGCTGTTATTGTTTGTTGTTTGGTGGAGGCTCTTATGCTGTGCAACGATAAAGGAAAAGATTTTATTACCAGCTTGCTTAGCATATAAACACGCTGTTCACTTCTGATCAAATATTTGTTATTGCACTAAATGTAATGAAGGTGCCTGCTTATAAAACAGTTCTGTATTATATAAGGAAGAGTGGAATATCAGATCTGTTTTTTTACTAGAATTACTTCAGGTTTTGTATTGTGTGCAACTTGTCACAATAAAGCTTTTTTTTTTTTTTCCATTGAGCAGTATTTTATTTCCTGAGGAATGTGTTCAGTGGACAAAAAACAACACACAGAGAGAATCAATCGTGCTTTTCCCTTTGTTTAATAACTCAAAGAATTTCTCTCCCCTTTGCAAATACTTATGTTCATTTGAGAGAAAAATTGGATTCTGGTTTATTTATTTCAGGAACCTGTAACCTTATTTAGTGTTACAAATGTGTGGTGTGCAAGGTGTGGCGTACAGCCAGCTCTCGTTAAACATAAATTATTTCTGCTGTTTTAACCAAAAAATCTGGAGTCTATCTTGCTGGATACGTACGTTTGTTTGTTTATTTTGAGGCTTTCTTGATCCCTTCCTTACTGGAGTCAGCTGTAAAATATTCTGCTTATTCACCATGACTGAGAGGAGTTGATTGTTTCCTGGAAGGTTAAAATCCACCAATTATGACTGTTTAATTTGAGTGTATGTTCTGGAGGCTAAACTAAGTTTAAGTGCTCTTCTTAGAATGTATGTTTTAGAAGGGGAAAAAAAAATTACAGTTCTGATCTTGAAAAAGGTTTTAAGAAACATGAGAATGTGCAAGTTTCTTTTGGTGGGAAGCACATTTATGTAGTATTTCTTTTGGGATTACATCACAGTTTTATTTAATTTTAAGGACAAAAGTTAAATTCAATATTTGTATATAAGCCAAGGGAAAATGTACCATAAACACAGGAATTTTCTGGTGAGTCAGAGTTCCAAGAATCTGAGATTTACTTAGTCCATTTATTTCAGGACTAACTATAACCATTAGTCATCCAGCCATGAATTTTTACATTTGCAGCTAATTGTACCTAAAAAGCAAACTTTCCCTCAAGGCTTTGGGTTATACAGAATGTGATTTGGCAACCTGCATTTCAGATGCCTTTTAGGATCGTTGCCCTGGTCCTAGAAATTGTCTTTAGATCATGTATATTTGCTTCAAGTAAACAACTAATATTTCCACTTAGGTGGCAAGAGGAATAAATTAAGCGCTAGCTATTCTGTGATACAGAAAAATTACTCAGCCTGCAGCAAGATAGGTTTTTGCAGGAGTCAGTGCAGGATGATATTACTGGTTTCTCAGTCATCTGGGAGCCCAGAGTGACATGTTGTATTCTCATCTGATCACTTCTTGCAGGATGAAGTTATTGCTGTTTCAGAAAAAGTTACTGTGAAGCTCGAGGACTTGGCAAAATGGGCACAGTCCGATTTCTCCAAGTGGAAGTGTGGTTTCCGGGCTGAGCCGGTCCAGCCCATGGATGTGGGGAAGAATGGGCAAAAAGAGGCCTTGACAAGATACAGACAATCTACACTGAACAGTGGCTTGAACTTCAAAGATATTCTGAAGGAAAAGGCTGACCTTGGTGAGTATCTCTTACTTTCTCTTGTGGGAGAGGAGAGTGCCTTTTGAGTACAGATGCGCCTGATCCTGCCATGCCATTGCAGATTCCCAAGGTATGCCTGAGCCCGGGGCAGAGGTGTGGTGGTGAGATACCTGTGTGGGATGAGCGGTGGTAGTGAGCTCATCTGGAGCTCCTCGCAGGCTGGTGTGGGGTAACACTGTGAGACCTGTCTGCATGGCCCCAAGCACTGCAGCTCAAACCCTGAAGATGTGCATACAAATAATTGTCACAGGCTCTCCTTGGGGCTCTGCAGGCTGGAGGATCAGGTCAGGGCTGTACGCTGTGGGGAGAGGAGGCTGACACGTCTTCCTGAGGCCTCCTGTGACAGGCAGGGATGATCAAAGGCCTTTCACTTCTCGTGTCTCACCTTTCAGAAGCTCAGAGGTGCTCCTGGTGCTTGTTCTGACCCTGTGCAGTTGGCTCTGTGTCTCGGTCAGTAGGGATGTGTCCCTTCCATGGTGTTTCCTTGTCAGCTCTGTTGCTGACATACGCTGCTCTGCGAGTGCCCCTCTGTTGTCTCCACACATAGACCTCTGCTTTCTTCCCGTTTGTTTTCAGAAAGGGAGTTGGTAGCTTTGCTGCTTTGGATGTTTGCAGACAGGCTTGCAGTTGTGGCACTGCTTTGTTGCACAGGCACTCACACCTATGATACCTGTGGTGGGTTCCCAGCTCCAAGGGAGATGTGTCTCCTGTTGATAAATGTGCCTGTTCATGGAATTAGGACCTTGGATGTGTAACAGCTGTCAGAGGTGGCACTTTGAAGTGCATACCAGGGACGTTTCTCTCTTTTGCCAAGTTTTTAATAAATGTTCCATGTTTGAAGAGCATCAGGTTTAGGCCATAATGTGTGAAAAGGTAAGAAATTAAAAGCTAAGCCTGATGGATATGAGGACAAGCTTTTGCATCTATGTGAACAGGAGTGCAGGGCCAAGTTCAGTTTTATAGTGTCGTGACTGGGTTGGCATCAAAGCCAAGTTACATGAAGCTGAAGATCTGTCTTGGAAGATTTATCTTCTGCATCTAATTTTTCCGATCTTATCAAATGGTGAAGTGATTTTGTCAATCTCGCATTTTACCATTAGCTATGTAGGTTGGAAGATTAAAGTGTAATTGGAAGTTGATCTTATTTTTCATTGCATGTCCAGGAAAAAAATAAGCCATGCAATTCTTTCTCTCTTTGCTTTTTTTCTGTGGTTTTTTCTAGTTCATAATTACATGCAGTAATTTTCTCTGCTATTGCCCTGGTATCTTCTTTACGCACTAGATTTATTTGCATTTGTTTGTTGTGTCAGAAGAATCTTAATGTTTTTCAGACAGAACTTTTGTGTGCTAATGTTTTCTTGTTTTTGTTTTCAACAAACAAAAAAATCCTTGTGGTAAGTTATGAAATTGCTATTATCTACCCTAGGAGCCAGAGAAAATTATCTTTAAGCCCAAAGCTTATAGTTGCACGTTAAGCCTTTCAAAGTAGGGGTTATACTGAAAATGCTCATGGAATACAAACTATATGCTATAATTTTGATAACCCCACATTTTTGATGTTGCTCATTTTCTGTTGGTGGCTCTGGCTTCATTGTTGGGTTGGGGTTTTTTTCAGTAGAAAAGGGAATTTTGGCTAATGTTTGGTTATGACTGCTTTTATCTTCATAATGACTGGTTGACAGGAGTGAAACCAAAGGGTCACAAAGACCTATAGCTGACGATATACATTGATAGAGACAATTGATCCAGACTATTTAGGGGAAACAAAGAAATTTCCTAAATCTAGTATTGAGATGATTTTTTTACCATTTGAAAGAGCCAAGAATTTAATCCTATATTGCTTCCTGGATCTGACACAAAAATTCAGAAGAGCAGTGATCTTTGAAGCTTGTGGAGCAGCCTTAGTTGATGTCCTGTAGGCAGTCCATGAGCGCTGATGTTTGTCTCATCTGTGGTGTTTAGCACCAACGAGATGGAGAAGATTGACTTCTCTGAGGGGTTGGTCAGGGTTGACATTGTTCTGGGAGTTGTCATGTCCCCATCTGGAGGCAAAGGCAGGAGCAAGATGAGCGGTGTCCAAGGCGTTGGAGCTGCTGGTGTTGTCTCTGCTGTCAAGTGGCAGCAGCTTTACTGCCTGGTAGGACGTGTGCCCACAGACCTTTTCCACAGACCAGTACTCAGTGTCTCACCAACAGAGCAGAGCTCAGCTGCAGTGATGGAAAGATTTATTAGCTATAACTTCTGCGGCAGGTCTCCAGCACAATTGGATGGAGTAGTCTTTCCTCTTAAAATAGGGCTGTATACTGTAAAAGGGGCACAGTGAACTGTCATGCAGAGGTCCCTCACATGATGCTGGTGTTTAACCCTGGTTGTGGATGAGGAAGTTGCTGAACCAGGTGTTGAAAAGGCCTAGATAAACAATATGATCTCCTGGACCCCGTTTTTCCTATGAAACGGCACGTTTCCATTACAGAAAAATCCCATGAAAGTGAGTAGATTCTGCAGCTTTTCCTACTAGATGTTTTTGGATCAAGGTCTAGAAGGTAATAGGAAATTATATCCCTACCAAAGAGCTCAAAAAAGCTTTACAGAAGAAACAAAATCAGTTTTCACACACTATCCAGGAGTGGTGAGGATTGAAATAACCCGGATGAAATGAAAACATGGCTGATACAGAGCCACAGAAGTGTCACTGTGCAAACATACTTAATTAAACACATTGCTGCTGGGAGCAGGGCAGCTTCAAACAACAACCAGGCAAAGTGAGGCCTCATGTGAGCAGTGTACACCCTGTGCCATGTGTTCAGTGGCTCTTGCTTAGCCAAAACTAAGGCAACACCTGGTTAATCCACAACCAGTAGAAACCATGAACCTATCACTGAAAGTCGACCCTAAGTCAAACAAAGTAGTTCTGTCTCCTTTTTCGTTCTCCCTTTCTTATCTTTTGTTCTCTTCCCCCTCTTCTCTCTTTTTTTTTTTTTTTTCTTTCTTTTCTCCCTTTCTTTTCTCTTTGCCTTTCTTTTCTGCAGAAGCTGTTGGGTTGTTGTTTTTTTTTTCTGTAAAATGCTGTTGTTTTTATCACTAGTGAATTATGCAGAACTTTTCCTTAGGACTGTATTAAATAAAAGATCTTGCAATAGCATTTTTTTCTGTGAGCTTCAAGATTTCAGCCTGAAAAATGATTTTTAAGAATTATTTCTTTCTGCCTGTTGAGATATTTATGTTATACATTCTGTCCCTTTCTACAAATACGTCAATAGTGAATGCTAGCAGTTTATGTCTTAAGACTATTTATAGCTTTCTGAATATTTCTTTCAAATGTTGAGGAAAAATAAAGAGTAACAACAATGCAGCATATAAAAATAGAGTTGCTCAGGAATGTATTATTCATAATGAACATGAGAACCTGTTTTTCCAGAAGAATTGGTCTGATAAAATCATTCACTACTGAGGCCGCTAGTTATTTATTTTTGTCTCTAGAATTATTTAGGGAATTTTTCTTTGTAATAAATGGTCTTGTATACCCATATTTGGTAAACCAGTGGGAAGTCACCAAATGAGGAATTACTTCATTTTACAAAATGTTTAACAACTAAGCAATGTAAACATTATTGGTTAAATATGGCAAAGTTGCATATTTGTATTCCTTGGGCTATAGTTCGAAAAGAATTCAAATTATTTTATATAACATTGCTTCTTAGAGACTTCCTTTAAGTGAAGTATGAAAGCTGCAGTGTAAGCTTTATTGGCCTATAAATATGTCATTATAGTTGGACTACATTTATATGCTTTGGATTGTTGTTTAAGCCAAGAAAATATGTCTCTACAGGTTGACTTTTTATTGAAACCCTTTGAGGCATACAACAGAATGTATTTTAGGCCAAGGTTATTAAAACAGCATTTTCATTTTTGCTGCAGACTCATTGTCAATTATGCTGCCACAAACTGTCTGTGGATAGGCAGTTATGAATGGTTTCATCTCTAAATGTGTCTTTAGAAAAAGAAATAAAAGATAGAGGAGTCAGAGCTGAAATTGAGAGAAGAGACTGAGGGGAAAATGACTGATATTAGTGCTCACCAGCTCTGTTCGTTTGGGTTAGGCTGGGCTGGCTTCAGCTGTGGAACAAATGGCCCCTGTGCCTATGCTGGGCCGGGGAGGTGGGAGCTGCTGCCACAGCCGGGCAGTCTGCAACCCTCTGGCTCTGGCATCACTGAGGTCTGGGTTTGGTCCTCAAGCTGGCATTGCCACTCTTTTTTTCCATCCTCTGTGAGTACCGTGCCAAAATGAGCCGCTAAGGTTCCTGCACTGGCAGTGTTAGTAATGGGATGAGCAAGTTCTGGTGAACTGAAGGGGTTTTGCTGCACTTACTTGTTTGTTCAGGTCCAGCAAGGGGAAACCCAAAGAAAATTTAGCGATGAGTCCTGTCCCGTCTTTCATTCCCCACAGTCATGCATTTGAGGGGTGTAAGATCTGGGTCTTTGTTCCCTGTGAAACCCAGGGAAATCAACTTCTGCTCCTAGCTGAGGTGTATATTCTAGCAGTCACACTTCTCTAGTCTGTAGGTGGTTTTCCAGCAGTTGTTTCCTACTTCTCTTGAAGTAGCTCCTTTGAACTCTCCAGAGGAACTTGCTGGGCAGAGCTGGGTGCTGCAGGACTGGGTCACCCTCTCATTTTCTTATCTTTACCAGTCTTATAATTTGCATATCTTCACTTGGAAGATTGCAGTTCCTTGCTGGATCTTGTGTTGCCACACAAATTGGCCAATCCAAAGCAGACTGAGGTGAGTTTGGAAGAATAGGCAGAGTAGGGATGAGCTGTCCTTTCAGAAGGTGCCAGCCGCAGTAGCCAGCCCCAGTGGGCTCTGGGCTGTTGCATGGCCCTTCCAATTTCACTTGCCAGTGGCCTTCCAGCAGGTGTGACTTCACCAGATGAAGATTATCAGGTTATAATGTAGTCAAACTGTGACATTATCAAAACTGATAATCTGCAGCTGTAGCGTGTTCAGGCGCTTGCGGTGACTCCCGATCTGACGCTGACTCTCCTTTCATTGTTTGTCGCGTGCTGCTCAGTTCAGGCTCACCTGCATCACTCGATGCAATAATTTTCTGACCAACTTAATTGTTAGCTATTTAGAGTACAGCCACTTTGCATACTTTGTGCCTGAGTCATGCCTCTCTTCTCCTCCCATTCTTCTCTGTCTGCACTCTTTGCCTCTTCTTGCGCCTTCCTGTCCCCATTGCCCTAGCTGAATGCCATTCTGATCTTGATAAAGCTCCTGTAAGTGTCCCATTATCCCATTTTCCCCTCTCTGCCCTTGTGCACCGTATGTTGTTTTTTTGTCTTGTGGGTCAGAGTGACCTCTCTAACTCATTTTAACCAGCCCAGTTGATACAGTTCTTTTGCCATAGATGAGGCTATTACATGACTCGTCTGTTGTGCTCTGTGGAGCCTGAGTGGAGAAGGACGGCTCCCTTGGGAAAAAAGAGGCTGTGGCCTGGCTTTTTTTGTGCAGCTTATAGCACATGCCAGCACTACTGCAGCAGGACAAGAACACCAGCAGGCTGTGGAGCAGGAAGCTCTGCTGGGATGACTGTTCAGAGCAGGAAGGCTTCATTTGGTTCAACACCTTCTTTTGGTTTAATTACTGCTTACCTTTGGTGTTAACATGTTTGGGCTCAGAGATAACCTGAGGTGCTGAGCAGACACACAGAGATAAATATTTGTTTTATTTTTGGTCACCCAGTTGGTTTAACAAATGCTTGTTGGCTTGTTGGCTTCAGTTGTTGGCTGCCTTTTAAGTGCTGAAAGGTGATGCTGTTGGTAAGTCCGGTGTACTTCCAATAATTCAGTCCTGGAGATGACCCTTTCTATCTTCAGTAGCATTTTGGGGCTCTCCCTCCTCAGTTGCCCCTCTCTCTTGAGCCACTGCTGCTCTCCTCTGCACCTTCCTTGACCTCCCTGGAAGGAGGTTGGTGGGGTCCTTCCAAGATTGTTTGTCCTTCTTGAGGCCACCTGTTTGCCTGAGCAGTGCTGGGATGTTGTAAGTGCTGTTAATTTCTTCCTTTTTCTGGGAAGAGCCTACTTCATGACAAAGGAAGCAAATGAGGGTGACAAAAACATTTTAATATGCAGCACTGGCCATGGAAGCCTTTCACTCACCACTGGATTGTGTTGAGCCTCATCTCTTTGTGATTCTTGAAAGGACTTTTAACACCACACACCTCAAACTTCAAGCATGCCTTATCAAAGAGATTTGTATTTCTTATCAAGCTTTGACCTACCTTTCAGCTTTTATAAAAGGGGGGTGAGAGCATCACCTCTGGAAATTGAGGATGTGAGTGTTTTGTTCTTTGAAATGTGGGAGGTATGCCAAGAAATGTAAACAAAATCCCAGGTAACTTCCCTCCTGGTAGCCCCTTACTCGCAGTGGCTGTTCACCACCCACCCTGTTCCTGCAGCAGGAACAAGCTAACATGATTATCAGAATTGTGCTGATAGCAGTTGTCACTGTGTCAGCATTTTCAATTATGTATTGGTATGACAGGGCACTTTGCTGTTTGTGTAGAGCACAGCCATTTGCAATTGCAGTTCTGGTCTTTTCAGAAACATGAGAGAAGGAATCACTGCTGCAAACCAAGAGGAGGAAGAGTTAAATTTTACTGCCTGTGAAGCTACAGAACTGTCCCACGTTCTCTTAAAGTCAAAGTTGCAGCAGTTTGCACCATGAATAAGAGTTTTGTTGCAGCCTCTGGCTGGAACAGGATAGCCTACATAATTACAAAATAAGTAGACAAAAAAATAAGGACCATTCACAGACAGTGTCAAAGCAGCCAGTGTGGGACAGTGTCCCTTTAAAAATGTTTCATGGCTTTTTTTATTTTTGTCTGTTTTTAGCACCAGGATTGACCTTGCCAGGCTGTGTAATAACCCACATGTGTCTGCTCTCCAGGATTTTTTCCCTTCTAGTCACTGTTGGATCTTGCGTTTAATTCTTACTGACCATGGGTTTTTGTTCCAGTAACTGGAAACGTGTGTGTCCTGGTGCAGTGCTGCTGCGCTCTGAGTCTGACTTTATCTCACTATGTGCTGTTTTTTTTTTCTTTTTTTCCTTCTTCCTTTTTTTTTTTTTAATCATTGGTTTAGAGGATGCTGTTTTCCTCCCCAGCCTTCTCTCTATCTTCCATTCCTGCCCATATTGTTTTTGCGTCCCAGGGGGACCCCAGTTTGGGATTTCTATTGTTTTGTGTTGCTGCCCTTCCCTTGCCCAGCACCATGGAGGGAGGTGATCAGTGGTATTCTCTTGTGTGCCATGGTTGCTGGTTAGAGGTGATGATCCCTCATAGATCACTGATGCCTTTTTTCTGCATTATATCCTTTCCACACAGCCAGCCAAAAATTCACTGAGTACTAAGATCTGTGGACCCAATACCTATGTAATGTTGTGGTATAGTTGGGTGGGCACCAAGGACATCCTCTTTTTCCTGCCTGGCTGCTTTCCTGTGCCATAATTCTGTGCTGCTGGAGCCCAGAGTCCTGCAGTCATCTTTGACTCCAAGTGCTCCGTTAATCAAGTCAGAGCTGTCTTCATACCAACCCATGAATCATGCTGGCTCCTGACCTGTGCGGCTGTGCTGAGATGCTCAGGCTCCTCTGTGGGTGCTGCTGATACCATGGCCAGATCTGGGTGGGGAGAATGTAGGGAGAAGGAGAAAATTCAGAGCAAGTTTATTCACCACCTCCCTTCCAAGTCTTCTTGAGTTGTTCTTTATTACTCTCATGCCCAGAAAGGCAACTGGCCCTTTGTTTATAGGCACAGTATGATGTGTCCGCCTTCTCAATATCTGTTTTCTTACATATCCACAGTTCTGACTGTGTTGTTGCAGAAAGGCCAGTACTTTTTCTCTGAGACACAATATTCATCTTCTTATAGATGACCTGTCTTGTGTTATGGGAGGTTGTCAGAGAGAGCATCCTTCGTGCGTCTGAACTTGAAGGTGGAGACTTGCTTTTTATTCCTTTCCTCTTCTTTTTATGAAATTGTTTGGTAGGAGACAGAGACACACAGAAGCAAAAGCTGTCTGTGAATGGCCATGTCAGCGTTTATGGAGATCTCAGCAGCAGCAGGTGATAAGCCCCTCAGCTTGCCAAGCTGGACCTTTGCTTGGGCAAGCAAGGGGAAGTGGGAGGTGGGAACACTAGAAAGAAAAGGAAGTTGTTGGACAAGATTGTGGGAAGGGCTTGGCTACAGCAGCTGAGTGGGCAGTAGCAAATGTGCCTTCCCAGCCCAAGGATCTCCTCCAGCACAGTGTACCACCTTTGTGAGCACCAAGAGGGGCTCTGTGGTACACGGGAGAAGACTGTGGTTCTGGCAGCTTTGCCTTTGTTAACTGAGTTTTAAGACTCGCAGTATCAATTCTGACTGCTTAATCCCTTTTGGTTAATTTGGGTCATGCTTGCCTTTGCTGGCTTGGTGATCCTTGTGTGATGAGAGCATTGATAGATGAGGGTGTTTGGGAAGGGAAGAGTTAAACTGAGTGTGTGTATAAACTGGAGTGCGGTTTGTGGGAGTGGGTGATAAAGAAAGCATATATTTAAAAACTGTAACAGCATGAATTGTAACTTACTGGGTAAGTTTTGTGATAGAGAACCTTGTGCCATAACCTTTATTTACTTCATTTAGTAAAATCTGTACCATGTAAAGTAAGTTCCTCCTTAATTTTACTGCTAATAATAACTTGCTTGTAAAAATGAATCCTCAGCACTGTAAACCTTCAGCTTGAGTCTGTCTTGCTCTGTAACATTGTGAAGGGCAAATAATTAATGGCATAAAGAAGCTTTCATTCGTGATAGGTAATGTGTATGATTTTAGCAGGAGTATATTCTAGCAGCTTGTGAAAAATCAAGGTGAATTTTCACATCTGTGCTCTGCTGCATAGCTGATATATGTAGAAGCTGAAATTCAAAATAAGCTTCTAGGAGAGCCCACATTTGATTTTCCTAAACATTTAAATATATGTATCACACCCTCATTTTAAGATGCCGGTTAATGACTTTATGAGCATGTTGGCAGCCAGAGCATTACATGTGGTTTGAGAAATGTGTCTGGATATGCTTGGTAAGCAGTATTGTTCTGACAGTGTACTAAAGGCCATCTTCAATTTGACTGTGCTCTACTTTGTTATGCTGTGAAAGAAAAAGATAATTCAGCAGAGCTGAATTGTGCTGTCGGCTGGAGACGCCACACTTCAGAATACAAATATTACTAGGGATAAATGAATCATTAAAAGAACAGTAGCATAAAATATCTGATGAATGAACTCCAGGAGTCTGTGCTGGAATAAATTTAGCATTCATGGATAGTACCATAATATGTGAAATAATAGTATCAGTTCTACATTCAGATGCCAAAAACATTTATGGACCCAGAATAATTGTGAATTACAAGGCTATAAATACATAGAGAGGATTTGGTGATATCATAATAAACCATGAGAAATTCGCTAGGCTGGTTTCTAATGTTACCAGAACCTTGAGATATATTTACAACCTCGTTCACACTCCTGCAGTTTTAGGGGACAATTCTCCTCTCACAACACGTTCGTCATTCCCATTAGTGCCAAGGGGAGTTATGCATGTGTGTCATGAATGGAATGGATCCCCACACAATTCAAGGATCCTATAACGAATATCTCATTTTAGAAAAAGGTGGGAAATATTCACTCTTATCCTCCTCCAAGCTCCCCCACATCCCGTTCTGCTCCTGTGATTGAGGCTAGTGAAGGGAATAAAGGTGAAGGATGACAAAGTTGCTGCTGTGTTCCTGAACATTTTATCCACAGCTGCTTCATTTTTTTTTTCCACTTTTTATTACTGAGAAACAAAACAACCAAAGCCCAGATGTTCTGGTCGCAGGTTTCTTTAAAGTGCAGGCTAGTGCATTTTAAAAGCCTGTTGTAAACAGCCAGGGAAGGCTGGGATCATCAGCCTGTCCTCCAAAAGGAGGCTTCATTGTTGTGACACCAGATCCATACCCAATAAGAGCAGTTATTAGGAACTGGGACTGAATCTCACGTGATATTCAAGAGCATGTTCAGCTTTCAGCATGTCCCACATCACCTGTTTGTAATTAAGCCTGGTGTCCCCTGCCTTGCTGAGTTGGGGTGGTGACAGTCTCTGCAGGTACTTGGTGTCATTCACACATCCCAATATTAGGTGGATTACAGCCCGGTGCTTCAGGACTCCTCCCCCTCCCAGCATGTCCCCCCAGCCAGCTGTGCCATGTCACTGGCCTCATCCTTCTCATAAGTCATTGGCAAAATACACACGTTCAGTGTGGTGGAGAGCAAGTCTGCTCAGTAATTCCACATTCCTTAGTGTTGCAAGAAGTCTCTTGACTGACCAAGCTGCAGTCTTTCTGCTCATCCCTTTCCTGGCTGTACATCCAGGCCTGCCAGGGGAGCATTTGTGGTATTCACAGTGGGAAGGGTCTGTGGCTTCGTTTACGTCCTTCCATGTGGTTCCTGTTTTACTGTTTGGGTCTTGGTAGACTCACCATCTATCAGTAGATCAGTCACATCCTTGAGATAGATCCTGGATCTTCCATCCTTGTCAGCTGATGAAACAAAGAGAAGATAATTACAGGATCAAAAAAATAACAGCAGTGAAGTGGGCATCAGTAAGAGGGGTGCCCTTGGCAGCCTTGTAGGTGATTTGTAGGCTTCGGTGTATCAGTGATAGGTCCTCACCCACTTAGTCACTGAACCTTGCTTTGATCACTGCCAGTTTGTTTAATTGTCTTTCTCTCTTGAATTCAATCATGTTTTTGCTATGGCAAGGTCATGGGATTATTGATTATTTGTTTTTGTTAATTACTAGTCACTTTAACTTGATATTCCTTGCGGTATCTGTGTGAACTCTCGTGGCAAACGCAGTAGACAGTATAATGCAATCTTCATGCATGTTTTTCTCTTTAATTATTGTGAAACCACAGTCTCCACTTTTCTTTCACACTGAGTATTTCCAAATTAAAAGCTTTGTGGGATGAAAAATTAAATGAGAAGTTACTATAAAAATCTATTTCAAGAATCTCAAATGCTTCAGTTCCATCTTTATTTTTAGTTTTCTTACTGCCTGAGTGACCCTCACTTGTGGCAGCGTTTGTCACTATACACTTACAGTCTTGTTGCACAGAAAAAATAGATTAAAAAGTCCTTCTACGCTTGTGTTTTTAATCCTCTGTTCAGATACATAAAAATGTGGCCCTGTAAGTTCTGTGGTACAGTAAAAGAAATAAATAAACCAACCCAAATAATTTTGGCAGTTCAAACGCAGAAACTAAAAATAATTTAATCTGCAGTGTGAACATAGTTTCATATTTATACTAGCATCTGGCCTCAGGAATTGAATACTCCATTCTTTAAATAGCTTCGCTCTGGCTCTTGAATGCTTTGTGACTAGAACATTACCCTACAGTCATACACCTTGTTTACATATTTCTGTTAAAAGGCAAAAGAACTTACAGTACTTGAAAACATTGGTACAAGCTCCCTCCTCCCCTCTCGCCTTGGAAAAGAGAAGTTAAAAAGAAAAAAGTGCGAGGGGTCTAAAAATGCATTTTAAATTTAGTTCTCTCAGTTTGCTACTGGGTACATATTTTACTGTCATTTCTATGAAAAACTGGAAGAAAAATTTTCCGAAGAAAATGTGTGCCTTTCCAGATGCCCAACATTAGCCAAACACAAACTTATGTACACTTTATTTGTCTCTTTGTTTTTAATCTGGCAAGTGTCTTTGTCTTTACAAACACTTTGCCTAGAGACAGTGGGTGGGTTTTTTTTTTTTTTTACCTGTGTGGTAGAAATAAAGATCCAGGTCTCTGCAAAGGAAAAATAGATCAGAATAATGATCTATTCAGAAAAAAAAAATCATAGTAATGTAATAAAAAGGTAACCACTATAAACAGGAGGCTAATGATTAGCTTCTTACAATCTTTAGGGACAAAGTATCTTTTTACAGTTTTATGATCCTTTACGAGGAATTGCATTTTCAATGCAATGACTGACTTTACGAGGAATTGCATTTTCAGAGTTATATATTTGTAACTTCAGCTAAGCTTTACAAATTTAGTAGATCCCTATTTAGTGTCTGTTGGTGAATGTAAGTCCAGCCTAATATTGTTACTGCTATTTTTTCATTCACATGTCTTGAGGTGAACCTAGGAGCAGAAGAGAAAATATCCCATATTTAAACCTTAATCCAGAATCCATTTGTGTGAGTCACTAAAACAAAATCATAGTGGTTTGGCCAAAAAAGGCTTTGTGTCCAAAGGGAACGTTCCTTAAAATGCTGGCACATTTCCCACAATGTTTCTTGAATGTGTTTTATATGTCGTCTTTGTGCTATTGTAAAACATCAAAGATTTCATGCTGTAGTTTGGTGTGTGGGAGGCTCCTGGTATTTCGGTGACTGGTCAGTTTGAATGAAGGCAGAAGGTGTCCCTTGGGAGGTGCTCAGCCCCCTCAGCTGCCTGTGCTGTTCTTCCTGTGGAGGAGCCTTCCAGCTCAGGTAGGGAGAGCATTTCTCTTTCTTGTGGTAACTCTTCCATGCTGCAGCACAGGCTTAGGCTTGCTGCTGTGGTGTTCAGAAACATCCTGCAGCAGTGTGAGAGGCAGGGAAATCAGGCCCTGTCTGCCTTTACGAAAAACTTTGAGAGTAAGTTGTTGTGTTTTTCCTACCCAGCTATTACAGCCCTCAACAGGAAAGAGGCTCTAGGATAATCATCCCACTTGGGTTTTGGGAGGTAGTGCTCATTTCTGTAGGATTCAGACTAGCCTGGGACACTGAGAACGTGAGTGCCGAGCCTGTACTCCACCATGACTTCCAGCTTTGATCCTCTCGTGATGCAGTGAGAAAGAGTTGGCACAAAGCTGGTTAGAGCAGGGCTGAGGATGGTTGGAGACAGCAATAAGGGCAGCTTCTCTACCTCACCACTGGGATTTTTAGCTTTCTCTGCAGAGAGGGTTGGTGCTCATGTTTTACTTTTTTTCCAGACCTGGGCCCTCTGACTTGCATATAGTGAATGCGAATGGTGCAGGACTTAGGGTCTGGTGACTTCAGATACCATGTGATTCTAAGGCACAAAACATTTGATTTATTGAGTAAAGCCTATTTAATATCTTAAAAGCATAGAGTAGGAGATCAGATGTGAGCGTAGCAGCCTTAAAATATATTCCCTGACAATGTGCTTAAGAATGTTTAGGTCTATATGAAATATACAGGAAATGAGGCCAATTTTTTCCCTGCTGTTTTGATGGCAGGGTCTACAGGGGAGAAGGAGAGAGTGTGGACAGGAATTCATGTGTTTGATAATGTGAGCCCAGCATATTTGCACAAATGGAATAGGAGCATTTTTCACCCTCTGCAGAAGAAACTATTAGTAGTTTCTTTGCTTTTTTGAGACTATGACTGATCAGATTTATCAGCAAATCCATGTAAGTAAACCTGAAAAGTGATTCCCTCATCTCTAGCCAGTTGTGTGTGGTGTTTGCACAAAGGAGCACCTCTTTGCCTTTTCTGGTGGCTTAGGAAAGCACAGAGAGCTAGTTCTTAACAACCATAGATGAAGAGAGGCTACTGTCCTCTATCAGACCCTTTTTCCCCCATCACCTTGTAGATCAAGTCAGTCTACCAATAAGAAAAGGTTTATATACACTTACTCTGAGAATACTTGTTAAGTGTTCTAAAACAGAGGACTTCCATGAACAGTGAAGCAGAAAAGCAGTTGCCAGAAGGACTTGTAATGATTTCAGATTATGCTAATGTCTGACCATTGTCTTCTGCTGCAAAATTAAATTTTCTCTTTTTTTCTCAAGAATGTCAGAATGCTTAGTGTATGGCTGGTTTTCTTAAGGAAGCACTTAATTTGCTACCTTTTAGGAGAACAATGCAATTAAAGTTCTTATATGAAGAGGAAGATTGTGCCAACAGTGCTTGGAAATGATATTGTCCAGGTTGTAAAAACATACTGAAAGCATTGTTTATACCTTGCTGGACATGTGGCAGATTTCCTACTTAGTCATGTAACACGTCTTGTGCAGCAGATGTTTTTAGTTGGGCAAGTAACAAAAGTTTTGCAAATGTTTGTTTGGGCGGGTAGAAACTTGGAAAATAAACTGTGGTTCAGTTTTCTCTGGTTACTGCCGTGGTTTTGTCCACTGTATTACTTATGCTTCTTATGGTTATAGCACCTCCAGCTGCAGCTCAAGCTCTCAGGAAACAAGCCTTTGTTACAGGTGGTGCAGGGAGTGCCTTAAGCTCAGCGGGGCTGGCAGGGCACTTTGTCTGCATCACACAAGGTTGTAAAGACATGACAGAATGGGATGGCAGTCACAGAAAAAAATGGGATTCCAGTTTCCATTGTGCTCCTTTTCCCTCAGAGTGTGTCTGTATGGATTGTATGTGGGACAATTCTCTGTGTGCCTCCTTGAGATCTTTGCCCCAGCTCTCCATAAGAGTGTCTCACCATGTCCATTTCTCAGTCAGTTCACTAGCCAGGTTGCCCAAATCAAAATAGGGAACAAGGCTCCTTGGAGGAGCATCTGGTAAAGTGACTCCAGGTCCATGTGGATGATTGCTGGCTCCAAAGGCAGGAAACCCTCTTGTGTGTGATAGCCTGAGCACAGAGATCATATTTATACCAGAGTGGATCCTCAGTTTTCCTTTGGTGCTAAAACTTCAGCCAGAATCTGTCTTCAAAATTACTTCACACTTTTCAATTTCAATACATAGCTGGTATCAGAAGTGCAGTTGCAGGTAATACAGTTGATTTTTCCTTTCCAGGATCAAAATGTTGAGGTGACAGTCACTGCTAGGCACTCTGAAGCTCAAGTCTTCCTGCCATAGTATCTCAGAATAAATGTCCTGGTTTGTCATTCTGTGATGCTGGCTAAGTGCTGTGTAATTCCCGTTGAGCTTGGAGACCCAGTGCAGCTGAGCTCAGGTGATGTGCTTTTCCAGTGTCAGGAATCCACAGAGCAGCAAAAAGAGCAGCTTCTCCCGTACTGTTGCTAGACTGGGCTGTGAGGTTGGGACTTTGGGAGAGCATTATTTCAGTCATTGTTTATCTGCCAGGGATAGTCGCACTGAAGGCCTTGCTATGGCACACTGGCTTTAGTATGAGAGATTTGCCCTTTCCCTACCAATTGTGACTTTCTGGATAGCATTCCTTCCTGTTTTCACACCCTCTGATATTGCAGACTTGAATTGCAAGGAGTGTTTAGCATCCTCAGGCTTGTCCTCATGCTGGTGCAGGAGGAGGCAGCTCATGGGCCAGGAACAAAATGCTTGGCATCTCTCAGAAATTCCCATCTCACTTGCATCTGGTATAAATGCACCCTGCAGTTTATTCAGTTGCTCATCATGAACACTGTGGCTACTGTGCAGTAACGTTCCTTTTGCATATTCTGTTCTTCCTGGGTATTGTAGGAATTACTGCATCAGTTGAGTACTGATGAGAACGATTAGATGAGAGTGAAATGTTATGGGTCATTAAACAAACAAACAACCCCACCTCCATTTTATTGAAGGTACCTATAAATCTCATCAGTTTTCTGCTTTACAGCCAGTTGATCAAGGATCTGTGTGAAAGGGCGGGCTGTTAGCTTAATGCAACTCAGAGTGCTTTAAGTGGCTGTGAACTACTTTTATAGTGCTACCAGTCTATTTCATTTCCAGAAAGTGAAAGTTCGAAGTAGGTCCTGAATCTGGTTTCTCACATGTGAGATCATTTTGCTACCCATGACCTAGAAACCAACAATGAATGTGTAAATTACAGACGAGAAGAAAATTCAGAATTGACTGTAAGGTGAATGGAAGTTAAATAATTCCCTGAACTTCAATTGCGAAAAGAAGAAAAGATCACTAAAACAGACTTCAATATGGACAAAGAAAATGTTATTTTAGTATAGATTAAACTCATGACTAAGATATAGATGGATTATTGTATCTATTTCAGATGTAATTTCATGCCTGAGAATTTACATTGAAGGCAAACTGGTCTGGATCACATTAGCAAAGGCCCTGTTTTGCTGTCAGTTTAATTAAATGGAAACTGCTGGCAAGGTGACCTCAGTAAGTTTATAGAAGCAATACTATTTTGTATGTTGGAGCAGAAAACTGTTAGGTCTTCCAGTTTGAAAGGGACACAGAAATGAAATCTGTGATTCATTCTTGTTTACAAACTCCCAGATAGTATGCAATGACCTTGGTGATAAATTAGCTGCAATTACACATTATATGAGGTGGGCTTTACAATAGCTGCAGACTTCATGGTTTTGAGAACCATGACCTTTGACAGGGAGGTTAGAACATGAAGTTTTTCCAAACAGTGCCTAGATCTTCAAAAGTATTTGCATTTCCTTCCCTGTTTCATGTGAGTAGATTGACAAGATGTGTGGTGGGTGTTCTGTTTGCTCACCACAAGATTGTTGTCAGGCAGAAACCCCCCAAAACAAAAAAGCCCGCCCTTCAGGAACATTGATTTATCTGTTAACTGTGTCTGGCATGCTGCCTTTTGGCTTTGATTTCAGAGAGAAACATATTTGGTTACTTTAATAGGCAAAAGCACTGAACCTGACTTGTAGGGGAAAAAATTGTTTTCTTTCCCTTTCTCAGTTCTGTTTATTGGATCCTGACGTACTGTATCGTAATTGTGCAACAGTTCCAAGTTGGAGTAAAGAGAAGTAAAACTGGATGTCAGGCTCCATCAGCCTCATTATTTGAGAGCCGGCTTTTCTGGGTGACTCAGTGGGACTGAAAATGCATGTTTATGCCAGTTAATAACCACCCTGTGACACCAACTCAGATGATATCAAATGCTTTTTTGTTCTCAAGAATTGTTCACATCACCTATTTATATCTCCTCTTTTTATTTATGTTGTTTTTTTTATCTTAGAAATTCTTGCTGGGCCGGAGTGGACTTGTCTTTCCCCCCAGATGTGTTTGTTCACCCTTTTTTGCATCTTTCAGATATACTGAAAAAAAAGGAATTTTTTTTGCCTCTGTTCTTTGACCAAGGAAATCCAGGTCTTACCTGTTTTCAGCTTCTCCAATCTGATGTCACAGTGTGCGAGAGTAAAAGTTGAGAATTCGAGAAAGGAAGTTTTTTAATCACGTTACAGTAACTATATAATTTGTTCTGTATGTATACACAAACAGAAGGTGATTACACAGACATATGCTGGTGACTACATAGTCCTCTCCGGTGAAACTGCACGTATCTCTGCGTGTGTGTGTACCTGCAACTGTGTTTGCTGCTGAGCTCAGGTACCCGTACAGCACTTGGCCAAAAGAGTGTATTTTTGAAAGGCTTAACATTCTTTGCTTAAGTATCAGAAGTAATAGAATACATAGTTCGAGACCTAAAAAGATCAAAAGAGGAAGAAGGAAAAAAAAAAAAGGTTTTTTAAAGAAACTGTAATAGCAGCGAGAAAAACAGAACAAGGAGATTGTTGGGAGACCTCTGTCCCTGTGAATGCAATGGGTTTTTTTCAGGGAAGCTGTAGGAGGAATCCATGTTTTAATATTAACTTCGGTCATGCTGTAGCCCAGTGCCTCCAGTAAGCATGAAGCTCTGCATGGCTGGAAGGTAGGTAGGTGGAGATGAGATTTGGAAAATCTCATCTGTAACTGTAGGTGAGGGAAGAAATTCTTCAGCCACCATCAATGCTTTTGCCTCTCCCAGTAACACAACACAGTCTGTCCCAAAGCATCTCCTGGTGTTTTCCTACATGTGTGCTCATGTCTGCTTGGTCTTCTGCCTTAGCTGGGCAGTGATCTCCCAATGGCAGTTGCTTAGCAGTAATTAAAAATAAACCAACAAGAAACAGACTCTCTTCACATCCAGGGGCTGTCCATCAAAGCTGCTCCCCAGCTCTCACTCATTATGTGATAGGGGTAGAAAAAGAGAAGAAAGGGTCAGTTAGTTTTGATCCTGAGAGTGGTGAGGTAAGAAGTAGAGAGAGGTTGGGGAGGAGTTAGTAAATTACTTTGTGTGGATAAGTAGCAAAATACCTAACGCTGGGACAAAAAACGCTCAGTTCACTTTGCTTCCACCGGAAGGAGGGACTTCAGCTGTCTCCCCCTAGAGCTTCTAGCAGGACAGACTGCCCTAGCAGTGGTGGCCCCTGTCCCACCAGGCATTTGGCTGGCTGTGGAGAGGTTGGGTTGCTTTGTCTCTCTCAGCCTGATTCCCTGGTACCCTGGTCCCAATGCAGGCGCGTCATTCATGCCATGGAATTGCGGGATTCCTCAGTGGAGCTCTGCCAGTTGTGTTAGAAAGCTGTGAGAAGGTGAAATCTTTGTGGAGGAGGTGCCTTTCAAGGCAACTGGAAAGGAGAAAAGACTTTCCCAGTTGTAGTGGTGGTAAGACTCAAAGCCAGTAAAAAATTTCAGTCTCAAGAAAGTAAAATGAAATTCTTTAGCAGCTAGTTTATTTTAGTTTTTCTTTTCCTGTTCTGCTTCGTGACAGAACTTCAAATAATTATGTTGATTTATGATTACAGGTATTTTAAATCTGTAGTATGCTGAAACAAAGCAATGCCAGCTTATTGTTTCTGGCCCTATCCAATTATACAATTGAATTTAGGCATGTAATAATGTTACAACAAAAATATCCATCATGACGGATTGAATTTCATGAAGTACAACACAAGAATATTTATAGCTCCGTTCTTAAAGCCTCTTTTGAGTCAAAATATGCCTCCTTGGTATGGCCTTTAGAAACAGGAGAAAATCTGAAACTTTTTTTAGTCTAGCCCCAAACATACCACAACCCATTGCCTACACAGGAAGGGGGTGTTGGTTGATGATAAGCAGAAAATGATAGAATAATTATTTCCATTAGAAAATGAGGATCTGACATTATTTGTACAGTAACACAAAGTCATTATTTGGCTATGCCACTGTAATGAAACAATAAAGATCATACTTAATTTAAATATCAGTTCTGAAGGGACTTCTTGCTCTTCCTCTACCGTTTTAACTGCTAAAACAAATTTGAATTGCTAGTGTAGTTTCCCACTGCTTTTTAGCAAGTGGAGTGGGCAAAACCTCCCCTCCTCCCATCTCTGTTTAAATGTAGACCTTTGGCATTCCAGAAATCTGACCTTGTTTGTAGGGAATGGCTCATTTTTCTATAATGTAATATGAAGCACTCTTGTGTTTTGATTCCATGAACTAGCGAGTTTAATGTTCCAGCTTGCCATGATAAGGATATGATCTGGTTAGAGATAGAAACACTAAAGGAAATTAGCTATTGTACTATTCTTTAACATATTGTTTGCCTAGCAGTTTCATTTAGAATCGTTTGGAATAATCTTGGAGTACCTTTTTAAAGGATTCTTTTTTTTTTTCTTTTTCTTTTTTTTTTTTCCTTTTTTTTTTTTTTGTTGTTGGCCTGGATAAAAAGTGGGGCTTTACGATATTTCTCCTAAAATAAATGTGAGGCCGCCTCATTTATAGTCAGCATGCCTTGATTACTTGCAGACATGCTGGAAATTTACATGCGCTTTTCTCCATTATAAAACACTGATCTGTTCAGATCATTAGCTCCCTCATGACTAGAGCTTGGCAGCAGGCCAAGGCAGGCTAAATCTGTAGCTGTAAATCGTGAGTTGAAATAGCAGAAAGTGGATTTCTAACTTAAAAAGTGTAAACAGTTTGGAAAATGAAGTAATTTTAGAGTATGATTGATTGCCTTAAGATTGCACTTTAAATTAGCCCAGGGTCTCCACTGCAGATATATGCACTAACTGCTCATTATATATTTTCACTTTTCTTTGGAACAATAGCGTTGTTGGTAGGCTTCGAAACAATGTATGTTTCTCCTGGAGTGACCTTTGAGGAAATGAATAGTTTTATTGTGTGTCCATTACTTTGCCTGGAACAACATTTTTGAGTTATTAATTTGCTGTGGTCTATAAATAAAGGAATCAAAATGCAAAGCAGCTGTATTATGCTGCATATAGTTCATCAAACTTGTGTTTAAACATCACCATTTGAGATTGGTAATGCACTGTATAAATAATTTTTTTTTTCCCCTCTGAAAAAGAAGTAATGTTTTGCTTGGCCCGGAGATTGGTCCTTGAATCTCAGAGAAGCAAAATTATTATTTTTAGCACAAACAATTGGTGAATGTTCCGCAGGACTGCTGCACTGCATTCCCTCTTTCAAGGACCTTGCTTCACTTAATTGCGTGTCCCTGGGATATGGGGCTTTGGGCTGAAAGGGAAGGAGTCATTGAAAGGCACATTCAGGAATGTGGGAAATGTTTGCTAGATTTGGAGTGCTAAAAATTTAGGGCATCATCTGCCCAGCTCTGTCTGCTCTGGTGGAGAGCAGTTGAGCAGTGGGTGATGCAGCAGCCTGGTGATGGAAGAATGTAATATCTGGTGTCTTGTGAGCTCTGGCTGCTTGCAAATGGTGGCTGAACCATTTGTTGCTCTTTCCCAAAGAGCCGTTGGTAATGTTCCTGCCTACCCAGGATGTCTGAAGTCACAAAGGTTTCCAGTTGGAGCAACACCTCTGTGTAGCTTTGTGGGTGTGGGCACGTAACTTACATGTGTGTGCTAAGCATCTAGATTGTGTGCAGCCAGGACTGTGGGCTTTGACCATTCAAGAAATGAGGAATGTAAAGCTATTAAACTGACATTAGTGGTGGTTATGAACCACAATAAATAGCTCTGACTGCTTGAATAGAATGTATAATAAAAACTCGCACACTTTTGTATCAGTGTGTTTTTAATCTCTTTCCCTTTTTCTAGATTTGGTATCTAGCATTCAGTAGATACATAGCTCTGTTTTGCTGTTCTTCTGGAAGCTCCTTTCCCAGAGAAAAAAATTTTTCCCAGTGTTATTACCCCTCCTTGATCTTTCCTTTCTCCCTCCACGTTTGAAATGAATTTGCACTTGTGAAAGAGGTATGCTGAGAGGTCTGAGCACAGGTCTGGGAGCCAGGACCTGCTGAATGCTGAGCTCAGTGACTCATTCGGTGGCCTTAAGCAAGTCAGAACATCTCTGATGAGGTTATTTCATATGTAAAACAGGGGAAATAATACTTATCTGTCTACCTGCCTCATAGGAATACCCTGAGGACTAATTAGCGTTCATTAAGTGCTTTGAAATAGACAGTGCTATCTATTATTAGAGCAGGATTCAGACTAGCAGATAGTGTATTAGGATTGTTTCTTACTTGGGAGCCTTCCTTTCTACTGGGTGTGGGACCAAAGCCCATCAGGAACAGAGCACAAGCCACCTGGTGTTTCTGGAAGATTGGCAGGGCTCTGCCGAGCCCTTCCTAGGCAATTTCACTAGAGACTTAACGCTCTCACTGAAAACTTGGAAAGAGAGTTTGCCTAGAGAAAAGAGTGGGAGGATACTTGCTTGTTCTCCTCAGCTCATAGGCATAACTTGTCCTGAAATCCTTTCTCACCCTGCCTCCACCTGAGGCCTTTTCCGACAATTCAGGTAGCACGGCTTCTCCTCTTTTCCAGGGATGGTTTCCTGGTCCTGCAGAAGAGGAAGAGAAACCCTGTGTTAGTTCTCAGGAGGAGCGTGGGGCTGGGTTGGTATGTTCCCATCACGGGGAGCCCTTTCTTATTCAAAAAGCCATTCCTCTTTCTTGAAGAGCAAATGCTTATATTCTTCCCCTTCACTGGATAACAGACTCCTCTGCAAAGTCCTTAGAAGGCAAAATCTAATTTTGGGTATAGGATCCTAAACTCTGCAGGTGTGTGTCTGCTGAAGTCTGGGAGTCTTTTCATCATCATAACAAGGAGGGTTGTCATCTGACCGGCAGCTTTTTTTGTTCTCTGATGCATCTTCTCTCACCATATACTTTTGTACCTCTCTTAGAGATGCCATAATAATCTAGTTCAAAGAACCCAGCCCTGTTCTCACTGAAGCCCACAAGCCTGGTCTTTCTACCAGTGAGATTAGGACTCGGTCCAAATTACCTGGAGAGAAGCTTTATTTCTCTCCATTTGCTCCTCACGCGTCTCTCAGGCCATGAGTAATTTGCAGTGAGACAGGAAAGCCTGTGTGAAATTTTCCAAGGGAATTTTCTCTATTTTAATAACGTTAATGAAATTGCTTAACACTTCGTCAGCTTTTTCAGCGTATGTTGCTGGGATTTTGGTGCTTTCTGATTTTTCTTCAGTGCCAGAAGGCCCTTACCTTAAAAATGGGACTGAGGGCTCATATGAGCATTTGGACCCACTGTTGAACTTCAGTTCTGCAGAAACATTTTTGCAGGTATTGTTGTTGGTAGATATGATTTTGAGGAGGTTCTCTGCCTCTCCTCTTGTGCCTGCAGGAAGGGGAAGGGATCAGGAGCAATTGTCCCACAAGCTCTCACATGCCTGCAACTAATTCATTTTCCATAGAAATGAGGCTTTGTCCCAGGAATGCCTAATGATATGGCCTTGTCACAAAGAAAGGCCCTGGCATTGCTGAATTTTGGCACAGTTTCTTTGTTCACCTTACACTGCATATCACTCAGTTTTTGGTCCTTGTATCCTAGACAGAGGTGTAAGTTTGCTCCCTTTTCTTTTAGACCTTCTTCCTATTACTCCTTTTCAGCTCCAGTCTACTTTGTTGTGATGCAGAATAGGATTTAATGAGCAACCACAGACTTAGGAGCTACCCACAGACTTACTCATATGCCTGTAAGAACTTTTAAGGCTACATTAAAAGGCTAGATGTTATTTTTCAGAGCAACAGTTTGGGGTTATTTGGTGCAACATGAATTCTGTTAGGAGGTGAGGGTTTCCAAGTAGCTGGGGAAGTGTGGTACAGGCTGGTTGGGTCAGTGGCCTGGAGGTTGGCAGCTCCCATCTGGCCTTTCTTCATAGTCTTCATGTTGAGTTTGATCTCTTCACTGGGAAGGAAGGGAACCCGAATACGGTTGTTTTGGGGAACAGGTATGCGCTCCATTGGGATGAGATAGAGGACAGCAAATTCTTGGAAAAGTATATATGACACTAGCATTTTTGTAATTGCTCTTTTTTAAAAAAAGAAATGGCATCGTGTTTCTAATTCCAATTCTGTGCCACTCCTGGGTTTAAGCATTATTACATTGCAGATGATAATACGAGTTTATCTGTAAAATTCTTAAACTGTGATTTTTATTTCCCAGCTTGACTTCTTTTTCTCTTTTTGTCTTTGATTGGCTTCCAGAAAAGTTATTAACATGTTGCAAAACAAATACAAGGGGCCACTGAAGCTTATTAAAAATGGTTTCTTTTGTTCATATCTGGCAGTTGACAAATTGTGTTGTGCTCTATCTTATCTGCTCCCGTGTGAAAGGTTACATGAGAAAATGGCTGCAAATAAATTGCTATTGAATATTGTTGAAGACTAAGCATACAGCTTCTCTATTAAGGACCTCTTTTAAAGCTCTCTATTCAGACTCCCCCCTGCATGTCTCTCTAACACTTGTCTGTTATATTATGTTTGGCACAGAAGGAAACATTAAACAGAAAAGCAACATCTGACTGTGGTGTTTCTAGACCCTATTATCCCTCTGTCAAATGTCCACATGAGCAGGGTACAATTTTTGTCTATATTGATGATGATTTTTGAAGGCTTTACGAACTGTCTTCATAGTGAAGTGCTAGAAACAAATGAAATTGAAAAGCATATTTTTACAGCTTTGGAAATCTTACTTAAATCAGTGTAATGAGCCGCACTCAGTAAAATGTAATTATTCTCACTTCTCCATGTGTCAAAGAAATCAGCAGTATGGTTAGGGAGGGGAGGGTTACAGTGAGCTTGTTATTTTTATACAGAGCCAGATACTGCTTGTGTGTAGTAAATTGTAAACAGTAGATAATGCAGGTTTTATGTGTATTAAATACCCTGCAAGAATTAACGGGGTTGTTACTTCATTAAGGGTTTCAAAGAGGGCATGAACGTCAAAAGCAGGGCTTGACTGCTTAAATCACTGGACCATTTCCACCCTCCACCCCTCGTGTCGCAGCTCTGGGACCAGCAGCTTCTGCCGCTGCTATTTCGAGGAGGGCGCAGTTCCTCCGAATTTCCAGAATGATAATGAAAGAGCCCCGTGTGAGACACCAAAATAAGGCTTTTGACTCATACTTCTGGGTGCAGTGGAAAATGAAGGCGGTTGATTCTGCCGCAAGGAAGAGGTGATGAATCAGTCCCTTATAAGTAGGGCTGCGTTTCCTTGTCTGTCATTTATGTTTGAATGGTGTGCAGGGGTGAAAGAGAGAGGAGATGACAGAAGACCTGGTTAGTCTGATATTAAACCCAGTTACTCAGTTTAACTCTCAGTGACTTTACACTTCTTTTCAGTTTTTCGTACCACACGAATATGGATTTGTCATGGGCCTCTTCAGCACTGGAGACAAATAACAGACCATGAGATTAAAATTCATCAATCCAGAGAATATCTTGAGGAAGAAGCAGTTGAGTCCTGAGCTCTGGGTTGGCGAATCTGTTACATCTTTGAGCTTATTGTAAAAAAGTGTGCCCCTCTCTTGCCAGGTGCTCTAGTTGGATGTTTCTCCACCAGAGCAGAGGTTTTCATTCTCCAGTATTTTCTCTCTACAGTGCTACATGTCAGAAGGGGGGACCAAGGCACATGATCTTGGAAATAATAATAATAATACAGAGCATGAGAAGGTGTTGTAGGGAAAGTTAGTGGATAGGAGGATGTGACCCAAACCCTCACAAAGGTGCTGTAGGGAATGTATGACTTCAACCTCAGCTGTAGTACTCGTGTTCATAGCAAAACCTCCATGCTCAAGTATTTGCAGGATCAGGCTTTATGTGTAAGTACTGAAGTGTAGTTCAGTGGTATGTTGGATGGTGTTCAGAGATTGCTGAAAACAGTGCATTAAATAGCACTTTGAATTGCAAAGTGCTGGTTCCGTTTTGTCTGTGAGAATGATAACACTTATTATCTGATTGTTCCCTGTGCAAATCTCACCTCAGGAAAAAATTAAATTATGTTTGAATTCAGCTAAAGCAAAGTATATCATTATTTTCTTTCGTTATTAAAAGGGATTTTTACTGTTTGTTTGTTAAAACTGAAGCAGCTGCCATGTTAGAGCCTTGGATGATGTAAAAGCAAGTACAGAGGCAGAGCCATTTCCAGTACAATTGGCTTGTTTAATGTGATTTAATTCCTCTTGTTGGCTTCCTCATATTACCAAATTATGTTTTCAGCTCCCCTCCCCTTTTTAATTCTTTCTTCTTTTTGTTATCAGCAGAATTGAAGCTTCTTATCAGTAACCACGACAACCAGGATAAATACTTGTTTAAAAGCTGATGCACATTCAACCTGAATGGTCTGCATGACCCAGAACATTCAAGAGGACAGGCAGCATGTGCTCCCTTCTACAATCAATCTCCCCCTTCCCCCCATCTCCATCTGCTTTAGAGAGCTAATAGGGCAGTTTAAAAACCTTTTATATCAGAGTGGTTTTCTGTAGCCATCCATGGCTGTTTGGACGTGGGCTGGCCCATGCTCGTGACCTGAGGAGTAGGGAGAGAAGGAAATTTTGGGAGGCAGGGAGGCGATTCCACAGCCACGTCCCCAGTGTCGGCTTGCTTTTCTTGGGTTCCTCCAGCTGTTGTCATGGCAGTCACCTGCCCTCGGCGGGAGGGTGACCTGCTGCTCTGCAGACCCTTCCTGAAGGGGAAGATAATCCTTCAGCTGGGCTGCAGCTCCTGCTGCTGGGCAGCAGCTGAAGAGAATGAAGGAGTGACTGGAATTGTGCAGGACAGGGAAGATGTTTGTGGTAAGAGAGCAGCCTCAGCACAGAGCCACCTGGTCCGTGCCCCATCTCTGGTGGAGGCAGTAGGCTGGCTGGGGTGACCAGAGACAGTCACTTCCCTTTTAAGGAAACTTAGGGATCTCTCACTTACCCAGAAATTTCCCAACAAGAATTTCTGCCTGGCCTCTTTGCTCTCCCATTGCACTCTAAATTGCTTGATGCTGTAGAATAAATCCTTTAAGCTCTCTCTGTCTCAGTTTCTCTCTCTGTGTAATGGGGATAATAATTTTTACTCATCTCCATAAAGCAGTTTGAGGCCTATGGATGGAAGGGTTATATAAAAGCTGGAAATGATGAGTGTCAGTCACTCTTCTTTTGAGTCTAGAAACACCTCATAAGGTTTATGAGGCACTTCCTAAGGTTCAGGAGGATCCTGGGAGTGCAAGGTTGGAGCTGCAGTTATGAGGCGCTGAATATTGAATTAGGGTCTGAAAAAGGATGTGGAATACCCGGTTGGAAACTTTTTCATATTTAATTTCTTTTGTCTTCTTCAAAAATTGGATTTAACATTTGAATTTCGAGTGATTTAGTGAGATAAATATTATAGAATATTTGATGGGATGTCATGGATCAACGTACTTGGGTTTGTCCCCATTTAGTAGAACAACTCTGATCCAAATAACCGAGCATAAAATGTTTTTCAACCATGTGCTTTAGGTATTACATGATGCTGTCTTTTTTTCCTTTTTTTTAATGACTGTATTGCTGTTCAGTTGAACAGTAGTTTCAATCTCCAGTAGATTTGTAAGTATTCTCTTTCTTTCAAATGTTAAACTAAGCTTAGGAATTCTTTGAAAGGCTGATGCTCTGCTGGCACTGTGACAGAAAACGGAGGGCCGGGGAAGTGGCATGAAATTCTGAGAATTAGCTCTGTCTCCTCCTTAAAAGGGGAGAAATATCTGACACATGCAGAAAGGCTGTACATTTTATTCTCACTATTGGCAGAAATGACTTTGGCCTTTTGATCAGTTTAAAAGCAGAATCAGGCAGGCAAACGTCCATGTCAAAATTACAGGCAACTTGTTAACACCATCATTATCTGGTAAACATAAATGTAATCACTGTGTTCTATCCTGCAACACATTGCCTTTGTTCTTGATTGCATTAGCATTCAAATAGAGGGGGGTTCTCAAAGCAAGGATGAGTAGCATGGGTCCTGCCGACAAAGAGGTATCCCCGTTGTGTCAATAATTTACCCAAATTTATTTAAAACCAAAACCGCAGATTTCCTGTCCCATCTCATGTGGCTAAATCATTACTGTATTTGCATTTATCTGTGAGAGAAATATGATTCTTAGATTAATATTTTTAGGTCTTGTGATTAATTAGGCAGCTGAGGCATACCAAGTGTCTTTACTAGAGTGAATAAAGACCGTGGGAATGAAAAGGCAGAGGGAATTGGAAGCGCTGTGTTTGAGAAGTCTTTCCTAAGCAGGGGAGAGAGGGTAGATCGGTGTGCTAGAGCATGCCTTGTGACGATGATGCAGCTACCTGAACTCCTCAGCTGTTGCTCCTAGTCCACAGCAGATCCCTACTGTGGGGTGTTGATTCCTGCTGTGGTTCTTAGCCTTGTGTCTGTGCACGTGAGAAGTGGCCAAGCAGGAGCCAGGGATAATCCTCCATGAAGGCTATTTCACTGGGGAAGCTATTCTTTTCTGCACAGGAGTCCCTAGAGGTGTAAGTGATGACTGTCATTGCTGCTTGGCCACCTGCAGTTATCTTGGAAGTTTGGAGGTGTTTGGTAGGTTACAGCTGCACTATGGTATGGGAAGGTGTTCTCATTGCATCACTCCTCTTAAAGATTCCTCTTAAAGATTTTGAGGTCATAAAGACCCAGTTTCTTATTCCTCTTTGTGGTTCTTCTGTCATTGTTCCACTGTTTCTGTTGCTTTTGGACCTTTTAAGAGATTCAGGGTTTTTAGGTAGTTGTGTGGTAAGTTCATTTCCGTCTGCTGAAAACCGTGCTCTCTTTCTTTGGGTTTTTATTAGAACAGGCAGCTCTGAGCTGTGTAGGGCCTGTCTGACCTGCAGGTACTGGTTTTGAAGGGTGAGCTGCACATCTTTGCTTCATCTACACCTGTGTTCTCCTGCCTATACTGCAGAAAGTCACTGCCAGAGGAGCAGAACAAGAGAAGGAGAACCAGATCTTAACAGCTGGAGGGTCTTGGGAGGTCAGTGAACACACTGCCCTGCAGTAGTCAGGAGACCTCCCATCACAGGGGTCAGAGCTGTGTGCATTCAGCACGGCACCAGTCCCTCCAGACATCCAGATGCATGCTCCATTACCTCTGTATCGCCTGCATATTGATGATAATGGTCAAAGCCATGCATACAAACAATGATAAACTAATTATGATATGTGAATCCTCTGGGAGACCCCCTTAGTAAGGGAGCGTTATGAAGGAAGGCAGAGGAGTGAGAGCACTGTGTGGGAGAGGAGCCTGATGGACAGAACCCTGCAACTTCCTTCATTTTCTCTCTGTATTCCAGATAGCTCCCTTGCTCAATTTGCTACCCACACACCAAACCATTGTCCCATTTTATCTGGTTCCCCTGATATTTCCATTGCTTATCTTACGAAGATCTGTGTCAACATTTATCAAAACAAATGGCAAGCCTGGGACCTTTTAAGTAGTTTTTTTAGTTAATAAAACCAATCTTCTACTTCTGTTATGTTAAAAGTACATTATCTTTTTATTACAAACTCTCTACAGCTCTGTCTGTTTTCCTTCTTGGCAATTTCATGACTGCTCCACTTGATTGCTGTATGGAGAATTACAAAATCATTAAGGGTGGGGTTTTACCAGCTGACTTACAGTACAAGCCATTTCTCAAAATAACCACAACAGTGCAATACTGATGTGTAATTTACGTCACAGTATGTTTTTATGAAATAGTTTGTGGCTTATTCATTTAGATCTAGAACTGAATATCTCTTCTTTTGCTTTTTAATCAAGCCTGCTGCTTTTTCCTTTTTTTTCCTTTTTTTTTTTTTTTTTGTACTTTTTAATATTTTCCACTCTGAGGCTTGGCTTGCCTCCAACTTACCAGCTACATGGAGGAGGAAAAAATTGATTTTTTTTTTCCTTTGCCTGCAGTTTAACTGCAAGTGTGTTTCCCCTTTGATGTATACATTTGTGTTAACTGCCTCAGAAGAAATGGTAGATGTGTGGTAGAATATATAGAGTATATTGCACAAAGGTAAAGCAGAGAATTGATAAGAGACGTAAAAGTTTGCAATTTCAAAGCATACCAAGCAAGTGTTTCTATTTAGCCTCCTGTGCTGGTACATTTCCTTTTTAAAAATTACTTTCTGTATAATGTCTTGTAATTAGAACAGGAAATCATTGAGTAACTGTAAGAAGAAAAAGAGCACTTAAACTGAAAAGAAATTTACCTTCTGAGAAATTATATACACCCATTTTTTCCCTTTAAGTTTTTTTTTTCTTCCCTTCCCATTACTGAGTTGTTAATGATAGTAACAGATGTACAGACCCTTATCTGTATCATTGTTCTGCTTGTGTTTTCGGGCAGGGGGGGACGACAAAAAAGTCATTTTCAGTAATACAAAAAATGAATGGACAGAAAATGGGAAAAGCCTAATTACAAAAAATATTCTGTGTCACAACAGAATAGCAATTAAATTGAAACTTCAATATAATTATCAATAACAGTCGAGCCTGGAAGGGTGCCAAGCGAGTAAAGTTGGTACTCAGCCTTTATGTGGTTGCTAGGAGGACGGCAAAAAGTATAAAGCTTAGAGAAAGGAATGTCTAATGTAATAAAGTAACAGAAGGTAGCATAAATCATTGTGAGAGCAGTTCATATTGGCATTATTTTACTTAAATTGGGTCGAAACTAGACATTTAGTCTTACAAGAGGCACGAATTCATATTTCTTCTGCAAGAATAACTCTGTGCTTCTGGGAAGGAGTGGAGTGTGCTTTCATAGCACCAGCCTCATACATATTTGGAATCTTTTAAGCAAAAATCTTAAAATGTTTGTTTCTGTTGGCATCCAAATGCATTTGCACTAATACGATTAAAAGAACTAAAGGGCAAAATACTTGGCAGCTTTTCCAGTTGAGGTAATTAGGTACAGGAAGGAACATGCATAGTTTTTCCATCAAGCTCTATAAAATCCTGGTGTGAAGGTCTTTTTAAAGAGAAATAATGCTTACTGATGTTGAGGGTAGATTATGGCAGTTAGCAATAACATTATAGGCTGATGTTTCTGGAACAAGCAAACAAAAAGCATGTTACTTTTTTATTTTTTCTCTGCTCTCTCTGTAAATAGTTCTGGCTCTAGATGGATTTGTTAGGAATTCGTCCTTTTAACGGGCTTTATTTTTTTTTTCTTTTGGGGCATTTAATTGTCTTGCCTTACATATTAAAAATGGTTGTGCTGATTTGAAAAGTCAGTTCTTGCATAGATTCATTGTGTTTGGCATTTCATGCATCTCTTACTTACAAAGACAAATTGAAGAACATGTAATCCAACATAAATGCCAGGCTGTGCCAAATCCCAGCTCTCTTTACCCCTTACAAAGGGAACTGTTGGATTACAACTCTGGAGATACCAGGCAGTGCTCGGAAGGAAGGCAGTGGTGGAACCTTGCTCCTAATTACAGTTTCCCTTTTTTCAGCCCTGAAATATAAAAATAAATGAAAAGTTGACGTTGGAGGTGGTTATTAAAACCACTCAATTATGATATAAGCATAGGATTAGAGTAATTTCAGTTGAGCCTCACAAGCAGAATACTGTAGGTATTATCTTTTACCATGTTCTGTCTGTTGAAGCTAAAATGAAACTCAGAAATACAGCATCTTGGTTTCCTAATATCTCAGTTGTGTGTTTTAGAAGGCATGTTGTTTTTCTTAATTTTAATGGAATGTGATCCCCATTTTGAACTTTGCTTCTTCTAAGAATAAACTCTTTCTCATCCTTTTCTGAAAAATACTTGCAATATTCACTAATTAAATGGCACGTGTGAGATTTTGATAAAAGCAAATAATAGGTCTTCTTTGGGCTCGCATTTTTTTAGGGATTGGTCTGCTTTGATTTCTCTTTTCTCATGTGGGCGTGGTTGAGGAAAAAAATCTTTGTTCCAGGAACACTGTGTTTGTCTTTCACTAAACAAATTTTCAGTTTATTCAGCCTTTGTTCATTCTTAGACCTATCTGTTGAGCCTGGAGTAAAAAAGGAAAGGAAACAAATGCATCACAAAGTACTCATTGGAATTGCACAAGCATGTATGAAAGTGATCCTGTAAAAATTACTTGGTCTTAATTTATGCCAGGGGGTTTGAGTTAAGTCGTCAGTTGTCAGGGGTACAAAGTTTGTGTAATTCTGCGCAGGGACTTGCAGCACATTTGTCTAGAAACTAATGGTTTACTACAAAGGCACGTGGGACATACATTTATATACGCCCTGTTTAAAAAGCTGACCACATCCTGGCATAAGAAAAGTGCTGTCAGATCGACAGATTCAGCTCACCGCTATCTACACAAAGGTATAAAGTGGTAATAACAGTCAAACAGGCGTACGTGAAACTCTCGAAGGAGCTAAAGGACGGATCATGTGCTTGTTAATTCCTAGAACAGTTTTCCTGATCTGATTTTCAGAGTTTCCTAATACAGAAGAGAGAGCCTTATTCCCAGGAGCAGTTGGCTCAATCGTGCTGTTGTGTAGGCTTATGGGATACTTGTTGAAACAAAGAGAAGCATGACCACATCGTTATTGGCCAAAAGAGGCTTTAGGGCCATCAATTTCATTTTCTTAGAAAAGTAATGTTAGTGCTGTTTACCAAAATGTATTACTCTTGCTTTGGTTTTTTCCTTTTTTTTTTTTTTAAATACCAAATAGTTTTATCTCCTCACCTGTGTCAGGCTAGTGGTGAGAGTTCTGAGTTTTTAAAAGTGATGACTTTCAGGAGCTGTGCTAGTAAGGACAGTGCTTCACAAGTCTGTCTGTCGTGTCGATTTTTTTTTACAGCATTGCATTCATCTACAGTGATGACATTCTAGGTGATATATCTGCTTCCAGAGACTTCTTAAAATTTAGCCTTTTATGTGTCAACATTTCCATTGCCTCACTTGAATCTAGATGAGTTGTGCCATCATATTTAGTCTGACTTTTCTTTCAAAGTCTGAAGTGATTTTTACTTTAGGAGTAAGAATGGTGATTTCAGTATTGGCAGTGGGATTAAATAGTAGACCTTTTGTCTCTGGCAGAAGAAATAGCTGAGTTATTCACTAATCAGAGTACGGCAGAAAACATAAAGTGAATGCTGCTGCTTTGTCTTCATTGGCATGCCTGGAAATCCATGTTCTGTGACATACCTGAGGAGATAAATGAGCATAAAAAGAGGTGCTGTTGAGTACTGGCTGCATAACTGCAAATGAGTCATTTCTCATGTTTGTCTCCCTAGTTGAGGTGGGTTTTTTTCTCTCTTAGGTTTCCTTCTGGTTATGTGATGACGATTGTTATATTTCAAAATCTGCTACCTTTATATGTGGTATCATCTAAACCATAGAGGAATGGAAAGCTCTGAGGTCTAGATTGCTTTACATTTTGAGCCCAGCAGCACAAGCTGTTTGAAAATTCATTTGCTTGTTGTGCTCTGTAGGACTTTTATTGGGTCCTGCTGCATTTGCAGTTAATGTGTTAGAAAGTTGCTTCTGCCTCTTGGGGTTTAACAACAATGACCAGGTCGGATCAGCCCACCTCCCTTTGGTAGTTGCCAGTATCAGGTACTTCCAAGGAGAGGTAATAGCTGTATGCTCTAAGGCTTGTATATTATTATTTTTAAAATATGTTAGCTGATGTAAACATCAGTGTAGTGTAAAGGTATATGGGGAACTGAGTAAAAGTATTACAGATAATATTTCTGTTGAAGCAGCCAAATTGGCAAAGTATGGAGAACACTTTGATTCAGGCCCTTGGCCAACTTCCACCGCAGAGCGGTGTTTTCTTGCTCATCCAGGTACTCCTTGGTAGTATGGGAAAACTGAACAGAAAGGCAGAAAATAACCTATTTTAATAAACTTCCTTTAAATTTCTGGTTTTACCCTTTCTTTCCAGACCCACTGTGCTATAAAAGTTGGGTCTTGAGAAAAGACAAACTTACTTCAGAAAAACAAATTTTTCTGAAATACTTGAGTTACAGCTCTTGTTTTGTATTTTTCTGATATACTAAGAGTATTTTTTTCTTTTCTTCCAGGTGAGGATGACGAAGATTCAAACCTTTTAATTCTCAGCTACCCACAGTACTGTCGATACCGTTCCATGTTAAAGCGCATTCAGGACAAGCCCTCTTCAATACTAACAGACCAGTTTGTTTTAGCCCTTGGAGGCATTGCAGTAACAAGCAAGAACCCCCAAATCTTCTATTGTCGGGATACGTTTGATCATCCTACCCTCATAGAAAATGAAAGTATATGTGATGAGTTTGGTAAGTCCCAGTTTTCTTTTTCTCACAAGTAAAGACATTTTTCTTCTTTTAAGTGTCCACTGATTTCCAAAGGGAAGATGTGATTCCTTTGAAGTGAACCAATGCTATTTATGATTGAAACGTTCTGTAATGCTCTTTCTTCTTTAAGACTGAAGGCTTCTAGCCACCAGTGATCTCAGTATTGCAACTTGAGTTCACAATCAGAGATGTTACATGGGTAGAGTGTAGCACAGTGACTCGGTCTGAGTGAAACAATACCTTGCCTGGTGTGAAGTTCATCTACCTTAGCCATGTGCATATAGCCTGTCTTCCAGAAGCTTTACAGTGTGTGTTAGTTTTTTGAAGTCATTGGTGGTGCAATATGCTAAAAAATGCAAAATAGGAGAGAGTCCTGGCACACCCCATTTCTGTTGCAGAGCGCTCATCAGCCGTGCTCCTGGGGTCCTGTAGGAGTGTCAGCTGTAGCTGGTGTCTTTCTGGTCATCTTGAAATGTGGGCTTGTTCAGCATGGGCTTTGCCACTGCTAGGAGCTTGATTTTATGCGTTCAGAGGTGTTTCTGGGAGGCAACCTCTTAATTCAAAAGGCATAGAGAATACTCTGGAGCTCTAAAGGAGTGTGCAGCCCCTTACAGCTGGGGGAAAGGACTGCAAGATTTGACACCTGATGGCAACCAGGTGGTTTCACACAGGGGTTTTTTGGTGTCAGATCATCCCAATAACAGCAGATGTGCTTTGAATATGTGGCAGAGTGCATGTTGTGTAGACACCCAGGAATGGGTCCAGTGTAGTTTCTTCTAGCAACGTGCAGAATTAAGTTTTATCCCCCTTAGATGGATGAGTTCTGTGGCTAGTGCTTGCAAAGTCTGCATGGTGGTGAGCACACCTTTGCTTGCCCCCACATCTCTGCAGGGAAGCTCCTGTGGTCTCTTAGAGAAAAAAAATTCTGCTGATGCCCTTAAATGTGTAATAATGAGAGTGAGAGGGAATGTTTCTGATGGGAGAGTCACCTGCCTGTTTTTCTGAACAGCACTGGCTTTGAGCTTGCTGCCCAGCTCAGGCATTGTTGTGTCAGCAGAGAAACCCTGACTCATCCAGTGGCATTGGGGCATTTTGTAAGGTGGTGCTCCTCTGCTGCTGTGCCACTCCATTCCCAAAAGGCAGACGAGATCCTTCCTCACGTGGTGTTGTCACTGCAGCACCTGATTCGTCCAGTGGAGTAGTTTTAGTTTTGTGCTGTCAAGGTTTTTCAGAATCAGGCCCAAACTGTCAAGCCTGCTCACACTCACACAAAACATTACAGGCTTTGAATGAACTAGGAATAAAAGTGTTGGTTGCTCTTAGGGGGTGGTGAAAAAAAAATGAATTAAATGCCCTGGAAGTTTGGTCCAATGACACAGTAGTATCGTGTTGGGTTTTATTTACTCTGAGCTCAAGCCCAGAATATAAAGTTCAGTTGTAATTGACTCTCCTTTTCATATGAGAAAGGTTATTTTAGGCTTGAAGGCGTTTCATGAGCCTACCATCTGCTTTCTGTGGAGTATTTTATTCAGGGTCATTCCTTGATTACAGGTTTGTTGAAATAGTTGGATCCATAATGCAAGTGTATCATGGAATATTAGTAATAGATGAATCAAAGAGATGTGGAGTGATGCAGAAACTACGCTTAGCGAAGCATAGCAAGTGCTTTGTTCAGCCTCTGAAAGCAAAGTATGCCATTCTCTTGACCTTTGAGAGGCAATTATCTCATTATCAACCAGAGCCACAGAAATCCTAGCCATAGAAATTAATAATGTGTATTTAAAATTTAGTTTGGTTTAAGAAGCAGATTTTTTAAAAATTCCTATTGGAAAAAAAAAAAGCTACAAAAAATCCCCAAAAAACACTGTTTAAAAGTATTTATTATGAAAGTAATAATGTAAAACTTGCAAGCCGTGCTGTTTGAAGAAGAAAAAACTGTCCAGTGTGTGGTTCCCTATCTGTATTGTAAAATGTATGGTGTCAATTATGCTACCTATGTTGAAGACAACAGGCAAAGTGCTAGTTAATCCTTTGCTTTGCTGGCAGGACAATAAAATGTACAATGCTTCATTATACAAACAGTTTACATTGATAGCGTGTAGATTGATATCACATGTGGAAAGTGATGACTGCTAAGGCTAAACAGAGGCAGGGTGGTACAGTAGATAAATGGATTACTTTAAGGCACTGGTATTTATCAGTCAAAGAGGGGATACCAGATTACAAAAATGGTGACTAAAATTCTGAAAAGTCACCTGGAGATCCAGACACATTTAATTTGAAGGTTTTGTCTCACTCTTATCTTGCAAATGAAATAAGTGAAGGAACAAGATACGAGTGTGAATATCACCATTTTTTACCTGAAATTCTCCTAGCTCTAAAGCAAATGTAATATTTGGGAAATACATTCTCCTGATGTCTTTATGTGGGAAGCACTGGAGCACTGGTTTCTCATGTGGATGCCAGGTTTTCTATAGAAGCATTACTTTTGAGGCAAGTCTTACACATTCTCTGTGTGTTGGAGTATTTTGCAACAGATACAGCATGTCATAAATGAGACACCAGAAACACCTTTACAAAGAGCCCCCAGCATGTAAGCTGTTGTCCTTGTTAGGCAGTTTTAATTTTCTGGACCAAAATGCTTTTCATGGAAATACTCTCACTACTTTCATTATAAATTTATAACAAAAAATAATTGTTGAGCTCTGACTTGTTCTCATACTCCTTGCCTCTTTTTCACTCTCCTGTAGGGTTTAACAAAAACAAATAAAGCAGGAAGTGAGGAAGAAGAATTAAGTTTTGTTGACAAAAACTAATGTTGTTTTGGTGTGGGACTTTTTAAAGCAGAAGATGTATGTAGGTGCTGTCTGTGAGCTCGCATAGGTACGGCCAGAAGGGATGCAGCAAGGCTTGGGCAGTCCTGTGTGGATGTTCTGTGTTTCCATAGAGCCTCTGTGAGGCTCAGGCTGTGCTAAGCTTCCCCTCCAGCTCCAGCCTGGGTTGCCACAGGTGCTGCCAACACCACAGCTACCTGCCTGCCTCTGCCCTGTGTGCCCACTGCTGTATGGCATGTGCCAAGTGGTTTGGACAGGAATATTTTGGACCAGTTTTCTTGCACGGTCCTCTCCTGATTCTCCTCTGGTTTGGTTCAGTGTGCCACAGCATCCCATCCAGGAGGCTGCTGGAGAAATGAGGTGGTGAGGAATGGGCTCAGCGGCTGGAAGGCTCAAACATTTGCATATATATTTTTTTGCAGCCTGCCACAGAAGGACTTGCTCTACATTTAGAGAGGGGAGACTGCTGTGAGTGGGAAGCCTCTTGCTCCCATTCTTGTTGATATAACCACTGATTAGTTAATCCAACTGCCTTGAAGGGTTCCCCTCCAGAATGCAAATAGGCTCAGGAGCTTGCTTCTGTTCAGAAAGCAGAAGACATAAACCTTGCTTGGATGTCTTGATAGCCCAAGTTCCTGGCAGTCAAACTGCACATGTATCCCTCTCGTGAAATAAGAGCAATTAGAGGTCCTCACCAGCATGAAGCAGTCCAGGTGGATAATGAAATGAGTATGAGCAATGAAAATGAACAATTCATTTCTCTTCAGCTCGAGACATTTTTTAAAATCTTTTTCATTTATCAGCCTCTGGGGTTACTGTTACTGAATAACTTTTGTAAATGCATATCATTTACTGGCATCTGCTGTGTGGTCATACGTGCTGCAAGAGAGAAGGAATGAAAAAACTAGGTTTCTAATAATTTTCATTATAGACCAAAGTGATCTAGCTGGAGGCAAAGCTGCCTGTGAGTGTTCAGGTGGTGTATCTGAAGGTCACTGGGCATAAATCAGTGTGCACTTGTTGCTAGAGCAGCACATGTCCTCTGGGTTTTGCTTGTCTGAAAAAGGTGACTTCAGTTGCCAGGCTTGTGCCAGCTCCATGGCATGGAGTGTCTTCCAGGGTGCATCAATGAGCCAGGATCCTTCTGTGATCCAGCTGTGGTCTGGGTGATGGTGAGTTTCAGCTCCATCAGCTTCACCAGATCTCACACAGAAGGATTTATCATGGTACTCTGCTAGATAAATGTTATAAATGCTGTCTGCTAAAGATGAATCCAAAGGCTGTCTTTCATTCTGTAAGGATGGACTTGCTTTTTCTATAAACAGGAGTGTGAGAGAAAACTGAACACCTTGTTTCTTCTCAAATTTCAAAATCTGTTTGGTAAATTTTAAATCAATCTGGATTATTTTTACAGCATACTGGATCTAATATGCCATTAAACAATCTGTTTGGTCCCTGGAGTACTGTAAACACATGTTCACACCCAAAAGAAGGTTTTGGGTTTACATGTAAAACCCATTTTTTTAATTAAACATTTCATACCAAAAAGGGAGAGAACTACAACTTACTGTGGTATAAATATTTTTTTTTCTCTGAAAAATTAACCATCTTCATTTGGCAATGAGCAATGCAGAGGGAAACTGCTCATTGAAAAAAAAAAAAAACCAAAAACGTGCAAAAGGGCATTGCAGGCCCCACTTATCTCCTCTCCCCATCCCCCAAACCAAACTCAAAGATATATTGCTTGCTAGGGGAAAAGTTATCTACATTAAAATGCAAACCTCAAACCCTTCAACAGCTCATCTCTCCCTGTAAAACAATGAAGAAGGCAGTTTGTCTCACTTCCAGGGCTGGCAGGGAGTGGTTGGGAGCGAGGGGTGACTTACCAGTCCTCCCAGCTGCTGGAGTTTCTGAGCCAACAATTTCAGAAAGACTTAACCCTCCTTGTCATTGGCCAGGGAAGCCATGGAAGAGCAGCATTATGAAGGAGGAAGGACTTTGTAGGGATGGGTCATGTGCCAGAAAAATTCTGTGGCATGAAAGCTGGTGACTTCAGAGTACAGAGTGGTACCATGATCCTGGTACAGCTGAAATTTGGCCTTTGCTCTCATTATGCATCTTAGTTTACAGAAGTTTGTGACTCACAGATAAAATCAGTTGTTTGGGGGAAAAACATAACAAAATAAAACCTTGGCAGGGAGTGAGTCTTTAAAACAAACAAAAAAAAAAAAGACGGAAGAATGTTTTCAGTCTAAATGAAATACAGTTTTCCTGTTGGTGACTTATTTTATTCGTGTGAGTCAAAGAGTCAAATTTGGCTTTTCTTTTTAAACTAGCTCCAGTACAAGAATTGCACTAGGGCTGACTGGGTGT
Source organism: Phylloscopus trochilus trochilus (assembly GCA_016584745.2). Lineage (NCBI taxonomy): Eukaryota > Metazoa > Chordata > Aves > Passeriformes > Phylloscopidae > Phylloscopus > Phylloscopus trochilus. The sequence continues at coordinate 30,093,396 of WQNJ02000014.1, forward strand.
TTTTTTAAAGTTTTTCAGCTCGTGTAAAGTATCAGCATTATTGCTGCTCTCTGTTTTGGCTACCTGCAGGATAATTTATATCGGTGAAATTCAGAAAAACCTGAAGTTTCCATATAGGTGCTTTGGGCTACTTTGTTTTAATACAAATGTGATATTAAAGTGGGATTGGTGTTAGTGCTCCTCTGCAAAGACTGGAATGTTTAAAACATTTAGAACTGCAATAGGAAGAGTATGGAGACTTTTTATTAACATGGATAATGGGAGCTCCTTCGATAGAGCTTTACAGTGGTATCTCCAACAGTCTGAAAAATATGCAAATTTTTTCCAAAGTCTTGGGCAGGGTGGCTTAGCAAAATATTTCAAATTTTAGGTCTCTCAAAACAAAAACAGGACATAGCTGGAGGGGAAGTAGTGATTAATGCATAATAGTGCTATATACAATATAGATAAATGTACATTTCCTCTTCCCTCCCACCCCACCTCTGCAAACACAAGCTTTTAGCTTGAGAAAGTGAATCTGGAAATATTCTGAATTCTGGTCAGATTTCTTTCTTATTTTGTTAATTCAACTGTAGAGCAAGAGATATTAATGATCCCCAGATGTTGTTTATAATGATTGATTTTTCAGTTGTGCAAAAATACTTGGAGGTTTTTTTTAAAACAATTGATATTTTCTAGTGTGCTTTGCAGCATTTGAATAAAATGTCTGAAGGCAGAGCTGTTTATGTGCCCAACATAATTGCTTCTGTTAAGTGATTTCTTCATTCTTAACATTTTTAGCTCTAATTGCTTTTCCCCCATACATCTAAAAATAAATATTTGCAAGTTTTGCATTCTGTCACTCATTGAAATGCATAAAATATTTGTATACTCAAAGCAAAAAGGCACTGATAAGGGGTCACATTCTGCCTTCCTTAGTGGCGTAAATCCAGCATAACTCGATGCACTTCTGTGGCTGTTACTCAAGATTTTCACCAGTTAACCACAGACAGAATCTCACCCAATGTTAACAGCAAGCTGTTAAGTGAACATAAGTAATGTGTAGTAAAGTAAGATAAAATACCTTCCTGTCTGCAAGAACTTCAATGGAAAAAAATGCTGTTAGTTTCTTTTCCTTTCTGGTTTTTTAGTGCATTTTGATTAGCAACCGTAGTTTTAACCAGGATAAATAGTAAGATAGATTATTTTTCACTGTATAATCGAAATTCCTTGATGGAGAACACTGATTTTGTTTGGGTTGTGTGTTCCCAGTGCCCTCAGGAAGGTGGCAGATGCCGAGTGGAAGGGCAGGTACTGCTTGAAAAGCTGCTTCTGCCCATTTCCTCGGGCTCCCGGTGTCACTTCTCAGCCGGGGCTGGTTGTGGCTGTCAGCTCTGCACAGAGGAGCAGGGGAGCTGCCCGAGAGGACTGCTCCCCTGGGAGAGCACTTGGGAATTTGGTGTGGCTCCTTACTTCTTCAGATGTCCCTGGGTAGCAGGCTTGGAGACGGGGGCTGGACACATGCCTACAGTGACTGCATTGGGGCCATGACCTGGTTGCTTGAGAAACATCAGGGTTGTGAACCATAGGGTGCCCAGTATGGCCCAGGCTGGAATAGCTCTGGATTTGGGGCTCTCCCTGGACAGGAGGTGAGAGATCCTCTCTTGAGGGTGCCCGTGGCAGAGTCAAGGGCCTGGTTGTGTCCAGAACTTCTATTTATTTTTGAGCGTAGTGATGGTATTGTGGGGTGTACATGTTCTACCAGACAGAGTTCAGCAGAGAATTAAAGTGTAGTTCCAGCAAGTGAGGGTTTGCAAGTGAGCTGCTCTTCTGTCCCTGATAAATGTAACCCATAGCATGTGTTTTGTCATCTACTACACACACTTTGGCTTTATTGGTGTCCATTCAATAAATGATTGTAGATGTACATTACTAATGCCTTTGATAAAAGATTTCCACTTGATGGCCGGTTTTACAATTCAGCTATCAAAATCATGTTTTGTGATCATAGCAAAAAGTAAGTTGGGCTGTGTTCATCATATTTGTGAGCCATGTCCATCATAAGTGGTCTCATTTCTGGAGCCATCTCTTGTGTCTCATGTGCCTTCATTAGCACATCCTTGACTGTTCCCCTGGTTTGCATGCCTCCCTTGGACCACCAGGCCTGCTCAGGCTCTGGAGCTGTGTCTCAGAACTCTGGGCCCACTGGCAACCCAAGCCTCGTGAGCAGCACCCCTGAGGTGTTGGGGCTCAGCAGTGGCAGTGAGTAAGGGAGACCTTTATGGCCAGGGTAGGGCCCCCATTCCTGTACAATGGAAAAGTGAAGTGGTTTGTGTCAGAATATGGTCACATTCTTCTGATTAAACCCACTCAAAAAAGACAACATTGTAATATTTTCCAATGGCTGTTTATCATGAATTACGTCAGCCTTAGTTTAAATTGCTATTATTTCTCCTTAATGCTTCTTGGTGCCTGCATAATTTACAGCATTGGCAGCTGTGGGACTATGAAATAACCTTTCACAACCACCATGCAATAGTAAAGAACATGAAGTTTTTGTTGTTAATTATTATGGGACTCCTTTAACTTTTTTACCAAGTGACATAAAATATTGTTGAGGTATTTATGGTTAAAGCTACTTCTACGTGGATCTATTTTGTTTCTGGCTAGTTCTTAACTAAAGCAGTCATTTGTGGTTATTATGCCTAGGGAAATATTATGTCAGAACTGGTTTAACAGTATTATTATGTATCACGTGTCATATATTACATGTCAGCACTTGAGGCTGTCTTTCAATAAAAACAAATGTAATTTTAGTTAATGGTCTTTTAGGTATAGGCCGTTTGTAAACTTACCTAAGTTCATTTGAAGGTATACTAAAAATCTTTGTTCTCCGAGAGTGCACTTGGGTAATTTCATTTTGGCTTGAGATGGAATTTCCAGAATATTTATCATTATTTCAATCAGAGGGTGCTGCCTCTAAAAAGCAAATAGTTTCCCAATACCGAGGTTAATGTACACATTTTAAGGAGCTGTAACTGTTACTCATTACTTTGTTTACTTTTCCCCCCTTTGGAGCTCACGCTTCCCAGGTTCCCTACTGGTCAGGCTGATAGGAGTATCCCGGGCAACTAAGCCACCTAATGATGATACTTCACTGTGCTTAAATGAATAGTTTATACCTTCTACATAATCCCTGGGTAAAGGGGGAGAGAAATCAGAGGTTGAAGGTGAGTTTCAGGTTTCCTTGAAGTTGCATTTCAGATTTGCGAAATGCAAACGTACACGAAATAAACTTTGAATTAATGTGTCATTTCCCTTGGTTCCAAATACTATGATATTTTCCAGTACTTACTTATTTAAAGCAAGAAATGAAGCATATAGGGTGTGCCAGAAAGTTTACACAAAGAATGAAAACACATAAATGAGTCATGAGAACTTTTTCTGTGGTTCTTTTTTTTTTGTTGTTGTTCTTAATGTGTAATTATTTAATTACTGGTAGGCAAAAAGAAAAGAAAAAAAATACCATTATTTTTCTCTCTCTCCCCCCTCCCCCCGCCCAAATCTATGCTTGAGCACCATAAAAATGATCAAAGCCTCTATTTGTCTCTAGTTGCATTTTCCTCCATGGGATTGCTGGTTTTGGTGACTCTATTGTAAGAAACTGAAACTCTGCTGGACAAAAAAAAATTCAGTTTCTGTCCCCTCGTAAATGCTTGGACCAAAGAAGTGACAATGCAAACGTGAAACTGAAAAAGCAAGCAAAGAGCAGGGTGAGGATTTTGTGTGTTGCTAAGGTGAAATTTAATAAGGGGAACATAAAACGGAGCTAAACTTGCCTGGATGCCATGAGATTTTTTAATATTAGCCAGCATGCTTGATTTCCCTGGAAGTGAGTGAGCAATCTGAATTTAGAGTTGTTTGGCAGGGGGAGGGGGTGGTTCGTTCTCTTTTTCAATCAGAGGCATTTCACAAGCCGATTGCATGTGAAAGGGGAATCTATCATTATGTAAGAATGTAACAAACTTTGCCGTTTAATGAATGAATATTAGGTATTTCAGGAGCCCATAAAAGATGGTAAAAGAGAGAGACAGAGCTGACGTTTGAGGGATTTTAATAAAGATTGAAGTTAGTAGTGAAAAGGTCAAAGTGCCATTTGTTGAGCCCCTGCTTCTGGCATGGTTTCAAAGCTTGCAGTGCAGACTGGGGGGCTGTGATGTGTGTTAATGAACAGTTGTGGCACTTAACTGAGATCATGGGTTGGTCACATGAATATATATAAAAGATATGAGTGAACATTTTCCCCCTTTTTGCAGCAGTTTGGTTCTTGGAAGGACTAAACAATTAAAAGAAATGTTTGAAATGCTTGAACACCACATTAAGTCCCCTAGTCTGTAAGGAAAATGAGCTATGAATAATAGAATACTGCTCTAGTTAAATATAGTTATTCAGAATTGTTTTTAGCTACAGATGTTATGCCATTTTAGAAACTTAGACTAAATAATGTCAGATCTTGTTTGCTTTTTTAGTATGTTATTCATTTATTGGGAAATTCAAAATTTGAAACAGCTGGGAAAGGGTTTGGTGTTCACTAAGTAATCTTTAAAATGTGTACATTTCAGACTTACTCTTACAGGGCTGTTTAGAAATGACTGAATTGTATATTATAGTTATAAAGTTCTGTAAACATGCTCTACCATGTAGATGACAGGGAAACATGAAATGGGAAAATGAGATAATTTTGGAGCCAAATTTTGTGTATTACAGACTTGATAAAACAGCAAATGGCTTTCCAGGAATGTTCATGGATGTTATGAACAATATGTCTAAAATAGCAGCAGAAAATAATGTTCGTTCTCCTTTAATTCTCCCTTTGATGTTTATGTCAAAACGAAGGAGTTAATTTATCTAAGAGTTTCACTGCATGAGTTGGACTGTACAAAACCAATCATGTAGAAATAATAGACTACCATTGGAAGTGCTGTACTATTGCAGTTTTAATAGCTCTTCAGTTCTGCTCAACAATTAGTCCATACATTTTATAGCTGTGTATTTAAGAAATTGGCACACTCAGCAAAATCACAGTAATTGGGAGATGATGTAATGTGGAGAGAAATCAGAGTAAGAAAATTAATTGAAAAATAGTGTTTTGTTCAGGTATGGGTTTGTTTTCTTTTAAAATTTTAAACACTGCAGTAGTAATTGCTGGTGGGTGAGACTTCTGCAGAATTTAAATTTCACATGGCTGGGATTTTGTGAATTTGCTTTTAAATTAAACTGCAAAAGAGGCAAAATAGGTCATTAAAATTCTTGCTATAGTTTTCTCTCTCTGAAATCAAGTGAGGGCGTTGAGGGGGATCTAGAGTAGGGCTTTTTCTCTCTATTGACCATAGTGCTGTTTAAGTTCTCATTACCTGTCAGCATCTTTGTAAACCTGATCAAACAGAACAAGGGCAATTAGTTTATCATTTACACAAATAGCTTAAGAGACCTCAACAATCCCTTTTTGCATGTGCCCATAGCCAGTGGGTGCTGGTAGTTTCTTCCTAGGACCTTGTTTTTATGCCTAAGTCCTGAAAGTGAAGGCAAATTTTAATGAAAGAAGTAGTGTGGATTTTTTGTGTAGGTTTATCATTGGCAATTATGACTTTTTAGTGATTTTTTTTTTTTAGTTGATACATTGTCCATGATGGGCCAAAGGTGACTGAAGCAGTGATAGTCTACCTTTCAGCTGAAGTTTGGGTCTCAGTATTGGACACAGGTGTATCTTGGTCTTTTAGGGATCCTGCAGCAATTCCGTGTGCTTCAGGGCTGTTGTGTTGGTCCTAATGGCATGAATTACTTGGGGGTAATGATAGATAACCAACTGACTGGAGTAGGAGAGCAGACCTGCTTATTGGATTAATAAGTAGGGAATAGAGAGAAGAAATGGAGAGGTGTTACTATTCCTGCCTCTAATGCTGGAGGAAATCATTATCAACCCCCTAAGAGCTAGCATTTTTGGTTAGTCAGTCAGATGATGATGGCTTGCTGTAAGGTGGTACATTTTCATGGAATAACAGCACTACTAATACTCAAATGTATTTTTCTGAACTATGGGCTTGTAGAGGAACATGGAAGAGCGGGAAGAGTTTTATTAGAGAGGTTTTTTTCCCTACTTTTGTCTTTGGACCTGATTCTGATGCCTGTCCTTTGCATATTCAAATACTGGACAGGGTTAAGGAAGGGCCCAAAAAGCAGTTTTTGGGACAGAAAACTTGCTTCTAAGTGAAAGACTAAAGAATGTCACTCCAGTTAGTGCACAGAGGAGAAGTCTAAAAACAGACCAAACCAGTCTGGTAGTACTTCAATCAGGAGGAGACCTGTGGCAGTAGAGGTCTTTGTAATTTGGCAAACAGACACATAGCAAGACCCCATGCTTCTAAGTGGAGGCAGATAAATTAATGCTCTGTCTCCTCAGGTGAAGAATGGAAAACTTAACTCAGTAGCGTGTCATTTAAATGTGTGGCAACACACTGCAAGATCATCTGCAGACTTAAAGTATCTACTTCATGAGTCTTCTCCAGTGGGTCTTTCACAGACATCTCTGGTGACCTTAACTGTGTAATAGCTTTAAAGAGATGTTAATTTAAAAAAAAGGTGTTAGAAACAAAAAAAAAGTGGATAGTAGAAGAGAATGAATTTGTTTGAAATCAGCAGTTTCAGGTCACAGGAAGGGTAAGAGAATATGTGAAAACGCTAATGGTGATCATTCTGCTAACATAAGTGATATTTACAGACACTGCTGAGGCTTCAACAGAGAGGTACTGTTCGATCTTCCAGCTCTGTCATCGCCCTCCTGCATTTCACTCTGGATTTGCAACTGTAGTGGAAGTTGAACTCCCAGTGAAAAACAGCTGTTTGCTGTGGGGTGGCATGTTTACTTTAAGTAGGTGTTGATGATTCTACTTCTCACTTCCCTGATTAAATAAGTCCCTTCACCTTCAAGTCAAACCTCAGCTGAACTTCACTGAGTTGAGCCTCTGTCCCATTAGAACTTTCACAGAGGTGGAGCACAAGTTTGAAAAATGGAAAAGGTTGTTCCCAGGGTCTTGAGCAGCTGTTAGCTCAGAATACCATGTTTAAAATTAGCAGTATAGTTGCCCTCATTCTTTTATAGCATCCCGATTTTGCAATGAACCATAATCATTGTACTCATTTGCCAAAAAATGATGGTTCTTCAGGGGGTTTTTGGTGCTGGTTGTTTTGAAAGGCAGCATGTAATTAAGATGAATATGTGTATATTGTGAATGTTTAGTTATGGTAGAGATGGGTTTTTTATAAAACAACCCCCCCCTAAAATTTACCTAGCTGCAAATTCTTGCAGTTACTTAGTTTAGAAGTTTAAGTCAATTTATGGAAGTCTGTGTTTACTGTCTTTAGAGCTTGATCATGACATTGGAATGTATTTTGGAAAAAAAGACCCTATAAAATGAAATCCACATTTATGGGTAAGAAGCACAGAGCACTTAGGATCAGCGGTGAGACTACAGCATTTCTTTGAAGTGTAGCAAAGAGGAGTGCTTGCTGGTGCCATGTTTAGTTTAGAAGGTACTGAATTGATACACTCCCTGTGTTCTAACACTGTAACAGCAGCTGGACCCAAAGCAATTAATTTCATGAAAATGTGGAGTGTGATATCCCAATGACAGCAGTCAGAAGATAAAACTAGATCTGAAGCACTTAATTTAAAATAAAATTTTATTATAAAGTCAGATCTGCTAAGATGCTGCTTTTGTGCTGCGCTGCATGTGAGTAATCTGAGTGACTCATCTGGCCTCTGACATACTGCAGCCTTCAACATTCCCAGCCACGAGTGTTGCCCTTCATAAAAGAAATATCCTATTTTTGGTATGGCAATGTCCTCAGTTTTAAAGAATTTTCCTCGTTTAAAGTGCTCATACAATTAATGCCTCATGCATGTATTCAACAATAGTTGCCTAGCAACCATCAGAAATATTCGGGAGAGCAAAGGAAGCCAAGATGAATGAGCAGTAACATCAGCTCCCATTTCAGGTGAGCTGGAGAAGGCATCAGGGCTGTCCTGACGGGGTCTAAGCACGCAGATCCATGAAAACTGGACAGTCCCAAAGTAGCAAATACAGTCTCCAACTGGCACATCAGTCAGAGGCAGAGATGAAGCGGGTCATGCAGGCAGGAGCGGTTGCAGGAGGCTGCATTTGGATGGACTTCTGCAGTTACAGAAGCCTAGACCAAAGCAAGGTAACAATGGTTAAATAGATTACAGGAAGTCAACAAACACTCCTTAGTGGCTGAAGAGAGTTTTGCCACCTTGTCTTGCATTCCTGCAGCTAGAGAATGGGTGAGGTTCCTGCTTCCCTTGGTGGGAGCATTTGGCCATGAGTCTAAGCTCCAGGCAAACCCCTTGGCTTGGCTCCACCCCTTCTCTTGCATTACTCCTGGTTCCCACTTCTTGCTGCATTTTAATTCTGGCATAACTTTTACCGCACACAGAGTTGTCTCTTTCTACTGAGTCAAGTCCTTCATACCTTTTTTTAGTACTTGAAGATACCATTTAAATGAAATGGAAATCTTTTCCACAGTAAAAGCCCACAACCACTATATATCTGTTTGGATTTTGGTCTTTTTATCCTTTTTTTTTCTTTTTTTTTTTTTTTTTTTCATCAGAAAGGTTGAAATTAAAGGCTTGGTCTAGGATTGGAAGGATTAGGTTTTTTATCATGGGTTGACATATTCTCAGGGCCAACGCTATGACAGCTGGTGCTAGTGTGGCCATGTCCTATAGCCATGCCTTTCTCTGGATGAGTTTTGGTGCTGTTCCACAGTCTCCTCTGTGGCTGTACCATTGCAGCAGCTCAGGGAACTCAACGCTCGCTGGCAGGCCCGGGGCTTTGAGCCCACGTTCAGTGGGATGCACTGTCTTGTCAAAACCGTTTGAGACGAGAGTTTTAATCTGTGTAAGTATTTCCAGTTGTTTTCTTTTCATTAGACACGTGAAAATTAAAAAGCCTGTTAGTATTGCTCAGAACATTTTTGTCTGCCTGCCCAATTGGAAGAAAGTTATGAAATTCTGACATTTTCCTGTTGGATAGGAAAACCTGATTTATGATCATCTCTGTTTCAAAGGTAAAGGTTAAGAACAAGATTAGGATCTCCTTTCCACTCATGTAAATCCACAGGAGTCAATTACTTTGAATTGACAGTGCTGTGATTTAGGACAGAATCTGGCATTAAAGCTTTTTGGGGCTTGCTCTTATACCCATTGGCTTCAGTGCCACTTGAGTGCCGACTCCTGCTTTTGGTATGTGGTGGTGGTATTTGCATGTGGAAGTGCCTCAGGGGCCCCACATAAAACATTGCTTCACTAGCTTTAATGGGATTTTTTTAGATTAGATGTTAAAATGTTGAAATCAAAATATGTAGAGGGTGGTCAGAAAGTATCAGGCACACAAGGGTAATCAGAACGTGATTTTTGAGTTGGGACATCTCATGACTTAGCTGAAAAAATCCCTCATGTATTTTGGAGTTCTGAAGCTTTTACTTTTGATTATAGCAGGTATTTTATTTCTGACCTTGATGTTTGATGAGATATCAAACTTAAAATATGCCATGATCCTATAGTCTGGTAGTGCTTTCTGGCACTGGTCAGTGACTAAATATATCCAGTTTTGAACTGCTGTGATAAACCTAGAAATAATGTTGAGCAGAAAATTCTCAGACAATTCCACAGACAAATGTGGAATATGAAATTACTTTCCTGGATCACATCTTATTTGTAGTGTATATGTTTTTGTGCCCTGTGTCTCTCATCCCCAAGTTTTCCAACTGCTATCCTACAAATGTTTTGTGGTGCAGCTAAATCTTAACTAAGGCATCTCAGTGGTTCATGTTGGTTCATGCTAAAGCAAAAAATAACATGGTTTGTAAACCCCAGCTATTTCATGCATTCCTTTTGGCTCTGTAAACCATTTTGCTTTGTTTTTACAAAATGAAAGTGCATTTTAAAAAACTCATGCATTTCCAAAAGTCACTGATTGTCTTCCAGTGAGCATAGTCCAGAAACATGGAGATTCTTGCATTGTATTACGGGATATAATACAATGCAAGAATGAGTGGTATTCATCTGTTATGCATAATGTGGAGGTGATAGGGGAGAAAAGGAACCTTTTAGAAAGGGTTTTTTTGTTTGTTTGGGGTTTTTAAGTTATTTGTTTGCATACATTTGTTTCCTTTTCCTTTAATTTGTCTTTTATTTTCTTTTTTGTTGTTCGTTGGGGTTTTGTTGTTGTTGTTGTTGTTGTTGTTGTTGTGGCTAGGGTTTGTTTTTGTTTGGTTTTTTTTTTAATTTTAAACTTCTACCAGGCTATGTTTAATTTCAAGATGGTGTCTTTGCTAGAAATATAATCAAATGTAATGTCTTCCACAACCTCTTCATATGCATGACTGCATAAAGCTTGTATAACAGTTTATTATTATAAAATTAGTATAGCATAGCATAGAGCAAACGGGGCCCCTGGCCAGATGAACTAGACAATGAATAGTTATATAAGGTTTTGAGGCACATGTATTAGAACACAAGCGCCCTGTATTTTCTTCTCAATTGTCTGCTGTTTGTTAATGTTTCCCTTTCAACGTGATTGCATCTCAATTTAATAGCACTTGCCATTTCAGGGTTTACTGTGCCAGCGCTTGCATAGTTACATCCCCTCTGTGCTACAAAGCCTGCATGTATATTAAAACTGAACTAGGCATGGTTGGCTAATGGGTACTTTGAGAGATATGCACTTATAGAATTAAGTGATGTATGTAATTGTTAATTTTGTGTTAACAAGTTTGAAAAATGCGTTTCACCAATAATTGTAATGCTCCATTCTCTGCAAAGTGTGACATTTTAATTCTTGTGGAACAGTTTTCTACCTCTGCTCTGTGTTTTCGTGGCAGGGTATTATTTTGCAATCAAGATAAAAGCATTATTTATTAAAGTTCTAAAATATTACATTACTGGAAGTTATAAGCTGCAGATCAATCTTCTCTTTCATAAAAGCATTTCATTGATTTTATTTTTTTAATTGGCCTTTGAATTTGAACTTAAGTTCCATATTATGGATTGCATATGATTCCAGAAGCAGAGAAGTGTTTTAGTGGGGCCTTGATGATGTTTTAAAGGCAGCAATGTACCTGTCACAGAACTGTGGGAAAGGCTCGCATTTGGCTTACGCAGCTTTGGGACTGTCAGATCCCAGCCTGCTGCATTTTTTGGCACAGGGAGCCCATTGACTTGGGCTGTGGGAAACCTACATTCAGCACTATCGGTCCTTGTGTCTTTCTTTGCGCCTCCGAAGGAATTTCTGTTAGGGACTTCACTTTGGAGTCAGTCAATTAACAACTCCTTCATGCTTTCAGTGGTGTGGGACAGCCTTTCTGTGGTGAGAGGGTGCTCCAGAGTGTCTGGCTGCAATACCCCAGGTGTCTCTTGGTGGCACTTCCACCTGCCATGGGAGTGCCGGATTTAACTGCTTTCTGTGTGTAATCCAAACAGTCCAGGAGTGCAGATCCCTCTAGTACCTGTTGCTTCAGTCCTCCTTTTCTTCAGTTCCTCACCTCTGTCTCCCTTGCCACATGGTCCCATCCCCATCCTGGTTCCTTTTGCCACACCAAGGCTGTTTCTCCCATGCCAGCACTTGGTGGTTCACGTCATTGCACGTCTGTGACCAAACACGGCATATTATTGTTTTTCCCTTTTGCAGTGAGCACATTAATTCTTCCAACCCTAGTGGGCCTAAATATGAAACTGCATAAAGCAAGGCTCACGTTTTTCTTCCAGTTAGCAGGCGTTTACTTCATTTGGCCCTTCTGTGTCATCTCATCAATGTAGTCGGACCTTGTGCAGACTCACTGGTTGGCCACAGCAAGGAGAGGCAGTTGGGAAGGGGAGACCATTGCCATCCTCTGCAGAGTTCAGAAGCAGCTGTGTCTAGGATTTGACTTCCAGTGAAGCCAGTTTTTCTTACTTGCCAGTAAGATAAGGAAAGGGCAGGGTGGGATGAGCATAATAGGTTCAAAACACAATAAAAATAGCAAAGGAAACAAACAGTTTGTGCCTAATTTGAAACTAACAGATCTCCATGGTGATTGCAAAAAATCCCCTACGTTTGACTGTTTAGTGAAGACAAAAGGTTAGAAATAGGAGTTCACCAGCTGTACTGGACTGTTTGAATGAACACTGAAGTAGGAGTGTTCAAACCTTCCCAGTGACTGAGAGGTGCTAAGGGGAATTCTGGGAATAACCTCATTGAAAATCCAGAGGATGCAAGTATCTTCCTTCACAATGCATCTTCAGAAAAATCAGCTTCTACAAATTTCCTGAAATTTTTGCTTTCAACAGCGCTGTTGTGTGGTGGAGTCCATAGCACTGTGGTTTCAGACAAAAGTAACATGGTGGAAAACCTTCAGAAGGCGGGCAGTAAGCTTGAAACCTTAGATAAATAATAGGAGTAATACACTTGCCACAGTGAATCATAGGACTATAACTCCCCCAAAACTCATTTAGCATTGTACCAGAGTAAATCTTCATGATAAATAGAAACCAGATATAAAATTTCAATCTTAATTTACAGATAATTGAGACAGAGGAAGAAGGGACTGCATTAGTCCTTACCAAAGAAGAGAGTCTGTTCATGGTAGTCTGAAGTATTGCCATGCGATGACTCAGAAAGTTTTTGTTGTTCACATCTTCAGAGTTCAGGGCTACTGAGTTTTGGCATGCAGACTGGGCAGATAGCATTTGCAAATCAACATGTCCTTTTGCTGAGGCCCTTGGCACAGAAAGCTTCCTATTTGCAGTAGGTGTGTTTGGCTTTCTGGGTTTCAAATAAGAATTTTTAAGGGGAGAAGTATTCAGTCATAATGAAAAGATCTTCAGAGATAGTTGATGAAGACATTTAGAGTATATGTTACACTGCATCAAGGCTTAGAGTTTCTTGAGTAAATATTGACCAATTTGACCTTTGTTTTCCCTCAGTCAATATTTATCTCTTGGGACAATGAATCTTCGTATTCACCTTAGCTGAAGTCCAAGTCTTACTTAATAGTATACTTGGAAATCCAGAAGAGGTGATGATTTGTCTTGATGCTACTTTTATCTGTTTAAAATTAGATATGTAGGTTTGGCCACCCATGTCACTTTGTCAGATTTCCTAAACAAAGTAGCTTCAGGTCATGGCTAATAGAGAGGCTTCTAGGAAAAACTTAAATCCCTCAGAAGGAAAAGGGCATCTGGGAGTGGAGCAAACTCTCTATTGGAAATCAGGATGAGGATTCCTGTATGATGTCAGAGGCCTTCCAGATGCTGTCAGAAGGAGGGGAACTCACCAGCATTAGTCAATAAAATTCTAACTATATTTCATGAAGTAAGGAAAATAAGTCTTTGAGCTTTCTGAGGTTAGCACAGTCTTCAGCAGCCAAAGTCAGCAGAGCACAACATCAGGTATTGTGCAGAACTATAGAAAGGCAGTGCCAAAGAGACCAGTCTGCAGACAAAGGGGGCAGTGGCTTGCCAGGGGTCCCACTCTGTCCCTGAGGGATGGGTCTGGGAGCAGGTGATCCCTGACATGGCTGGGTGGTGCTGGGACCATACTACTCCCTTTATTATTTTAGTGGCAGTTTCAGTATTTTGGGGCTCTGGCTTAAGTTGAGGCTGAGACACAACCTTCCACTGCAAAGTGGGGGTGCTGGGGCAGCACGTGTGGATGGAACCGCTGGGTCAGGGTACCTGCACAGGTCCTGCCACCTCCTTGCCTGGATACACAGGGTCATTTCCTCAGAGTCCCACAGCATTGCTGGCTGCTGTTGGGAAAAACCTCCTCTTACCAATTGGGGCAGAACTTTGGAGTGGAAAGTGCAATTACTGTGCTCGTGAACTATGCTGTGAAAGTGAGAACAAGAGAAATGGAAAGTGCTGTTCAGGCAGTAGAGGAAGGCGGAGCCTTACAAATATCTGCTTATGCAAATCAAATCATTTGTCTTCTGAAATGTTCATTTCGCCTTTTCCCTGATTATATTTTCTGAATTGCCATATGTACTTCATGTGATATTTCAGTCTTGTCAAATTAAGAAGAGAAGGCCTTATAATTAACTTAGGATATATACCAAATAAACTAATGTTTATCATTTTTACTGTGTAATCAGTCAATAATATTACAGGTGGCCTGTAAGTAAAAAAAAAAAAAAAAGTCTAAACTGTTTTTGTAACCTTATAACTATCAAAGGTATTTGTTTGGGGAGAAGGCATTGAGAAAGAAGAGAATTTTTAAATTGCACAATTACAGTTAAAAAAACAGAGCAGGCAACGTCATGTGTTTCTGAAGAGCACACTGTTTAATTTTATAGTAACAGTATTTTAAGAATGCTGACAGTACACAGGAAGGCAGTGAATAATTCTTATTGCAAAACCCTGATGGTTTGCTGTTTTCAAAATGTTAAGACTTAGTCAGCCCTGGATTTCTCTAAGGAAGAACAGGACATTTGGAAAAAAAAAATGAAAGCCAGTTGAAGCAGTAGTAATGTATCAAAGCAGCATTTCAAATAAAATAGAAGTTTGGCATCCTTACTTAGAATAGACTGGAAAATGCATTTGTTTTCATGTACCTTTTTTTTCGCGATGTGCCTGATTGACTTGTTTTAATACCGGTGTTATTTACATTTCAGGGATGGGCCTCTATTATGCAGGAAATTGTCCAAACCCCTACAGCTGTATTTTAAATTGAAATTATTTTTTTTTATGAAGTGATTGTGCAGACTTAATTTAGTAATCTGTTATTAAATCTATAGTTTCAGGCTGTGTAAAGTCTTTATATAGAATAAAAATGGGCACATATGAAGATCTAGGCTATATATACACCTGGTTCTGTATATTAAATCTTTTACATATGTTGTCCATTTTCAGAAACAAATAAACTGCTGCTTTTGAAAACTCAGCTTCTCTTCCATATTAGGGAATTCTGCAGACTCCCTATGTTCCTTAGCTTCAGTATAATGCTAAATCAGTTGGTACATTAGTCTATTTTTAGTTATGAATGAACTTTATGGAGTGCAGCACACAGAGTGATTTCAGAGATTCTCACTCATAAAACCCGTGTGTCATGCGCCTCAATTACAGCTGTAAACATTATGCAAGCTCTGGGCTTCCTGGGCCCAAGCCCTGAAATTTCCAGGGGGAAAAAGCATCCCCCCCCTCGCCCTTTTGTGCAAAATATTAGGTAAATAGTAAATCTGCCAGCGTGAAATCAGGTTAAATTGTGTGACCTTGGCTGTGGCAGGCAGGCTGCCTGGCGTGGCAGCAGGGGGACACTAGAGGGCAACTGAGAGTTTTCTTTAAACCAGCCGAGCTGGAGGTGGTTTTAATATGAACTGTTTAAACTCAGGGAGGATTTATTTTCCTGTCTGCAGATTTCACATAAGTAACCTCAGAGTTTCCATTGACAGCAAATAATAATCCAACTGAAGTTCTTCTGGGGGAAAATGCAGTGGGAGCGGGTCCGGAGCCTGCTTTTGCCCAAATAAGGCTTTTTTTGCAGACCCCATGTGTTAGATAATGATCAACTGACAGTCGGTCATGAGTTAATAATGCTGGATGCTGAAATATGCATACCATGTGGTATACAACAGTTCTGCGGGGAGAGACAAACACAGCTATAATTAGACATCTGAAACACAAGGAAGTGTGTAAATTGTTTAATAGTCTTCCACTTAATTCACTCAGATAATTTCCTAAGAACCAGTATTGACTACGGAAGAATATTGCACAACTGACTGCATATTTAGTTTAAACCCTGCCCTGCTCAGATAAATTTATGGAAGCAGCTCAGTTTTATTTGGATTTTTCTGAGTGCTAGAGATTTGCTAGGGCCAAAATGCAGAGATGGGTTCAATTTTGTTTGTGTTGATGTTTGGTATGATTACACCGAGTCCATGGGGTTTGCAGTCATTTAAATTGGGCACACGATCTTACAATCAGGACTTTGAAAGCACCATTTTTGGTGTGTTTTGGGACTTACAGATTCTCTAGCTGCTCATACACAACCTGACAAAATCACCAGAGTTCCACTTCTGTGTTTTGCTGGTGAAAAAGTGGAGATCCCTTCCTGTGCTCAGCAGTGCAGGGCAGTGTCCCCTTTGCACTTCAGCAATAACCCCCCATGTCAGGTGTATGCAGATCTGCCAGGGTGCCAAGGCTCTGTTCCCAAGCTGTCTGCAGAAGCAGAGTTGTCTCTGAGCCCTTTGTTGCCTCTGTGCACTGGGCTGGGGGCAGTGCCAAGTGCTGCTAGTGAAGCTGGTGATGACCCAGAGATGTGAAAGGGTGCAGGGCTTAGGCTGTGGCTGCCTCCACCTAATGCCTTGTATAGTCCTTGTGGTGGCAGCTGAATGTAGGCATCAAAGGGGAGAGCTTACTCTGTAGGTTCTGCTTGTCACTTTACTATATATCTTCACTAATACCCTCATGCAGGTTGATTATGCCTAACAAATTTTGATTATTTTGCAGTGCAATGGTCAAGTGCAAAGGAAAAAAAGGAAAGGAAATTACAATATTCTTACACCAAAAAAAAAGGATCTTATATAATCAGTTACAAATCAGGAATGCAAGAGATTATTTAAATAATATATTTGTCATTTTCACATTGTGCACAACTTGAAGATCATTGCTTCCTACCTGGCGTTGTCATTCCCGAAAGCAAGGTCTTGGAAACTGTCCATTTTATCCTTCTTGCATGAATTTCTGCCTGTTTGTATTTGTGCACAATGTCCATCAGTCAATTAGCCCATCTCATCCCTCCATCTACGTGGATATAACTGGTTACGTAGCTGTTGTATTTCTGAGGTATGTAGGTCATGTCTCCATTGGGCACTGCTGACTCTGCTAGACAGCAATTACACAAACGCTGCCTTTTACTGGAGAGAAAAAGAAATGCTGTTAGGGAAGCTGCCCTAAGATTTGCCTTTTATTTTCTACAGCCCTCTAATGGAAGGCCTACCTTGAGTGTTCTGAGGAGTTTTGATCAGACAGGCCGACTTGCATGGGTTTGCTGTGCATTTTCACTTCTTGCTGCCATGTTTGCATTGTTTTTGTCTTGGCTATTACATAATCTGTTAGAACCTGCTCATTTGCTCACTTTCCTTTCTTTGCTTGCTTTTTTTTTTTGAACCCAGACTATTTTGAGAAGTCTGACCTACACTTCTTGAGTGTTGCCCTGACCCTCCCAACAGAAACTGAAGCCCCTGTCTGCTGGGTGCAGCTTCCCAGGAGGTGACCTTTGGGGATGGAGGGCTTTGGGGCTGGAGAGTGGCTGCAGATTTCTGAGGGAAAGGGAAATTTGATGAACCCACGTCTGAGCCTGTGATGCTGCCCAAGCACAGGGTGTTTCATGATGAGATAGGATGATTTCTTTGTTCAGGGCTTGAATGCTTCTTTGACATTAGTGACAGAGAGAGCCGTGCTGGCTTGGTTGTGTTAAACGCTTAACACTGGCTCAGCCTCAAAGATGTGAATACCCCCAGTTAGGTCATCAGAGGTCTTTGCATGCTCCAGGTCTTTATGAGTTAGGCATGTACTTTGCTGAATCAAGTCTGCTGCTCTTCATGTTCCTTGTCCTGCATTGCTCAGTACTTCACTGTGTTTGATCCTATATTCACGCAGTTTCTCACTAGAAGAACCACTGAGTCATCTAATCTGGTATGAACCCCAAGTAGTGGCTCATCAGCCAAAATTGCTGGCAAACTCTTTCATCCAGTTCACCACCTTTTTTCTGAAGGAGAAGGGAAACAGCTGTTTGAGCAAGGACCAGAGCCAGACAGCTGGACGCCTGGTCGTGCAGCCAGCCAGGCTGCTGCAGCCGCCCGCAGCGGCCAGGCTCTCCTGGCAGCAGCATGGGCTCGGCCCTCGCTGCGCCTGAGGCGGGACACCCAGCTCCAGTCTGATATCTCAGCCCTCCAGACCCTCAAATGCATGTGTTACTTCCTGCACTGTGCACACCAGCTTGTGTCTGGCTCAGGCTTTTCCCAAGGGCCTTGAGAAAGTTGGTTATACACATGCCTCCGTAATCTGGCACTGGATCAGGTATGGGGACTGCAGTGCCTGGGCATGCCTGGCTAAGCCTCCTCCTCGCTCCTGAGTACCAGCTTTTTCCTCACCTTTGAAGCACTCTTGTTACCTAGTAAAGCGACTTCTCAGTCATTTTTGCTCAAACCCAGCACAGCTTGAGTTATTCAGACCTCCCTGAAGGCAGATACCCTGTTGGCCACAGCATCTTCCTGTCAGTATATGTTGAATTTCCAGTGGGGAGTGGCCTGTGAACAGTCACCCTTGGCTTGGTCAATGGGACCTGTACTCCCTGTTTGCAGGTTTCATGCTGGAACTGTATTGAGGAGCATTGTGTTTTCCTGGTCTGTTTTCCTTCTGATTACTCATTTGTATGAGTCAGTCTTAGCATTGTGCCAGTCCTGGTGTCAGTGTGAATGTAACTGTCAGGGACTTTATTTTTATTTCACTGATGAAAATTTGTAATACTTGCAAGGTTAGGAGCAACCCCTGTGGAATCCCACCAGAAATCTTTTCATTTGGTAGAAATTCCCCACTGATGCCTACATTTAGCCAGTTCTTAATCCATTCAATATACGCTTGAATAAAATTATGTAGTGCTGCTTTTTAATCAAACTATTATCTAATATTAAATCAGCCGTCTTACTGAATGCAGGTAAGTTCCATGTGTGCAGCTAGTTTCTCTAACCAAGCTTATAGTTTCAAAGTGTAAAATAAGGTGTTTTGTTTGTTTTTCTTTTCTGTTGTTTTAAGATCTGGTTTCTATAAAACCAAGTCAATTGACTGGCTTTAATTATATTCTTTTGCAAGCATATCATCTGGCTTCTTCGCAAGTATGGAACAAATATTTACCAAACACCTCTGCCTCTTTCTGAATCATTAGTAATAATCCTGTCATCTGTAGCCAGTAATAGGCCTACACTGAATTTTTTTGTTATTATTATTTTAATGTGCTCTAAGGTCTACTTGAGTGTCACATATTTGTCAGGCATAGATTTTTCTCTGAAATTTTCAGGTACGCACTTTAATTTACTGCATTTCATAATTTCCAACACATGTATAGATTTTGTCCAGAAAAACAAACAAAAAGCTTTTTTCCCATTTTTTTAAAACCCACATTAGTCAGCAGGACATAAAGAAGTCCAGATCAAGGAAAAGTCTTAACATCCAACCATGCTGAAATGAAGAAAAAGAGACTCCAAGCCTCATCCTGAACCTTGTCTCCATCTTCCATGGAAAAAAAAGAAACATTCCTTTTTTGGCAAAATTGGCTGACCTGATGTTTGCAGTGCCTCTAAATTTTCTGTTAAAAGCAATGCTAGTCTGAACTGTAATTCATGAAAAATACTAGCATTTTGCTTTCTTCAGAGATTGTCTAGTCAGGAGGGGGGTCAGAACAACAGTCTGCAGCAAGTCATATGTCTCCACATTAATCCACACAAGGAAGTGTCTGTTTCACTTATTTCCAAATGGGGAATGTTTTCTTTAGAGAGGTAGCAAATTGATTTTCCCCACATGGAGCAGGGGATATCTCGTTTCCAAAACAAAACTTTCAGAAATGGCTACACAAGTCCGCTCTTTCTCCGTGTGGGTTAGAAAGCAGCAGGATTCCTTAATGTTTCCTGCAAGGTTGTTCACTGCTGTGCTCCGGAGTTTGCAGGTCAGGCCTGACATGTTCACTTATAAAGGAAGGAATAAACAAATGCTTTCATTTAGAAAAAGTCTAGTAAAAATAATTTTGATATTCAAGTTGTTTTATGTCAGCTTGAGCAAAAATGAGGGATGTGTGTGTGTGTGTGTGTGTGGGCAGAGAGGCTGTGTGACCTCCACAGCTTGGTGAGAGCTTGAGTTGTTGGTAGGTGCTCATCAGTGACTTCCATAGGTGTACTCAGGTACACCTATGAGACCTTCCCCAAATTGAATTGATACTGTTGTTTCCTACACGCGGGTCTGGGGGGGTTTTAACAGAGTCTGATATTTTGCTTTATTTTCCACGTACTTTAATTTCTAGCCTTTCAATGCAGTATTAGATTACTTACAGCTTGCTTCTCTTCATCAGCTCAGCGTGCCTGGGCAATAAATGCCCCAAGCCCTCATTTTTGGACCCTGTTTCCAGGATGCAAAAGCTTTTAAATAAACTTTCAGGGGTGAAAGGAAAATAAATTAAATGTGAAGGCCCAAAGTCAAAATGCAAAAAAAAAGGAATGAGGGGAAGGAGATAACATAAGGAGATGGTGGTGACGGGGAGATCAAGGAAGCAGCTGGGACTCTACAAAGTATGCAAACTTTGAGCAGTTTTTGAGACCTTAAATACAGCAATATGCTTTTCTTAACTTCCAGATATTGCAGAATGCCGGAAGCCCCCTAGAGGGGTAAGTGTTAAAGCCATTAAACCTGTTAACTTTCTATTCATTACATTTTAAAAGGTGCAACATGTAACCATGCTTTTCAGCCAAGAGCCTACTTTTGCCAGGCTGCATTAGGGATGACCTCAACAACCAGCTATTTGCCACCTGCTAACAGGCATGGTCAGTTCGTGGATTTTGTGGAGATCTGGGGCCATTCTTCTCACCTTGACTTCGATGGCCAGGCACCTCCATATGCCACCTCCAGCTTCTGTTTGGCACCTGAATCATGAATAGCTCTGGGATATCACAGATCCTGCTGTTTCCACCTGCCTCAGAGGGGAGATCTCCTAATGTGTTCTGTATGTACTGATGGTTTTGCAGCCTAGGGCCAAGGATCCTGGTATCACAGTTTTTGTTCATGTGTGTGAAAACCAGAAGACATGTGAAGGACTGGCTCAGTGTGGAAGGATTCTGTAAGGGGACAGTGTGCACTGTACTTCAGGGAAAAGTGGCTGTGGAGGCATTTGGCAGCTGTGCTGCCACTGCCTCGTGTCTCTTCTGAATCCAGGACTGTTCATCCCTGTTTATTCACTTCTTGCAACTTCCACTGCTCTACCTAAAGCCTGGTTTGTGATTACTTCCCTCTGGTACACTCCCAGCTCTACATTTAAAGCTCACCTGACTATGTGAGCCCACCCTAAATGTAGACCCAGATCTTCTGCTGGCTCTTTTGTCCTGGTGACCATGGAGATTTTTAGAAGCTCAGTTGATTTTTTTTTTTTAATTGATTTTTGCAGTTGGCAAGTATGCTGTTGTTCTTCCTTCACCTTTCCACAGAAACATGGTCACAGAAAACAGCAGGCAGCCAGAAGAATCTGGTTGGCAGTGTAAGTTTTAAGTCCTGTAGCTGAGTACATTCCTTAGCAAAATATGGCAATGGCCTTCTTTTCTTTTTCCTTTTTTTTTTTTTTTTCTTTTTTTCTCCTACTTTTGAAGTTTTTCTGAGAAAGTGGAGTATCAGCAAGCCAGAATCAAAAGTCGTATCAGGAAGTAGTTACACAGGTCAGAGAGGCCTGGAAAAGCAAGAACTTTGATCCCAGGCATTACAATTGCTTAGATGTGCTCTAGAGTAAGAAATGTGGAGCAAGCAATTAAAAGATACATGTTTTAGGCATGAGTACAGTACTTGTTTAGTTACATGGTTTGCTGAGCAGCCAGCAAAGTCCAAGGTTATTTTGGGCTCAACATGAGTAAGTGATCCAGGTATGACAAATGAGGTAATGCATTCCAGGCTCATTAAAAACTCTTGGCTACACCACTGATTTTGACAAAGTGCTAACATAGCTTGACCTCAGCTCTGTGAAGGCCACTATTTTTTTAACACCCTCCCTATAACAACAAGTCTTTTGCATCAGCCAAAATATGTGAATGTAGTGTTACTGGGAGTGTTGAACTCACTGGACTTCCAGTGATAATCAGACTCGTAAAAAAGAGGTAGTTTTATAGAAAGTGACCTGCTAAATTCAGGTACTCCAAAACAACAGCCATTATTTCTTGACTTATTCCTGCCCCTTGAAGTGGTTGTGTATACACAGTACATGGCATTATCAGCATGCATGTAGCTCAGGTGAGGCTGACATGATAACAGCGAGATGGTCAGCCCTATGATCACTTTCCCATCCCGGACATACAGAGAAAGAAGGTGGCAGGTGGATGTGCTGTCTTGAGGCAGCCTATGTTTTTCCATTGTAAGTGGTGTTAAGGGTCATGGTTGACTTTGGCAGCTCCCACTTTTGGATACTTCTCTTTCCCCTGTGTAGAACTTGCCTTTTTGGGGGTAAAACCATAGCTGGGAGTTGTTCTAGGCAGAGAGGCTTGGAAATGCTCCTTTTTCTCATGTCCTGCTGAGCAGGCAGTGTCTGTGAAAGTTGAACAACTGAGGGTGGTAGGGACTGGAGAACAATAGCCATAACCTTATGAATTCTGAGTAGGTAGGCAGGGTAGCTGTCCTCTCCCTCTCATTCTGGCCTATCCCAATCACCTACAATATCCTGATGTGTGCACAGACTGGTGGGAGTGCTGGAGGGGAAGATGTAGTTTTTGAGCAGTGATGCTGTTTCTTGGCTTAATGAACAGAAGGAGCTTCTGGCTTTGAGGAAACAGCTAGCTAGCCTGAGCAACATTAGCCTTGAGCTCCTCTCTTTTCTGTGTGGTTTTCTTGGTGGATCAGAGCCTACTACTGAGCTTATTAGTGATGCCTGGTCTTTTATTTCTCTGCACAGATGCCTCTGAATTGTCCTTATTTGATTACTGTAGTTTGTAGGCAGCTTGTGCAAGAACAAGCTTTGGAAGCATCTACTTATTGGGATATGTTTAGACAGCAAAGATTTGCCAGTCTCCATCTACAGATAATCCAACTCATGCTGTGCATGACACAGGCTTTGCCTTGAACCTCTCAGGTGTAACAGTTTGCAGTAAAGACATGTAGGGCATTGCTGGTGTTTTGGCAGTACAGAGCACAGCCACAGTATGGGGACTCCTCCAGGCTCAAGGAGTGTTCTCTCGTACTGTGTGCATTTTGCTGCTGACTGTTTTACCTGGCCACACCTGAAAGGTTTGCCAGGACTCAGCAGGTAAAAGGAGTGGGAGAACACCCCACGTTGGCCAAAGGCAAGCACGTTGTCAATTACACAGGAAAGAAAGTTTTTTTAACTGGTACTATGTTGTCTCTCTCACACTCCTGTTACAGGCACTCACACTGAAGAGGTGGCAAATAATGCAAACTTTTTTCTGTACTTACTTATTCATTTTTTACTTCAATTTTCTTGCTTATGCTCTTGCCTTCTGGGACTGTGCAAGTTATGGGGCCTCACTGCCACAAATGAAAATGAATTTGAAAAAGCCATATGCACAAACACATGAAGAAAGTGAATAATTTTGGATATTCTTAGGTAGCGATGCCAGAAGTCCTTCTCCACTAGAAAATAGGAAAAAACCCATAGGATACTCACTTAGCTGGCCAGTACATACTGAGCATCCAACGTCATCAGGAAAACCAAATGTGAATAAACCACAAAATGTGTAAAATTGCTTTAAAATAATTATGAATAACAAATTCAAGACATTTGCAGTGTGCTCATGAATATGTCAAAAATTAAACAAAAGATGACAAAATTGAAACATGAATGTGACTTGTAAATTCTTTCTTCGGTCCTAGTCATATTTCCTCGCTCACACGAACAAAACGAATGTCACTGAAATGCAGTAATCTTCAAATAATGCATTTATTTATAATGGTTTAGGGAGCAAATATTAATGGCTTTGTTTCAAGTGTGACTGGAACTACGTCAGATATTTTCTTTTACAGAGTAGATATTGAATGCCGGGACCTTCTCTTCTGATAATAATTCCTGTTGCTGCTTTCTTGTTAATTGTGCGTCAGACCTGGAGTGGCTTTAGGTGATTTAAAATCTCACCATGGGGCACGTGGGATGGTCCCTGTGTGTGCTGCATGCAGACCTTCCCTGCTGCAGCTCCTGAGCCACAGGGAGAATGCCAATACCCCATTTCATAGTGGGTTTGTGCCAGTTCTACCGTGGAAGGCTCCAATTCAAACAGTGTTTATATGCAAGCTCAGTATACCTGGAATTTAGGAACAAATGCCTTCTTGCTTTTAAAGCTTTTAGTAAAACATTAGGAGTGCTTTATAGTGCGATGCAAAGTACAGTGCCAAAACTTAGGATAACAAGCGTGTTTGAAAAACATTGAGCCTTGAACTAGTTTCTTTATTTGTTAAAAAGAAGGAACGGAATGAAGGAAAGGAGGAAAGGACAAATATCTCCCATGCAAGTACATTTGATTGTAGCTCAGCCACATCCCTCTCGGCCCTTGGCTGGGCCAGGCCCGGGGATCCTTTCATTCAAAGGTTGATCTTTGAACGTGTGTGCCAGAGTGTATCCAATTGAGGGAACATTTCTATTTCCTTCGGTACCTTTTTAAAGAGCTCAGTGGCTGCTGAGGCAGAGCGTGGTTAAGGATCTGTCCATCCCGTCCGGGTCGTGTGCCAAAACGTCCCCGTAGGCATCGGGAGGACATCAAAGGTTGAGCGGGGTTTATAAATAAGGCAGGGCAGCGTGGCCAGGGCTGGCAGCCGGCGCTGGAGTCCTCGGAGCTCATCCCACGCTCCCGCCGAGCCGCTCATCTCTGTTTATATGAGTAATGGGCCGGCTGGGGGAGGGGATTTGTAAGCGCCGAGCAAACGCTCTTAGTGTTCATTTTGTGTAAGACTGACATCCACACAAGTTGAGACTCCCAGCGATGTAGTGTGCAGTCACATGCTGTAGCATTCATGAGTACAGATATAAATCAGGCAGATGTTTGTCGACTGGAATGGGTAATAATTTCTTTCTCTCTTTGTTTGATTTTGCATGTTAGCCTCAGATGACAATTTCAGAATTGCTTTCTGCAGTACTTTTCAATAAGCAGAATGTGCTTCACTAGAGATAGATGGAGATATTTCTGTAGGGAGATAAATGTATTTTTAGATAGACACAAATATGGACTTACTCCCATATGCACATGCAGATATATATATATACACACACACAGATTTTTTTTATTTTTTTTTTTTACCTTACACTAGTGTTGGGGGAAGAAAAAGGAACTGACTTTTTATTTTAAACCCAAAGCTTTTCTTTTTCTCTGAACAGACAAAATATGACAGTGTTACTCAAACTATAAAATCAAATTAGCACCCTTTATTGTGTTTGCAAACTAATTAAAATGTAAAATGTCCTGAAACCACTGGCTTACTGTGTGACAAATGTAAGATTAGAAACAATTAGAAGACACTCAAGAGGTTTGTGATGTTTAGATTTCTGACATTGTTCTAATCATCCCTTTAAGTAATGAAAACAATGGTTACCTAAAAATTAAAGGTTTGAAGGAAATTATCTTATTCAGTACAGCCATTAGTTAATGATTGTTTATCATTTTAAATGTTGCCATAGTAGTCGGAGGCTGATTTTTAAATCTGAAAGCAGAGGGGACATGTAATAATGAGCAAGCATCTGCTTCATCTATTATTTCTATATATGATCATAATTTATGTTGTAATAGCACTATTGAAAGATGAGTGTGATATTTTTTAGGATGATCCATATCCCGTTCCTCGTATGGCTCAGCACAGTTAGGATTTAGTCACTGTGTTATTTCAGAGCTGTTTTATCTTAAGAATTGGACAAAACTGAAAGTGAGTCACGTTAATTTGTATGTGTGGTATGTAACCCTTATGAAACAATCAATCACTTATTTCAGTACTTGTCAACTTCCAGAACTAGTTGTTAAGGGGTTTTTTTGATCCATTTCAGGACTCAGGGGTAATTTTTTTTTTTTCTTAAACTTTTTTAGAAAAACTTTGACAAGAATGACAGGATATATAAACATTTCTTGGAGCTGTAAGGAATTTCAATATTTCAGAGCATTTCCAATACCAGATGTTTCCCAAAGTTGGAAATAGCAGTTAGTACTCTTGCTTGAAGATTAAAAATAAAGGCGGCAGGGTGAATAATGCAAGGTTGCCTATTAATATTAAATTTTGTTCTTTTTTGTACCAGGGAGAAGTATTTGTGCTTTCTCTCTGAGTCCTTGGGAGACCTGTGTTTGACTTCTTATTAATTAGTTATGTGAAAGTAGAATAGATTAGCCTTGGGGGATATTCTATAGAAACGTATAGTGTGTCAAGATGTAACCCATAGAGGATGAGAATCTCGTAATAAGCATTTACTGTGGACAGATGTGTACATTTCTGTGACTGATTGTAGTGGAATTATTTATTATGCATTTGGCTGTTAAGAATCCAGTATAAGACAATGTGCTCAAAGTGTTCTCCATTAATTTTCAGCGCCAAATCTTAAAGGCAGACCGCGCAAAAAGAAGCCATGCCCACAGAGAAGAGATTCATTAAATGGCATTAAGGATTCCAACAATAATTCTGAAAGCAAAGCTGTTGCCAAGGTAAATCACTTAATAATACTCTTTTCGGCACTCTCTTCTTTTTTAGGTACAGCCCTGCCTTTGTTTCCCAGCATGTGGTTTCACATTTAGAGTGTAACTTATTTTCTTGGGGAGATAAATGTAATTTTTTTCAATAGTTTTGTTTTTCACTTTAAATCACGCCTGTGTTCAAAGTTACCAGCAATTATAATCACCTAACAACCTAATGCTATCAGCTTGTTGGTAACTGGTAGTGCTTAAGCTTTCTTGGCATCTAGTGTTAGTTTTCACATTCTGTGACACACAAACATAGTGTGTGACAGTATCTTCGAATTAAAAATAAACCTGGGAGCAGCTCACCCTGTTACAATGTACTTCTAAATATAAGTTTGAAGATAAACAGACTGTGAAACAAGAGCTGCCTCAGTAATGGTTTCTAAGAAGCAAACACAAATGATATTGCCCTGATGTTAAGATCTCAACATTTTTAAATTGGGGGGAAAAAAATAAAAGATAAAGGCAGACACTCAGTATGAAAGCTTAAAAAAATCTGGCCTGTTTATTTAACAGCCGCTACTTAATACTTACTGCTGAGCTGCATGTTCCACGGTTTGCTGAATAGTGCATGCTTTTACAGAGTCTTCTGTATGTGCTGCAGTGCTTAGCCCGTACTGCAGGTAAAAATTGGATCACTGATTAGTGTTTATAGACTTAATCTTTTAAGATATTTATGGGTTTGTGTCTTTTCCTTAAAATATTTTAAAATGGAGCTCTGTAGTGTAAATTGCATCCTAATTTCTATGTTGTCTGAGTGGTTTTAGACGGGAATTTGGTTTTCTCTTAAAAAAAGAGCAGCACAAATGGCTCCTTTCAAGATGATTTAATTAGAAACTCCAAGGTGCAAAGATGGAAAATTACTTAGAGCAATAGTTGATTTTTATCTGAGACAGAACTTTGTCACTGATACTTTTAAGCTAAACAGCTAAAGAGATTTGCATGTACTGAATTTTTACACCAACTCCTCCCAAATCTATTGTTTCAATAAATTAGATGGATGTGTATCTGAAAAACACTCCCATTGTTGTGACCATCTCTTTAGGAAATACAGTGAATCTATAGATCCATTTGCGTTGCTATTGTTGTACACAGTGAATGTCCTGGGAGATTAGGAGGTTAAAGAGGTCAAGTGGGAGTGTTCTGCTCTCAGTTTCTCATAGGAAGGCAAATTAAATTCCACCTCCTCCTCCTCCTCCTCCCTAGGAGTTCAGTTAAAATTGTGCCTTCTGTTGATGACGATAAAAGAGGCTGAAGTTCATGATGAAACTCTGCCCTTAAGTCATTGTTTCTCTTCTTTCTGTGCCCTATTGTGCTCAGTTGGAGTCTGCACTATCGTATTAGACAGGCATGGCAAGAGGTGATGGAGCCTGGTGTGTTGAGTTGCAGGGTCCTGCCAGATACTATAGACTTTGTCTGAATGTTTTCTCTGTGAAAGAATGTGCAAAATCCGTTGTGTGAAAATGTCTCAATTTGCCTCAATTCCCCCTTCCCCCAAGCCATTTTTCATGTCAAAATATTGTCAGTGCACTGCGGCACGGACTGTATTGTCAAAGCACCCCAGACTGTAGCATAAGTTGTTCTGCCTCTTCAGCACCTGATATAT
This sequence comes from Phylloscopus trochilus trochilus, assembly GCA_016584745.2. Lineage (NCBI taxonomy): Eukaryota > Metazoa > Chordata > Aves > Passeriformes > Phylloscopidae > Phylloscopus > Phylloscopus trochilus. The sequence continues at coordinate 30,121,492 of WQNJ02000014.1, forward strand.
AGGTATTAGATAATTAAAAACAACAGTAACACTTCATACCAAATTGTTTATCCTCCCTGTTTATATTTGGGTTCACACTACTAGTCAGATGGGAGGATATTTCAGATAAGAAATAATTCTACCTATTTGTCTAGTCATACTGTGCTCATCATTGTGCAGATATTAATAGCATTAATTATCTTGGCCAGCTTAATTTCATTATAAATAATAGACATGCTCATGATATAATGTCCTTGCATGTAGTCATACTGACTTCACTGTGGCTCTTCACATCAATCTGTGTCTCAGGGCTGTGGATACACTTCCGTGAGAGGAAGAACTTGTTACACCCTCTTATAGCAGATGTACTGCACTTTGTGCAGACCCTGCCTGTGCATTACTGGGGAGGGAGGAGAAGGGTATTTGGGGAAGGGGAGAAATAGAGATCCACCTACCATCTTCTCATTGCAGGGAACTGTTGGGATCTGGTCATCTAAGGCTCCATGTTGGAGTTCACCGTTGGTTGTCCTCCTCTGTGAGTGCTCCATGTCCAACTAATGCTGACAGTGGGTCCGTGGAGAGCAGGGTTGAACACTGCTCATGTAAACGGGACGAATCCACTTGTGTCAGATGCTGAAGCATTTAGCAGTCCTGGCCATATTCTTGTCCCAGATAAAATCCCTTCTGACCAGAAGTTGTGCTGCTTGCATTGTCAGATCATGTCACTCAGTGTCTGGCAGCAGCCTCATTTCTCAGTGGTGAGGCAGGGCTCTGATGGAGCTGCAGTGGCTGTATGGTTTGCATTGGGAAACAGCAGAAGGGGCATTCCAAAGGCTGTGGTTTTGAGCCTGTCAAGACCAATGCAAGCTGCATAGTTGTCATGACTTGCTGAATTTCATGTTCTCAGCTGCCAGTGACTAGAAAGCTTAATTCTTTAAACCTAGTTCTCATTAGGCATGTTTGTCTGGAGCTATCAGCAGATGGTTTTGAGGGGTTTCACAGTTACCTGACAAGGAAAAGTGTCTGGTTGAGTAGGAGCAGCTCTGGGTCAATTCCAGTATAGGTGGCTTGTTAAAAATAGAGTGATAGCATCACTCTAAGTGATGGGCGTTTTGTGTGCCACTTCTTGCTTTTGCTCACTTGATCTCTGTGGTGGTCACTGCCTCCTGGGGAAGATCCCAGGGGAGTTCCCTCCACGGCTGGGAAGGGAATACAAGGCTGTCTACTCCAGCAGAATCAGCTCTCCTGGAGAAGGTTGTATCAAGCTCTTCTCTCAAAACACTCCTAGGACTCTGGAGGCCTTCATACTTTATGTGTCATCAGTGCTTTTGGAACTTGTGGGCTCCAGCAGATGACCTTCGTTGTACCTGCTTAATCTTCCCAGAGAGTGTTTCCAATTCAAAGTGTGTTCTAACGCTTTTTAAAACTGCCTGATCTGACCATTTTGAGGAACTGAAATGATTAACTTGTTAAGCACAGAAATTGTCCCTGAATGAATCTATTAATTACATCTCCTAGTGCAAATGCTGAAGTAAACCTCTCACTTCATTTGTACAGCAAGATCTGGGAAATTAGTGTAAAAGTTGCCAGGGTATGCTTTTCCTGTGGCCACAGGTGGCCTGGCATGCTCTCAGACCTGGAGATGTATTCCCAGTACGTTGGCCATTATGTGATGGAAACCTGTAAGATGCAGGTCTGTTGTGGTCTGTGTTGTGTGTGACCTCTGGCAGGAGAAGGCAAACACATGGTTGTACCCATGAGTGTTCACTGGCCATTTTGTCATGGATCATCCACCTCTGATGGAACACACAGCAGGAGATGGTCATATGTTCCAGAGCCCATCTCACTGCACCCCCATCTTATGCAGCTGAACCCAGCTGTGGCACTAGGCTTGTGTTTTGAAAGAGAAAGACAGTTTGTGGTGCTTGGAGCAAATCTGGCATCATTTTCACTGATTTTGATATATTTATGCTAGATTTACACTGCTGTTACCCAGAATGGCATTTGGCCCTTTTGGTTCTTATTAATCATTGGTCATGGCATTCATCCATATTGCCTGTCAGATGGTGGGGAGGTTCCAGAAGTGAGGCTTGGGCCTCAAATGCTGAGCAGATGAAGCATTGTAGCTTTCACCAAAGCTTTGTTGAACCTAATGCTGCTTGGAGTCCGCCCATGGCATTTTGACACCTCTGAGTTCCACAGGGGCTTTGACCTTGCTTCTCTGTAGACAGAGAGAGGAAGGTTGTGTGTACCATGGGTTTTTCCCACTCCTGGTGGCTTTCTTAATATTGCTTTGTCTCCTTTAGGGTAGTATCCCTTGCCATTAGTTTGCTTGCACAGCTGTGAGCTTTGATTTCTTTTAGAGTTCGTGCCCAGGTTGTCTTTGCAAACATAGTTATGAATTATCTGGTTTGAAAAAGAGAAGCCAAGAGAGTGGCAAAACTGAAAAATTGTTCCCAGGTCCAGTGAATTTGCTCCAAATTTGCAGCTCCAGTTAAAAATCCTAAAATTATTGAAGTTATGCATTCCTTTTGGGAGTGTTAACCCAGTCTTTGGTGAAGCATTGAAACCTGTGACGATGTAATCTAAACTTTGGAAGCTGTTATATAATTTTTGTGAGGTGCCAAAGTAAAAAAAGTCAAAGAATTACAGCTGTGACCTGAAAAGTGGATGAGGAAGTCCAAAGTTCATTTAATAGGAAAAAAAACCCCTGTTAGTTCCTCTGACTTTTGGATGAAACCTGTGATCTTTCCAAAAGTTTAATCAGCAAGCGCATCTATTACTAAAAGTCGAAGGATGGTGTCTTGTGCTATGGGAAGACAATATCTCTTTGAACTGTGCTATTGGAGAATATCAAGCAGTACACTGGACATACTTCAGCAGCAAGTGATCAAGAAAAATCCCACAGGAAGTGCATTTCCCAGTCCCTGCTGCATTGCCTGGGAGGATGGAGCCTGTACCCTCCAGTGGCCAATATGGAGGTTTTTCAGCAGCATCAGTTGCCATGGAAAATTGTGACCACTTGTCCACTCTGCTTAGGAGCTACCATTGCTTTGTCCAGCATCTGTGGAAAACTGTGGAGAAGATCACCTGAACTCAGTACTCTCTGCAAAGTTAATACCTGGAGCAGTATAAAGATTTTGCTTTCCCAGAGCCTGAAATGCCAGAGTATCACCTATTAAGATAAAATAACCATATTGTGGTTGTGGTCTTTCCAGTGGGTGTTGTTTGTTTACAAGCATTTATATAATGATCTTCATAGCAGTTCCTTCCAAACTGTCAACAAGTATCCAGAAAGCACCTGGTTTAGAAGTGACAGTTCTGAAGGAGGGTCCATGGGTTGCTTGACCAAGAGCTCCTGCCTTCCTGCACAGCAGGATACCCTGCTCTCCTCTGGTATCCTTCTAAAATACCAAGTACTGGCTCTTAGAGTCTCCCTGCTCCCTCTGGGAGCACAAAGGACCTGTCTTGGATGGGGTATGGGACTACCAGAAGGCTTCTTACAGCACTCAGAAGCATTGAAGGGACAGTGCAAGTGCAGAATACATGTAACCATCTCCACTACCTTGTATTAGAGAACTTCCAGTATTTCATTGGAAAGTTATTGATCCCATGGTCCCAGTGTCTTGGTCATGTACAGCTTTTAAACATCAGGTTTCTGCTCTTTTTGTATACATACCTTAAGTGAACACCAGTGGGTATTTTTCCCCATGTATGAATACTGAGGAGAGGAAACATGGTTCTGATTTATTGATTTCTTGACTGGCACACATCTGCTGGGCAGTCCAGTGGGAGACCTGGAGCTCTGGGACTTACGTGCATTGGGGATGCCAGTGCCGAGCAGGAAAGTCTCCAACTACCAGCCTTTCCCTTTTGCTAAATGCTTAGGGATGTGCTCAAGTTTAAGCAGATTCTCAAATACACTTGTCTTGAGTCCATGCTACAGCAGAACCTCCACTTGTGTGCTGAGGGCTCTGCCTGGATAAAGCTTGCCAATGTTTGCATCTATTTTGGTGGGCCAAAGGAGAGAAAAATGTGTCATTTCAGAGCTGGCTGCTGAGCATTCCTGGAAGGGGCTGAGCACCCTCAGCTCCAAGGGCTGTCTACAGGAGTTGACAATGCTCAGTGTCAATCCTGGAACGAGGGTTATTATTAGACTTGCTAATGGCAAGTGTATGTGAGAGATAGAAGCTGTGACATAGCAATGTATAGTCATAAAAATGCAGATCTGGAGAGCATTACCAGTGAGTTATAATGATTTAAAGATGTGGATGTTTAAAAATGTTGTGACTAAGATTCAGAACAAGACATTTAGCTCTATAAATAGCTTCCTTTGTTTCCCCTCAAACGGAGTCGCATGGTTTGGCCTTCATTTTTTTCAACAATCCATTCTGCTAGGAGAGGGTATTTATTCCTTAAGTGAAACTTAAAGGTTACCCAGATCTGATATGACATCTTTTCTTTTCCCAGGTAAAATGTGAGGCTAAGTCAGCTTTGCCCAAACCCAAGAGTAACAACAGCAACTGTAAGAAAGGCTCAAGTGAGGATAAATCAAAGATTGCCATAGGTGAAGAATGCAGAGCTGATGAGCAGGCTTTCCTTGTGGCTCTTTATAAATATATGAAAGAAAGGAAAACACCAATTGAACGAATACCCTATTTAGGTTTTAAGCAGAGTAAGTATCCTTTTTCTCACTTTTGTGTTGACATTGTAGAACGGTTTGGCTTCTCCGGAGAAAGCAATTGCACACAAAGCCTATTTTAAAGCCTTATGGATGGGGAGGGACCATGTTTATCTCTACACATTTTCCAGTCCAGGCATTTCACTGTCTTATGCCTAGATTTGCATCTCCTCCTTCTGGGGTAGTTGCTGCCGGATATTTATGTGTTTAAATCCGCTGATTATGACTAGAAATAGGCATGTTAAAAACTCCATAGTTTTCTGTTTTGTAAATCTGCAGAGTCTGTAATGCCTTTCTTCTGAGTTAATAATATGACGTATCTTTATTGTGCCCAGATGTTCTTTATGAAAGGACAAATATTAAAGGAAGACATTTAAAGGTGGTCAAGAAAGGCACAAAAGGGATCATATTTTAAAGCCCCAAAATGTGTTTATAGTTAATAAATTACTGACTTTGGAGAATAAAATGAGACTGTATCTGCTTAATACAGAATGCAGTCTTTAGAATTGCTTTGGCATGTACAGTTTGTAGTGCCACAATCTGTAAATTAATTGTATGTGGAGAAGATACAGTTGAAACTGAATTTTGCATAAATATTGCAGCACAATGTAGATCTTTCACAGTTTCCAACAAAAGCTGTAAATGGGAATATTTTTCCTCCTTATCTATAGATTGAATGATACTTTATTTCCTTAAAGGGAAAACGCCGTGGATTGAAATATTATTTACTCTAATTTATCTCCTAGATTAAAACCATGTGTTATTTTGATGAAGAATGTCAAACCTGTATATTTTACATAACAATTTACATACCTAATAGCAATTGGCACTGATTGCAACAGGCCTCCAGCAGCCATTATAAACTTATATAACTCCGAATGATTACAGTGTTTGTCTGAAAACTGGCTGCTTGAAATGGGAGTAAAATTAATGTACTATGAACAGCTTCGTTGCATTATGCATTGATTCAGATTAAATCAAGGCCTAAGCAAAGCTCTTGATAGCTTTGAAACAGTACAAGGTTCAATGAGGCTTTCAGAACATTTTGTGTTGAGGAATTTTTTTTTTCTCCCCCACCTCCCCATATTATTCTGCATTCCATCAGGCATGGAGACAGGGTGGGCTTAAAAGACAAGCTAAAGTATTATTTCTAAAGTTGCCCACTGGGGGTAGGGGCTGCTGCTAACATTTAACTGAAATGCAATGAAACTTGCCTGACATTCATTATGAAGTAGGGGCCTGATCCGGCAAATACTTAAATACCAAGAGTAAGTATGCTGAGAAGAGCAAAAATGTTGGATGGGGCTCCATGTTTGTCCAGCAAGGCTTGTGCAAACATTGCCAATATAAATAGGTTGTTGGGAAGAGGCAGTACGTACAGTACAGCAGAGCATCCCTCCATGAAGGACATCCTGTTGTCTGTGGTCTGCAGCATTACTGCTGACCTCAAGTATTTCTAGTGTGTCCTGTGGGGAATCACTGTTGGTGGAATTGCACATACACCTTTGAGAGGACTGACAATGGATTTTTCTTCTAAAAATAAAATAAAGAGATAAAATAAAAATGAAAATAAATACAATAAAAAAGACACCAGTAAGCAGTGGCCCTGTGGGACAGGGGGCCGGGATGAAAAGCACGTGAAAGGTGAGAAGTTCTGCAGGAAATAACAACTCTCTCCCAACACATCTTTTGAATTGAGTTGCCTCTGTGCCTCTGACCCCACAGCCACGGGCAAGGCACAACCAGCCACAGCATAATTATTCCAGAAATGCTCATTCGTGCTCCATCTGGGTTCATTCACGCAGGGCCTGCTAGAATGCAGCTTACTGTTCATTGATTATGGAGCCCATTATCTGAGCTGCAGTAAATATTGGATATTGTCTAATCAATAGGCTTGCTCTGTGAGCCAGTGTGTGGGGCTTGCTTGCTTGCTAATGAAACCGGTATTAAACAAATAATTAAAAGTAACATTCTTCCCAGTGAGTAATTTTTATTATCGAAGTTATGGAAACATGCTACAATCATTATACCGTGTTCCTTATCAGCAGAGTCAAATGAGCCCATTACCTTTGTCTCAGTGTATTTTTCCAGTCCTGTTAAGGAATCTGTAAGTGTGTGCTCTTATATGTAATTAAAAATATATATAGTATGGGCTAATATTTACTCTCCAGATTATGTAAATACCTCTTTGGAAAATGTTTCACAGGAGCTTTTTCAGGGGCTGTGAGGTTTTTTTTTTCTCTATTTTTCTTTTTTTAAAACTGTTTAATTTACATTTCTTTGAAATATGTTGGCTAATGCAATGCTTATCTAAATACTTATTGTCCCTCTAACAGTTAACCTTTGGACTATGTTTCAAGCTGCTCAAAAACTGGGAGGATATGAAACAGTAAGTGTTTAAGTAACTTAAATGAAATAATTGTGCAATCTAACTTTTCCCTGTTAGAAAAAAAAATGTAAAAGCAAACAATCATTTGCTGCATTTTAGGCTAGCTGTACTCACTGTGGGTTTATTGGGCCATTTTTGGAAATGGTCCCAATTAGTTCCAGATCTGGCAAAATTGTAAACTTGTCGTAAAAACTCCAAGTGGAAAACATATGTAACTCTTCTCTGTCAAGGAAATTAGTTAGGTCTGTAATTTTTTCCCATGTTGAGAAAGGGCTATTATTGTACAACAAGCCAAGATTGCATAAAAGAAATTTCACTTGGCAACATCCCTGACATCTGTTCATGTCTAATATGGGAAATATATTAAAGGCTTTCAAAAGTAATCAGCATTGTCCATTAAGGAATAGTATGCTGCAGAATCTTCTCTTATTCCAAGTGTAAAAGATCTTTATTAGACAAGGGTCAGTACCACATAAACAGGAAGTTATCAAAGTAATTCAGAAAAGTCTCTGACACTTTTTATCAGCTAACCATATCTGACAAGAGCAGTTTATTTTTAGCTCACAGGAAAATTTGATGGCCACGGATTTTACAGCATGTATTTTGAACCAATAAAATATTAGAGCAACAAACTTAGATTAAAATCTTGAAATGAGAAGAAAGAGCTGCATTAATATGGCACATCGAGATGACATCTGTAATAAAAAAACAATTCACATAGGAAGATGTCGTCACTGGAAATATTTTCTTCGCACACAATGATCAGATTAAGTTGTTCAGTTCCTGCCACAGTTGGATGAAAGAAATTATTTTTGCTTTGTTTACGAAGTAATCTGGGACATATCTGTGCTGTAGAGAAATGACAAGAAGAAATGCACTATCAAGAAACTGAAAGTCATTTGAACCAGAATGCAAAACTCACTGTTTTCCTTCCAAACAACAAAGCAAATTGCTCTGTACATCAGCAGCCTGGGCTGGTTAGCATGGGTGTACCTGGGATTTTGTGAAACGTGAAATCTAACATTTTTTAAAAATATGTATGCTTTATTTGGCTTTGTTGTTGCCCTATCTTCCATTAATCAGCACATACCATGCTTATGTACAGGGGTGTGTGTAGGCGTGCTCATGGGTATGTATGAATGAATAGCTACCATAGATAGAGTGTTAGAGCAATTATGAGGGAACAGTAATTGCTTGAGTTGTAAAGTGCAATGAAAATGAGGGCTAAAATCTTGAACTTGATCCAGAGCACCAGGGAAGCCAGGAAGGAGATTGAAAGGAGAGTGGCATGTTCAGAGTGCTCAGGAAGGTGAGCAATTTTCAGAGCAATGTTTCAGGTTTGCTTGAGGGGACCGAATACAGAAGCAGGGATGCCAAAGTGGTGGCTTGCTGGAGAGACCTGAGTTTTATTGCCAGAGGAAGAGAGGTGGGTTTAGACAAGCTGGAGCAGGTGAGCCTCTGTACCTGAGGCAGAGCAAGAATATGATTGTGAATTTATGGCCACAAGGCCACAGAGCCAGGTTTGAGAAACATGACAGGATCAGAGGGGAAGGATCACATACATGAGAGTGTCAGCCAGAGTAGCTTCAGTCCACACTTGTCTCAATGCTCCTGTCCTTTTTCTCGGTGACAGATGTTCTCTGTTGTTTAGGGGCATTTGTCACCTTGAATGAAAATGTATCAGCAGTGCTTATTCTTCATAGAGAGTAAACTAAGCAATTGCTTCCTGTTCAGTAAATGGCAAGGCAAGCACAGCTGACACCCTCTGACATAGCCCTTAGCCCAGCTTTTGTTGGAGTGTGGATGTGTCTGGAATGGTGGGCCCGATCCTGTTTCTGTGATGTGCATGGTATCTGTGCTCTTTGCAGGCAAGCTGAAGTTGGGAGGACTGTTGTGATGCAATTTAAGTTGTATATGGAGCATGAGGTTTCCTGGCCTCATTCTCTTCTGTTAACAGTCTCATCCTCAATATGGATCTGCCTTTAAAGTCTCTGAGTTATCGATAGCTGTTGCAATACTTTGACCTGTGCACACCCTGGGTTTTATTATTTTATCGCCAGTTGATATGTGTTGAGTTTGCCAACTGCATTAGTTTGTATATATTTCATAATGGCAAACACTGCTGAGAAGCTTTTGTGTTTTATTTGTTTCATTTCTCACAAGTCAGTGAATGGTAGGGGTGACGTGGACTTCAGCTATCAGTTCTAGGATCTTAGGCAGCTCCACTTTGATGCAGAAATTTCAAGTGAGTGCTTTTAATTCAGTGTTGAACAGAATCCACCAGTCTCATACACAGTGCCACCATGTATTGATGAGAAGTCATGGAGGGCAGCAGCTTTCTCAAACCTGCCCTGTTTAATGTGCATTTTTCTCTATGGCCCCTTCCACCTGACTTGAGCAAAGCATTACAAGGGCTTCATCATCTTTAATTGGTTTTAAAATTTCACAAGGTTCTGGTTTGTGCATTGAGATAGAAATAGGTCTTTCCTCTTGGAAATATTGTAAAGAAAATAATATTTAAAAGTAGATATTTGACTTTAGCATGTGACAGCCATTTTATGAACAGGAAACAGATAAAAGATTGCTTAAAATTACATATGGAAACTTAAAGTGGTCAGATGACTTTTTTTTTACAAGCACAGAAACCTTCCCAGTTAAAGCAGCTGCAAACTTTACATCCTTTTATTTGGCAGAACTATTATAGTCTGCCCATTTTTAATTTTATCCACTGCCTTGTCCACTTTGTTCATATACTGATGTGTTGATGCAGTCTAAAAATCATTATTGAGAAACAAGCATGGATCACGTGTGGTGTTTTTCAGCTTCTGCACAGATTCACAGAAAATTTTTGTAGTATTTTTGAGTCCAGTCCTGTCAGTTAAGGATCTAAAAGTGACTGAGAATAGACGGGGATTGGATTTGAGATGCAGAGAACAACTTTCTTAGCCATCTAACTTTGCCCCTGAGGGAATGGATCCAGTGAGGCTTGACAGAGAGCATTACCTTTGCATATGGGATATACATATAGGATATCTAATAGTGTCAAGTCATGATTGTGTCTCATATTTAAGTGCTCTCCATTTAGAGCACTTAAGAGAGTCATTTCTCGTCCATTTGATTGCTAAATCTTAGTTGTCATCTATAACTGTGTAATACCACAGTCCCTTGTACTTGTTGTTGAACATAATACAGGCTTAATAAAAACAGCAATCCATACAATCTGGTTTAAGACTTTAACAGATGAAGCTGTCTCTTTGTAGTTGGTGGAATCATATTTCTCTTAAACAAAGATATGTGAGATGAGCATCTTTGTTACTAATAATAGGAGAGTGCATTGGAAAGCACTCTCTCTAGCAGACCCTCAGAGTATGAATGATTTAAAATGTCCCCAAATCGTTGGATGAAATACGGAACGATGCCATGTTGCAGGGGGCTCAGCTGCAGTGGCATTTAACAGCCATTGCCTGGAATTTTCTCTGTCACCCTCAGTCTAGTGAGTAAAAGGTGCAGAGGTTCATAGATTGGAAACTTCCAGGACTTAACTAAGGAGTTGTCCTTGGCAAATTATGAAGTAGCATTTTTCCTTTTGAGCCAACATAAAAGGAGTGCCTTGGCATGTTTGCAGAAGGCTGTGCTGCTGAATGGACTCTACCTGGAGATGTCTTAGAAAGATAAAGGATAGAAAGAAAATTAGGTAGAGCTTAACCTTCAGTATGTAGTAGCTTAGATTTTGCCAAAGGTCAGTGGGATCCCATTTAGCTGCTGCCTCTTGGAAGCAACAATAAAGTGCTTTAGTTTTTATAAATTAGTGATAGACACGTACATCAGTTCTGTGTCTGGGCAGGCCCGAAGAAGCTGGCATATCAGTGGAATGCAAAGCTAACTGGGTTTATTTCATACAGAACTAACACCCAGGACTCTGAAGAGAGCCCTGAACATCATAAAACATGACCAGAAAATTTCCCATTATGTTTGCAGCAGGAAATAAGCAAGAAGCCTTACAAAAGGAAGGAAGTTGGAGCTAGGATTGCAGTGCAGAAGACCTTAAGATTTCTCAAAGCAGAAGACACCATTAAAAGCATGTTTGTAAACAGTCTTCTGCTTTAATAGATAAGATCATTACTTTTACTTGTTTTTTCTTGACTACCAGTCACTGTATAATGCTGTGCTTATAGGAAGCAGATCAGATCTGCTCTTACATCCCTGGACAGGCCAGTCTCTTTGCTTAACTCTGATTTCTGCTGGTTGGGAAAGATGTCACAGAGATCTTCAAAGGTGCTGGCTTCCAGTGGGCCCAGCATAAAGATTTTGAAGTTGTGGGTTGGAGCAAATTGCAGGAGGGCTCTGCAACCCAGAAGGCCACATTAAAACTAAAGCCAGCATTGGAATGTGAAGCTGTCAGGGATGACACTGGCCTGTGAAATTGCCTCAATTAATGGGTGAGCCTGGACCATCCTGCACTTCCAGAAACATGGCAGGCACTTCGAGCCATGTATATGCTGTTAGGAGTAAGGAAAAACAAATCAGAAAACTAAGGCAGCAGAGGCAGACATTTTTGGTAGCAACCCCAACCATAAGCAAAGCGTTGCCAAGCATTACCCTTTCCTGACTCCTTGAGAAGTTTGGTCACTGAGGTGGCTGGGAAGAAGTTGTATGAGAAAGGAAGGCAGTCCTCAGTTTGGATATGGTCAGCAGGGTCATCCAGCTTGAGCAGTCCTGCCCTGCCTGACAAGAGTGCAGTTTCCTCAGTGAAGCATTTTGTTCAGATTGTTTAAGGATGTAATTAATCAGTTCCTTTAGTCCTTTGAAGTTTATTAAGCATAAAAAATAAACTTTCCAGAGCAGGGGAAAACTCAACCTCAGGCTTTGTTAGAATAACAATTGTTTCAGGGAATGTCAAATTTAAACTCCCTCTGTGGGAGGGCACAACTCAGTTAATTGCCAAGGAGCTCTGGTGCATTACAGATGTAGAATTGGATAAAGCTGGGCAAATGTTTGTGAAAATACTATTATTCTAAGGAGCTTAGAAGAAAGAGACACGAAAAATGATCCATGGACTTCAAAGGGATTCACTTTTCCCCTTAGTTACTAGTGTTCCAGCTTGACAATCAACTCGTGAGTCAGCTCATGGTAAATGAGACTAAAGGCTCTAAAGTTCTCCTTTTGAAAATGGAAACCGTGCTTCTTAGTCACATCAGGATGTTTATGAGGGGGACTTACAGTAGTCCTCCTGCTAACTAATCCTTGGCTTTCATTTAAAGTTTCTGCACAGCATCACTGTTCTTAGCCAAGGCTTCAGGTCCTGGACAGCCTTGCAAGCCCAGCCAGGTTGTGCTTTGTCAGAGGGCCAGAGCACAGACCCAGAGCAGCTTCATGCACCTTCATTCCCCTATCTGTGAGCCTGCCAGAGGTTCGATTGCAGCAGTCCTCAAGGGATCTGTGATTTTTTGGGAGCTCCAAGAACACAAAGGCTGTCTGGCCACACCTCTGTCCTCTGTCTGTCCTGAGGACTGGTGGAATGTGGGAGGCAGGATCAAGAAGTAGCTTCCTATCCAGAGGGATTCCTCCACAGCAGGATACTTGGTCCGACTCTCATTTGACTTTTTGGGTTGCATAAGGACCATCCATTCATATTCTCAGGATGTGATGTTCTTCATAGCTCATGAGGACTCTGGTTCTGCAAGCACCTTAGTAGTAATAATAATAAGTGTGAGTAGCGTGAGGAAGAGATGGCATAAGAACTGAAACAAAACAGACTTAGGATGAACCTTATCATCAGATGAGTGTTTGATGTGTCTTTAAGTAATCTGCTTGTGCAGAAATTATCCTTGAATTGCTTGAAAACTTGTGCTGGTAGTCTTTGGGTTTATTATAAAAGACAGAAAATAAAATCAGTAAATGAAGTCAGTTCATTTAGCTTTATATAAGATTTAAGATGAAACACTTTTTTTTTTTTTTTCCCAAACTATCTATAGGTGAAAACTATGGTCAGGTGCTAATAGTGAGTTAAAGCTACTGCTGTTTTCTGGAGAACTCTGCAAACAATAAATTCGAAGAAATTGTGACGTTATCAAATGAAAAGACTCCAGCCATGCTCTTGGCTTTGGAGAATAATTTCTGCAAAGGAAGGATTTTCCCTTTATATTGAGCAAAACAGAAACACCTCTTACCCTGTAATATTTAATGATGGTAGCTATCTCCTCTTGTTTAGATTAAAATTACAGGCCTCAGATTGCAAGTTGTAATATTTGTTCTCTTCTGATTGCTGCCTTTAGCTCCTCAGTAAATGCCATTGACTGCTCTGTGGGTAACTCCGAAGAAGCCTCCAGGGCTGAATATATTAAAATCCATGGCATTCCACAGCAAATGACAAAATTCTCCCCAAATTGCCCCCACAGTTTTCTACTGGTCTTCTTTATGAGCTGCAGGCAAACAAAAGTGATCTGTTGTACTTGTCCTATTCCTGTTTCTCTTCCTGTTTTAAATACAGTGGAATATATAAAATAATGATGTAGTATTCAGAAACAATCCTTTTGCCAGGTCTTCCATCTGTTATTCTGTATAATCCTAATTTCTGTACAAAAAAACCCAGAACCGTGGTATGCAACTCAATATGTTACAAGATGTTTATTTTCATCAGCATGGTCCAATAAAGTACACAGCTCAAATATTAACACTGGAGTACGTTAAGATTTCATTAGTATTTGATCTATATATTTTACAAATATAAATGGATAAAAATAAACAGCTTGTAACAAATATAGTAACGGACTATGGTTTTGTGGATTTACAGAATTCTGTGGTGGATTTAGGCTTTGCGGCAGATTTATTTTCTCTAATTCAGTTAAAATAACGATGTAATCATTATTTGTGCTGAGTATGGTTTGAGCTTCATTTTCATAATTCACCGTGGGATTTGTCTGCATAACTTCTGATGGTTAATGACCCTGTATTGATTGAGATTCTCTTTTGTGAGTCGGTATTGCTTGTGACTTGATAATGAATCAGTCAGATCACACCATTTTAGAGAGAAAGAAAATAGACATAGTGTTAGCTGACAAAAAAAAAAAAAAGACACCCAAAGCTCTGTGTACTCTGTATATTCTGTAGGGGCTTTTATAGTGCTTGTAGTACATGCTGTTCTGAAAGTGTCATACGTGCATTTGTTGTTGTGAACTCAAATGCTGTAGAATCTGTAAAGATGCAAGATTAAATTTTCCATTGCCATTTCTACAGATAACAGCCCGTCGACAATGGAAACATATTTATGATGAATTAGGTGGTAACCCTGGAAGCACAAGTGCTGCTACATGTACTCGCAGACATTATGAAAGGTAAGATAACAAATCTGAAATGCTTGTTTAATAATGAAAAAATTAATTTGGAAAGCCTTCAAAGCGTTTTATAAAGAATTAGAGAAAAAGAGAGAGGGTCTTCTTAAAGATTTAGTAAATATTTCCCCAATAGTTTAGTCAGATAATCCATTGTAATTTAAACCAGAGTGCCTGTCTCCAGTGACTAAATAAATAAACGAAGCATCTGATTTTTTTTAGGTATAGATCTTAATTTTTGCAACAGCTTTCCACTTAAAAGAAGCTGAAAAATTGAGGAAAACACTCAAGCAAAAATAAGAAACAGCAGCTAATTGATGCAAACACTTATCTTCTCTCATTTTTTAGGAATATTGATTAAGCAGATTGTGGTTTTGATGAAAATAATGGGCTGGCCCATAATGCAGGGTGCTGTTAATGTTGTAGGTCATGCCGAGCGTTGCATTCCTCTTCCTCGTGGCATTCCTTCCCTCCTCCCTGCCTGCGAGCTGCTGCCAAACACTCTTTCTCTGCAGCCATTGTTGCTGGTCAGAACTGTTGAATTCTTATTCTTCCCATGTAGATAATAACTTCCAGGGCTTGTGAAGCCAGCACACATTGAATAAAATACTGGAGCTGGAATGTTGTTTTGATTTGGTTTTTAGAAACAACTCTTGGGGCTTTTTCTTTCCTTTTTTTTTTTTTTTTCTTTTTTTTCTTTTTTTTCTTTTTCTTCTGTTTTTTTTTTTTTTTTTTTCCTTAGGCAAGCAAACGTGAATAAAAGCTCAAAAATTTTTGGCTCAGATAAGTAAAATTCAGTCTCTTGTTCCTGGGCATAAACAAGTCACTTTGCTGGGCTCAGGAAGAGCTTGTACTTGCCTGTGCAGAAGGTGGCACGGCAGAGCTGTGTTCAATGGGCAGTTTCTGTCCTTAGCTTAGTGCCTTATGTGTTGACCTCTTGAAGAGAGATACTGCCATCCTGGTGGAAGGTGGGGGATTTGATCATGCTCATTTACAGGGAAGATCTCCAGCAGAAGGGCTTGGGTGCAGAGAGGAGTTGCATGCAATGAATGCTATTGTAAATGTTAGAAGCTTTCTGGAGATTGAGCCAAGCAGCAGAGCGAAGTGAGTCAGTTGCTGTGCATGTCAGATGGGGCTTTTCCCTGCCTTCATGTTGCAGACAAATGTTATAGATTGTTTTATTGACTCATCAGATTGTGGGTATTCAGCTCTTCCACCCCCATCATTATAGCCCAGAGAGTCTCAGAGCTTCCTTTACACCCAAGCCAGCTGATGGGTTTCCAACTGGCAGTCTGGCTTTTCCCTTGCCAGATGTTCTGTGGGGGATGTTATTTGACAGAGGAGACCCAGGCACACATAAGCATTAGGTCTCTGTGGGTTTGGGTTGCAGAGGGAGCATTGCTGAAACCCTAGAGTCGCTGAGAGAGCACATCTCTTGTAGTTGTGGAAAAAGAAATGAGCCATTCACAAATACTCCATGAACCCCTGTCTCTCTTTCTGCTTTCCTGACAATGTTCAATGCTAGTAGTTTGGGGTTTTTTATATGCAAAAGCCTTCCTTGCACTCCCATGCATAGAGACCCGTGTGTGACTGACTCAGCAGTTACTTGGGTATGCTCTGAAGTGCCACAAAACCCATTGTGCTCACTGAAAAACCTGAGCAGGCTCCTGATGCCTTCCAGATTGAAAAGCCTTTCCAGGCTACCCAAAAGCAGTTCTGCTTGACTTGACCTGGTCTGAGGAAAGAATCTTCTAGTTGATGGTTTGATTAGTCTTAATACACTAAAGAACTCAGATTTGAGTTCATGGATGCCAGTCTATCATGTAGTTCTGGGTTAGGTCTGATACGAGACAGCACCTAATTTTCCACATCCCTGGCAGGCTATCAGAAGATGTCATTTGGAGAAAAAAATCTTGCAGGACTTTTAGGTTAGCCCTGAGCTTATCTAAAATGTTCTTCACTAAAGCTGGTCTGAAAAACCGAAACACAAAAAACCTCAGTAGCTCATCCAGTCTCTAATTTTCTAGTGTTAGATGCCTTTTTTTCACCACAGGAAAACTGTATTAAGCCTCAGCCTTGAAAAAAGTAAATGAAATTGTCATGGTTTGTTTCAGCTGGTAATTCTAACTACAGCACCTGTAAATGTAATGCTCATTTATAGGCAAAGTGCTCAGATGACATTTAATCTAAAACTTGAACAGCAGTGCAGGAATACACACACTCATGATTCCGGACACACATACATTTTCAAACTTGAAACTGTATAGCTGTACAGCCAAACTGGAAATTGAATTAAACTGGAAAGCAAATGATGAGTAAATCTCCTGATTTTTCCTTTCTGAATCCCACTGGCCTTCCCTTGCTAACTGCAGGCAGAACAGGCAGTTCCCTGACTTCACTGGCCCTGCTGCTGTTTGACTTAGCCTTGCCATTCATCTTTACAACTGGAGATCAAGGGAGTCCATATTTTGTTAACCAGCTCTCTCCCAAGAGAAGCTACTGGCTGTTTGCATCAGCTTTAGCATGTCAAGGCTGTTCAGGTGGCAGCCACTTTTCAGTGACATCCTTAGGATGCTGAGGATGGAATTGTACATATGTCCCAGTTCAGGCATTGCCATCCCTCCTTCCTGCCCTCTCCTGTTCCCCTTTGCAAGGTGGAGTTTTGCACACAAAGGCCAGAAAGAGAGAGAGGAACAACACCCCATTAACAACAACCAACAAAACCCAAACACAAAATACAAGCATTGGAGAGAGGAAAATTTTCTCTCTGTCTACTGAATCCAGTGAAGAAATACTGTTTTTTCTAAAGGTGTTTATAACCTCTGCAAAGCTACCATGTGGCTGCAGATTCATGGTACAGCGGATGGAACAAAGCCAGATTTAAAGGCTTTGGGGAATGTATTGCTCTGCACCCCGCTGTTTGGAGCAGGGCTTGTGGTGGTGGCTGCTGCTGTGCTATAGGTAGGTAGAGTGCTTCAGTTGGGGCAGTGTTTTCTTTGTTCCTCTGGTAAAAGGGAAAGAAAGGTTTTGTGTGCATTTTCAACTGATTCATTTATCATTAATACAGTTCGTGTTTCCAGTAACTGTTTTCATTTTAAAATAAGGCAAGGCTGCCAGTGTTTCAGTAAGTGTTGTTTGTATATTAGTTAGACAACTTCTGTTTTATTAATGAGTATAATAATGAAAGTGCAGGTCTCTGAGTAGAAGGAATGGATGTTTTTATTTAAAGCATAACAGGCATCATATAACGCCAATGAATGCGTCATTGTCACTGTAGGCATGGCTGGTCTGGACCTGCCTCTGATTGGGTTATTCCAAATAGGCCCAAGCACTTCATAAAAATGTCTTTGTCAGCCTAGTTTTCCTTCCAAACCTATTCATCTCTGTCAGTTTTTAATATTAGTACCAGGCTCTTGGCTATAGTCCATTAGTACTGTACTTAATTGCTCATGTTACAGATGATTACCAATATAAAAAGCATTAATGTTTTCCCATCATGGGACTGTTGCTCCGTGCACGACTTGGACCGTACAGAGCTTACAAGGTGTTGTTGTTTTGGTTGTTGCTTTCTTCATTTGTGTTCTCTAATGCCTTTCACGATCACAGAAAGCCAGAGGCGTGTGTGGTTGGTATGAGCTGATTCAGCCTACACCGTTCCTGTGAAACTCTTAGAGCCCTCATCAGTACCCTACATCTCCCTCTCTCTTATCAAGAAGCCCTCAGAAACGGCTACTTTTCTGCAAAGCACTCTGCTCCCTGCTATCTTCTCCTAATGATGCAGATGTGGTTTTCACATGCAGGGTTTGAGGTTTCTTTTCGCTTTTACACAAAACAGATGATCGGCAGCTTTAACTTTCTGGTATGAGCAGTAGGCTGTGTTTCTGCAGTGCTGATGACGCTGTTGTTAGGGATTTTTTGTAAATATTGCACCACTGCTCCCCACTTCCCCCCCCCCCCAAAAAACCACCCAACCTGCTAGTTGGCAAGGTACAAAAAGTTCCCAATAAAATACATTGAACAAAACAGAAATACTAGTAATTACCTGTTGGGGCCTTTTTCTTTCTCCAAGTCTGGCTGTGATTCATCTTGGTTTCCTCCAGAGCAAGTCCTGTGCACGAGCTGTACACAAACACACGTGGGCTGGGGAATTGTGGTGTGCAATGGCATGCAGTGACTCTCCTTGGCTTCTCTGTTGGACAGACATATCACTGTTGGAAGGCATGATGGCAGGCAGCTGGATGGTACCATAGACCAGTAGCTTCCTGGCCTCTTTGGGTGCTGCAGGAAGCTGGGCTCCCTTGGGTGTCCAGCAAGGATGGACACAGAGAACCCATGGCCCGAGTCCTGCTCTTCAGCAGCATGTCTGCCTCCTGTGCTGGCCCTCACAAGTTACTGACTTTGAAAACCAGTCTGTCCTGGTCAGACACAGCTGGACAGGGATTTATTAGGCCTTTATTCTTACAAAATTAAGGCAGCTGAGTGGGGAAGTATTCTGCAGAGACACAGCCACCTGGAACTTGAGGAGAAGCAGGTAGGTGAGATGGGTTGTAGTACTTCACAATGGGGCAGAGTGGCTGTGCCCACACTTCTGACACTGACCTGCAGAGGGTTTTATTCTGGCTGTGAGTGTGGCCCCTGGGCACTTGCAGAAAACTTTGCACATCTACCAGGGGACTAAACTTCAGGAGATGCAGTGTCTTGTACACGTCAGAGCCCATTCTGCCATTTTTCTTTCTAAATCTCTCACATAAAAATTATATATGATCAGAAACACAAGGCAGGTCAAAATAGGTCCCTTATACAGTTTCCCTTTAACAGCCATAAAGTCTGTCTACCCTGAGGATATTGTGCAGTAATTCAATATGCAGGAGAGCCCTGTGTTCCATGCAAATGCTGTTTGGTTTTCTAAAGCATTTGGATAACTTTCATAACGTGTAAGCATTTCAGTGGAATTTTGCAGGAAATAACAGCCAGTCGTTAGAGGGAACAAAAGATAGGGGACTAGTATGGCATCTGCATGAAATTGCTTATGGTTATCTTTTTATACACATTGTAATTAATAGAAGGTTTTGATTTACACTGTTAAGTGTGAAAACATCCCCAGGCAAAAATTAATCAAATGTTATGTCATGCTGTAAACTACAACTAGCTCTTTGTTTGACCCAAAAAAAAAAAAAAACAACCCTTGCCAAGCAACAGTTTTTCCTCATTTTATTTTTGTCTTCACCCCACTTCCCTGCCCCTCTCACTCTTCAGCTGGTCTCAGACTCCCAGAAAACTTCGCAAGTTGCAAATTATCTCCATAGTTTTCCATCAAGCACAAATTTAAGCCTGAAGATAGATGAGGTGTCTCAGTTCTCTCTTTATTTTCCTAGGTTTTTGGATTGGTTTTTTTTGTTGTTGTTTTTTTGGGTTTGTTTTTTTGTTGGTTTTTTTTTCTTTTTGATAAATAACAAAAGGTTTCTACTTATGATTTTCTGCCCTTAGGGCTTTATCATTAAGATTAAATAACTGTACTCTCAAGCATACCACTGAACAAACATCTTTTCAATTATGTGAGTAACAGATGCTTTAACAAAGGAACTATTGAAAATTCAAAAAGCTTCCCCCCTCCCCAAAATTTAAAAAGTATCAGATAACAGAGGAATGTAATTGTTTACCATTAAAACAGATCCCTAGCTGTCCTTTCAAAACATCTGAGAACATGCATTTTTTATTTTTTTTTTCAAAATTTCTGGGGTTTCAGTCTCAGCGACGTACTGGCCAGCACTAGAGCCGGCAGGAGTCCGTGAGTGCAAAGTGCTGGGCAGGCGAGCAGTGCCTTTAAGTGCCTGCAAGCAGATGATCTCTCTCCTGGTGGGGAGTTGTTTTCCCACCTACATCCTTCCTTTCCCCCAGGAGTGTGTCCCAGCAGAGTGCTGGGTGCTGCCCAGTGCTGCTGGGTGCGTTGTCACCCGAGCAGAGAGGCCTTTGCCAGGCGTGCCCACCGTGCACACATGGCAAACTCATTTCTTGACATCCAGGAGTAGGGACAAGCCCCTTTTCCTTGCTGGGAGCTGAGTTGCCCCAGGAGGGTGCTGCACAGAGGGCAGTGTGCCATTCTCTTTCGCAGGAGCAGCACCAATGAGTAAGCACCAAAATCTTTTCCCTCAGATTGCCCAACAGTTCTGGGAATCTCCGCCTTGTACTTCAGGATTTTGTTAACAATGAAAGAGAGCGCCCCTAGTTTGTTCAGCTTTCTGCGATATAGATGTAACTGGGAGATCCCAGGGAGGGTCAGCAGGATTTTGGAGTCCTGCCAGGAGACCTGCACCCCACAGACAATGCAAAATGGCATTTGTAAGCTTGTTCTGAGCACGGGGACCAAGTATTGCAGGGACTCCATGGACCTACCAGACAAAATGCATGTCCGCCTTTAGATGCAGAAATAGTGACTGTGGCCAAAAGAGGGTCTTGTAGTGGTTTTGGTGGAGTGATCTGGGGAAGCTGCTCTCTGCCCACCACCTTCCCTTTGATTGTTTTTCGTGCAGTAGATCTGCACCAAAGGCAAAAGACTGGAGTTGTTCATCTCTCCCTGCTGAGCCCTAGGATCAAGAGTGCCTTAGCTTGCCTGGCTGGGCTGTGCAGCTAAATCAACAGCTGTGTTTGTAATGTCACTAATTTCCAGTTTACTTAAAACGAAGTGTCTTTGAATTCTCTTAGAGCAGCGCTGTTCCCACCTTTCAGCAGTAAACCATTCTCATTACCCACCAGCACTCCCAGTGGGCTGTGAGGAAAGTTGTTGTTGAAAGGATGAAAGAGCCATTTCTTTAAGGAAGGAAAGTTCTTTGGAAAGAAAATTGAACTCCAGCATATTTTGTCTTTGCTGATAAAATATGTGCCAGTTTTGTACTTCAGACAAATGCAAATAAAGCCATTGCTATTGTGTTCTGCACAAAAGCACGTGGGGCTTGCTTTCATAACCCCTGCATTGTACAATGCAATCCAGGGAAATCAGACTTCAGGAGTGCGCTGCTTCATTTCCTCAATGTATGTTATATTCCCGTTTTGGAAACAAGCTGAGACCTTAGTTTGGGTTGTTCCTCTCCCCTCTTTGCTGGGAACGGGAATGTCACTGGTGTCCAGGAGAGGTGCCTCCTGCACCTGGCTATCCCCACCAATTGTTGTTGAAGGTTTCCCTTGTTGTTTCCCTTGCCTACACTGGACCAGTGCTCTAAGATTTATCCTTTTGAAAAGCAACAGGGTAAAAAGACAAGACTTCTCTTGGGATCAGAGCTCAGGCATTCCTGCTGGTCCCTTAAAACAGCTGAATGTTTTGCCACTGACTTTCTAGGGGAAAAGAATCAGGTTTCTCTCAGCAAGGTTACTGATAGGGGCCCGTTTTCACCACAGGGGCTGTCCCAGCCCTGCACTCAGACCCTCTGGCTGCGGGGGCTGTGGGCAGCTCTGCCTGGCTGCTGTGAGGATATCCTGGAGCAGATGGGTGCCCTCTTGGACTGAAAGAACCGGCTGTCTTGCCCCCCAGCTCCGGTAGTGCCTGCAGACGGAGGAGCTGGAGCCACCATGGCCTTACGTGCTGAGGAGGAAAGCGTTTTCCAAATTCCTACCACTAAAGACACCTATTGCCTGTCCCTTTCCAGCATTTTTGAAGCTCTAACAGCTTAATGTTCTCATGATTTACATTAGCATCTAATCCTTGCATAATCTCACTAATCCCTTGGCCCCAAGATATCCATTGGCAGTGAGTTCCACGGGTTAACTGGTTGCTGTATTCATTTGGTGGAGCAAATTTAAATCATTTTCCATTTCTGCTGCAATTAACCTCCTTAACCTGGCCAAGCATGCAAATGGGGCAACATCTCCCAAGGAGTGGACTTTGGTATTTTAAGGCCTTCCAAGATTATTCTTGTGGCTGAGAGGCTCCAGTGCATCCTATTTTGTGTTGGGCTTGGCTCCCTGGAGAAAGTACAATGATGTCAGTGGGAGACATGCTGAAATGTTTTATTCTGCCAGAAAGAAAACAAAAATAAACACTAAAACAGCGATAAAATATTGTAGGGGTTGTGCTGAGTTGCCTCCTTCCCTCCATCACCCTGTGTGTCCTGGGCATATGGTTCCTCCGCAGCCCCAGAGCCCCGTCATATCCATACACAGTAGGGAGAATTAAAGAGGAAACTGGCAGCCTTAACATTTAATTTCCTTCCTCTTTCTGGGCTGGTCAGATCCTTTGCATTGTTGTAACTATTTTTTTAATCATGCCTATAAATAGATGTGCTCTCATGTGTCCTGTAAAGCAGAGTCAGGCCAAAAAAGTCATTCATTCTGTATAATCAATACATATAGTGGTTACTGGCTCAGATGAGAACTTGTATTGTTAGTTCTGTAGCTGGGAAAAAAAAAATCAAACGTTGACTAATAAAGATTAAGGGCTTTTTTTTTTCTTTTTATGAAATGCTAATGATGAAGACATGTTTGATATACTGTGAAATACATTTCTCTAATGTGAAGTTTCTGCTTTTTATTGGGAAAGAGATTCGGTCCCTGGAGGATTTTCAAATATTTTGTAAATATAAAATTATCTGCTTCAGTGTTTTTTAAAAAAAGGTTGGCAGAAAGCCAGCTTACTTACATTACTGTAATAGATTTGCTGACCTCTGACATCTGCTGCAGAGAAGTACATTGAATTTTTCATAATATCAGATGATGCAGATCTAAAAACTCGGTACACTGCACCATTATTTAATTCAGGACTTACTAAAGGAAAATCTTTTTTTGAGTAGCAGTTTATACGTGATTAAACTTAATATTGCCGATTGTAATAAATCAGGATTAGTATAGTACTGATTTGTTAATCTAACTTGTATTGATTTTAAGTTGTCTTTATTTAAAAAAAAATAAAAAGAAAAAAAAGGAAAAAGACTGGCTTTTCACAGTGACTGAATTTAATAAGAAGTCCTGTGATAGCAAAGACTCCCCTACTGTTTCTGCTCTTGGCTGGAAAATGTTATTCTTGTATTATTCCAGGGAAAAAAAAAAACCTCATGCTGCTAAAAATCTGCTGCCTGTGGAAAGATTTTTTTTAATAGTGCTTACATATTCTATTTATGTTAATTGACTTATAAATAATACATTTTATTAATCTTAATATTGGAATCTTGATCATGATAAAGAGCCTTTTATTTGGTCTTCTCGCAGGCTTTACAAGTAAATATTCTTCAGACCACAAAATATCCCCCCTCTTTTCCTTTTTTTATGAATACTTTTATACTTCCCCCCCTGTCGGGAAGTACAGCCACAGTTCAAAGCGACTGAAAACATGATTGTTGTTTCCAACGCACGATACATTTGAGATCTCTGGATCCAGTTTTTTTGGACGTTGTCTTTACCTCTCCTTGCGCAAAGATTGATTAAATCTTACCTGCACTGCAAATATTTGACCAAAAAACAACAATCTTTTGCTGGTTTCAGACATGTCACATTCTGCTAAACTATTTGGCTAACAGCAGATCGCATTCTTCCGGTGTTGGGCAATATTGACCTTAAATTGGCTAAGCCGGCTGCTTTCATGGCATGTGAGCCGGCTGCTTACATGTTGAGAGAGCTGTATTAGCTTTATTACTCCTGCGCTATAAAAACTTCTAATAATCAAATGATAAGATCATATCCTGTGGGTAATTGTGTTGTACCATGACAGGATAACTGAAAAAACATTCAGGGAAAATTGCAACCGACGGAAATCTCGACATGAAGAGGCGATTGCTGGTGGTGCTCAGCTCGGTGCTGCTCCCTGGGGTCTCGCAGCCCGCATTCCTGCCCGGCTCCTCGCCAGCCGCCCCCGAAAGCCACCTCAGTCAGCCCTCCTTTGAAATGAGGAGGGGAAAATCCTAGAACAAGCCATCCTTGTGTTTTGACTCAGTTTTACCTTAGTCATGCCGCCTCCCCGATACACGAAACATTTAAT
Organism: Phylloscopus trochilus trochilus; assembly: GCA_016584745.2. Lineage (NCBI taxonomy): Eukaryota > Metazoa > Chordata > Aves > Passeriformes > Phylloscopidae > Phylloscopus > Phylloscopus trochilus. The sequence goes on from WQNJ02000014.1 coordinate 30,145,833, forward strand.
TCCAGATTTCCTGCCACTGGCTCCAGGCCACTGACCAGCTATGTGAAATGTATTTTTACTGCTGTCGGCCTGCCAACTGCTGAGCTCAGTGAAAAATAACTAAAATGAAAACCTTGTACTCCCACATGAACCCTTAAGATCAGAAAAGGAAATTCAAGCCACGGTTACTAATTAGCACCCAAGCTAATGAGTTCTGGTGAGGTGCAGAGGCAGGAGGAGGAGGAGTTTGGGTCCCGCGTTACCCTACAAGGCTCAGCGGAGAGCACGCGAGCGGTGATTAATCACGTTGGCCCGGGCCTTGCTCCTGGCCCGGCCGTAGCCACTGGGTTAATCACTCAGCATCTTCCAGGGAAAGGCTCATTCCTGGGGCTGGGAGCATCTCTGTCTCCCATGAGGCACCGGCCAGCGTCTGAAACCTTTACGGATGGAATATGTAGATTTTTAATGGGCGACGCGTTCCCATGGAAACAAAACAAAGTCAAACACTCCCCTCGCAGTGCTAACAATTACTGTAATAAAATGTGTTTTTATTAAAAGCGACTTTAAATACTTAACACATGGCAGAGCTGCCCTATGTGAAACCCAACCTTGCCTCTAAGTGAAGTCCAGAGTGCTTTGTGCAGCGTGGGGAGGAATTCGGTGTTTTCACCAATATTTGTGCTTTGCAAATGAAATGTAGCAGCCTCAAGTATGAACAGGATTATTTTTTTTTCTTCTTCTGCTTAGTTATGCTTTTTATTATATAAACATTACCTGTAATATTACAGTGGGAAGTAGGTATTTGGCAACTACGTATTATTTTGCTAAGTTTGCATAGAGGGAGCAGTTTCCAGTTTTAGCAGCTGTAACATGTTTAAACTCAGTTTGTAATGGGATCTGAAGATGAATATTCCCTGTGGGCTCTGCTTAGCTTCATTACTGGAGCCCTGCCAAATTCAGGGCCAGAAAGTATTATTCACGCCTCTTTGCACATACCATGTCAGAGCATGCTCAGTTAATGAATTTTGTTTCTAATATAACATAAATTAGGTTTATATTTTAACATAATTTATGTTGAATTGTATTAAAATGTAAAATATTATGATCACGAGCAATCTAATTCTGCTCTCTTAAGCCCAAACTGTGTTTGAACATCTAAGTATGTAAATCAAAATTGCATGCTTAGAAGCTGATTCTAGGATAGCAAACGAATATCTGAACCAAAGAGGTTTCTGCCTTGGAGTCTTAGATGAAAGATAATTAAGGATTCCTGGTATTTGAGTAGATTTATGTTGTTTATAAGCAAAGTACATTTTCTTCATAGAGTCAACTTGTCTTTCTTTTTTTTTTTAACAAATTACGTTTTCTGTAATAATGTTCATATTTTTAAAGTCTGAGTCTTATATTAATCCCACAGTGAGTCATTAATCATACTAAAATGCATTATAAAAACTTTAATCACTGAAGTTGAAACTGAGATTGTAATGCAATCCATCCCTTTTAATTATATCAGTTATTTTTCCTTTCAGATCAAGAATTGCAAAGAGAAAACAGAGAGATTAAAACTCGGTGTGTTTGATGCTTTCAGGGGAGGATATTTTTTGTTTGTGTTTCTTCCTTGTGTTTTTAAAGCAATTTCATGCACTTCGTGGCAGGCAGCTCCACAGTGAAGAATTCCTTCATATTTAACTCTTCTCCTCTCCCCTTCTTCCTTAAAAAAGGCTTGTGGCTACATGGGTGCCTTGCACAGATGACGCTGGGCTGGTGCTGGTGCTGGCAGGGCAGGTGCTGTGCCCACCCCTCAGGGTTCCTGCAGCCCAGCTCTCCTGGCCCCGGCACCTTCCTGGCACTCGCCCTTGCAGCCAAGGGAGCCAGCAGCCTGGAGATTGTGTAGCTGTTACCAAGTTGGCTGTGGCTTTGTAGGTGTTTTCCTGGAACTTGCTGCATGCTGTTAAATTTGGGGAGGGAAAACAAAAATAAATGGTGGGGTTTTTTAAATTTTTTTTTAATCAGTCTAAAACATAATGGCCAATATTCTCATCTGGTACAAATTGGTGTAGCCACACAAACCACTGCAAAGTTACTGACAACTAATCCACAGCAACTCTTAACTCAACTGAATTTATTCCACATGATAATCTTGCCAAATAAATTGATTTCTATTACTTGGATTTATAGATACAGAGTTTAAACTGTTGCTTTTATGGCATGGAAGAAAATGGATTTATTAAGTAAACTGCTCATAGTAGATACATTTTTTTTTTCTTTTCTAGAACAGCAAAACCTGATCAATTATTTGTTCCTTAATCCCCTAGATTAATCCTGCCATATGAAAGATTTATTAAAGGAGAGGAAGATAAGCCACTGCCTCCAGTGAAACCTCGAAAACAGGATAACAGTTCCCAGGAGGGTGAAGCAAAAACAAAAGTGTCTGGAACAAAACGCATCAAAAATGAAAACCAAAAGAGCAAGAAGGAAAAAGATAATTCACAGAAACCCCAAGATGCATCTGAGGTCTGTTGCTTCCCTGCTTTTCAGTTTTTCAATTAAAAATGCACAGCTTTAATCACATGAAATCCAGTGATAAAATATATAATTTAAACTGGAGAATTCCAACCAGTTGGCCTTTTAGTTTGCTCAGCAGTGGAAATTCAGCTGTTGTGATACTTGTCTGTGCTGGGATTTTGCTGGGCTGCGAATGGCAGCCGGTTTGCTCCATATTGCACAGCGGGGATGGCAGAGGACCAAGCTCTGGATCTGACTAGTACCAGTTCTGCTCATTGTGTTATACAGTGGTCACCATTAACAGATCAGCAGCTGCCAAAGGGAAACCACACAGCCACCACAGTTATTTCCTAATCTAAGTATAGGGTGCGGGAACCTCTAATATTGTTGATAATACTGTGGTAACTGTTGGACACAGCTGAGTTTTATAATGGTAACCTCTGGATCAGCCCTTCTGTGCTCACAGATGTTTGCATGACTGTGAGAAAGCATATTGCTCCCTAGGATTTTTATTGTATTATACTGTTTCTTTTTGAACTAAAAGGTCACATTTTGAGGGAACCACCTTCCAAGCCCTGAGATTGACTTCCCTCTCCCAAGCAGTAGATGGCTTTCAGCTGGGGCTTCTTATTCAGCCATAATAGGTTCCTATCCTGTCATTCTGCTTCACATGGACAGGCCCTAGTTTCTACATAGAGCCACATTACTTGCAAGCATAGGGACAGCCCTCTGGAAGAGATGCTATGTTCACAGCACAGGGTAAGATTGATGGTAGAACTCGTATTTATCTGCAAATAAGGGTCAATTTCAAGTGTTGTTAAGTGATAAAAAATCGATGGGGTTTTTGCTCTGGTGTTACTTCAGCACCTTCCTTTGCACATCTGCCCACTCTCTCCTGGTCCCCGCTTGCACCGCGTGTGAAGGAGGTGGTGAAGCTCCTCACACACAACCCCTGCAAAGCATGTTGCTTTTCCTGTCTCAGTCTGCCAGATCACAGCAGCCTTCAAGGCGTTGCAGTGAAAGTAAGTATTTAAAGAATGTCGAAACACGTGCCCGGCAGACTATGGCTGCTCCTTTGACTTCATTGTGTCTGGCAGGTACAGAAGTCCTGTTGCTAAGTTTGTTAGGAAATTTTATTGAGTCAGCTATCAACAATCCTCCTCCTCATTGTTTTAAAAAACAATGCAGGACCAGTAAACACAGATGCCTCTGAGACTCCAATGTACACAGTTTTGAGAAGAGAAAATTTGGAGTTTCATGTCCCACTACCTCTTTAAGCTGTGCTTACAAAGGCAATTTAATCTCCCAGTCAAAGAAGAATTTGTGTTTTAAATAACAGTACCATTAATATCTAATTTAAGAGCAATTCCCAGAAAGACTTTTTTTTTTTTTTTCTTACATTGTAATATTAAAGTAGGGGGAGTACTTTGTGGGTAAAATTAAAAAAAAACACATCGGGAGGAGAGGGCGCACAAATGTGCTTCAGTCACTGGAAGGTTGCAAGACAACTTGCCCAAAGCAAGGAGAAGTGAAGTGGAAGCTTGTGCTCTCTTCCCTTGTCATTCCTTCATCCCCGATTATTTATTGAGGTCTTGGATCAGGAAGACACATTACACACTATCTGTACCACTGCTGCTAAGCCCAACATAACAAGTCAGCAACAGAGCAACAGCCTTCACTTTGAATTTCCTTGCTTTTGTTGCTCCCTATTTCAAACTTCCTGCTGTTTAAACTGAAGTTATTTTTGTGTGGTTTGCAGGAAGAGTTCCTAAGCTGTGCTTATCGAAAATGTAGGGAGCCTAGACGAGACAATAAAAATGTACAATTATGGCAGTTCCCTATTGTAAAATAGTACCTTTTATAGCAGAATTAATGTCTCCTCCCTGGCTGGGGTGGAAGACATGTCCTGCCCCTATTTGATCAGGGTGGGCTGTTAAGGACCTTGACCTCCATGTCAGTCGCCACACGGGTCAGTGATCACACGAAGCCCGAGCAGTGAAGGGGCTGCAGGGTGGATGCTTCACCCCTGGGTGGGTGTAGGGCTCCAGAATTCATCTCTGCTTTGCCATATGGAGGGCTCTGTGCCCAGGATGTGGCACTAAATGGGGGCAGCAGACAGGAGACATCCAGCCCTTTGGGTGGAGCAAAATCCAGGTCTTCTGGAGCCAGATAGAAGGTTACTTGTCTCTTGCCCCGCAGCCATGCCCTGGCAGTGGAGCCCCATTCCTGGGCCCTCATCCAGTCACAGCAGTGGCGAGGTATTGCTCTGAGGGAGAGCCCTATAGACACCACATAAATGTGTAGGCATGTCCCCAACCCAGCCACCGCTTAAGCCATTTCTGCATGTGGTCTGGAAACTGTGAGCTGGAAAAGCATAATCCAGTTACAAATGTGTGGTCGTCTCAATTGCATATTCAACTCATGCACCATTAGAAGTATGCAGGGAGAGAATATAACTTTAATTTATTAGGATTGCGTTTGCCTTTGTGCTCTTCACTGTTTTCCTGCCATCACAATGACATTGTCAGTGTAACAAGACACCAGACAAAATGCTATTAGCCTTAGACTGCACATTTCCTCACAATAGCTGAAACTTCAATCAAAGTATTGCTTAACAGAAACAAAGAGCAGAATGTACAGTTATTAAGTATGATTATCTTTTTTTTTCTCCTCCTTGCTTTGCTCATCTGTCTGGTATTTGCCTGTAATTTTATAAGCTCAAGAGACTAGCGATGGTACTTTGTAAAGGACCTAATGATGGTGTTTGGCTGCAAAAGTCAGCTATGAGTTTAAAAAGAAGAAGTTAGGATGACTAACAGACACTGTAACTAATAGGCCAACCAAACAGACAGGAATATTTAAAAGCAGCTGTGAAGAAATAAATCTCTGAGAGGGTTAGATTCGTTAGGACCATCTCCAGTTCCCTGCTCCTGCGACAGACCATAAAGCAGCATTTAGATGATAACTTTCTCAGTGTGTCTTATCTTTACAATGAAGGAAGAAAGAAAACAATAACAATAAAGGAGTCGCACAATGCTGCTGTTTTATGACTGTCTCCTACCACGACATGTCAGAGGAGAGTGACAGCAGTTTTGAAAAGGGCTGTCAGTCAGCTGGATCACAGATGGGATGCTCTGGTGACCTCTGCGGGTCACAGTTCAGCCGGCTACATAATGGGATGAATAGTGTGAATTGTGCACACACGCTGTATTAATGGGGGAGCAGAGCGAGCCATGGTCCCATTGACGAGAACGTATAAAAGCCATGTTTGTAATAGCGGGCACACACACTTACTGAATGTTGACAACTTCATTTTAATCCGTTAATAAAAAAATGTGTGTCCTAGTTAAGCTGTGGCAGTGATTTGCTGCCTACAATAGGGATTTCTAGTATGCCATTTCTATCATTTTCACACTTTAATGCAGAACTGGGTGTGAATGATCTCCTGTGTGATCACTGAATTTTAAGATAGCTATGCTGGAGAGACTTTAGGGAAGGAAAAGCACAGGAATAGTGTGGTTTTCTTAGGTGAAGTTGGCTAACAGGGGCGATTTCTATAGCCTTATTGTTTGTGTCATGAAATCTGCTCTTCTGCATTTGCCTAATTAATTTTAAAAGAGTATATAAACTCAGCATTTGGCTATCTGATCAATCCACCACTGCCTCTCATCAGGTTACAAACATCTGCTGTTTTGAAATGCTTTATTGTGACTTTGACAGGGATGGTGTATTTTTTAATATTTCCAGGAGATACTTCTCTTTGTTTGAGTCCAGTACCTGATGTTAGAGCCTTCACATGCCAGCGAGGTGGTTGGCAGGTCCTTCTCTAAAAGTAGCCAACAGAGTACTGTGCATAACCTTAACAACAGACTGCCAGAACATAACTGCATTCTTACTGTTGTCTGTTGAATCATTTAATTAGGTTTCGTCAGAACAAGAGAAGGATCAAGAATCAGCAGACCAGAAGAACTTCTCCGAGCACCCTACAGTGGGAGAGATGAAACAACCCGTACAAGCCCCTCCATCTCTTTTACCAGACACAGCCCGGACACTGCCTCTGGAGAAGACAGACGTGACTGAAAACAGCACCAACAGTGAGAAAGCCAAGGAGGAAGTTCAGCACTCGTCCTCTTTCTCTAGTATATCCGTGCCTGCAGAAGAAGACGCTGTGCTGGATGCCACTGTCACAAAACGGTTACACCCCCCGGCAGATGCCCCAGAAGACACAAAGCCTGAACAAAGACTACACAAAGCTTTTACTGACAGCCTAGAAAGTGAACCTCCAGAAATGCCCTTCACAGCTTTCCCAGTCCATCTGCCCACTCAGAGCGACGTGGAAGATGAGAAACTGCCAGGGATGGCTGATTACATTGCAAACTGCACGGTGAAAGTGGACCAGCTGGGAAACGAAGATATCCACAATGCACTAAAGCAAACGCCCAAAGTACTGGTGGTGCAGAACTTTGACATGTTTAAGGAAAAGGAGCTGCCCGGGTCTATGAACGATGACTCCACTTTCAGTTACACACCGCTGCTGTACTCAAAAGGTAATCCAGGCATCATGTCACCCCTGGCAAAGAAGAAGCTGCTGTCGCAGGTCAGCGGGGCCACGCTCTCATGTAACTATCCTTATGGTTCTCCTCCACCTTTGATCAGCAAAAAGAAACTCAACAGCAGAGATGAACTGTCCTCAGGCATATCACAAGGTCCCCACGCCCCTAATTCTGATCCTGTAGCAATTAATAGGCCCTCAGTCATACAACATGTACAGAGTTTTAAAACCAAGGAAGACAGGAAGTCAATTAATGATGTTTTTAAACATGACATGCTAAGTAAATCGGATCCTCAGCGCTGTGATTTTTCAAAACATCACCTCAGTTCTCTTGCCGAGTCATACCTACCGAAGTCAGATATCCAGGACTGCAAAGATAAAATGAGTGAGAAAAGGGCACTGCAGCACTCCCATGTGCCCACTTTCTTGGCAGACTTCTATTCATCACCTCATCTGCACAGCCTTTATAGGCACACAGAACACCACCTTAATAATGAACAGACATCAAAGTACCTCCCCCGGGACATGTTCAGAGAGTCTGAAAATATTTCTACTTTTGCTCAACACAAACACCAAGAAAAACTAAATTTAAATTATCGCCCATCTTTGCATCAGCAAGAAAAAAAGGCAACAGTGGAAGCTTCTTCAGATGATCAGCCAACAGATTTGAGTCTTCCAAAGAGCATACACAAACAGACTGCAAAGGTTCCAGGCTCCAGTCTCCCTCACGCATCCTCGGCCCAGCAAGAGTGCAAAGGGATCTCCCCATTCCAGGCTGGAAGCAGCCAGGCGGCGAGCCTAGACTGTAACCCCAAAGCTTGCCGCGTGTTCCCTATGGCATTGACAGCCCCCAAAAAACACAGCGAGTTGCTCCACAGGTCTGGGAAGCAGCAGGCCCAGAGGCTGGAGAACCTGAGGAAGATGGAGGGGATGGTGCATCCTATCATCAGCCGCAGAACAAGCCCTCAAAATGTGGGGGCTGCCCGGCCTCTGAAACGGAGCCTGGAGGATTTGGACAAAGTCATTTCTGAAAAAAAAATCCGAGCTGTCTCTCCTATTCACTTACCAAAGGAGACCCCAGCGAAAGACAAGGTTCCCGACCAAGAGGGGGAAGGTAGCAAGTCAGTGCATGGCCTTCATTCTGGCAGCATGCTGGAAAGCCACAAATTTCCCCTGTCAGCCCCCATCTTCCCAGGCTTGTATCCAGGCAGCCTGTGCACGGGGCTGAACAATCGCCTCCCACCCGGGTATTCTCATCCCCTGCAGTACTTGAAAAACCAGACCGTGCTATCCCCACTAATGCAGCCTTTGGCTCTTCACTCCTTCATGGTGCAGAGACAATTCCTCACGTCCCCTGCGAACTCCCAGCAACTGTACAGACACTTAGCTGCAGCAACACCTGTAGGAAGTTCCTATGGTGACCTTTTGCATAACAGCATTTATCCTTTAGCTGCTATAAACCCTCAAGCTGCATTCCCACCTTCCCAGCTGTCCTCTGTACATCCCAGCACAAAACTGTAAAGCCCCTCGCTCACAACAAATGGTCTGAGGAGAAAAGTTCAGTTAGCGACATTCCTCCCCCTGTGACGATGTCTTGCAGATTTGGCAATCTGTATTTTTGTCAACCAGGATGCAGTCGTATCCCGCCTAGAGGAGTGTCTTGGAGTTTGATGGAGACGGGACTGCATCTTTAATTCTGGCTCCCACATCAGCCCCCTCACCCCTTATCCCTGCCCTTGCAAAAAAGAAAACCAAACCAAAAAAAAAAAAAAGGAAAAAAAAAAAAAAGGAAAAAACAAAAGAGAGAGAGAAACAAAAATACAGAAAAAAAAAAGATTTTTTTGGGATCTTGCGTATGTGTTTTCTGAAAGGACTTGAACATGGTAAGAGCAGATGTTCAAAGGGAGCCGTGGAAATGCAGGCCCAGTCCTGAGCTCACTGAAACCCAGGTGAGGGCTGCGTTTGCCTTTCACTGAGCCAAGGACCGGAGGCCGTGCGTTGGTGCAGATGAGTCAAGGACTTCAGATGAACCTGGAAAGAAGTGGGCCGAGAATCTGTACAATCAGTGGATGTGCTTTTTTTGGGTAACTTTTCCTGACTTTTAAAGATTCAATCAATGCAATGTATAGTAAAACGGCAATAGATTTTTTTTTCATTTTAACACTATTAGAACAGAATGGTAAACACTGTTTAATTTGACTGTACATATCCACTTCATAAACTACCAGTGTCACATTTGGTCACAATAATTTATATAGTTTCGTTTGTCCAGTATATTCTGTGCTCTTTATGTTTGGTTTTTTGTTTTGGGTTCTTTTTTTTTTTTTTTTTTTTTTTTTAAATTAAACAGTATCATTTTATCTGCAACTTTTTTAAAGGCTGTGGCTGTCCTAATTTTTTTTTATTACGTATTTGTAATTTTTCCAGTTTCTTTATACTTTTGAGCAGCATTTCTGTTTTGTTTTTGTCGTAACGTTTACTGTTTACAAACCGAAGCAACTGGTTCAGATTAATCTTAATGGTTATAAACATACTGTAGGTGATGTTATGGTGCAAGGATGCGAACAAGGCTCCTTTCCCCACGGCCCACCCCTGTGAGGTGCTGAGCACCTCTCACCCTCCTCCTGTTGTTGCGATGGCTCCTGTGCTGCTTCTCCCCTCCCACAGAGCTTTGCTTTCCTGTATCGTGGTCTGTGAATTTGTCGAGCGTTGTACTTACTCTTACCTAGGCTGTGAAACCCTCCTGCCTACCAGAGAAATGGTCTAGAAAACGAAACCTCCCTGGCTCAAGCTGCTGAATGGCAAAGGAGTGCAGAAAACAGATTGGAGGTTTGTGAGAATGTTGAGAATTTCATATGTTGTGAGAGGAGCCAGTGTGGATTTGAATCAGAGGCTTACAGGTTGTTTCTGTGCCTCACATTGGGTTAAGGGGGTTCTGTGCAGTGGTGGGGATGGTCCTTCCACACTCCCATGGGGATCTTGGCCTCTCCCTGCACATCCTTTTGCAGGGGGGAAGCCCAGGCATGGAGAGGCTGGATTTTCCTGATGAAAGAGCTTCCCTGTGGACGTATAATCACTTTGCAGGACATCACCACTACGCAGCTGAGCACAGACATTGATAAAGCGAAGTGTCACTCGGAGGCTTTATACAGTGTGAAAATTGGTTGTGGTTCAAACCATCTCAGTTACTGTTCAAAGACAGTGTACTTGATATGAAAAGAAAAAACAAACTACTAAGAAACACTTTGCATGCTAGGCATGTCAATAAATTTTCCCGTGATATGAAGCCAAATACAATATATAATGTATCATACTTAATATCCAAAGGTGGAAACCAGAATAATATACTCGTCTACTGTTAAAAATCCAGCTTCTTCAATTAAATACTTTATATTCCTGTGGTAAAACTATATTTAATTGATTGATAAACAGACTAGTAGAACTTGGAACATAGATGTGCCAGTGCAGAGTATCCTGCTGCTCCACAAGTCATACAGGAAAGAGAACCGCAGGCTCATCCAGGCAGAGGCCGCAGTGTGGAGGACATCTCTAGTAAAGTTGCACTAGATCTGAATCACGTAAGAATCAGGGGTTTGGGGATGGGGGGGAGGAGGGTGGGGGAAAAGGGGGCAGAGAATATAAACATCTACAGCAAACGCGAACAGAAGCTTGTTGTGTGTTTGGCAAAGCAAATGCTTCTCCTTGTTTTAGTTAAGTTGTGTGTTCTGGAGTTGTGCATTTGTTTACGCAAAGTGTCCAACATCCCTTTTGGTTACGTCCTGTTTGAGTTTGCTGGTAGGCTTTCTGGAGCCGTGCTGAGGCAGCACAGGGCTGGGGGACAGGGAGAGGGGAAGAAGGCTCCTAGCTTGCCCCATGAGGAGACTGGCCACTGCTGGCTGGAGAAGCTCATACTGGGCAAAACGTCAGGGCTAAGGAAAAGAAATGGTGGCATAAACCCCCCAAGAGAAGCTATGCATTATTTGTTTAAGAACTCTTTTAACAGAAATCTTGGAAATCTTTCAACAGACTATTGAATTCTTCATTGGCTGAAAAGTCTTTTTTTTTTCTCAATTTCTTAAATGGGGCTTTGTTTGCATTGAGTTCAAGGGGCCTTATTATTGAATGAAATTGCACAAGTCTTTCTTTGTGCAATCAGACCATTGTTATTGGTAGGTTTGTAAAGGAAACTGCAGAATCTAATTGGCAATAGAGTCATAAATCTATTTACCAGGAGCCAGTTCCAAGAAATGTTGCAATTCAAACGCACTATGTCCAGGATGCATTAGGGATGCTAAAGGTTGTGAGATCCAGAGGAAGAGGCCCAGCAGCAAACGGCTCGTGTGTAGCTTCTGGCCACACTCTGAGCCAGGCTTCGTGAAGCACATGGGAAGTAGGGCCTGATTCCCAGTGTGATTGTGCCCCTGGCCAGGCAGGGAGGGAGCAGGCCAGCGGTTTGTGGCAGGTCTGTTGTGGCTGTGAGCTGGCCTGGTGTGAAGTGCTTGCCCAGTGGGTTCATGCCTGGGAAGTAGTTTGTCCCAGCAGCAGAGAAGTTGGCTTGGCAGCAGCTGGAGCTCAAGCAGGGCACAAGTGCTGTGCTGCCTCTGCCAGCAGCTTTGCCCCATCTGGGGAGACATGGGGCTGCAGCCTCCAGAGACCACCACGGGGGTCCCTGGCACCATCGCCTGCTCACTTCCTTTGCAGTGATCAGTGAAGTCATATCTGGTCCAGTTTTGTGATCGTGATGATTTTGATGAGCAGTAGGACTTCCTGCACCGGTGTGAGGCGGGTGGCACTGGCAGCGCTGCCATGAGCGCTGTTTGCTGTACATGTGGTTGATATTTCGCTCATTCTCTTCCTCTTTCTCCCCTCTCCCCCCTGCCCCGCAGTTTTAAATATGTTCTAATAATGGCAGCATAATCTACTAGCTGTTTATACTTTTTTAACTTTCTTTTGTTGTAAATATTGTATACTTTTTGTGATTCAAGTTATGTAGCCTATATGCTCTGTAAGGTGATGATTTGTATATATAAAAATGGCCCAGTAATATTATATAGTTTCCCATTTAAAAGGTTATTGAGTAACCTTTGCATTAGTTTAAACACTACCAGAAATAAAGCTGAGCCAACTATAAACACTCAATTTTTGTATGTTTTCCAAATTGTACTTATTAATGCTTTTGATACTGTATTATGTGCCAATAGTTTCCCAATCACATAGCAGGCAAAAGATATTTTGTACTTTTTGATCCACTGTAATATTTAATAAAAAATGTTACTATCTGTTCCCTTTTGTGTTTGATTAATAATTCTGTAAACAGCCCTTATCGCATTGGATTACATATTATCCCATCCGACCTTTCAGCCCTCTTATATTGGCTTTTCTAGAGAAAGTGTCTCCTCCTGCAAATGATTAGATTAAAGAAATGGAAGTTTGCAATTTCCTCAAGGAGGGAGAGACAAGATCTTCAGTCAGTGCCCCGCTATTTTTGCAGTGTACTTGCATTAAAGTGTGGCTGTGATCATGCTGACTATAGGAATAGCTTTTGAGAGGATAAACGTCCATGCTTAGCCAGTGGCTCTGGTAGCAAATTTGCTCCATTTGCATCCCAGAGTAGGATTTTTTTTCTGCCAGTACTGCAGGCTGGGATCTGAAAATTTCCCCTTCTTCTTCCCAGCTCAAACACGTATAAGGTTCTGGAGTCTTGGAGTCAGATGCTAACTACTAATGTTGCTAATGATGGTGAACAACCACCAAGCAAACTTTAATTTTTCCTGTGTTCCTTGGTGGTTCCGAAAAGCCCCCATAAGCCTGGGGACCCTTTGAGAACCCATAAGCACAGCAAATGCTGTTACACTCCTGGTCTCCATAGGTGGGAAAATCATTTGGGTGTGTGGAGGTCAGGCCTGGGTACTGCCCTTGTCCAGCACAACTGAGCAGCAGGACAGGAATGCCCTGTAGCCAACTGCTAATTCCACGTCGTTGCTTAACTCTGTGGTTCTGGGGCAGGTGTGCGGCAGGGATAGCAGTCAGGGAGTCTGAGCAGTCCAGGAGCTGGTGGTCCTGGAGGCTGCTACTGCTTCATGTGTTCTCCCTGCACTGGGTGCGTGGCCAGGCGAGCACAGACCAGTTTCACTGCATTGTTAGATGACACTTCCAAATACAGTCTCCAAAAACAACCATTTCCTCCTCTGTGTGCTGGGACATACCAGCTTGAGGAGGAGAGCCAGCCACTGGGCATGTGTGAAGGATGTGATTCTGTTGAATCATAGAATATGCTGAGTTGGAAGGGACCCATCAGAATTATCGAGCCCGGCTCCTGGCCCTGTGCAGGGCACCCCAGGAGTCGTACCCTGTGGCTGCCAGTGTTGTCCAAACACTTCCTGAACTTGGGCTTGGTACTGTGATCCCATATGTGAAGCTATGAGAGAAGATGGGGCCTTCTAGCAAACCTTTTCCCCTGTCCACTTCAGTCCTTGCCAGGCTGAGGCATTTTCTTCTTTTTGTGTTGAAAATGCAGCCAGCCAGTGAAAGAGGTGGGAGAAATGTGGACGTGTGGATGCTGGCCTTTGCAGGAGATGCAGAGATGGCCTAGGCAGCTTGGTTTCCAGCACCATGCTTGCTTCCGTTTTTTTGCCCTTCCTAGTTTGTGGATTCATGTAAGCCAGCACTGCCTTATATTCATCTTGCAGTGCTGGGGGTGCCTGCTGGGCTGCTCTACCCACTCCTTGGAATGTAGCTGGGAAGAAGATCCCAGGAGCAGCACCTTGGAGCTTTTCACAGCCAGCCCAGCCTGGCCTGTGAGTCGCACTGAGGCACAGCATCCTAGCTGGGCTGGGCTGAACACTTCCCAGTGAGTTTGCTGGGGGTCACTTGGGGTGACCAAGTGTCAGTGAACCCACAATTGGGGAAGCAGCAGAGCAAAGTAGTCTGTGTTGACAGCAACCAAAGCATTTGCAGGTAAACAGGCACCTCCATAGGGCTCAGTGCAGGAGAGGTCTGCAGGAGAGCACAACTACACCCAGGAAGGATTTGTCACTGTATTAAGGACTCCAAAGTCCCTTCTGTGTTTAAGAGGGAAATTTCCAGTGATCTGAGAGGACAAGGGATGCTGTACCACTGGCTTGCTGCAGACAAAGTTTGTCATGTTGTCACACCAGTTTTTCAATTCAGCTGCCAGCAGTGGGGAATTAACAGTTTTGAGGGTCTGAAGCAAAGCGGAGATGCACAATCTGGTGTTGCTGGCTGCAGTTTTGTTCCTCTGGCTGAGGGCTCTTGGTTCTCTGCTTTGCTGCCTCACTTTTCTACAATTACATGGCAGTACCCTGTACTGGGCTCCTTTGGAACAATGTAATTGAATCTGGTTTTCTGATTTCTGGACCATGGCACATGCCCCTTGAGGACTTTGCAGAACTTTTGCAATCCTTGCAGCCCAGCAGGTAGGGAACAGAGGCCACAGAGGGCTGAAAGCTCCTGGAGATCCTGGGGCAGGATTCCCCTGCCCTGGATGGTTCACAGGGAAAATGGTTCAGCATTGCCTGTCAGCCTTTTGCGGCCAGTGATAATCCCATGGTGATGCCAACCTGTTGGGAATGGGGCCCTTCCTCTGTCTCTGCCTCACTAGTGGTGTCTGCTTCAGAATATTTCAGGAACATTTAGCAAAGTTTCTGCTGCTGGGAGGAGCTTATCACACACAGACATCACTGCTAATCCTCAGTGGCACCCTAATTGCTCTCGGAAATTCAGCACTCACCCACAGGCTTTCCAGGAATATCAGACACCTTTTGCTCTTCCCGAAGCAAACAATGGAGTCTGTATATTTGCCTTCCCAAATTTGAGCACACTCACAACCGAATTGCTATGGGTATGTATTGCCTCTGCAACTGAAGAGAAACATGGGAGGATTGGATGGTATTGAGGAAAGCAGGAGTGGCCCCCATCCACCTGGAGCCGTGGCTGCTAAGGGTTTGCATTCCTGCAGGAAAAAGCCGTGGCCGTAGCCAGGCAGCATCCCTTGCTGCCCCCTATGCAGGCACTGCATGTCCAGCGAACAGGCAGGGATACAGCTTAATCTGTGCTTTCATTTAGCTTTTCAATTTGTCCTTTAAGGGGATTTTAAAAAAGAGTATTCGAGATGTCAGATGCTCCATCTAGTGCTCACCTTGGGAACGAGCCCCCCAGGTCACAGGCCAAGCCTGCGGCCAGAGGTGCCCTGTCCTGGGTTGGGGCAGTGGGGACAGGACCCTCCACGAGAGCCAGCAGACTGGGGACGAATATGCCCAGAACTGGGTTAAACAAGCTCATGAAGACTTCCATGGCTGCTGAAAAAGCAGTGATTTGGGTAAAAGTGCCGCATTCAGGAGACCCACAAGTTCCAAATGGTGGCAGCTGTGAAGACCTCCCTGTGCTCACACGTGCGGGGCCAGCCCGTGTGCCCTGTCCTTGGGTGCTGCACCATAACATGGGCACAAAATCCTGGTAGCTCCCTCCTGCTCCTGGTGCTGCTTCTGGACAGAGAGCAGCTCAACTGCTGCTTGGTTTTGGTGGTGAGCATAAAAACATTTAATAAATTGTTTTGGATGTGGGGGCTGCTCTCCTGGGAAATGAGGTGGCTGAGGGTGCCAGGCCCATTAGGGGCTTCTCAAATAAAGAAAGAGGGGAGAAACCCACTGAACTTGCACATGTTGCTCAGTTTGTCCTGCGATTTAGTCAGGAAAGAAAAAAAAAGGCGTCCACATCCCCTCCTCTGCCACAGGCCATGCCCCAAGGCATGTGAGATGGCCCTCCTGTGAGGGATTGCCATGTTTGTGAGGGACTGCCATGAGGGACTGCCATGCTGTGAGGGGCTGCCATGCTGTGAGGGGCTGCTGTACCATGAAGGGACCCCATGAGGGCCTGCCATGCTGTGAGGGGCTGCCATGAGGGGCTGCCATGTTTGTGAGGGACTGCCGTGAGGGGCTGCCATGCTGTAAGGGCCTGCCATGCTGTGAGGGGCTGCCATGAGGGGCTGCCATGTTTGTGAGGGACTGCCGTGAGGGGCTGCCATGCTGTGAGGGCCTGCCATGTTGTGAGGGCCTGCCATGCTGTGAGGGGCTGCTGTGCCATGACAAAATCCCGTGAGGGGCTGCGATGTTTTGAGGGGCTACCGTGAGCGGTTACCATGCTGTAAGGGACTGCTTTGTCATGAGGTGATGTCGTGGGAGGCTGCCATGCTGTGAGGGGCTGCTGTGACATGAGGTGATCCCATGGGGGGCTGCCATGTTTTGAGGGAATGCTGTGAGGGGCTGCCATTCTGTGAGGTGATCCGTGAGTGGCTGCCATGCTGTGAGGGAATGCTGTGAGGGGCTGCCATTTCGTGAGGGGCTGCTGTGAGGCACTGCTGTGCCATGGGGGTATGCTAGGCTGTGATGCAATGTGGCAAAACTTCCCATCTTGCACAAGCCACTCTTTAGCCATTTTGGTGTCAAAATTGTTGCAAGAGATGTCTCATGACCTCCAGGGGCTTGGGCAAACTGCAAATGCCCCCTCACGGTGGGAGACACCAGAGAGGTGAGCAATGGCCCAGTTTATTTCAGGGCCACCACACAGAGGTACGGTAGCTGCCATTAGGCAATGGCAATGTCCCTTCCGCAAGGCAGGCGCCATGACGAGGCTAAGCTGTGGAAGTGCTGAGATAGGGAGCAGGAGGCAAAGATGAGGGGCAGCCATGCTTCACTCCCAGCACACATTCCAAATACTAAAGGATACACAATGGTCACCATGGTGTCCCACGCCATGAGGATGAAACTACTGCACCTCTGTCGTTCTGTGGATACGCCTAAACAGAGGTAAGCTGAATTTGCAGGCAGCCCAAGTGTGTGTAAGCAGTGGGTATCTGCAGTGAGAGGTGCTGGCTGGTGTTGGTCAGAGCAGAATTCAATTCCTGTAACCTAAACCACTACATGTGCACCGCAGCTGGGGTTCAGCTACTGTTGCTGGGCTGGGGAGGGAAGCCCAGGGAGTGCTCTGCATGTGGGTGTCTACACCCCACTCAGGTCCCATTGGGGTGGCTGGGACCTTGACAAGATCAGCTTGTGTGGTTACATGAGCAGGTGATGGCAGCTCCCCTGGGCTGGTGCCCTGCTCCAGCCCCTCCAGTGTCCAGTACCAGTGGGAGGAATTACCAAGCTGCTGGCACAGGAGGCACACACAGGGGCCTCGTCCTCCCCTGGCACTGCCTCCTGCACCTCTGCCCAAACCCTCCATTCTCTACAGGGCTCTCTCATGTCTTTTGGCAGTGGTTTTGTCTGCAAGCTCCCCAAAAAACAGCCAGGCAAACCAAGCTCTCTCCCTCTGCCCCCTGCCAGTGTCTGGAGCTCTCAAATGAAGAATAAAGCCATTTGTTTCTAATTATATTTGGCAGCCACTCAGAGAATTTAGGATTAAAGCACGCAATTTTTTTTTGCTCCTGATTAAAGTACTTGACCTCATAAGCAAAAAGCTAGGATTTCAACACACCCCCACAAGTAGGCTAGGAACAAACTGCAGAGAAAAGACCAAAAAAGAAAACTCCCTTTGCTCTAGATACACAGAATAATTCATTATGAAACAAAAGGCAGAATATTTAGTGCATCGCACGAGCTCGCCTAGGGCTCAGCTAACCGCCCAATTACTGCTTTTAGAGTCGTTACACCAAGCAAAGGCACACACGGTGAAGGCCCATATGCCCCACTGAGCCCATGGCATGTACATGACCAAGTCCCATTTGCTGCCTGCAGGAAGAAAGTGCCTTTCTTGCCATGCCAGCTTGCCTGGTCCCTGTGCCCAGCTGGCAGGATACTGGGATAGGGAACAGTGACAGCGGGCATGTGAGTTGTCATCATCATGATCTTTTTTTCCCCCCATATTCCCAGGCTGAGATAGTTTTTACCCATCAGGTGCAGCATGTTTAGTGCCTAATTTCAAGCAGTGGCTGCCCTGGGGTGGCTGGGACTGGCAGACCCTTCCTCCTGCCTTCCACACAGCAGCATCCAGCTCCCATGTTTGCTATATTCCCCCCCGTCTTAAAGAATGCACAAGGATGTGTCACAACTGCAGAAGAGTCAGTTGGCTCCCAACCAAGAGAAATAGCAATGATCTTGATAGCATCCTTTAAAATAGCAGAGAAACCAACTCAGACAGAAATTAACTACCCTGTGAGGTTCCGTGGTCCATAAAATACTTCCCCTGGCTCCATGGTTTTAAAATAACATGAAAGAAATGCTTTCCATAAAAAGTAGTTAACTAGCATTAGATTTTTTTAGTCGTAATTCTGAGAGTCATACCCAAACAAAATAGCTACACAAGCATTAAATTATACATTAAAGAAGGCTGATAAAGACAGTGAATTACAGAGCTACCATATAAGATTTCAGATATACAGATAACAGCATTATTAACATTTCTATTAAAGGTGACCTACAAAAAAGGGACTAAAATAATCTATGATGCTTCTGATTTCTCATGATGCAGGAGAAATGGCTCCAGCCCAACTGCCACCTAGTCTCTGCTATCATCCCTGCTTCCCCTCCCCATCCTCCTCCAAAAATTAATGGAAAACAGAGGGTTGCTTTCTGCAAATAGCTGGGCTAATATTTCACCTGCAAAACTTCCTTGGAGGATATAAAATGGATGTTTTTCTCAGTGCTTACCAGATCAGTGAGACGATGAATTTTTAGTGGAGAGATATTTTTTTTTCTCTCTGTTTGACAGGTACCAGGGTTTGACCATGGCAAACAAAGGCAGCAGTGGGTACAGGTGGCTGCAGTGGGGCTGGGGGGTGGCTCCTCATGGAGGGCTTATTCTGCATCACCCTCCAGTTGTTCTTCCCCTGGGGGTTTCCCAGGGCCTGTGAGGTTGGTCCTGTGCTTCAGCTCTCCCTGGGGTGGGGGTACTGCCTGCCTTACCCCTCCAGCCACCTGCAGGGTTTCATAATGCCTGTGGGCAATATAAAAGATATAATTAGAAATATATAGAATGACATGTTAAATCTATGTTTATATAGGTAGATATAAATACAAAAGTATAAATAAAATATTACAATAATGTCTATATTTGTATAAATAATTTTTCTCTGTAGGTTTATGTACTTATATTTATATATATAACTATATACACTTCCATTGTATAAATATATAATGTAAATATATCATTACCTCTGAGCCTGCTGCTCCTCTGTCCCTGGTGGCTGGGATTGTTTATCAGGTTATTTGGTTGCTCTTAGTTTCAAAATTTATGTGTAAGTACCTGGTGAACAAATTGCCATACACAGGTACACAGAGAAACACACCAGCCCTGCACGAGCAGCACCTCGGTAGGTGATGAGCTCACACAATAGCAATCCCCGATGTATTTGCTTTTTCCTGACGCTGGGCTCAGCTGTTGGGGCACTGCCACTGCCCTGTCGGGGCCACCCTTGCCACTTGAGCCACTTGGCTGCACGGAGCTGAATTCCTGGTGGAGAAAAATGATTGTTCAGGACTAGAAAATATGGATTCATATAAAATACCAATATGCAGAGAGGGGAGAGAGAGCTCGTGTGCATGCCCTGAAGTACTGAGAACTCAGCTTTTGCCATGAGAGCAGTGGGGTTAACAGGACCACTGGCAGTTTTGCACCAGAGTGGCTTTCCATGAGAAGCTGATGATGCTTTCATATGACAGTATTATCCAGAAATTAAGAATTTGGCTTGATTTTTCCTTATCTTTCAGTACAGTTTTGGCAGGCTTGACAGAAAGCAGGTGAAGAGGATTGGGTAGAAGTGGTTTACTGCGTAGTGCAGCTGCCAACAGAGCCCACCCAGCTTCTGCTCTTGCCATGCCCTAGAACTGAACACCAGCACTTTGGAGTAACACACCCATCTATGAGTGGGGTGCGCCCTGCTCTGTTGCTGCAAACTGAACACCTCTTCCAGCTTGAAGCTGGAATCCCATTCTGGAGCTTGGTCTGTGATGATCCTGCCCCCATAGCCCATCCATAGCCAGTTAGGGGGCCTTGCAGAAGTGTAAGGGCTGGGTGATTTTCTAGAAGCTTCTCTGTGCATTTGGGCTTTAGGTTGTTAATATACAATGACTCCAGATTTCCAGCTCTAGCCTGTTTCTCTATAACTTTAATATCTTCTTTGTGATAAGCCAGGTGGCCCCAGCATGGCCATGTGGCCTGTCCAGCAACCTGCCTTCAACAACCATGAGAGGTCCTTTGGAGAAATACCCTGTGAAGTGTGTTGTTCCAACACTTTTTCTTTTAGTACTTACAAAATGTGTCCCCCAAAAGCAAATCCAGAAAAGGCTGCCAACATGTGCTGCAGCAGGGCAGCCACCTGCTTTGCCACCGTGGACATCTCTCAGGACATGATAATCACACCACAATATCCCAGTCCTGCAGAAGGGCAAGGGAGGGGATGTACCGGAAAAAAAAGCTCTGCTGTTCTCTTTTCATTAACTGTAACTTTAGAATTAGACAAAACTCCATTGCATCTGATGTGAAAACAAGAAGCCAACACCACTACATCAAGAGACGAACAAAAGAGGATTATGTTTTCCCATCTGGAATGATACTGCAGCCCAACCAAACACTACCCATATGATATAAAATAAACTTGAAATAAAAAAGCCTGACAACAACCCACTGTATTATGAGTTTACCTATGTGGTATCAGCCAAATCTCTGTTGGTGCAGACAGGTTTCTGATCCAAACCAGATCTCCTACAAGATAGTTGCAAACTTCTCCAAACTGGTACAAAACACATAAAAATGGTACACAAGAAGAGTCTGAACTGCAGCAAAGGAGCTGGCCTCTGAAGCAAGAATGAGAAGATAGGAGTGCCAATCCATTAAGGTGTTATGTACACCAATGAGAAGGGGATTTTGCTCCTAATAGCTTAGAGTTTGACATGAAAGGAATTCAGGTTTCACTCCTTAGGGTATGGCTGTCTTGTGCAGCAGCAGACTTTGACCCCACCAGTCTCCATCCACCATGCCTCGAGCCACCAGCTGCCCAAGTAATGGTGGGACTGTGAGAAAGCAGCCATTATCCCCACCATCTCTCCATCTTCCCCTGCATATCCTGCTTTCAGCTGCTAATGGAGATGGAGGAACAACTCCAAGAGTGGAGCCACCAGTTGTATTTTCTACTGGCTGCAGTTGGAGTGCATGTTTGTTTATCCCCTTCTCTCTTCACTGGTGCACAATAGCTCTGCTCAGAAGAAGCATCTGTTCTTCATTTAAAGCCAGTGTTAAGCTACTTTGCTACAGGATTGATGGAGCCAAAAGGAGGTCAGACTTGATTTACCCAAGTTTGGAGACAATCCCAATAAATAGCTTGTCTATAGCACCTATTGATTATTGGCCCTTCTCCCTTCAGAAGAATTATGTGGATCAAAGAACTGAAATCCACATGATAGGGAACAGCAGTTCCCTACTCAGTCCAAATTTGGCTTTTCGGATGAGCCCTTATAAGGCTGTGGACTGAAAACCCCAGAGAAGGCTGAAAGAGCTGTCTGCTACTAGAATAAGGCTACATCTCCATATGGATCAGGCACAAAGGAGTCACAGCTTCATGCTGGATACTTCAAACAAAGCAACAAGGTTACCTGGACTAGAAATCAAGTGGTCCCTCTGTCTCTGGTGGGCTGGATGTGGGCTCTACACTCCTGCTGCCATCACCACTCTTCAACGTTGTTCCTCTCTCTGATGGAACGGGATTTGGATGTGTTAATAATTTTCATTATTTTTTCCAAAACCAAGTTCTTCAAAACAAAAAGCTCTGCCTGTGTTAGTTAGGCCTTCTGAAAGCAAGCTGTATTTGCTGAAACACTGCAATATAGTACATGATGCCATGATGGCTGCACTGCTTCTGCCCAGGCTGGTTGCTCCGTAGGGCCGTGGTTACCACCATGTGCCAGATCATCCAGAGCTGGACAGAGCAGCCCTGTGCAGCTCCCTGCTGCAGAGTGTGGACACTGCCTCACTTGACCAGCACAGAAGATGCAGCCAGCAAATTAGCACCAATGGCCCTCAGCCCTGTGAGAATTGCTTCATCAACACAGCCATCCTCACCAGGTGAGCAGCCCACAGCTTTGGCATTGGTAGAACTGAGATAGAGGGGGATAAGAAATGGAAAGGTTGTATTTCTGCCATTTTGTTTTATTTTCCTTGTCTAATTAAGAAAGGAGGAAGAGAAGAAAGAAGGAACATGTCACTTCTTGGATTCAGCCAGCTTAGAAGCAATGGGCAGATGCAGAAGTTGGGTGTCACATTTTACAAGCCCTGCTGTCTAGGCTCCCACTGTGTGTACCTTAATAGGTGGCTGGCAGTGTTAAAACTTATGCATACATGTGTGCACACAATAGACAGGATAAATACTTCAACATTTCAGCCTCAAGTTAATGGCCTGATTATTACCTGGAAGGAATATGAATGCAAGCTGTTCCTCCACCCCCTCCTGCTCACAAGCCCCTGAATTACATTCTCAAACACTCTCTTTGAGATCATACTGACCTGTAACATTTTGATCTGGCTCCCGAACCTGTTCAGAAAGGTTTGCAAGCTCCGGGAAGTTGCACTGAGAATGATCATGCTGCACACCTCAGCTCTTCAGAGCAGTTCACAGTGATTTCTGTCTGCAAGCTAAGACATTCCATGCTTAGGTACCATCTCTGTCCATCTCTTCTGATTATAACCAGCTCTTCTGTCAGTCGTCCTGCGAGACGTCACACAGCACAGCTTCTGTGATCCATCCTGGGCAAACACAAGCTTGTGCTGCCTACAAAGGTGATCATGTAAAAGCTGTGCTGTGCAGTGACCTGGCTTCTCCTGGCTTTTACCATCCAGGTTAACCTCCCTTGTGTCAAAGGGAGATTGGCAGTGGAGGGACAACTTTATGGAGAGTGCAGGGATATTATTCACATCCAGTGTTTAGTATGGAGACAATTCATTGCAAATGTCTCACAGCTGATCCAGACACTTCTCCTCTGTCGACTCTCTCTAGAGAAAAACATCTGCTAAGGTCTTCTAATCATGTCCAATTTCAGGCAGCTTGGAGGCACCCTCAGTGCAGTTTGGTTTGTGCTCCCCTCTGCAGGAGCATAGGAAGACCACCTGTCCCCAGCCACAGTGAAAAACCTGATCAGAGACATTTAATTGATTTCCCTGAAAGCTGGGAGGGGATGGTAAAGAACTTGCCAGGGCTACAGTGAACACTGCTGAATGCAAGCTGGTCAACCTTCCCAGGAAAGCTTGGATTTATCCAATTGCTGTGCTCCTGGAGTTGCAAAATACCAGATTTCACTGTAGTACCCTGGTACGTGTCCCCACTCCCTGGCTGTCCCTCTGCTGGGTGTTGCTGCCCTGCACGGTCCCTCCCAGCTGTGCTGCAGACAGGACACACCTCTCACGCCCAAAACTCTCCAGCTGGTCCCAAGTTACAGAGGCCTGGCTTCCTGGCTGTTTGCTCCCTACGTGTGTGAACAGGCCTCGCCTGGAGCCTGCGGGCATGGAGGCGGCATCAATGAGCACATAAACACGGCCATTCTCTTTAAAGGATGTGCCGAGTGAGGTGTGCTGCGGCTTATGCAATCCTGCTTTGAACGACTGTGAGGAATTCATAGAATTCTCATAAATCTTGATCATTTCACTTTCATTGAGGGTTTTTATTATCCCTTTTTAAATTTTGTTTGCTTTTTTTTTCTCCCTCCATTAATCATTCTCTTGTTCTGAAGTTCCTCTCTCCAGCGAGGGAGAATTAAAAAGCTCTGCTTGGCAGAGCCAGTGAAGCACACCACCTGCATACTAACAAGGATGAGGACGTCTCTCGAGCAGTGTGTGGGCAAAGAAGGGATGCATCCACTTGATCCAGTGTGTAGCCTTCCAAGAGAGCTTGGATGCTCTCTGTCAGCTGTGCAGCTATCCAGAGTAACCTGGTCATAGCCCTTGTTTCCCTTTCCTTGATGCTATCATGAGCTTCATGACATTGGGCCATCTATGTCATATTCCAGCTGCTACAGTCCTGCAATCAACCATGATTTTGTGTTTATGATCTATCCTCCAGCTACCTTGATCACTTCTAAAAGGTCCAGTAACTTGAAACACTCTCTTGGGAAACCATTGTCCTTAGTTACTGCACCAGGAAAAGTAGAGGTGTGGACGGGAGGCAGAGGGAATAAGAGGAGCCCACTGTGACACTGGGAGCCATCCAAGGGGAAGAAGAAGAGTGGGAGAGGCCCTGAAGTAACCCACAAAGGAGATGAACCTGGAGGGATGCTGGAGCAAAACCATGTGGGGTAAAGTTGCAACTGTGCCAGCACTGAAGCACAGAGGGTTTTGCTTTAAACAGGCAGCTTGTGGGGTTGTATCTAAAATCCCCTTATTCATGGGGCTCAACTTCCACGGCAAAACAGTCTTGGTGGAGAGAAGCCTCCAAAGTGTGACCTTCTGGACTGAACAGCCAAAATGTCAATACAAATAATATCCTATTACCTTTTTTAAAGGCAGCTGCCTCAGTATTAGGATCTGGGGTTGGCAAAGACCAGCTTTCTTAGCAAACAATTTTATTTATGAACCTGCTTTACTAACACCTATGTGATAGCCTGTAGTCCTGGTCAAATGCTCAGCTTGTGAAAAGCATTATCCCCTATGGTAAAGGGGCACCCTGAAGGCTGCGAGGGGCCGTATGGATCACAGCCAGCCCTGGGGCCAGGATCCCGGCCCCACCCTGTCCACAGCTTCAGGGGCCAGCAGAGTGTCAGCGCCCCCCGAATTACTGCCTTCGGTGTGCCAGGCATGTGAGGACTGGGAGTGTGCAGGGAGCTCATCCTGGGACACATCAGAAGAGGTGCTCAGCACTTAACTCATGAAAGCTTTGCTTCCAGTGTCCTCCAAATAGCAAACAAACACCCAGCAGGTTTGGGCTACAGGCAGCAGTGGCCACATAGCCTCTGACCATGCCGCACATCACTGGTGCCGTGGCCTTCACAGCTCCACTGTCTCAGAATTATGTACCCTGATCATCTTTTTAATAGTAGTTAGGTGGTTAACTACCCAAAGGTTGCAGGCTGAAGTCTTATTTTTCATACGTGACTTAATAATTAAATTACCCCTGTTGCTATTACATAATGTGAGTAACAGCTACTTGATTTTAAAAGAATAGTCAAATTTGGCAGACAGTTCAGAGCAATTTCATTTTATATTGGAGCCTAATGCTAAAAGATTGCACAAAAAGCAGAAGGCAGCTGCCTGGAATAGTCTAAAATAAGCGTGTGGTAACCAACAACTATTATTATTGTATTACTGCTTGTAATTCCCAAATGGAGAATTAAATTTCTGTAATAGATACAGCTTTTAACAAAAAACAAAAATAAAAGTATTTGCTTTTTCTGTCAAGGAAAACTCTTTTAGGAAATGATACCATTGAATGTACATTTCCCAAGGGGGGGCGTGGAAGGAAAAACCCCCAGCCTTGCAAGATTCTTTTGCAAGGGGCTTCTGCTTTCCACAGATTCCACAGCAGGATTGTCTCAGATTTCTTCTAAAGGGAGGGCAGAAAGATAGATTTATTATTTAGAGATAAAAATGAGCTAATTAGATTTTTGAGCTATAATACATACTCTCTGTAACTGCATTTAGATTGGAATTTAGCATTCACTTGCCAAAAAATGACATTCCCTCTTCCCCACAAGCCAACGAGCCTGGTGCTCCATTTCTGCCTCCTAATGTGTCTAACAAGGAAAAGTATGGCAAATTACAGGGCTGGTGAATAGGAACATAGGATCACATTTCAGGCTCTGGGAGTTTAATATTGGCTAGTACATTTTTGACCTTAATTTTAAAAGGCTTTTACTTCTGTGTGTCAGTTTATGTGGAAAGGCTGGCTCAGACTTGGGGACCTGGGCACTAACCTGGTCTCTGGGCCAGACCTAAAAGTAATTCAAACAATCAATGCATCTTTAATTTGAAATGCTTGATGACTAATCTCTTGTTTTCTTTAATTAATGATCTACAGTTAATCATTATGAATGGTAAATTGTCTATTTCAGCATCGATAGGAAGAGTTCCTATGGGAAAATGTTCCCCTATAGCTTTAATTTAAATATGCATTTTCACATCACACTTACCATATCCTTACCTTTATGCTATTGCATGATTACAGGTCCATTAACTAATCACATTTGACAACTTGTTTATTGAGGGGAGCAACTATTTTACATCTCTTGCCTGGGAAAGAAAATGCTCTAACAAACAATTATTCAGCAGCTGCAATCATGGAGCACTGAATTAATTGCTTTGAAGATCTCAGTCAAGAAGATCTTGATAAAAAACCAAAGAAAATGTTGTTTGACAGAATGCATGAATGAGAGCGCCAGGAGGAACTCAGGCTTAGTAAGCTGCAGCCCTGCTCCAGGGAGCATTCCATGAGGGCCTTGAAACTGCACTCAGTGGAGGAGGAGGCTGTGGAAAAGCTCATATGCTTGTTTGTTCTTTTATGTTTAGTTTATCAAAACCAGAACTTACACATATAATTTGATCAGGATGCTGCTAAAATGGGCCAAAAAACCTGAGCACAATCAGGACTGTAAAGCCGACACATGGATATCTCATATGTGTAACCTCTGTGGATGACTCCTCCTGCCATACAAGTAATTAACCCAAGGGGTACTGTAAGGCTTAATGGTTATAAAGAACTTTAAAAGTTTCTCCCAGTGGGAGCTGCTGTGATTGCACTGGAGTGGGATAAAAAGCAGAACGAGGCATGTGGGGATCTCAGCCTGGCTGGGCCAATTTGTCTTGGTGCACCTTGGTGCTGGGGAAAGCCATTCACTCCCTGACAAATATCCAGGGCAGCATCAGGACAGTTTATATCTTGAGTGTGCAAGACTGGTGCTTTGTTGGGACTAGAGCATTGTAGCAAATAGTGGGATTGCTGCTAAAGCTTGATGAAGGTACTGAAGACATCAGCTGGAAAGGGGTTTCTGATCTCTTCAGGTCCTTTTTGACTGCTGCTCTTTTATCAGCATGAGGAGAACCAGAGTGTCTCACATGGGACTGTCCCAAACTCTGCTCCATGGACAAGTCAAAGCCTGCAACACATCGGCCAATTCCAAGCCACTCTTCCTTCTTTCAAGTGCTGTAACCTTGTGTGCTTTACAAGTCAGTAGAGATATGTTTCTGCCAGATAAGAAAAATTCCTACAGTGACACTGGAAAGGGAAGGAGAGCTTAAAGATTCAAAATTCTCTGTAGTAAAGAGTTTCAAAAGTGAAGTACAAGCACTAAACAATATTTTCTATGAATATTATGTCACTATAAAAAGCTGAAAAAGTTGCCCAGTAAGCTGAAGGGCAGTGATGTCAGGTGGCTTCTCAGAAAACATCCTGATTGGGCTTTTTGGTCACATCCCATTAGTAACACAGTCAGTTTTTCAAAACTGCCTTGTTCTTACATTAAAAGTTGCTAACAGTTTGCTACATCATCTCTCTAGAAATGGGAGAAATAGAATTCTTTTCCTTTCCTGCATGCCCAAGTTCAGAGGGTCTGTGAGATTGGCAGTATTGAAATCAGTCATGACCATGGCACTATTTTGCCAAACCCAGCAGCCCTAAGGACTAATGCCTCCAAATGTGTGATGGAAACTTCTGACATAAGGATTCATTTTTAAAAGTGAGGGGCAGAGAAGCTGTGGCCCCTCCCTTGGCTCTTGTTTAATATCAGTGATACCCAAATTGAATTTATACACTTATATATACCCTGACTCAAATAATTGTTTCTGCAGCAAGCCCTTGGCTCTCTTTAATGCTTCAACATGAGTCAGATGAAGTCCAGCTAAATAATTGGCTCTACCTTTTCCTTTTTTCTTTTTTTTTTTTTTTTTTTTTAAGGTATGGTGGACAAAATCTACCCTGCCAAAGGAAATGTAGAAAAAAGCAAGTAAACAAGTTGTTGCTGAAGTTGTATTAATCCTTTTAGTAAGCTGTAGTGATGCTGAAGACTCATGTGTTCTGGCTTATCCTCATGAGAAGTGTAAATAGCAGGTTACACATAAATGCTTGCAAATCAATAACTTTATTTGCCAAGGAATTATACAATTATTTTAAATGAATGACAGAAAAGTGTACATCAGGCTGCAGGCTCAAGTGGCTGTTGCACAAGCTGGGTTAAACCTGAGGTGTTCCCAAGACAGCAGACCTTTATCCTTCTGTAGGATAATGATCAAGCAAATGTTTAAGAGTCTTTCTAATGAGGTCATGAGTAAAATGTGATGTATTATTAGACACACAGATGAACTCGTATTAAAATAATAGAAAAATCCTGATATATTAAAGGCATGGTGTATTAAATCCAATTTGACCTGAAGCCATGTGTTGAATACCATTATTAGGATCTGTCCTTAGTAAAAGGCTTTCCATTTAGTTAATAAATTTGAGACTCTACTAATTTTGAGCAAAGTTTCTTCCATGCTTGAAGAGCTGGTCTGGCCCACGTCAGGTGGCCCATGCTGTGTGATAAAGCTACAGCAATGAGAAGAGCATCCTCATCTCTACATCCAGTCCCCAGGTCTGGAATCATAAGAAAGGTAGAGTTGCCACAGGCTCTCTATTATCCTACAAGCCAAATATACAGGCTGAGAATCTGTCAGGTCAGTGCTTCAGCAACTGACACTCCAGCTGATCCATCCAGTCATGAGAAGGTCAGTTAAATTGCTCTCAGTTTATTTCAAAAGCTCTCAACCCTTTTGTGCAGACATTGGACTGAAGAGTAATGACCACTCAAACCCAAAGGAAGTAAAGCAGCTGCTGCCATCTGAAAAACAAATGCTGTGAGGACAAAGCAGCTCACTCGTGCCAGCCATGTGGGTATAACAATTTTTCCTGCTACTGAGAAATTTGTGAGATGTTAAGCTCACCATAACAGCACTAAGATCTTCCCTTGCCTAAGTTGCATCTTTATTTAGGCACACACCATTCTGGCCACAGAGTGATGGAAATATTTTTATTTGGTTTTTGCTAATGCAGAATGAGTAGCTAAAATGGAAGCAATATTAATGAACATATTCTGTTCTTGTAAATCAAGAGCGCCCCTGAGTGAGTAGTGCGTGTTCAGCTCTGGGCACCCAGCTCAAGAGAGATATAGTCAAAATACACGTGGGATTTGGAAATAGACACTAATTAGAAAATGGAAAATACAATCCAAACAAAGAAGGAAAAGATTGGGACCATTTTCCTTTAGGGTGAAAAAACTTAATCAATGATATTTGTATTTTGGAAACACTTTTATAGTCAGTGACAGAAAAAGGCATGTGATGAACACTTGCTGACCCTTTCCTTCTTAGCAAAAGAAAATACACAAATTTTAAAGCTTGGAAAGAAAACTCTTGTGGCATATCATCAAGCTGCAAGTGCTACAAAACAGCAGTGATGCCAAAATTTAAGTAAATTAAAGAATACATTTTTTTACTTTTAACTGCCACTCTGAATTCATGTCCAGACAGAGACATAAAGTGAAACTTTGACAGACTAAAAGGCTTCCCACGTCTGCATATTAAAAAGCCTGTAATTACTAAGGGCTGGGAAGAGGCTGTGTATGAAACGACTTCTGCAAGTATTCCAGTATCACTACCTAACACTGGACCAGAGCCAAAAAAATCCCTTGGATATGTATATTAGAAATATACAAAAATATGTTTTGTAACTATTTTGCAAGAAGCTTATAGAAATGTGAAGAAATACCATAACAGAATAAAAGACACTTCACTAGTTATTATAAATTTTCTTCCTTTGGGGAGGTACATAAAAAACATTTAGAAAGCTATCTTGATATAAAAATCAGGAAAGATTGCTCTTTCCTCATAAAAAGCAATTTATTTTGATGTCTCACAAACTGGGTTTTTTGTGAGTATATAATACATATATGGAACAATTACAGTTTAAACCGTTTGCTAATGGTTATATGAAGAGATCATATTTTATATTCCCATGATCCTTAAAAGCAAACTGCAGCAGCTTTAGCTGCAGTACAGTTTTCATTAAATCAGTCAGCTGCACTGTCTTGCCTTGCAATTGTCAATCCCACTTTGTTTCTTTCATGGACTCTTATTCTAAAATTAAAATGTCTAGCAACTCCTTTTGCATTTATTACAGTAATTTTATAACTGGGTCACAAGAACACTTTACTTGAGCAGCTCAGTTAGTTCTAAATTAGCAGTGCCACACTGAGCTCTAGCTGGTGAGGTGGATAAGCGTTCGCCCTCAGCACAAGGCTGCCCCTGAAAGGAAAACAATTAATGGATGGATTAATTAATTAATTAACAGATGTCAGTGGCTCATTTATGAAGCCACCTTACAAAGCAGAGAGGAAGATGTAAATCTGCTTCATGGCATGTTTTCCTGCATGACTAAGTAAGAAGAAACCTAAACCAGAATGTTTCGTTTTGGCACATTTGTGGAAAAAAGGTGCATCTCAGACAACGTTTCTAACTTCACCTACTCACACAGGGTACACAGGGTGGTGTCCGTTGGATGCACTGGATGGCAGACAGCCTTCATTTAACTGAAAGCCAGGTAAATGGCTTTTCCTCCCTTCCTCCAGGTCAGAACACTGAGGCTGATGCTGTGTGCTGTTGTCAGTGAGAGCCTACAGGGGTACATTCATGGCAGGCCCAAGGGAAAAGCAGCTACCCCTGAGCTCTCTCGTTTTACAGCAGCCATCACGCATGGTTTATGCACTGGAGTAAAGCTTAATGTAGTTCCAAACTGAAGACAATGACACCAAAAACCTTTTATTCTAGAAACGTTTTTAATTTCATTTGCATATTTTAACAAAAATACAATATGCTAGCAGCAAAATAAGAAGATTTCTGTTCTAACATTTCACGATACATTAGTGTCCAAATCTCCATTTTTTCTATTAAGGCAGTTTGCATTAATTAGAAATCAACTCTGAATACTACAGCAGTATTTCCAAATACATACAAGCCACCACAAAATAACTATTAGTATTATTATCACGGGAAAAAAAAAATCACAATACTAGTAAAAATGTAAGAATTTGAAGGTAATGCCTTTAAAACCACAGAAAGTACCATCTACCATTCCAAGACCAAGTAAACAGCTGAAGACATTAGGTAAATGTAAGAAGTTAATAAGTTAAGTCTACGTTCAGTCAATATTTCAGAAGTTCCTGTTCTGTGAAATTTATATTCAAGTTTGAACTAGCAATTACTTTCAAGTTGTACTTCCTAGAAGAGTTCAGGCTGACTCCTGTCTCTGCCCCACTTCAAGGCTGCATCCGATCACTTAATCCTGGTTTTAAGCAGCATTAACTCCTCCAGCAGAGAACAAACAGGAACAGCTTTCAGAGCAGGCCTGACATGTTCCTCAGAAAAGTCTCTAATCCCTCGTGTAGTTCAGCAGGTGCCACCTGAACATTCTCCCTGTGCTACACTGGATCGTTTGAGCCATTCCTCCTGGGGGAAGTGTTTCTCAATGGACTTCCCTGCCAGGCGACAGCATTCCAACTTGCCTACACAAATGTGAACACAGGGAAATGGGACACAAGGGCTGGGAGAAGCCACAGACCTGCTGCTGCTCTCCAAGCCTCATCCCAGCAGGAGGCTCCCAGATGACTTCTGGGTTTTGATCGCTGATGCTTTGAGTCGTGCAATTGAAGCATCCTCATGACTGAATGCAGCTGCTAAGATGGTGAAACATTACATTCTCCTGCACTGCCTGGGAGCAGCAGTTCCTTGAGGGGCACTGACTTCATTGTATAGCTGAGCTCTGTGTTTCCTGGTAGCCTGCAGGTTTTATTGGTTAAACCAACTTGCTTCACAGAAGATGCAAAGGCAATAATGGCCATACAGAAGCCGGGGGGGGAGAAAAAAGAAAGACAAAGTAACAATAAATACTAAAACCTGAAGTCAACTCTTTCTTCATAATAGAAGATGAACAGAATAATTAATGGCCTTGTTTGCCTAGTGGTGGTCACTGCAATATTATGAACTGGCTCACATGAGTCTAATTTAAGGATAAATATAAAATATCAACACAGCTTCATGGAGAATAGATCCGGAGCAACAGGTTGCATTTTACTCTTTGATCTATTAAGCTTGGCTTGCAAAGACACCCACACGGAGGTGTTACCCACAAAACCCCTGAGTAACTTTCTGAAAACAAGACAAACATGTAATTTTCTTTAAAATATCATCATAATAATTTCAAGATACAGTATTAATAGGAATTCAGCAAAAAATATAGCTGTTTGTCATCTTACTCGAAGTTTTAAAGGCTCTGGGATAAAAGGGACAGAAATTCAATGGCCTGTCTGTTTGCTTTTCCCCACCCCCTACCCATGTCACTGATGTAATAAAAACCTATCACTTCTCTCTACAAACCTTGCCTTGCATTCAATTTTAAAAATCAATGATCTGGAATAAACTGTAAAAATCACTTGCAATAAATTTGCAAAGGACATCCAGACTGCTGGAGTAGTAAAGAATGAGGACAGGTCACTTACACAGAGCAATCTGGATCACTTCATGAGCAGTATTTTAATGCTGGTAAAACACAATCTGTATTTCCAACAAAATATAAGGTAGGATAATAAGAGGATGATGTACCACATTCTTGAGAAAGGCTCTGAAGAGGACTTAGCCCATAAAAATCAGCATCCAAGGCAATGCTCCCACAAAAAATAGATAATGCAATTTTTGAGGAAAGAGAGAGGGAGATATTCATCAGAGTAAGAGGATCACATTATGGCTCTATACAGTCCTGATGGATCACTATTGACATGTGGCATCTAATTCAGATGTCACCCTTACAAATATTTCTATACATGAGAAACACAGAGAAGAACGTGAAGATTAATTATCTTGGATAACATTCACTGCCATAGGAAAGTTAAGGAATTCAGTACGTCTCATCAGAGAAAAGGTTAAAAGGGACATAATCATGATTTATAACTACACACAGGCAATTAGAAAAGCTGATACTACAGAGATCAATATAAGCAATCAAATGCATAAAAAGACCAAAATAACTTAAGGTGGAGCTAGAAATGCAAATAGAAAATCAAGTGAAAAATGTACCTGGGGTAATTAAGTACTGCAACAGGAGGTATGAGTGAATTCTCATCACTTGAAGACTTCAAATTAATATTAAATGCCTTGCTAAAATACTATGTTCAGTTCAAAACAAAGCCACTGAATTTATTAGGGAAACTGCTTGTTGAAATTCAATGGCCTGGTGAATTTAAAAATAAATCCTCATTATGTGCCTTCTTGCCTTATATATTTATGAGATTTTTTTTTAAATATAACTACAAAATGAAAGGGGGGTTACCAAGAAAAGGTTGGTTGTTTTTTTTTGGTTTTGCTTTTGTTTTTTGTTTTTTTTTTCTGAGCACAGAAACATTTAAGGCTAGATTTAAAGCTAAATAAACCACAGCTGCATTTTGGAAAATATGCTTCCCACCCCCCCAATTTTTCCCATTTCTTGTTCAGAATTGTACAGTCCACTTAGTTGAGTGTCTGATTTACATAGTTTTTCTTCAGTTTTTCTGTTCCTATTTATAAGCCATTCACAAACCATCCATTTAAGTAACAGCATGATTTATTGTAAGAATGATTATGGTTGTTTCAGTGGGAAAATGGAATGTGATTAAACGAAGAATGAACAAGGACATTCTAGAACAAAAGGCTCTAATCCTGCAAAAGGATTTGTAAATGAAACCTGCCTCTCAACCCCATCCCAAATGAACTACTGAGGGAATTCAGCAGATACCTTTACAACTGTGCAGCCAAGAGCTTAGCTGAAGACAAAAAATTAGATAAAATCAACCAACCAACCAACCATGCCCACAGTATCTTCTGGAGAAATGGTGAAGTTCCCAGAGTCATCCACACTTTGGAAAAATAAATTAAAAAATGAACTGTATGTATACAGTTTCTGATATGACCCCCTCAACACAGGTCTGAGCACCAGGACTCCAGAGGGAGAACTGTAAGCAGCCCTTTGCCCTTGGATAAATTCCAGCATCTGAGACAAATGCATCAGCCAAGGAAATGGTTAGGTATTTAAACTGCGGATCCAAGGGAACATAGCTTTTCCTTATGCAGTAGGTGTTTTGCAGGTGCCACAGGAACCCTAACAACCTAATACTTCTCACAGAACTGGTGAAGAGTCTGATGAAAGAATATCAAAGTTCAGTAGCTTCACCTGAAGTGGTTATTCTCTGCTACTGCAGAAAGAACAAGTGGTGAAAAACCCTGTTTGCTTACCAGTAACAACCCTGTTTGCTTACCAGTGCCTGTTTACAAACCAGCTGCCTGCCAGGACCAGCTGAGAGGCTCCACAAAGGAGGAGCTGTGTTACAGAGCCAGGTTTGTCAGGAAAAACCACCATAAGATGAGCACATGCACATATCCAGCAACTCTTAAATGCTTCTCTTAGCCCAAAATAAACAGCAGTGACAGATCACATCCTTGCTCAAAGACAGAGAACCCTGGTCCATTCTAATGGCACATGAACCAGCAGGAACTTGGGAAATCCCACACTAAATTGATAGAAATGCCTCAGAAATTCATATGGAGTTAGAGAGCCATTCAGAACAGCACAAAAGCTTTTCATACTTGATTACCATATAAGCAGTGTTTCCTAAACAGCAAGGGAGAGAGAGGATGCAGCAAGCATGGAGCCCAAGAAAATCAGCTTTGCAAGATCTGTGCTGAATATGTGTGAATTCCCACTTAAGTAGTCTGAGGAGCTGTGGATGGCCTAAGCTGAGGGACTGGAAGAAGGCACTGGTGACATCCCTGCTGTGGGGACATCTGAGGTTACCCTGAACACTGTGGTTTTTTCAAGAGGAAAGTACCGAACTATTGTTTTCAGAAATAGCACCATTACTCCAGACAGAGACAACCCCCCCATTCTAGTGCAATTATTTAGATGAGCACTAATGAATACAGCTGAGACTGCAGCTAGCAGTAATGCCCTGGCTTACAGGAAACACTTGAGCTATATGCTAAAATCTGCTTTTAATGAAGAGTACTAGGAGAAGGCTGAGAAACTTTAAATTCCAGTGACTCCTCTAAGCTAAATATGATGCCTATGGATGCAACCAGGACCTGGGGTCTAGTATTTCTGTGATGCCTTTCTGTCTAGGGGTTGGTACTGGTTTGGTTTCAGACTTGCTCTTGCTCACCAGAGAAATGGGATTCCCCAGGCCAGCCAAACCACTTTTCCCACAAGGACCAATTTTGCGAGGAGGAGCAATGGGGGTTTGCAGCTGCTGCATTTTCGTAGCTAACACTGACTCCAAGGAAGAGCTGCTGGCAGGTGTGTGCTCAGGCTTCCTCCAGTTTTCCTTGCCCAGTTGCTCTGTGTTCACCTGTGCTTTTGCACTGTATGGGAGCTTATCAGAGGGTGGGGCCGGAGCTCTTCTTTTCTTTCCTCTGCTGCCGTTAGGACTTGTATCTCCTTTTGAGTCCAGATGAGTGTTCTTCTGAACAGTCATCTCATGAGATCCATCAAAGAGTGACGCCCATAGGGCCGATGCTGACTCTCTTTGCTGGCCAAGAAGGAACTCACCATCACTCTCTTCAATTTTCCTGTGTATGATGTCAACTAAGCCCTCATGTTTCACTGGAGAATCAATGCCTGTAATTTTAAGGGACAGCAATTAACCCAGATTAAAACACCACCAATGATTTTACTTCTATCTGTTTTGTTATTACTACTCAGAATACAAAGATGTATTAACTGTCTCACCAAGTCTGAACTACTAAGAGTATTAATGGATGAAATGGAAAATATTACATACGCTATCCAAGAGAGAATTGAGGTGACAGGAGGGAATTATTTTCATGACAGCTGGCATTGAGGCAGCAGGGTAGGCATTGATATTTCTTTCCAAGAAAAAGAAAAAATAGTGTACTACTGGGAAACCTGTATGTATTAGTTATTAAACACATTTTATTGTATAGTGCTTTGAAACTTTCGTTTCACAGGAGGCCCATGAAAGTCTATGGCTAAATATTCTTGTGCTGCCAGCCTGTAGGAAATGGGATGTCTTTACATGTATCATTTTTCTCTATGTGCCTTAAGACTGCCTTGCTCCATTTCTTATTCTTCTTACTGAGTTTTCCATGTATACTGCAATAGTACCAGCCTCAAACAGCAGCAATATCTAATTTTCAATAGAATCATAGAACAGTGTAGGTTGGAAAAGACCTTTAAAGGTCATCGAGTCCAAGTGTCCACCCAGCACTGTCAAGTCCACCACCAACCCCTGTCCCTAAGCACCACATCTGCACATCTTTCAAATACCTCCAAACTGCTGCCCCACCACTGCCCTGGGCAGCCTGTGCCACAGCCTGTCAGCCCTTTCTGTGGAAATTCTTCCCAACAGCCAATCTGAACCTCCCCTGGGGCAACTGGAGGTTGTATCCTCTTGTCCTGTCACTTGTTGCTGGAGAAAAGGGACTGAACCCCGTGCTGTGCCCTCCTTTCAGGGAGCTGTAGGGAGACATAAGGTGCCCCTGAGCATCCTTTTCTCCAGGCTAAACACCCCCAGCTCCCTCAGTCACTCCTCATCACACCTGTGCTCCAGACCCTTTCCCAGCTTCATTGCCCTTCTCTGGACACACTCCAGCCCCTCAATGTCTTTCTTGTCTCAAAGGACCCAGAACTGAACACAGGATCCGAGGTGCCTCACCAGTGCTGGGTACAGGGCACTACAAACACTATACATAAGCCAGGAAATAAATGGTGCATTAAGAGTGAAAGGAGTTTGTGTTCTGCTCCTCACTGAGGTACATGTGTATCAGTGGAATTATGCTACCATGTTACCTTTGCAAAGCCTCTGTGTGGTTCATTTACTGCGTTTCTGCTCTGCATTCACAGCTTAGATAAAACTTGACTGTTCAGTGCTCTGATGCATGGTAACTCAGTGACCCACATGGCATTTTGAGCATCATCACAGCTCCATCCCAAAAAGCAAGCAGTCAGGCATTTAGAGTCGTACAGTGTTTCTCAGTCAATACTGCATTGGATCCAGTAAAACAAAGTGACCTACTTTTTCTAGTCTGTAAATATTATTTCTGTAACAAAACTATTACAAAAATCCTGCTGCATACCATTTTTCTCTGCAAAAATACAAGTCCCAGATACACTCTAGCTAGATTTTCCAAGCATATTTTTCAACATCATTACCAAAGATCAAAAAATTAGGTAAGTTACGGTAGGTAAGGCTTTATATAGCTGCAAGAACAGCAGATTAATTTCATGCAATTGGTTTGCGAGCTGGACTATTTTACCTTTACATTTTTTGAGCTGTGTACTAGTCTTACCATGAGTGTTTATTTCTAGTGACAGCTTTTTTTGAGTGTGTTCAGGGCAGATTGCAGACTTTTTAGCTCAAGGTATAAAAATGCATTCATTATTTGCACTATTACAAATTCAGATTTAATACAAACTCCTTGGTATGCAATTGTGTTGCTCTTTCATTGTCTGAATTGCCCTTGAAAAACTCAGTGTTTCAACACCAACACCAGAAGCCATCTGAATTCAGACAATGTTGTTTCTGTTACTCTGCAACTTGAAAAGGCAAATCCCACTTACTCATATCATGGTAGACGGAGGTCGCTTCCTTTGTCAAGAACAAAGGTGGTTTCCGTGGTGACATAATCTCAATTTTCATAAGTTCCTCACAACAATGTTTCCACTGGCCTGAGAGAGAAAAGAGAACAATGACTGGAACTTAAACACTTCAGCCTGGAAAAAAAAATGGGAGTTATTAGGTTGTGTCAGGAAACTATCTCCAAAGTAATGCTAAACAGTGAGCATTTCCTTCTGTTTAGCAGGAGTGCTCAGGACGCGTTTGTATTTTCGCCTCTGTCTTCATTCTCTTAGCACAAAGGTCATAAGATCCTAGCTGGAATTTAGGCATCCCAGCATTACTGATACACTATGATGGCTGAAGATCATCATTTGCCTTCAAATCCCCAAAGAGTATAAATCCAAGGGGAAAAAAAAATAGAGAAAAAATTAAGGTTTGGGAAGCTTCATCAAGTTATCAGGGACAACTTCCAATATCCTGCAAGCCGGATGTTATACAGCTATGTTACAATGTTATGGCAAAGGAACATTCTGTTTTAATAGAGGATAACTTGCCTTTTATCCCTTAGCAGACAAGGAAACCTCTTTTTCTATTAATAGATTTTGACCTTAAGGAAAACAAGACACAGTAAAATTACTTTGTTCATACCAATCATTCCAAGTTTTCTGAGCACATTAATTTTAAGAGAATTTTAGAACCAGGGAAGAAAAAAGGCATTT
Source organism: Phylloscopus trochilus trochilus (assembly GCA_016584745.2). Lineage (NCBI taxonomy): Eukaryota > Metazoa > Chordata > Aves > Passeriformes > Phylloscopidae > Phylloscopus > Phylloscopus trochilus. Next base: position 30,184,208 of record WQNJ02000014.1, read on the forward strand.
AAATGCCAAGTGACCCATTTTTTCTGAATCCAAGTAAAATGTCTCAAAAAAATCTGTGGGTAGTATTCTATCTATAATGAATAAGAAGTAGATCTTATACCCTACTCTACAGATAATTTGAAGAGGATGCCCTACTTTTTGCTTGGTGTGTTTCTTTAATTGATAGTGCTTTTTCTTATTGTAAATCAGAGCTAGAAATGACTGGAAATACAACCATGATACCAAGTTTCCACAACCCCAATTCAATTATTTTATTGGTGTTGTCTCTGTCTAAAGACTGATATTTCACTAAGTGACCTCGTTTTGTTTTCTGACCTGATAAAAATGCCTATCAGGAAGCAACTCTACTTTGTCAATGGCAGCATAAAAGCTGACAGTCTCTACTCTCAGTAAATCTGTGAATAAAGCAAAAAAGCAAAGAAAAAAGACACAGGCAAATCAATCTATGTAGATTTTATAAGGATTTGGCAACAAACAAGGAACACAATATACTACTTCAACAATGTTTCACAGCAATGAATGAGTTCCCTCTGCCATGTATGAGCAGGGCTGTTCCAGAGGTTTGCCAAAGGATCAGGGTAACACTTTATCCCCCTTACAAAGGCTGAGGTACAGCTTTTACCAGGTCCAGGTAAGCAGTGTGTATCTGCCTGACTGGATGGGTGTGATGAGAGCTACCAAAACCTTTGAACTACAACAGCATCAAGCAATCCCTGTAATAACAAATTGTCATTTAATTAATCCATTATAGTGCTGAGCAAGGAAACCCAAATTTACTTGTGACTACTTCCAAGAGCTGGCTGAATCCTCATCCTAGCCAAGGCCCCGCATGATTCCAGCATCCTCACCACTTGTCACTAAGGCTTCCATACTAAGGTTTCATACTTGCAGATCTCGCCCAATCAACACACCACCCAGTAGGATGCCCAGGCAGGGCTGGACTCTTCCCACTACAGTGGGAAAGAGGAAGAGCCGGTGGGAATTTATCAGTCTTTAAGAACATCTAGAACACTGCTAAGAGAACAAGTTCTTTTTTAGATTGACGGACATATTCTGCCTCTGGTTTCCTGCAAGACCACATGGACTTTGGTTTAGTCAAATATTTGCCTTCCAACGACTTAGACCACCACCCTGTATTATCCCAGAGAACATATTTCTTTTCGTTCTTGCAAACAAAGGCTTATGAGGCAATTCCAATTCAAATTGCTCCAAGATCCCTTTGATGTTACATAACGCCCCGTTCGGAGGGCACGCTGCCAGCACTGCCTGCTTACTTACTCAGATCATAAAAGTGCTGCCAGAAAGCCTCCATCCACTGATGAAGTTCATCCCTACTGTCAGTAGCAAAACGTTGCGTCACACCCTCTCCAGACACGGGGTTGATAACAGAGAAGTTATTGGCTCTTCTCTGGGAGCCCTGATCCACAGCTCGAATCCTGGTTTCCTAGGAACAACAAACTCTGGTAATGACTTATTGCTTCACACTGGCATCAACTTACGGCCAATGACAGTGTAAGGAAAGTAGAGTTTGGCTTTTTGTCTACTTCAGATTAATACCCAATTAAAAAAAAGAGAGACGAACTAATGCCAGGAACTGATTATAAAAATGTTTTCTCATGAAACTATTAAAGTGGCACAAAACATGAAAAATAAGGGAATAAAGCACAATTATTGCAGTTCAGTTCTGAATTACAGAGTGTACTGTAATTCTGTGCTCCCCCTCCCTCTACCTTCACCAGCTCATCTCACCCTGCTCACTCCTCTCCACAGCAGTTTAACAAAGGACCTACACTAACAGCAAGCAGTTTCTTTTCTCCAAACGATTCCGATGGACAGCCACTGTTTACACCTCCTGCTGCACTTCTGTGGGCCATGGTTTACCCACTGCATCGTAAACTTGTATCCATTTCATGTTCATCTTCCTGCATCAGGACACTCAGGGTAATACAATAGTGACAGGAAAATTAAAAAGAAACTTACCTAGGCCATCTTTAAAGGAGCATTTGTAGCAGTAACCCATACAGTTCTACTAGAACAAGATTTTGCTCTAATAGAAAAAAACTATTTCCCATTTAAAACCAGACATTTTAGTTTTAACTTCATTAGGGAGAGCTACAGAGAAATAATTAAATGTGTATATATATCTAAGAAGTATAACACAAGTCTATAAAATCTCTTCAGCTGGAGTTAGAAAAGCTCTCAGATTACACAGCAGCAGTGTTACAGCCAAGGTTTCTCCATCTGTTCAGGGACATAGTTCAATTGCTCTAGACTAGATCCAGTGGTATTTTCAGAGTATTTACTTTCTTTGTTACGGCATTACTACAATAAAAAAACCACTTATCCCTAACTCAGTGATTTTTTTGTGTGTGTAAAATGCTAGAAGTTTTAATTCTAGCTAAGACACAACTAAAATAATTTCAGAACACAACTGGTCAACATTGCTGCTCATCACAACATGATGAGCAAATTAAAACAATTAACATCACTTTATTTACAGAAGTAAAGCGGAAGCCCTGGGAATATCTTTGCACATGCAACTTGACCTGACTGAACAAGCAGGAGCCCATTATTACAACCCTGCTCCTCAGAGGATTGCTGGCATAGCCAGGGGAGCAGAGTAATGAGCTCTGGTGCCAGGGCAGCAGCCAGCCCCGGAGCCCAGCAGGACATGAGGACATGTGCCACACAGCAAGGCCATGCACTGCCCCCCGCCACACCGGGGTGTTCCTGGTGAGAGCAGTGCCCAGGATCTGAAGGAAGCCAACAATCACAGCCAGGGCTGTGTTTGAACATCTCCTGTCTGCATAGACAGTCAATCTGACCACAGAGGTGGTTCCTCAAAATACAGCGGGGACAGAACAACCAGTTCCCTTTTACACAGCTCAAACAAATGTCAAACATCTGCTAAAGACATTAAACATACACCTACAGAAATTAAGTTTATGCATGGGATCCCATGGGAATAAGCCTAGTTCCAATAGTCAGAAAAACAAAAGTTATTCGACAGACCATTCCCCAGATTTTAAATGCATTACTGAACTAACCATTTGAAATACCAACAACTGCTTGTAGCATATCTGATGGATATGCTCATTTAAATTCTTCTGTCTAAAAATAGGAGATGAAGTAATTCATCCATCAGTGCTCTATATCCCATTAACTCAGGTAACCATAGATACCAGCAAAAAAAATGAAATCAAATAGATTAACATTTGACAGGTAAGAACTTCAAGCATACCATACACACAAGTTTATTTAATGATGTTTGCTGCAGGTTTTATCCCACAACTGTGGTATTATTCAAAGGAGATAAATCCTCAAGCAACAATCTATACCTGATGCTTGAATATTTCAGCAGTCGTACAAGATGCCATTACAGCAATGGGCTGATGAATTTGTCAGGCTTGGGTGAATTACACGACATGCCCAGTTCCACTTCATAAAAACAAAACCAACAAAAAGCTATTAAGAACAAAACGAAAACAAAACAAGCAGAAAAAAACACCAAAAAAAACCCAGCAAAAAGTGTTTTAATTTACCATGTTGTAATAATATCTTTCCCAGTCTTATAAAGAAACTGAACCAACTCCGCTGTAGCAATTGTAAAGACCAGAACAATCGGTGGATGGCAAGAGGAAAACAATTGAATCTTGAACTCAAGTGACTCTTTTGGGGAAGATGAAGCCAGCTTTGTATTCTTTATGCAAAAGATTGTTTCTTTGAAGATGGGGAAAGACTAAAAGGGAGAAGTATATGGTATTTGTAAATACTAACCTTATTCTATATTTCTCCCCAGAAATAAAATCTCTTTGCCTGATAATACCTCTCTGGAAAGCTCATATTTTAAGCTAAGGCGGCACAGAGATAGAGAGAACATTTTTATTGCTGAGGTACAACGTTTTCCTGATAAGCCAGTCCTGACACACTAAGAAGCACTGGTTATAAAGATCATTTTAAGACATCAAAACAAATTACAGTTCTTAAAAGTATTGAATAAACTCGAGATCCAGTTCTGTGTATCTATTTTAAGATTAAACAAATCAAATCACATATAACAAACTCCCTTCATGTTTTTAGTACAAAAAAATAAACCAAACTGAAAACCAGTGCAACACTGGAAACAAGTATAACCTGTACACAGATTGGATTCTGTTATAATATTAATAATTTGCATGAAGTTTGTTTTAGGCAAGCAGGGGAAAATGGTTAAATTTCAAATTATGGCTTTCAAACACATTAATGCAGAAGACCACATGCAGTCTATCAGCTAATATTTTGTCCCTTCTGTGTTTTGTGAGCTTGCAGTAACGTGACATCCTCATGGCCACGGCTGCTCGGCACAATGTGTGAGTGTGATGTGGATAAGCAATGTCAGGATATCTGTGCCACTGGTCTTGGGAGCAATGCAGCAGCTGGAAACATGAAAAAGGAGATAGCAATATATGACCAGCAAGTGCTGTGTGAAGCGTCAGAGAGACAATAAAGCAGCTTTCAAACTGCTCAATTTGAGCATGTGTGCTGCAAGGACCTGGGTATTCTACCTGCTTCCCCTGCCTGCATCCACAACTGCTTTCGAGCAACTGCAAGACTGAACTGAGCAATGGGATATGAGATACCAGACATTTGGAGGCACTTAACCAGTCTGTGCTTTTCCAATATATTTTCACAGCTATGAAGGCTTTTCTAAGCCAACCAGTGGGACAAAGGCCTTACTACAGGGAATACAGATATTTTCAGGGCTTATCTCATTTCCCCGTGCTGGACTTCCCCAACACATACAGGGAGTATTTCTCGTGTTGCTGACTCCCTAAAAGCTCACATGGTCCAGACCTGATATCCACATTCCTCTGCTCCAGCCCAAGGATCAACTCCCTGGTTCCCTTGAAGTTCTGCTGCTGCAACCATCGCCACATTTTCCACCAAAGTCCTGTACCTGCCCCAGACACCTGAGAACAGCTGTACCACCAAGGACTGCCATTCAAGGAAATTCCAGATTGATCTTGTCCCTCTGCTCCTGTTGCACTGATCAGCGGTGTTCCCATGAACCTGAGCCTCACTTGCTCCTCACCCTGCTCCCCTCAGTGATCAGGATGAGCACAGAGAGAGCCCTGGGCCTGCCGACTGCAGGGCCCAGGGACAAAGACTGCATGGACAAAATACACCAGGAAGGAAATCATGGCACTACAGTGATTTGAAGCAACATCCCAGAATTCCTCAAGCTTCAGGCACCCATGGCACAAAAAAGAAGTTTTATAATCTATGAACCGAACACAGTAGATTATGCATTCCAAACACTGAGCAACTAATGTGAACTGCTGGCACATGCACCAATTTGCTAAGCTATCACGTGTAGGCAAGGCCTTTATTTCTCATTTCAAACGAAAGAAAACTTGAAAAAAAAATATCAGGAACTGGCCCATAAAGGATATTTCTTCAAATTGGATTCCAGTAAATTTTCTTTGCTACAGAAAATATCATTTCTCTTTTCCTACTTAGTTGTGCAATTTAATATGTTATAATCACATTTAGCTGGAACAACAACAGTAGCACTTGCATAATAGGAACTGCAGAACCATTCTTGCTCAACAGCAGTAGCAGTGAAGTCATCTAAAGTTGAAGTAATGACTTTGCTGGTCTTAATGGCTTCTTCAAGTCTCAATTCAAAGGGAATGGGAAATACATCTATTGGTGTGAACATTTTCCAGAGAATTTCTCATAAATCCAGATGATTTCATTACTTCTCAGAAAGAATCTTTAAATTACATGTAAAGGATTTCATTACAAATGAAAATGCCACATATGAAACCTGAAGAGATTTTAGTTAGAGTGTCTGGAGTTGACGTTCAATCTTAACTTTCACTTCGAAATTGCTGTTTCTATAACAACATGTAGCAGACAAGCCCATATGATTAGTCTGCTTTTCATTTAATCCGTAAGAGAATTTTCATAACAAAGGAATCAAAAAATATCTGCAGGCATTAAGTTATTTTCAAGAGAAACTGTTTAAGTAGTAAAGGATCCAAATATGTTTTCAATTGCATTTTCTTTTTTTTCTTTTTTTTTAATTTCAATTGAAGAAGGATTCACAGTCATTCTCCATTAGCCTGACATTTTTGTAAAATGGTGTAAGATACATAAATCATGTACCTTTTACATGTTAGCTTTAAGGATGCCCTGCAAACATAAGGACAGTCTCTCAGCAAAGGCTTATCAAGCTGGATTTTAAGTTCTAAGTGCATTGGTTACTCAGAGGAGGAAAATATCTTAGTACAATATGTTTATTTTAAAAGGAAAAGCAAAATTAGAATTTAGACTAAAACAGAGAACTCCAAGGAAATATATGAGGCAGCCTGATAGATAATTTTTAAAAATATTCCTGTCATGTTTTAGAATGATTTAGTCATTCTGTAATTTACTCAAGTTTACCATTTCTTAACTGATACTGTGAACAGCTGGAAAACAGAATTATGGCAGAGGCTGACTAGTGAAATTGAAAGTGACTGAAGAAGTAAACCTACTTAAATATATATCACAGTATAAATATTTATTTAATGTAAATGTACAAACAGTTGGAAGAAAAAATTGCACTAGAAAAAAGGTAATTTTATTTAAGGAATCAATTTAAATCTTAGCAATTAAAAAAAAAAAGCCAAACCCTAACGCAAACAACTCACATTGTTATGACCCATTTAAATGTTTGGGTTCTACAGCAGTCTCACTCTGAAGGAGAATGCAGTAATCTCTCCCAGGAACACTCGAGCCACCAAAAGCTGGTTCTGCTGCTGTGAGAAGCATTCTTTGTCACCCCATGCCCCCACGTGTTCCAGCCACAGCTGAGCCCCATGCCTGTACCACACAAGCACTTGCAATGAGCTGGGTGAGAGAACTGATTCAAGGGAGGCACAGTGGGAGCCAAGGCTCCTCCTGCCCCCAGAGGCACTCACTTGAACCCCCAGGAGCTGCCCAGTGCCAGTGCTCTCAGCTGCCCTGTGCCTGCCTGCAGCTGCACAAGTGCCCGGGGTGCCTCTCTCAGAGCTGGGCTGGCACCGAGCGCCCGCGGCAGCACAATCCAGAGCCTCCCAATGGGTCTGCTCACTCATGCAGCAGGAACCAGCCATGGTGACTGCAGAGAACATTTCATTCCTCTGCCCAGCCTTATGGGATATTAACTCCTGATGCCTGCACCAAAACCAGTTTTTGAAAGCATCTGTCCTTTCTAATGCTTGCCATTCCAGAAGGTCCTTCCAATAACGTTACTAATTTAAATATTATTCAAATTAATTACTGTTTCTTTGACCAAATAGTACGAAACATTTTAAAGTTACATTTTAAACTCAGGTTTTTCAATCAGGGCATGAACAACAGCAATAATGTCATCCTAGAGCACAGAGTTTCCAAAGTTATTGTGCTCTGGACAAAACCAGTATTAAGAAAAGCAGCTTATTTTAAGGCAGTAAAATATTTTGAAAAATTTTCCATTTCTCCTTCTAATTAAGACTGTAGCCAAATAACACATAAAAAGCGCTTTTGTTGGAATTCCACCTTGCTGAGGACAAAAGTCTACCAGAGCATTGCTAGGGGACTGTAAGCAACACATTTCCAAGGGCTGTCTTACAGAACTGTCATATAAAAGGTTATTACTTTTCCTATAGAAAAACACCCTCCTTTTTACCTCTATGCTAACCAGTCTAATGCAATAGAAGTCATTTACATCCACAGCTAAGGAATGTTGTGTTCCTGCTGGGGCACTGCAAATTTTACTGAAGGACACCCCACCGTCATTCTACCTACAAAGCACTCTCCATACCAGCATCTTAGAGCCCAAATGACTGCACATATTTCTTAAACCAAAAAGAACATCCCCCAAAGTAATAAAATAAATTTTAAAACAAACAAACCCAAAAAACCAACCAAATAAAAAAAAATCCCCATAAACCAGTTTTACCTTGTTGATGGAAACTGTCAATGCTGGCTCCACTTTAGCCTCAATTTCTTCTGGTGAATAATAACAAAGGAGTTTGCCACCTCTCAGCACGCAGTACAGCCTCCTCCAGCTCGTCAGCCCTTCTATTATTTGCTAAGGGGAAGAAGTAATCAGAAATTGCCAAACATAAACCTAAACCAAAACCATACTGCAAGGTGTACTCTTAGCAGCCCTAAGCGATCAAAACTTAGCCACAACAAATTCATTCCTACAACAAAGACTTTCTGTTACAGAACATTTCAAACACTGATGTCTGAAATATTAGCCGTACTTTAAATATCTTCTGATATTTTACAGTTGTTGCAGACTTGCCATGTGACACTAACAGCACAGAATCTGCTGGGTCACACAGAATGAAATCTAGATCTGGTGTCTACTGTAAAAAAAGAAAGCACCTTTATTAGCTACAGCACAGTAATAGAAATAAAAAGGGTATTTCACTTTGGAAATACACAGTACATTCAACAAATGTCAAGCAAAGACATTTGTCTAGAATTTCCACTTTCTCAAATGAATTTTCTGAACAGCTTTCATAAAACCATAACACTTTCACAACCAGTTTAAAGCCTGTAATTCAGCACTCCTGACTAATGACCCAGACCCTCTGGCCCTCCACTATCACCTTCTCATGTGCCTAGTGTGCAAACCAGAATGGAGGCGTGAGCTCACACGGATCGTTCCTGAAGGGATGAGTTTAAATATGGCTCGGTTCACCAGCCTGATTCACCACACTGTGATAGACCTCCTGTGTCAGCACAAGGGGAAGGTACAAGGATGAGAGCCACAGGATTATTAGGACTGATGCCATCAAGTACCACTGCAAACCAACTCTGAAGCAAGAGCTGTACTTGATCTTTACTAACAGCCTACATCATTCATGCCAAGGAAACATGGATTTCTCCATGCTCAGCCACTGAAGGCACCTTTTGTGAATGCAGCTGTGAGAGAGTTTCCCCCTTGCTCTGGGCAGAACAGGTAAAAAACAACGGTTCTCAATACACCACTTGAGGTAAAAGCAGATGTTTTAACATTTAACTCTTAGTGACAGCTATTAACAGCCCAGGATGCAAACACAAGCAAGGTCTTCTTACCTGCTGATTTAGAAATCCTGCCATCATATCCCTGGCCATGCAGGAGGGCTGGACAACTAAACGGCAACACATGTTTCCATACAGAGGGAGCCAAAAGGAGGATTCCTCTGGGGGAAAGAAAAGGCAAAAGACAAAGACTCAGTCCTGAACAATTGCCCTAAACACATAGTTTAGCTCTCTACATCTGTTTTTACAGTAAGATCATGAGTGTAAATAAGCATATTTTAGTATTTTAAGAAAAGTGATTTAATCCTGTATGATTAGATTAAAAATGATTTTTAGTCTTCGGGAAGAGATTTTTAACTGAAAAAAAATAGTAAATTCCAAAATAATTTCAAGTAAAAATAGCAATATTGTTCTGCAAAAAAAGAGTTGGTCTTGCATAAAATGTAGCTCATTTCAGAGCTAGAAACTCTTTGAAAGGTAAGTACACTGGCCCTCTCATCTAGTGTGATCCCTGAGCCCATCCCATTGTGGCACATGTATAAATGCTCATTTATACATGAGCATTTTTCTTCAGATTGCTTTAATAAGGCTTGGAATTTGTATCTCCTTTTGCCTTCAGCACTAGAAGAGCATTTAGAGTTCCAAGGAGTTTCTAATGAATTGGAATCACTCAGCTCAACTATGCAACAGGCTTTCTCTTCTGTAATTAGAAGTAGGTAATGCAATGTTCCATTCATGTGACTGTCTGTGGTCAAGGTTTAGAAATGCTTGTAATGAACCAAAATATCCAGGTATGTCCTTTCTCACCAGACTAAAGTATGTAAATTAATGTCAGAAAAAGGAACTTCAAGAAAGAATATAAAGTACTAATAAAGAAAGGCTTACAAATATCAAAGGTACTCAGAATTATTCATCCAACACTTCAAGAAATAAATGCCCCATAAATCTTCAAATCTGTGCTTATTCAGAATTACTGAAACGTAAAGAAGGAAATTCCCTTTGAGGTCAAGTTTACCCCAGTAAATGATTTAAGTTCCCAGAAGCAACAGTGAAAGCCCCGTGCCTTAAGTTAACAGTTGGAGGATGGCTTATGGGAGGGGCTGCCCTTGCAGAAAATAATGGACAAAGTACCAAAAAGTGAAAATACCACCATCAGTTGCAGCATAATCAGTCCCCCACAGTGTCAGCATCCAGGCTGACTGCTGCAGGCTGGGGCTGCCCCAGAGCTGAAGGGCTGCAGCAGCACAGCCTGCAAGCACACACATTTACCTCCTGTGTTAAATCTGGGCCTCAAACAATCTCGCTAAACTGAAGCAATTTTTCTTCTTTCCTTCTGACTACAGAGGAACAAGCTGCTCCTCATTCTGACACCTTTCCTTGGTTGTGAGGAAGGGGAAAAAATTGTATATAACTACAACTCACATAAGACTGAGATGCAAATGACAGAAGAAACCCCCAAAAGAATTAAATTTTCATCTGGACTTGAAATTTTACTCAACTTATAGTTTATTCAGCTGTGTACAGATGCCTGTTTTAGAGCCATTAAATATTTTATTAAAGTTGTTCTATATTGAGTATCAAGAAAAATAATCTCTTTAAGCTCTTTAGTTTGCAAGAGTTTAATGCAAAATGTTACTGGGTTTTTATTTCCTTAAATTGATACCATATGTACTTACCATTTCCTGTAATGGTAAGGTTATGGGTCCTGAAATTGTCCTCAGCACTTTCCAGCCCCAAAGTGGTGTATGCTAGCAAACTGTACTTCGCTCCACTAAATGTGAAAGAAAAGGCGTGTTTAGGACATTTCTGCTTCATGGTGCTCGGGCAGTAATTAAAGGGAGCCTAGACATGCCTGCGAGAGCTCAGCTGGGTACAAGGAAACACCAAGGTGCACGGCAGGACCTGTCAGTGACCACAGACAGCCACCTCAACCTCTTCCCACACCACTCCTGTATCTCTGGTTCTCCTTGTAAACAAACACAGCCCCAGGTCTGTTCATCTCCTTCCTGGATCCTCATCTCCTGCCTCCATGTGTGTACCTCCAGTTCCTCCCACCCCACAACTTCCAGGCCAATGCCATCATTCATTACAATGAATGTAATTCTCTAAAATTCTCTTTCTCTTGCCTCCTCTCTGGGACCTGCTGGCCAGGAGACTTCTCCTGTGCTCACTGCCTAGGAGCTGGGCTTGTGCTTCCTGAAGAGCCAGCAGCAGCCAAGCACAGGCATAAAGGCTGTGCTATCCAAACCCTCTGCACCCTCTGGATGCTCAAAGCACCTCTCTCCTCAAGCCAGACACCAAGTAACTTTCAATAGTTTTACAGCTCTTACTCCTAGGCCTAAAGCAATTAGATTTGGTAATAGGTTCAAAAATTCCTAAAGTTAATAGAACAACTGATGACAAACTTTATCTGAAAATACAGGTTAAAAATTAAAAGGCATTATACTGCTTCTCCTTGTTGCTCTGCTCTTTGCTTTGCCTGTGCAGACTACACTTCATAAGCCAGTTGTTTATATATGCATTTTTAATAGCACCCAATAGATTGATTATTCACAGGCAGAAATCTGTACAGAAATTCTATGGTCAGTTTTGTAGCAGAAAGGTTTTATTTTTTTTTTTTTTTCAGTTATTGGACTTAGAGGTTTCAGAATCTTTTATCTTAGTTTTGCATTTTACCTAGGAAAAAAAAAAAGTATCACTCTTACAATTCAGCACAGTGCAATTGTGGAATGCAGTTCTTGGAATAAACTGGTAGAAATTGAGTACATTTAACCTTTTCTCTCAAATACTCATCAGACCCAGTAACAGATTTACAGGCCAGCAATGCAGTAAGAATTCCACCTGGCTACTGGCAGTTAGAACAAAGTTCACTAGAAAACAAACCCCTCCAAATCACTAACTACTCTCCCCAACAGGACCTAGCACAAGATCCTTAAAATATCTTCAGCAGAACATAAGAAAGCTTAGTGGTATAAAAGCTGAGAAGACACTATTGAATTAAGATTACCAAGAATAGTTTTCCATCTTAGTATTTTTTCAAATTTTATTTTGCTTCCTAGCACAGTGGGAACATCCAGCTTTCAGACCTTTGGCTCTGCAGATAAACAAGGAGAGTGTCTACCTCCCCTAACCCCAATGAAAGAGGAGGAGGAAAAGTAGGAAGTTTGTTAGAGGGGAGGTCTGTTACATATCTGTCTCCAGGGAACAAAGAGAAAATGAAATACAATTTAACATCCTGGGTGAAAAACCAGTGCTATGAAGCATTTCAAGAGGGCAACCTGAACAAAAAACTCATCAGCATTTGTATATATATTCCCTGCAAAACTGTTCCCTAACAAAAGATTCTCCACTGATTATGTTTGACCATGCAGTTGAGCAATGCATTACCATTCTATTTAAACTGTACCAAAGAGTTCAGTTTCTTCTCACAGATAAAACTGCTGTGCTGATTCTAAAGCTACTTTTTTTTTCTTAAGCATGACTAATTACCACAACAACCTTGCCAAAAAAAATAGCTACTTCACTTGTAAAATATGCTTCACAGTAACATTTTCATTCTAAAATACAAGTCATTCCTTTCAGGCAGCTGCAATATAATTTAGGAAAGTTTTATCTACAGATATTTTTCAGATTTAACTGGCTAATCAGGATTGTTGACTGTGTTTTTCCTTTGCATTTCAGAGAATTAGCTAACTGCCTTAAATGGCAGTTTCTTTGTATAACAAAGAATAATCTGCCTGCTGCATCTCATTCAGTACTCTGCACATCTATAGTATTTTTCCATGTAACAACTTCATTAAAAAAAACACAACCAGCTCATCTCCACAGCATGCCTGTGGCAAAGGCTCATTGTTAAATCTGTTTACTGATCAACAGACAGAGGCACTGAAGTTTCCACACAGACCCGGGTGTGGGAAGGTGTAACTATAACACTCTATCAATGTATGTTAATTAGGACATCTTCAATTCCAGAATCTGCTCCTGAATATGTTAGAAATCCCAATCTTAGTTCGTTCATTCAATCTGAGTGAAGGAGTGAGTGGAAGACTTGTGAGGTTAAAAAAAAACAAAAACAAAAACAAAAACCAACAAAAAAAACCCCCACCCCAATCTGCTCACCTTTCAATCAGATCTTAAATAATAGATGGCAAAACCAAATATAACCTCCAGGTGCTACCAAGAACCCAACCATAAAAGTGAGGCCACCAGATTAGACTGTGTACTTCCAGCAAAATATCACTGGGGGTTTGCCAAATCAAACATAGGACACGGAAGCTGCTGCACCTTCAGCCCAGTGGAGGAGAACACATCAAACAACCACCAGGGCATGTGCAGGCCAGTTCTGCAAACGAATAAACAGGCACTTGAGGGAGACTCTCCAGTGATTTATCCCCAGAGCAACCTGGTTACACTGGAATTTAACAGCAAAACTGCACTGAAATCTTTTTCTTCTATGAAAAACGTAAAAAATGAAAAGAAGAAAAAAATAATATTGAAGCTAGAATCAAAAAACTAAGCAGGCAAATAGAAACTAAATGAGGGATAATTAAGAGAGAATATCAGTATATTTCAAATTAACCAACTTAAGCAACTAATCAAGCCCTTTGTCATTAAGCTTTTTCAAGACATTCCAAGTCTGACAGTTTCTTCACTAACCAGAGAGATTTCTAAGCCAAGAAGTTTGAAGAAGAGGGATCACAGAGTTTTTGGAAAATGGAGAATTTCACTCATGTGTGCACTGAAAAGAAAAAGGCTTGTACAAATGAAATCTACAGAGAAAAGGTGTTCACGTAACATAGAAAGTTCACTTTTTTGTTGCAGTTTAATTTCCCCTGCTGGACTGGTAAAACTCTCTGGGAATACTTGAAGGATCTCTTGTAATCTTGCAGTCTCTTCCCTTTCATAAGGGCTACATACCAAGGTCTAATATAATCCTAGGGGGAACCTATAAAAAAATGGACAACTTATCTTCTGCCTATAATAATCGATTTCTTTCCAAACAACTCTTTTAATCACCCAGCAACGCCATCATTTAACACTTCATTGTTCATTTAATTGTGTTAAGACAGTAACAGTCACTGTCAGATGATTATCTACAGCAGAAACAACAAACTTCCAAGATGGAGGGAAGGAAAATTCAATTGAGAAACCAAAAGCAAAACCCAGGGGAGGAGGCAGCTGTTTAAATAGCCTACTGGTGCCTCTTCCTTAAAAGACAGGCAATCTATATCGAAGCAAAGAAGCCAATGGTTATATCTGATTCAAACTGTGTCTAATGATAGTGTCTCACAGCCCAGCTGAAGCTGGTGGAAAGCACAGCCACCTGACATGATGCAGATTGAAAAATGCCTTGCCATTAGGTGCAATCCACTGGAGATAAAATTTGTTTTGCTCTGTAAATAAGATCTCTTGGATGTCTATTTTTGAGTCAAACAGTAAAATCAGTTTACAAACAGAATATCAGTTCAACAAAGACAGAATATGCTTGAATGTTTCCTTTTAAAACAGATATATGAAGCTAGACTAATACTAGACTCAACACTTAGCAAGAATTAAGCATTGGTTCTTTACTGTCAGCTGCCAAAAAAGAGGAATTCCTTGAAAAAATGCTTTCTAAAAAGTATAAATAAATAAATAAAACCCCCCAATGCTATTAATATTTGCAAATTAGGTATTGGGCCTGCTTAAATCCCAATCAAATTAAAATAGCTGGAAAATATTAGTAGGCAGTTAATTTTTAAAAGGAAACCGGTAAATTATTGGGAAAGGCACTTATGCCTATAAACACTGAAAACCAGTCAGTCATTTTAAAATGTTTTGTGCTAAAGTCAATTCAGAAATCTCCTGTTAAGTAGCCTGTAACCGTAAAGTGCCTTTGGCAGTGCAGGGTTTTACTGAAAAGCTGGCAAGTGGGATTAGGGAAGAGGGTACAGGAGTGGATTCTCCTGCCTACAAACACACCTTTTCCTATTTCACACAATTTGCAACTTTTACACATATCTACCTGTCAAGTATGAGCAACACTAGCTAGGTGCAAAAATAATATGGGGGAAGAAGTAAACAGGGAAGGGGGAAGGAGGAGAGGCAGATGGACAGAGAGGCACAGACTGAACAAGCTTGACTTCCTCTAGAGATCAAACTAAAAATGTTATGGAGTTTGCAAAGAGCAGTGGATTTACCAGCTGGCTGGCTGTGGAGCACAAAGATAAAGGCTGCTTGTTGTTTCAAGATCAGAACCAGGCCCCAAGGCTCGGCGACATGGTTGGAATTCACACCTACTTTCTCATTTCCTATTTAAAATGTAAATTTTTTTTCACTTGGGCAAGTAGAGAAAAAAACAGTTTCTTGGCAGTTTGCCAAAAATGAACAATTATATTTGGCCTATTTCTATTTTAAAAGCTATAAAAACAGAACATCAGTATATGTGGCTTACTGAATGACTGGGTCAGCAGGCAAAAGGGGTTCAGAGCTGTCTTCTTCCAGTGCAGCTTTCAGTTTCTTCCCTGTGGCTTTGCTGAGGGACGTTTTAAGTTTCTTTGCCAGTTTCTTAGGAGTGTTTGTTATACATAAAGACTCCTCTGTACAGCAGCTATACACTTCAACCTTCACCTGGAAATCTGGGCTTGCTTCATCACTGAAGTGGGGGAGGAGAAAATTTCAGAGCGTTTGTTAACAAACTGTGTACAGAGCCAAGGAATGCTGCTGCTGCTTTAGAGATTAAATAATATATTTCTAATCAAGGGAAGCAATGACAAAAAATTCAGGCACAGATATACATTAATATGGAATTAAGGACTAGAGGACACAGCCGTAGCTCAGCATTGGGGTCATGAGATGGATAATTGCACCATAAACAATTACAAACAGGAAATTCAACGTTTAGGTTAAAAATGGAAAAAAACACCCACGTTATGGAAATACACAGGCAAGACATTCAAACACACTTAAATCTGCCCTCTACTGTTACACAAAAATCACATGATTGAAAATCTATCCCTGCCTATGGTCCTAAATCAGATTAAACTGCTTTAAAGATATCTTAGCTGCACTCCATCCCCTTCAAGTTACTGAAAAAAACCAAGAAAGCTATCTAATAAAACCTGTCATTTACAGATTTAACTGTAAATAACTACCTACTCCTGCATCCTCTGTCCCACAGCCTTTCTCAGTTTTCAGTTCTACTGATTCTCTTGTTCTCAAGTTTAGTTATCAAGCCAGAAGCCTAACCTCATCTTTCAGACACAAATCGTGTCATTACACACATGCCAGAATGAAATAATTCCAAAAGCTTTTATATCGAGTCTTTCTATGCCTTGTGGGATACAAGGCAAGTCAGGGTGCCTTTTCTGCTTTTGTTGCAGTGTTTCACAGAAAATTATAAGGGTCAAGTCTCATAACTTTGAGGAAGCAGTTTTCAATCTCTGTCCCCACTCTTAACTTGAACGGGTGTTTAAGAGAGCTTAAAATTTGATTTAAACTCCTTTTTCAGGATCTTGATTTAATGTTTTTGGTAGTTCTAATTTTCCAGTCAGTCTTCCTCAGGAGACAGACTCCAAATTGTTGATATAAAAGATAAAGGCAGGGAGTGGAGTCAAGCACATGCTCAGGTAGGTGTAACAGACATGAGGTGTTCCATGGGGAAAGAGACCGTAACCTGCTGGGCAGGATAACAATGAAACACTGGGTACAACATTTACTCCTATATTGTCATAATGCTTTCAGGTGTTAGCATTCATTTAATGCTGTCCTTGAGATGTAAGTTTTATCTTTTTATATAAAGAAAAATGCTTCAGCAGGGCAAAAATGTAGAGAAGTACAGATCAACTGGCACATCTACAACTAGCATCACTTTATACACTAAAAACAGCCCTCCAGAAATGGGGATCCTCCACCCACTAAAATGAACAGAGCCTCTACTGATTCCTTTGCCCACAGAAAAACATAGTGGACCTCAGCCAATCTTATTCATAATCACATCCACCTGCAAAAGAAAACAGCAATATTTGTACTCCATTCAACAGAAGTAAATTATACTCACAATATGGTGACATTTTCAAAACAGATATCTGTTATTGCTTCATCCACAATAGTCACCTCAGTATCGAAAACCTCAGCTCCCATTCTGAACAAACAGAACACTGCGTAGCGCTGTGATTCTGGGGAGTCAGAGAAAGCTTGTGTTGGCCACCTTGCACATCACAGTACTAAACACTGCCAGTAAACAAAACTGTACAAAATGGTGATTTATACCTCTAAGGAATAGCCCTCAAACTCTTCCCACCAGAAATTTTCATCATAGGACTTTATGATACAAAGCTGCTGTATAGGTAGAACAACATATACAAAGGGAAAAAATGCCTACCTCTATTAGAAGGAAAAAAAAAAAAAAAAGTTGAGTAATCAGGTATAGCGTCTGCTGGCAACTTCAAGAACGTTAGTAAAAATGTAATTTTGTTTAGTAAAATTGACTTTACACAAAAAAAAACATTTGATCCAAAGTCTGTATCATTTTATGAATGTGCTACATAGGATTAGACTATTTTGCCATGCTTTGCATCTCTGACCCTATTGAAAATCAAAGTGAAATCAATGCCAGGTGACAGCTGGAACAGATTTAGGATTAATCTCCATGACACAGCAAAATGCATGTACTTGAAGGCTATCCAATAATACCCTCAACACCAACAGTCAACTTTCATTTAAATTTCTCATTGGAAACAGCCTCCAATATACTCTCTCAAGAGCAGACAAGACATAGAACAATGTCTTTAATCAGAAGTTTCTCAGTTAACCATTTAATACAACATTTTTCTGTTGCTTCCTCTGGAATTCCTCCTTAGGTGAACTCTTCAGAGAGTAGCATTTAAACACAGAATCACAGGACTTTGAACTAACTCAGCTTGCTACAACAAGCAACTTCAAATTACTATCATTTATACAACAAAGAGTAAAATGTGGACCAAATGAAAGGTCAGAAGAGGGGTTGAAATGAATATGAACTTCCTCATTCAGTTTAAATTTACAGACATAAGCAATTGCTTATCAGAGTAATTCATTACTTCTTACATACTTTCTTTTTTGCTGAAGTGGTCAGAGCCTTTCCACATTAATGGTATTCGAATATCTAAAGGGGGAAAAAAAAGAAGGAAGGGAGACTAAGTTACAGTCAATACTGTAGATCTGTGATCAAAACAAATTACAAAGAGTGTGTTGTTTCTTTTTCTGATGTCCTGGTGGTAACAGGGCCTTCCACCCAAAGAACAGCATAACTATTCCAAGTTTATTATCCACATCAAAAGAAAATGCAATAATTAGTTCAACTTGAAGTGTCATTTCTATTTAGAAATTACGCTTGAATAGAGAATATTTTAAATCTCATTTGAAAGTACCTGAAATAACATTTCAGAGAAGCTGTGCAACAGTTCTGAGAGGTATTCTCTGAGCCCATTATTATGCATAGATGTAAACCAAAATCCTGCTTGTCTTGTGCTGAAAACCACTCATCCCAATGCAAGAGGAAAACCTTCCTGTTTTAATGAAAAGACTGGGGTACTTATACTACAAACACTTCAGTCTTGTTTTGCTAACCACAGAGAAAATACCACTTGTAATCACATTCCCAGAGAGAATTGTTTTAGTCAGCATAAAAGGAGTTTAGAAATCTTTTTTCTTTTAACCCAAAAATATCCTTCTACTTCAGAACCACGGCAGAGAGGCAATTACAAAAACATTATTTCAAATCAAGCCTGTCATTTTAATATTAAGAAAGTATTTTCCTCACTAAATTTTCCAATTTATCTACTAAAACTCAAAATAGTACTATGTGACTTTTTCCTCCAGCTTCAAGGACTCAGGTTAAGACATAATCTTTTTTATTAGTCCCCTGTTAAAAGACAAATGCTGTGAAGGCTTTATAAACCCAAACCTGGTTTCTCAAGCACAGGGTGCTGCCCAAAAGGCTGTGCAATATATTAAGTGACACATGATGGCAGCAGCGAACAGCATGAGCTCAGTTGTCTTGTGACAAAAATCTTCAATATTGTTGTAAAGAGCCATTTCTGACTCCAGTGTTGTCTTCATATGAGGCTGATGGAAAAATTATGCTAAGATGCAAAATGGTGCCAGTATTTTGGCATCAGATTGTCATGTATTCCTACAGGGGGTTACCCACAAGACTTGTTGATTTAAGTGGAATCACATCTAGTCACTCTGTCTCAGAAGTTAAACGAAAAATTCAAATTTCAGGTAATTTTTATTATGAGACATCTTATTATAAAAGCTATTTCAATATTGAAACTTTCAAATTCATCTATTTTTAAGTGTTCACAAAAAAGAATAAACTTTCAAGTGAACCGCCAGCGTACAGCTTTAGACTTCTAACTTCCTAAAAATCAACATATCACCATGTTCTGAAACTGCCTTTCACTTCTAAAGATGCATTTGCATAGCAAGCATTTCTAAAAAAAGGGGTTTTACATAAAGAGAAATAGTTTCATTAAAATCATTACAGAAGGCTCTCTCAAACTTTTAAAAGATATATATATTCATCTTTGTCAGAGTCAAAGCACAGAACGTTTCTTTCCTAAAATACAAAGGTCTCAAATCTACATTCATATGTGAAAATAGTTACAAATAAAAGCTTTTTCTATGCTTAATCATAGCAAACTGAATGACAATTTTAATGTGCTCAATAGACCTTGTTAGCAATTAGAGTATTAGATTAAAGATTACTCCTGTATGCCACTTTCAATATCTTGCTAGCTGAAAAATTTACACCTTGGTCAGAAAATCACCAGGGTATAGCCAATCAATCCTGGAACAAGTTTAACATGATACTTGTAAATCAGCTTTCAATTCATTCTTGGACTGAAAGAGCTGTCATTTATCAAAAACAAAGATCAATTTTCACCTTAACTTCAGTTACCATTAGCTGTAAATCTGTGGATGGAAACTGGATACACTCAAATACTACACTTAATCAAATTTAAACCAAATGATTCCTTTATAAAATTACTTTAAATTATGATTATGCTTTTTGATCAACATTTCATGTATTGTCTTCTGCCAAAAAAAATCGACTGGTACAATAACATAAATTACATAATTTATTCAAAAATATGGGGGATAAGTAAAAATTACAGAGGTGTGAAAAACTGTGGATTAGGGAATGCACTTCCCACACAGTATCTGACATGGTTGCTTTCTTTGGGAGCACATTCCTCAGGAGTCCTGCAGAGCTCTTCCCAAACTTTTGCAGTGGGTCACGATTGCCCTATTTTATTGGTAATCATCCTCTGCCATATACTAACTACATGGCATGCTAATAAATTTATAAGTGGATGGATTACTGAGGGGAGAACATCAGGAGGTAATAACAGGTGACCTATAGAAAGAATGAATCAGCAGAGCCCAAAAACAACATCTAAGTTTTTCTGCTGTAAACTGGACCTGGCCAGGCTTCCTGACACAGGTATCTGAGGAGGGGTGAGCCATGGCAACACCCAGCACTCCCAGGCAGGACTGCACAGTGAGGCAGCTGCTTCCTCCTCCTCTTCGCCTCCATCTGTGTCACACTTCTGAGGACACAACCTTCAGTTTTGAGAGCCACTGTGCTGGTAACAGGGCAGACTCATTAACAGACAGCACCAAAGACAAAGTGGTGTCATTTCACCCTTCCAGGGTCTCATTCCATAAAAAGAAACAAGGTAAATCTTTCATATCCTGAGCAAGTTTTCATACTAAAACCAGAGCTCTTAAAAAATTCTGATTTTCTGAAGATAGCAGACATGTATTATATGACCCTAAAGTCTTCAGTGCAGGTAGCTCTCCAAATTTGAAAAAAGGTGCAACCACAGCACAGACAGGCAAACAGATGCTTTCATCCAACTACCATAAGGAGGAAAGACAGATACACATTCTGCAAACAGCTGTGCTGGCAAAAAACCATTATTGAACCATGTGCTCATCACTCTTCTTCTACTAGAAGTTACCTTGCTTAAAGATATATCAAAATATGCAGAATTAACTGGAACAGTTTCAGCAGTGAGCTGTTCTACACTGTTTTATTCTTAATGAAGCAGGTCAGGGAGCACAAACAGACCTGTTAGCAAAGCTGGCAGAACAGCCACAGGAGTGCTGAATGTACTAACATGCTCTATTGTCACAGGCCAAACAAAACAATAAATCCACAGTGCTGAAGTTTGAGAACAGGCTAGAAAACAGCCCACTAGGAATGGTTGTTAAACATCCTTGTTACTAGCCTGCATGGAAGCCATACCACCATACCTTTGCTGCAGTAATGTTATCTGCATTGCCTAAAGAACGTTTGCATCCTGGTTATAATTCTGCTCTCAATTTGCTAGACGTGCCCTGTACTATCACTTCAAAGTCTGCTGTTGTGGGGAGAAAAAATGGTTTTCAACACACTCTCACTTCTTCAGCTTTGAAATGCATTCAGTGTTTAAGTGGCAAACAGAAAAGGAGTATTTCCCACTGTGGAACAACACCCTGTGAGTAAAATGGAAATAGAAGGTAGGATCTTCAAAAGCCCATGTGTAACTTAAGCAGCATCTCCTTGCAGCATTAGAGGATTGATGCCTCTAAACCACACCCACACTTTAAAAATACAATCTTTTTTGTATTGTTTGTATTATAAGACACTGTCCAGCTAATTAACTTCTATAATTAAGTGACAACCCGGCCTCTTACCTGATATAGCAACCTTTGCTCTGCATGCCATCCGGTCTTTTGTCCCACTTTCTGAAGACCTCCAAAAAAGAAGAAAAAAGATATTTGAGACCTGTGTGTTTAGATATCTAAAATTCAACCCTTTAAACACTAAGAAGTGTCAAGATTTTCATATTACAGCTCACTTCATATGCTTTTCTTTAAAGTTAATTTTGGTATCTCCGGTTTAATTTATGAGTCATTAATTTCTTAAGCATAATCTGGAAGGAAAGTACACCACCATTTTTTTAAATTCCCTATAAGAATTTACTTTTACCAAAGCATACATAACCTGAGTATTAAAGGACAAGTAGATTCATCTTCCTTGTCTTTTTCAGCTGCAACACATCAATGAAGATGCAACTTAATTTATTAGTTCTATTATTGTTTAAAGAATTGCCTCCTCCTCTATTAATGAAATGAAAATCTCTGGCTGCTAGCAGTATCATGACTTCTGGAGGCAGTTAGAATATCTTCAGAACTCACAGATGATAGACCCTAGAAAGCCTTAGAATTTTCTCTCTCTGCCACAATTAAGCCTTAAACAAATTCCAGTCTGAAGCAAATATCAAAAGAAAAGAACTCCACACGGACTATCAGATACCAAAGATACAATTTAAATGACAGAGAAATAACTCTGTAGAGTGCATCTCTTCTAATGACCTCCAGGGACATCTCAAGGACCCTGAAGACAGAAATCCAAGCAATGCATGGCAGTCAGAAATCAAGTACACAATACAGTTCAGACACATGTCCAAATATCCCTGCCCTGGACATGTGCTATCACCATTCTGTGCTCACTGACATCAGAGAAAAGGAGCTGAGTAAATCAGCACATATACACATCTATTATTATTCCATCACTAAAAACATAATTAAAAGATGAATCACCACAAAATTCCTTATTTTATTAGGAAAAAGCAATACAGATGCAATAATTACAGAATAGCACACATATTATATGCAAGTTTTCAAAATCAGCTTCAGAATAGTGGACAGAAAATGCTGTTCTTTCCTCCAACACATTTCTGCTATAAGACAACATTTCTCAAACCAAAAAGTAGTGGAACTGCTCCTACAGATACAATTAACTGGAGCCAAGCATGTACTGAAAGGCTTTCTATGCTAAACTGCAACATAATATTTTCACAATTGTAATCATTAAATTACTAACCTGAGAGCAATAGTGTCTCTGCAGCACGATTCTCAACATTGCACCCCAAACAAACTCCATTTAGACCAAAAATGTGTAATATTATTCAAATAAAACACAGATTATAAAAATAAAACGTACTTTAGCTCCTTCAAGAGTTATAATGTGAGAACATTTTCAGCTACTTTTCCTCCCATTGAGTGCGGCATTTATCACTTCGCTGTAGTGAACACAAGCTGCCAGCAGAGGGGACCAATTAACCACGATGGGCCGTGATTAAAGGACCCTCGATAACAACAGACAGCATGAAAAATACAAATAGCTGTATTCTGACTTGGATAGCTTTGTTTTGTCCCATCAGGCTTGGCTAGGTACCTTTTTCTATGCTAAGGGTAATCAAGAAAATACGTCCATTGCGTTACTTGCTACTAAATTAAGAGTTTCATATCAAAAAAAAAAAAATCTACCCAGGAAAACACGACTTGCGTTTAATTTTCTAAAGCAAAAAGAAGACAACGGAATTGTTTTCTAAAGTAACGCTTTAAGGCAGCGGTAATTTCCGTTTAAGAGCTAAGGAAGGGTTTCAGTCCACACTCCTAGACAGACCGCTAACAATTCCTGCGAGCCGGTGCCCGCTCCGTGCCGCCCCGCTGAGAGCGCGCTGCCGGTACTCACGGCTGCCCCCGCTCCATGCCGCCCCGGTGAGAGCGGGCTGCCGGTACTCACGGCTGCCCCCGCAGCGCCGCCCCGGTGAGAGCGGGCTGCCGGTACTCACGGCTGCCCCCGCTCCATGCCGCCCCGGTGAGAGCGCTGCCGGTACTCACGGCTGCCCCCGCAGCGCCGCCCCGTAGGCGCGGATGCGAGCGTTGCAGACCAGCAGGTCCTTCAGGGCGCGCAGGAGCTGCTCCCTCTGCGTGCTCGCTGCCAGCAGCTTGCAGATGCCCTCCCGCATGCGGACCTCGAAGTTGAGCTTCTCTTGGGTGTCGCATTCCTAAATATGCAAAAAAACCCAAAGGGTTAAATGAAAAACTAACTAAGGGTGTTCTCAATTTTTTTTTTTTTTACGTCCTCTGCAGTTGGGATAGAGAACTCCGGGTTTTCAGTATGCACGGCTACTGCAATGGTTGCTGAATGTAGAATAGTAGTTCTCTCTTCAGGAACAAATGAGTAAAACATGGGGAAAAAAACAGATTTACTATATCCATTATACATGCAAATTCCTAACCAAGATTAACTCACTGTACCATCTGAAAGTTACTAAAAATTTATGTGCCTCCATGTGTCATTCATAGAATAGTAACATATGGTCCTAGAGAGGGCTAACTGAACAAAGCTTATAAATTAACAACCCATTTTGCACAGTGACCCCTACTAAAATAAACTTTAAACTGAAGAAGATGTCTGAAATATTTTAAATCAGAAACTCAATCTCATTACCTCTTTGGCTGTCTTTAAAAGAAGAAAATCTGTTTCTTTCACTATAGTTCATAAGAAAGTCAGGTAACAGTAGAAGCCAAAAAAACCCAAAAAACAAAGAGAGACTCATCCCAATACTCAACTGCATCAGGCCATGAACTGAAAAGTAAAACAGCTGTGGTGGCTTCAAGACTAAATAGGCATCTTGTCAGGTACACTTTTCATTCAAACATGAAGTAAACTAAACATAGCTGGCAAGTCACTAGAATTCACCATTGCTGTATTTTGAAGGAGTGGGGTTTTTTTAAGGATTTATAAAAACTGCTGGGAAGTCAACTTTTTCCTGCCTACTTTCACAAAACATTTATGAATGTGCAATATTCCTCACTTGGAAATTCAAAGACGTCAATCCGCACCAGGCCAGAAAATAATTAAAAGTGAAGGATCACAGACTGTTTGCTGTCTCCCAAAGGCCTGCTAGATGCCACTGATGGTTGACGCATGCTATGTGGCCATCCCTGGCCAAACCAAGTATTTCTGAGATGGGAAGAACAGAGTGAATAACAGAATGTTGGCATGGTAGTGCAAGGTTGCACTGCAAACACTCTGCAGGTCAGTGAAGAGTGATGCTTTCTCATTACTAAACAAGAGTTTAGCCCCAACTACCTCTGGAATTAACAAGTTCATGGTGGGTTGGTGGTAAATAGCTCCCAAAGCTCACATCAGAGCTATTTTCCATAGAAGTTCTGCTGGTATTCTCTGCAGCTGATATATGAAAGCCTGGGACCCCGTATGGCCCCAGGGACTATCCCATTTTTAACCCTCACAGATATGCTTCTCAAAGTTTCAGTCACAGCCAGAAGGGAATAAAGCAGGGCAACACCACCTCAGCAGGGCAACAACACCTCTACATTCTCAGCACCTGCGTCATTATTCACACTTCTGCTTAGGACTCAACCCAGAAAAGAAAAGAGGGGAGCAGTAAATAGCTTTCATCCATCTTCTTTTCTTCTGAGTCAAAGTTTACATGGTTATGAAAACCTAAGCAAGGCCCACACCTGTCCCTAAGAAGTAATTACTTATTCTCTGAGCCTAAACCAATAAATCAGCCGCTACAAATCTCCAAAGAATGACATCCTCCTTCCCCCTGAGCATTCCCAAGACAGCAGGCCTCTGCACTGCCCCGGCTCCTCTCCACATCTATCACCTGTTACAGAACTACAGTGAGGAAATAAACACTGCTATTTGGGGCATCTGCATCTATCCATATTGGGGCTTTCAAGGACTACAGAAAGCATTCAGTCTACACTACATCTCAGCCAAGGCTCACACTAAATATTCTGGACCAACAGTAAATGGCTGTTGGGCCATAGCTTAAATAACCACGCCATATAAATCTTATCTGAAGGAAGGATTTAGCAGCCTGATTTGGGAATGTATGAAGTTCTTCGTGCCTACCAAAAGAGATTGGTCAGCTTTCCCCCCCGCCCCATTCTGTCTAAAAATACAGGCACACCATCTGGACTGAGAGGAATGACACAGCACTGTTTTGCCATATGCTGTCTACTGATGCACCGTTTCCCTTCTGGGGTCCATCCTTCCCCCACCAGTGGCAGCACAATCCAGACGAGATTATTAAAAGCTGCTGGGATTTTCAGCTCCACACCCAGGAATTACCTAAGCAACACTTCCAAAAAGTCTTTGTATTCCCCACCTAAGTATACCTAGTATAAGAAATTTCAAATTTTTCTAGTATTACAGAGGTAATGCAATCACAAAACAAAACCAACAACAGCTGAGAAGAATTATACAGATACTGCTGAAGGTAGGACGGGTAGGAATTTTACTTCATTTAATTGGTAACTTCATTACAGGCTTTCAGAATCTTATTCCAAGGTACACTTCTGATTTACATCTAAATCCTATAAGTATAATATATCAATTTAAGGTAAGCAAGTAGCCAGGCAGTGGGTACTCTTCTAAAACGGGGTCTATGAAGTCAAGACACCAGCTTGGGCATTTTGTAGCTAGAGATGGACATGAGCGTTTGCTTCTACTGTCAGCCACAGTTTCACAGACGCTCCCGAGTTCAACTTACTTGAGTTTTTAACCCAGTGGAGGTGAAAAAAAACCCTCAAGAATCGGAAAACCAGTGGCTGAAAGATTAAAGAGTCCGAGAGCCTGCGGAGGGCAGGGTGAGCGGGGGCCCAGCTCGGCCCAGCCCAGAGCAGCAGCAGCAGCACTGGCGGGGCGGCCGCCGGCGCGGCCCCTCAGGAGCGCGGCTGCACCGCCGCCACCCGGCCACGCTGCGCGGGCAGCCCGCGGCCACCACAGACCCGCCGAGCTCCGAGACAGCGCAGCTCCCGCCCCCCGGGCCGCCCGCAACCGGGCACCGCCCGCCACACCGCCCCCGCCACACCGAAGGGTGAGGGCTGGGTCTGCCCTGCCCTGCCCTGCCCTGCCGGCCCCGGCACTCACCGGCCCCGCGGCGCCCGGCCCGCCCGGCCGCTGCCTCCTCATCCTCCTCATCCCCCTCGGCGGCGGCGCCGTTCAAACCTCCCGCCCCAACGGCCGCGGCCGCCCCGCCCCGCCCCCGGCCCCGGCCCCGGCCCCTCCCGCGGGACAGCGGCAGGACGGGCTCGGGGGGAGCTGCACACACGCCCCGGTGCCTGCCGGGTGCTGCTGACGGCAGCGGTAACCCCCTCACGTTTAGCCATAAAAGCGAGTGCCAGGAATAAAGGCCAGGACAGTACCTTTCTTGGCTTCTTTCCTCCTCGGTAATTTACTCTCCTGAAACAGGCCGGTGCCACCTCTTGCTGATGAGCGCTCCTACGGGAGCGGGAGGGAGCGGCTCACGGCAGCTTCCCTGCACAGTGCACAACCACTGCTGCTCCAAAGCACGCCCTGAATTTTTAACCATGGTCTTGGGTTCCTGCAGTTCATCTAATTATGCACCTTTAGTATGATTGTGCTTCAATAGCTGCACTAATAGCATCTATTGTTAAAAGTATACTGCTATATACTGAGTGAAAGTGCATTAATTATTCACTAGATTGAGGAATGGGAGTCATCTCTCTTCTGCTGCCAGTTTTACAGCTCTGTTTGTCTTCGGCAGATGAAACAAATGAGCTAAACAGTGACTCCCATCCATTCCTCATCCCCGATTTCTTGGCTTTCCTCTCTTGAACAGTGATGGTCAGAAGCACAGATCCTCATTGCTTCGCACAGGGTTGTCAACATTTGTGGGAAGTAAAATGTGCTGGAATGAGTGAGATATACAGTGTTGCTAACAGCTTTCTACAGAAGACAGAAGTCTCCAGACTAACATATGCTTATTTAAAATATAAGAAAATGTAGTTAGAAGGGAAAATTTTTAAAGCTTCATTGTTTCATCAGGATTTCACATAGGTGCTCAGCAGTTCAGCTGGACCCCTGACATTTACAATTAGGCCACAAATACAGTGGGCTGGCCTTGAAGGAAAATCATGAACTATTGGACCAAAGGTATGTATTCCTTGGTGCAAGGCAGAGGACAGGAGCTCTGCTTCCCTCCGGAGTGCTCGTCTCACCTCTCTCCGGAGGCAGAGATGGCAGAGGCAGCTGTTCAGGAGTTCCTGTCTCCATCTTGAGCCAGGTTTCTTAGAGCAAGGAGGGGCATTCAGATATTCATTAAATATCTTCTGCCACCCTGAAGTCCTCTGCATACCACTGGCAGGGCACATGCCACAACTGGGAAGCCCTACCCTGTTGCATATGGGTAAAACCTTACAAAATAAGGATCTTGTTACCCTTTTATAATGAAAAAACCTAACATCAACCTAACAAGGCCTTGTTACCCTTGAAAAATCATGGTTCAGGCCTGTTACTTCAGCTAAGTAGAAAAGGACTATGGCCAAGTGACTCAGCTGAATTAGAGGTAGAAAAATTATATAATCATTACATGTTCATATTGTGGTTTATGGTGGCTAGTTGAATTACGTTTGTTGTGCTTAATTGGAATGTAACTGATAAAGGCCTAACTGCTTTCAAAGGCCTGTTTTTTGCAATAAAGGGCTCTCTCTTCCACCTGCCAGGGGAGTCTGCATTGCTCTGCTTTCTAACACCACCCCAGGTTATATATTTATGGATGCTGTATTTTTTCCTGTTGTTTAGATACTCCCTCCTGTTCTTCAGGTACTTGACTTTCCCAAAGGAAGTCTTTGTCCAGTTTGTTCAGTGGAGAAATCCCATCAGGGAGCCAAAAGGCTTTTGCTTAATCAAGGTATGATACTTCGGGCTGTATATGGACAGCCAATATATCTAAGAGTGGGCTTGAGAGAGGTTGAAATGAAAGTCTCCACCTAATCCTGGTGCTTCATGCACCCAGGATAAGCCCTGGGTTCCTGTCTCTGCTGCAGAGTTCAGGATTTTGGATATAGCAAAAGCAACCCCCAAATGAGGGGAGAACATGAGATGACAAATCAGAATGCCCTTTTGCTTTACAGTGTGCCATATCTCTTAAAGTGGGGTCTGGCCTCTCCTGAATCAGTCAGGGATGGGATCTGAGCCTCAAAAACCTACAGGTAATTTTCTAGGCTACAGAAGAGAACTAGAAACAGTAACAAGTCATGGAGTGGAATTGAACCAAACAGTCTCAGGTTAACTGAACTGTGTTATCATTGAATTGATGCTTGACTGAAGTTGAGTGAGGCTACAGCCTTGACTAAATGGCTGAAACTCTTTGATGAGTTTGGTGTAAACTGTGGGAACAACTGGGAATAATAACCTTACTATAGAGGTAAACAAATAAGGAATAAATTACTGTAACTCTGCCTTGCCTAAATCACCAACTCACCAAACAGTGCACTACCATGGAAAATTAATACAGCCTGTGAAAAAGACACACTGAAACACTTCCTATCCAGCATCATCCCAAGCAGTTTGGGTGAGACTCTAGAACAAATCCACTGGTTCAATCTTTGCAGAAGCCCTGCCTCCAAGACTCCTGGGAACAGCTCTCAGGTATGCACCAAGAGGGTTTTGTCAAAAGCCAGGATGGCTACGTGGATACAATAAAAATCACTGCAAAAGGACAAGTTATGCCCCAAATTATTTCAGGCAATCAGCATCTCTAAACCCGTTTTTGCTGGTGGTGTAGACAGCTCCCAGGAATCTGTGGCAGTTGTCCAAGAATTTTAGATGCTAATTAGCATAGTTTTGCTGTACAGTCTGTTCAGCAAATCTGAGTCTTAATAAAGTCCCAAAATGTGAGTGCTAGTAGCATAAAGAGCCTGTGCCTGCAGCCCTTACATTCTGCTACTGACATTGACTTGAATTGGAGCCCTTAAGAAATCAGTGGCAGTTAAACGTGTAGGACTCAGCCCTAAGGAACATGAATAGTATCTTCTCAAGCTCAGTGCATACTTGCTTTTCAGCTGGTTCAAATGTCCAATTTTCTAGTACATTAGGAACATGTTTCTGCAAACTCTGGCTTCTCACATTCTTGCACCTGCTTCTGCTTTGATCCCCTGTTGCATTCACTTTCTAGAGATGTTAGGTTTTTTCATTATAAAATTAGGTTTCATGATTCAGTGGATCTGTCAGATGCCTAATTAAAAAATTAAACATTTCACCAAAATTCTAGTATTAGCTTTTAAGGGAACATGAGACTGAGGCTTTAAAAGGCATTTCTACAGGTTTAGAATGAGGTGAGATGTTCTTTCCACACTTCATGTCTAGCTCCAACAAAGCTCTCCTGCTGCTGTTTACAGCACATAGACTAACTTAAAATGAAGAAGGCTTTATGCCATCTACATTATCCAGAGATTTGGGATTCAACTAGTAACGATTCTGCTTGCTCCCTAACTGAAGAGTAAATGCAGCAGACAGCAACAAAAAAGGAAGCATTGTAACCATGTTTTTTTCTCTAGGCAAACCTCCACTGAATGGCAGAGAAACCCAAGGCACAACCTACAAAACAAGGAAAATCCTGCACAGTCACTGCTGCTAGTGCAGAGAAGTCAGAGGGGGTAGGGGAATTAAACAGGGGATCTATATCCTGCCTTCTGGGGTTTCTAAAGTGAAACATTTTTTTTTCAGATGAATCACACTATCCTTTTATTTGCCATTCGATTTGCATTGCAAAGCATTTGGCTTCCTTCTAGTATTAGGAAAACTGGATAGCAGAGTAAAGATCATTGTCTATCTAAATCACAGTTCTGCTCAAGTGTTAGATCAGCATATTATTTTAAATGTTAGGCCCATCATTTTGGTTTAGCAGGTACAAAATGTCTACACCTACTCTTGACAGCACTGCAGTATTTTTCTTAATTTCTTAGTTCCCACAGCTTGCTACACCTACTCCTTGAATATCATCAGAGTGTGCCAGTAGAAATGCATTCAATTCCTCTTCAGATTTATCCTAAATGGAAACCTATGAAGATTTGTACGGGACACGTGGGAAAGAATTTGCAAAGGCTTTTTATAACTGACTATTTATTTAACTTTAAAGTGAAGAGCAAACTGTTCCCATTGATTGCCACTGGCTTTGATTGCCATGGTATGTGACCACTATAGATTGGTGAAAGGGGCAGAGACTCTGGAATTTAGAGTGTTTACCTGACCACTTACTCATTTCTTCATTTCAGCCTGCTGAGGTCAGTTGAAAGTCTTTCCATTCTCTTAGCTGGGCAGAAGGGCAACGTGTAGTCCTACAAAACAAATTAAATGTGGGTAACTACCTTATTGTAATGTGCTTCAGGTTCAGTTTTGATTGGATAAGGTGAAAATTAATCTTCTGTCTGACAGTGAGCTAAAACCTAACCCTATCATGGTGAAAGTTATGGCAAGAGAAAACTTTATAGGCTCCATCTTAGCTAACTGAGCATTGTGAAGTAGGCATCTTCTCCAAGGTAGTCATGGAGGCAGTCGTTGAAGATGTCATCCTATAACATGCAGGTGCCTAAGTCAGCTGGGATGCATCACCCTTGTCTTTCTGTGATAATTAGACAGAGAGGCCAGAACAGCTTAGAATAAACTCTTACTACTACAGGTGTTCTCAGATTAATTTTTTCCTCAGAGTTTGTTCATCTTCTGCTCAAGTTTTTTTAATGTTCTGCAGTTCTCCTTCAACTGCTGTAATGCTCCCATTGGCACTGGGATCACATCTCTGTATGATGCCATCAACTAAACATTGATACCAAGGTGCTTCAATGAACTATTTTGTTGATCATTGCATGTTCCTGTAGAAGGCTGAGAAAGTACAAGGAATTATTTTTCCTTTTTCCAGATAAGAGGCCAGAAACTGACTCCTCACAGTATTCCTGATGTCAATTCTATATTGAAATGCCTTCAGATTAAATTAATGTAGCCTTTTTGGATAACTGTATGAGATAAACACACTCAAAGTACATTTTATAACAGAAATAGTAAGTTACATAAAATCCATCCCCATATGAATGTAGAAAACAGTTCCTGAGATCAAACCTGAAAACCTTAACAAATCAAACCTTGCATGACTTTAAACTGCAGTTTGATCATCCTCTACATCTTAAAGTTGCCCATGCCCAAGGCAGTGGATGAGTGACTAAACTGAAATATACCAGTCACAGGTGTTCTTCTGTTTCTGCTTGCGAGAACAGGGGCATTGGTTTTGAAACCAATTCACATGTGGTTCCTCCCCAGGTACAGAATCAACCCCATCAGAAGTGTCCTGTTGGACAAGGATCCTCACAGGTGACTGACAGCTTCACAGGAAGCCTTTCTCCAGCTGCCAAGACAATGTGAACACACAGTGTCGAGCAAAGCATAAATTTTGCAGCCTTTCCCGAAGTTTAGAAATTTACATGGTCTGTCTTTTCTATCCCACTGTCTATCTTTACAGCAGTTGAAGGAATGAGGTTATCTTTAATTCCTTTCAAAATCAAAGGTGGTTGAAACTGGCTGCTTGGATCCATTGCTAACAGGGGGACACAGAGAAACAGTGACAGAAAAATAACACTGCTGTTTAAACCCAGAGAGGCCCTTTCAGCTCCATGTTACAGGGATGTTCCATACAAGGAGGGTTTCCTGGAGATTCTACACTGTCACTTCCTTATCATGCCTTTTACCAGGATTCCTCTGTTGGTTACAGAGTCTGGTTTGATTTCTTGGGCATTTACTGCAGGTGGTATTTGGTGTGTTAAATATCCATCTGAGACAGCTGCATGCAAATGTTTGCTAGGCAGTGTGCTGGTGAAGTCACCAGTTTGTGTCATGGGAGAATCTAACCGGGCACTCTGTCTTCTGATTCCAGGGTTAGGCCTGTTGGGATATTTCCCAATTGATCTTGCAAGGCAAGAAGTCACTGGATCATTTAATGGATTGCCACTTTGAATCCGAAATGGAGAATAAGTGCACTGAGAATATCAGAAATCTAAAGATAAACTCCCGTATGAGAAAATAATGTCAGGAAATCATCTTCTTTTTGATAGACAGAGGAACCTCCACCTATTGCTGTGAGAGCAGATCTAAGGCCACTTCTGACAGCAGTCACCCAGGTAAAATTCTCCAGTTAGCTCTTGGGATTGGCATTTTTTTTTCTGAAGGTAGATCCAGGCTGAGTATTTGCAGATGGTCTCTTTTTTTCCCAAACAACGTAGAGCATCTCTGCAGAACACAATACTTGGAAACAATCTCCATTTGAAGCAAATTTGTAGTTTGGTCTGATTTTTCCAAGTACTGGAATATAGGTATCTAGAGAGAGAAAAATGGCAAAGCAATGTGCACTGGAGACCAAGATACATTAGCTGCCCTCTGTGCAGCTGCATTCAAGTTCCCCCTGCACTCACTGCAGCACTGCCAAGGAAACAAATAGCAACTCGCCTTTGCCACCACACATCTTGAGGTGTCAGCTGTCCCAATAACTGAGGCACAATAGCTCAGTGTAAATTAATTTCTTTGCATTTCACACACTGTTTGGATTGTTTTGATCCAGTCTGAGGGAGGATATTCAAAGGAGCATGGCTAGTGATCTAGACTTCACTGCAAACTCTCACTTTGCCCTAAGAAATGTTTCTCATTAGTACCAGATTGGTTTGTCTCAATAGTTTTCCCAGTCACACATGGGGCTATGACCATCTGCAGCTCCTTAGTTTTTCCTGCCTTGCCACAAAGCTGTAGTTTTTCTGCATTTTTCCAAGTCCTGAGTTGGGTTCCAGCTTTATAAACGGGCATTTGTCAATACAAATCAGGGATTAAGGTAAATGTTATTTCATGAAAATAGCACAATAGTAAAAAAAAAAAAAAGGTCACAATAACCATTTCTGGTTGGAAATTTCTATCAGAGGTTTTAAGCCTCTGGTCCTTAAGGAAAATCTGGCTTGCAAATTATGTCCTGTTTCTTCCAGAAACAGATACTGAAAAAATATTGAACAGTTCATCCACTGAAGTGCTTAGATTAAAGAAATACATCCATATGGATAAAAGGATTTAAATTTTTAGAACTGCCAGATAATTTTTCTATTCTCAGCATCCCTAGTTGCTGAGCCTCCACCAAACTTCTCCCTAAATCCAGTCTCTCCCTCTGCCCCTCAGAGTGCAATACCACTGTGAAATAACTTGTCTCTTTGAAAACTCAAAAGAGCCATAATGCAACAAACGGTATTTGTCACATCACAGGCAGTACTGGGACCCCAGCAGGGAGTTGTTGTAAGGCTGGGGAATAAGCCCAGAGTCAGGCTACATCTTTTAAATAGGTGATGTTTTTCTGTGGAATCGCTGCAGTGTTGGATGGAAATTGTCCATTCACTTGTAGAGGGACTAAGATATCATTTTCACAGGGTAGAAGGATCCAAGGGAAGAAGTTTGCTGCAGAGGAACTTGCAGACACCCCATGGCTGAGGTGATGGGCAGCACATCTTCTCTTCAAGCTTACCACAGCTGCTCTGAAGGAAACCAGTCCAGCTATTTTTTCCCCTACTCCAGTTCCCCTCAGAGTCAAACCATGGGGAGGGGATGAAACTGGGCTGTGCATGTGTTCTCCTTAAAGTGAGATTGAAACATTTCTTGCTAATGATAATATTTTTTGCCTAACAAGATGACCCATTTATACTCATCATGATGAAAAATTGGGGGTTGAGTAGCAAATATGAGTAACTACATTTTACCTGAGGTTGTTTTTTTCAGACATTTCTATCATCCTTCCAACCGTTTCACAGCCTGTTAAATGAGCTGAGACAACACTTCATGTCACTGTTAGCATTTTAAATTAAAGTTATGGTAACAATAAATAGCACCTCATGTTTTTACAGACAATTTCATCTAGAAGAATAAAAATAACTAGTTCTGCCTGGATGCATGCATGACTTGCACACATGCACGTGTTTACTTTCTTATCTAAAAATCAATTTAAGTTCTAGGAAGCTATTTCTAGCACTTGATTCTAACCGTGTGTTTGTACAGTGTCATCAAAAAGCAATCAGGATGTTTAAAGGAAAACCAACAAACAGCAAGTACATTTTTTATAACAGGATCTTTAAAAAGCTAATGCAGACCTAGAGGGGAATTTATCCAAGCCTGATGCAGAGGGACACCTGTTCAAGATAATCCCCAAATACATTTTTGCTAACAGTGTTTGTGCACTAAGGCTGTTTTAACCAACTAGTTAAAATCTCTGCTTTCTTTTATTCCTTCCCTGATCAGGAATGTCTTCCCTGTTCATCAACAATCTCTGCAACACTAACTTACCCTGCTTACACAGATAAGGCATTATATTTTGTGAGAGAAAACACCACCAAAAGCAAGCCACTACCTAACATGAAGAGCATTTTTTAAAATTTATTTTATAGTGTGGACACTCACAACAGAGTCTTAATGTTTTAAAAGTTACCCCTGCTGTCATACAGTCCCCTTCAGAAGTATATTAACTCCCAGCTTTAAAGCACCAGCCCAAGAGGGAGCTTTGAAAGATACAAATGGGCTGTTGCTCCTCATCTGCCCTTTGTGTTGCTTGAAGTCTCTCTCCAGAAGTACAGCTCTCTCATGTTTGTGAGGGACAGGTTCTTTCACACACGTGTGTTGCTACATCTGCCTGCTCCACAGACAAGTACACACTCTTGCTGAATGGATTTAAGCAGCCAGTTGGCACCACCAGGCACTGAAGCACCCAGAACTTCACTGGCAGCTTGCATGCAGACAGTACACACATCACTAACCTGCGCAGGTTTTTCTCATTACCACCCTAGTCACACAACTTTTTAGGCATTTCTTTCAAATTATCTTATGACATGACATCGCTAGGTTGGTAGAGAACTTCTCTGACAATTTTAGAGGGAATAAGTCTCATACATATTTGGCACCATAATGGTTTACGTGCCACCAAGTGTACTTCACTGGCAGTCACCTCAATAGCTGGCTAGAAAGTCATCCATGGCAAACAAGCTTCTCCAGGCTGTGACTCTGAGGGATCAGACTTTTGTAAGCAATGAATCATTCTCTTGTTACTAATGGTTTCACCTCTGGGCATTTCTAAACGAAATTTACTGATCTAACCAAATAGCCTGATAACATGTTTCAAGAGCAGCAGACTCTAATGCCGGGTAGCACTGCAGATTTCATGTAAGCCTTGGAGAGACACTGCATGGGGAATTTTGCATGCTGGAAAGGCTCACCTGAGTTTAACACAGGCATGAATCAGTTTGGAGATGGAACCATGCCCCATTTGGATGAGATCAGTATGGGCTCTGCTCCTGCTCCTTGTGGGAGGATCCTTGGCTGTAGGTTATATAAAGTTAGCAGCCATCTGGGGGCAAAAAATTTGAGGAAAAGATAGAAAACACCATGGCACAATACATTTCTTTCCTTTGGTGAACACATGTTAATTCCCAGGCTCAGATGGAGCTAGAAGTGTCTGGTCACACAGCCTTCAAGACCTACTGCGTGAGAGACAGCTGTATATGTGAAAACATCTGTTTTCAGGAATCTTTTTTACATATTGACTCTTCCCTATTTTTCAAATTGTAAATGTATCTATGTTTCACTGCACATGTGGCAGTGGCAGGAGCACAGTGTTTCCCAAGGACTGTGCCCTTTATTTATTCAATTTCTCCAAGGATACATATCTGTTAAATTTTCTAGAGCACAATTTGTTTATTTGTTTGCTACCTGCATCCATATCTTTAATTCATTTCACTTTTTAGCTCCTGTGAATAAGAACATGTCATTGACTTCAGAGCCTTCTTTTGAGAAGAATCTCTATGTGCATAAAACCATTTGACAGACCTTCTCTCATGCTCACAGGCAGGGCTTTCAAAGTGGTATTACAGACAGTCCACCACCTTGCTCTGAACACTGCAGATTTAGCAATTGCAAAGGGTAGCATTCATTATAACAACAGAAATAAAATTGTCCCTCCGTGGACAACAAACTCACCTCAGCTGATTGCCTTAAGGTAGGCCATTTGGCACCAGATGTAAATAGAGGCCCATTTCTGCAGCAAGACACTCCCTAGCACTTCCATAGTGAGTGCCATTTAGAGGAGAGCAGGGCTGCAACAAGAGACAAACAACGCCTGGCCTTCATGCTCAGGTGAATTTCAGCCCATCTATCAGACTGCTGTCCTTTCCACATGCAGCCTGCTGCGGAAGAGGCAGAGGACTCCAGGACAGCTGTGCAGCCATATCCTTTCCTGCCCAGTCTGAGCATTGCTTGGCTGCAATCTGAAAACTGCACGTTACCAGCAAAGTGAGAAAACCAGGCTCTTTCCTCTCTCTACCATGTAGGAGCTAATGAGTGCTCTGAGGCTGTTAAAGATCACAACGACGCAGACTCCGACTCAGAAGGCTGACAATGACTCCGTTTATTTCCAGGAATTTCTTCCCTTTTATGCTATTCTACAAAGAACAACCCAATGGGTGGAAGGAAGACAAACGTCTTCAATCACATTGGTCAAGTCAGAGGGACATCAAGAAGAGGTCCCTCCTAGGGAAAGGAATGTAAACAAAGGTTACAGTTAGGAAAACGTGTCTCTTGTCGACAGAACAGTCTCTGGGAAAGAGTTTCAGAGAAACCAAAACATCACAGGCATGGACCAGGACTACAGTGCTCTGTACTTTTCTTCTGAGTTTGTCCCATTTTTGTAGATTGTGTCTTCTCTTTATCATATAGGAAGCCTGTTAATGAGGGGCTTAAATGAGCCCCTCTCCAGTAACTTTGAAAGCCTCATTCATCCTGCCATTCAGAGTCCTACCCACCAGAAGCCTCCAGCCTACTCAGTCATTCCCCAGGACAGTAATAGCTGATGCCCCAGACCTTCACATGTAATGCAAACGTGAAAGTGAACTGCTCACATGAATATCAGGAAAAAGAGGAAAGAGTGTGAAGGAATAGTATTTCCCTAAGCATCCAATAAAATCAATTTAATTTCAGATGACGTTAAAGACACAAGTCTGAACTGCCTTCTGTGTCAATGTGATACTTGGGATGCAGGTACCCTGAGCAGAAAGGAATTTGATATATGAAATAATTTAATATATGACATCAATGTGGAAAACTGCAGAGCCAAGTTTTCTCAGGGAATAGAAACGACTACAGTCGAGCTACAGAAAAGTTTGTAGCATTTCACTAAGTTTTGGCAGTATTCTTCTGAATCCAAGCTCAGGTTTCCCTGTTGGTTTGGATTTATTACCATGGTATAATAGTAAACAGAGAATAAAATACCTTTTATTGCCCAAATTGACATTTTATTCCCTTCCTCTTGTTTTGTATTGGTTTTCCTCCTTTTAAAAGAACTGCTGTGTACTGTATGCTTCACAGTCTGGGTATTCTTCAGTATATTTTTCCTTTGTGCTCCTTCTGAGTTGTTTATTCTTATGAAGGTTACAACTCAGAGCTTAGACTTTTGACCTCTGAAGAAGAGGCAATGGAAACTTGGTATGTTCCTCTTCCCTTTCAAAATAAGCACAGTAAAGAGTTGCTTGGCTAGAAGGCAAGTGTCCCCAGCCTTTCCTCTCAAGAGGTCTTAGTTATATTTTCTTTATCCTCCTAACTAATTGAAGTCACTCTTTTGGAAGAAAAATCAAAATGGCTGAAGTTCCAGCCATATCTACTGCTGACATTCCTCCCCACAGCCTGTCTTCTCCTGTCTTTTGGGAAATGCGCCCACAGCTATGCCACACCTGAGAACTCTCACCACATATGGACTACATGGTGCAAATCAACCCATAAGAGAACCCTTTATTCTCTATTTTCCCATAAGAGCATGCAACAGTATGAGTAGAGAAGAGGAAAGCTCAACAGCTTTCTGAAGTCAGCTCCAGCCAGGGGATTCCTATTGGGAGGATAAGGAGTTTGGAGAGCCTGCAGGAAGGCTGGAAGCTGACAGCAAACCAGGCAGGATAAGCTGCTGCAGGAGCAGGGGCAGTCTTGCAGCATGGTGCGTCTCTCTCTTGATGCTGTGGCAACTCATTTGGAAAAACACAGACTTGACTTCCTGTAGGATTTCAAAAGATGGAAGACTGACATTCAGATTGAAGTCCCCCTCAAAAGGAGGAGAAGGCAACAACTAACCAGCACCAAACAGTCACAAACTCAACACACACGTTCATGTTCTCCTCCTTCCCGTTCACTCTCCCTGCAAGCAAAGTGCTATTCAATCAGTATGCTAAAATACACTACCAAAAGCCTCTTTCCTAGTATGTGGGTGTGAGTGCCAGTGGCAGCAAAATGAACATTGTTGTATCTTTGATGATGCCTGAATGTATCTGCATGCAAAGGTAATACTATGAATCCTCATCTAAGGCACCACAAAAGTCACTCAGATACTCCTTTCAAGTTTCTAAGGCCTTTCCTTAGATTTTATTCTCACTTCTTCCTTCCTCTCAACAAACAGGAAGATGGCAAGTATTAAATGCAGGTAAGTTTCAGCTGTTCAAGTAATGTGCATCTGTGGTTCACACTCAAGCACCAAGAAAAACACAGCATACAAATTAACTGAGCTGAATAGGCATACCTATTTCGGGCACAGCTTTACAGAACGAAGGGACTGAGCCCGAGCCAAACTCCCAATCCCATCTGTATGCAGTGGTAACGGATGTGCAGCTGTGTGTTTTTATATAACCATATATAGTTCAGGCAAACTTCCCCAGAAGTAACTCCATGCAAATTCCTGTCTCCTATAAACTGGCTGGATCATGCAATGAAGACCTCTGTGGGGAGCGTGGGCGTGAAGGGAAGAGCCAAAAATTTCTGACACCCCTTTTCAAAGCAAACCAGCACACAAACAAGGAAATCAGAGGCTGCTGAATGTAGCCAAAGTGATCATAGTGAATCCAGTTCTACACCACATAAAAAAGGCTCCCACAAACATGTTGGCATTGAGAGCCTGAAAGGCAAGTGGAAACAAAACTGCCTCACCTATGTTCATCATTTAGAACAAGAAAAATAAAGTATCAGGAGATAAACAAGTACAGTAACGCTTGAAAAGAAAAACAGTTTTATAATGCTCCCTTTCTATCTACCTTCAGTAAAGCAGAATCATCAGCTTTAAGGAAGCTTTAACCTATTTTAAGGTCAGATGAGACCCTGTACAACAGATACAGACTACTACCTGAAAAAAGGCTGAATACTATGAATATTCCTCCTTCCTTACAGCTCCAAAGAGGTTGGTACATGCTGTTTTCATTTAAGTAACTTTTACCCTTCTGGAAATTATACTGTGAAGTGTTTAAAAAGATCTTGAAAGAGAGAGACATATACAAATAAACTGGATAACACCTCCCCAGCAGCTGGCAGAATTTCAGAGTCCTACACTATGGCTGTGTCAATTTGGGTTTTGTGTAAGTGATAGGGGTAAATTCTACTCACTCCAGATTTAAACCACAGAGGCTAAAGCTCAGAAATATAATGGCTGATGCACATTCTCTGCTATAAAATGCACAGTTACTGGTATATTAAAGGGAGTCTGTTCCTATCCAAAGGCTGAGAGAATGACTGAACTGGACATCCAAACAGCAGCATCAGGAATTGAAAACTGAAGACATGAGGAGCTGGATCCCAATCCAGCAAAACAAGTACCTGGAGTGCAAGTAAATCCTGAGAAACCTTGAAAAGAGAATTGCTAGGGCTAAACAGTTGCCTGATTTCAGATCTAACTGGCCAAAACCATGTAGCTTAGGCTGCAGAACAATGGACTCCTTCAAAGTCATCAACATTTTGTGTTCCTTAAGACCATCAGGGCTCTCATTACTGTCAGCTGGAGAGGGCAGGTGGGTGTCACCTCTTCTAAATGTGGATGAAGCCTCAGGCAGCATCCCATCATGCTAAGCTCACTGCACTTGTACAGCATTCATCTGCACCTTGGAGCATCAGCACTGAGTACCTGTGATTTGGAGGAGGTAGGAAGGCAATGGGCACAACAGAGAGAGATAATGGACAGCAGAGGACAACTGCCAAGGAAGTGGGAACCCAAACATGGTTACATTCTGTCAATGTTGGCCTTCTACAAAGAAGCAACCTGAAGCCCCAAAGCTGGAGGCAAACATGGTTCAAAGCTGTTCCCTCCTGACCTCCTTTCTGGGTTTTGGCACTGCTTGATGACAAAAGAAGGGCAAATCACCACATTTAGGCAAGGTAATAAAGAACAACTAACTCATGCAAAATGTTGCAGCCTGGATGGTAGCCCACACACTTCAGAGATTAGCTGAAGCTCTGAAAAGCAATTTGAGTAACTTCTTTGATGTACCATCTGGTGAATAATTTACTGGGAACGTCTCAATCACATCAAAGGTATCTATCAATGTGCTCAGATTTACTCAGTGTTTAAGACTCTGCCTGTATATTACACTCAAGGAACAGACATATTAGTACAGAATTAAACTTTACTGCAGTACTCCCACAGTAATGAAAAAATAAAAATCTGCAGCATATTACCAGTATGGCCTCAAGGACTAGGTTTAGGAAGAGCAATATTTTACTATTATCTCAAAAAAGCTGCTACTCTACAATCAGCCTTGCTCGTGTTTCCAAAAATGTATAAAATAAACACTTATCTGTGGCATTAAAAAAGTTTAGAAGCACATCTCCCTATTCAAAGGACGTACTGGTATTGGCAGGGTTCACTAGCATCAATCACAGGGATTTAGACCCAGAGTAGATTTAGACTAGATATAAGCAAGAAATTTTGTGCAATGAGAGCAGTGAAACAGTGACACAGGTTTCCACAGATGTTGTGGATGCTCTGTCCTTCGAAACATTCGATGTCAGGTTGGACAGGGCTCTGAGCAGACTGATCTATTTGAAGATATTTCTGCTTATTGCAGAAGGATTGGACTAGAAGGCCTTTGAAGGTCAACCCAAACTGTTCTATATGTCTGTGACATCCATTCGTCATGATCTAACTGGAAGTATTATTATTACTGCTTCCCCTCCCTAAATGCTGAGACTAAATTGGGGTCACATAAAAAAACCCCAACCAAACAACAACAACAACCAAAAAAAAAACCCCAAACAAACAAACAAACAAACCACCCAAAAAAAACCACAAAAAAAGAAAAAAAAAAAACAACAAAAAGAAAAAAAACCACCACAACCAAAAAAACCCACCCAAACCTAAGCAAACAAATAAAAAAGTTCACAAAACTTTCTGGCTTTTAAATATAGTTTTAAAGTCACACAGATAATTATATTCTCCGAAAGCCAAGGCCAGATTATACTTATTTGCATGTGTCAGTCCTGTCTTGCTGCTTAAGTGCTTTAAATTGCGTTATCCTTCAGCATCTCCCCAACCCCCCCCGCGCAGCTCACTCACTGCCTTGCTGTGCTGACAGGACCCCGCAAAGCCCCGCGAACGCCCCCGGCCAGGTGCTCAGGGCAGGCGAGTCGGGAGGAGGCGGCTCCGGGGAGGGGAGCGACTCCGGCCCGAGATCGTGCCCCCGTGGGCCGCTGACACCCACGCCCGCCCGCAGCACCCCCGCCGGGCATCCCCGCCCCTCCGCATCCCCGCCGCTCCCCGATCCGCACCCCCGCGCGGCTCCGCGTCCCCGCCGCTCCCCGCTCCGCATCCTCGCCCCGCCCGCCCCGCCCCGCGGGCTGATTTACGGCTCTGCTGAAAACGCCGCCCCGCCGCCGCCGCCAGCAACAAGTCGGGTGAGTGCGGCGACCTTGCGGGCGGCCGAGGCCCGCGCCGAGCCGGGGCCCGGCGCCGCTCCGCTCCGGCAAGGCCCGGGCGGCGGCCGAGGCGAGCGGAGCCGCGCCGAGGCGAGCGGAGCCGGCGGGGCCGTGCGGCCGGAGCGCCGCGCCGGGTGGGCGCGTCCCCGGGCGCCGGGCGGAGATGGCGCGGTACCCCTGAGGAATCGCCGGGAAAGTTTCCCAAGTTTCCCGTGGGGCGCGGACGCGGACCGTTCCCTCCCGGCGAGGAATGCAACAGACAGCCCGGGATGAAGGCGGGCACCCCTGGCCGGAGCCGCTCGGCAGCGTCAGCCTCCCCTTCCGCTGCCCGCGATGCGGCGACCACACCAGGTTCCGGAGCCTCTCCTCGCTGCGGGTGCACCTGGAGTACAGCCACAGCTTCCAGGAGAGCAGCCTCCTGGCCAGGAGCAGCCTGTTCTCCCCGCTGAAGGACGCGGAGCTGGTGTCTCCGCCGGAGCCCGCAGCCCAGGCCAGCCCGGGGAGCCCCGGCGGCTCCGCCGCGCAGCCCGCGGGGCCCTTCCTGAACTTGGGCGGCGCGTCCTGCGGGAGCGGCAAGGGCGAGCAGCCGCGGGAGCTGCCGGCGGAGCGGCCCGGCTCCTACCTCAGCAACTATGTGCCGGTTGAGTCTCCCAGCGAGGTTTCCAAACCCGGCCTCCCCGCCTCTGACTCCAAAGCCTCCTTCGAGGCACATGTCAGAGAAAAGTTTAACAGGATGGTAGAGGCCGTGGACAAAACGATCGAGAAGCGGATCGACAAGCTTACCAAAGAGCTGTCCCAGAAGACGGCGGAGCTGCTGGAGGTGCGGGCAGCGTTCGTGCAGCTGTCCCAGAAGAAGCAGGAGGTGCAGCGGCGAGAGCGGGCCCTGAGCAGGCAGGTGGATGTGGCGGTGGAGATGATCGCAGCCTTGAAGCAGCGGCTCAGCGAGTCCGAGGAGGAGCTTCACCGGAAAGAGGAGTAAGTGTGGAGGCGAGAGCCGATGGCTTGGCGAGGGCTGGCCAGCTCCTGCGTGAGTGACAGCCTTTGGGGGAGAAGAGAGGCAAGGTCTCACTTACTTGCTGATTATGAAGGGGCCTGGAGCTCACCAGCTTCAGATCGCTGTATTTCTGGAGTTGTAGCCCCATGTGACCATGTCCCCTGCAAGGCAGTGGACAGCTCCCTGAGCAGGTGGCTTTCACGTTTGACTTCTCAGTGACTAACAGGGCAGAGGACAGCTCCCTGAGCAGTGGTTTTCATGCTTGGCTCCCCAGTGACTAACT
The DNA here is from genome assembly GCA_016584745.2 of Phylloscopus trochilus trochilus. Taxonomy (NCBI): domain Eukaryota; kingdom Metazoa; phylum Chordata; class Aves; order Passeriformes; family Phylloscopidae; genus Phylloscopus; species Phylloscopus trochilus. The sequence goes on from WQNJ02000014.1 coordinate 30,227,924, forward strand.
TCAACACTTTCTAATGCCTGTGTTGTGCCTCTGGTTTCATGGGGGTAGGGACAAAGAGAAGCTCTCATCAGCATGTAGTCTGATTTACACTGACCCCTCTAATGCATCGTCTTTTTGAGAAGATATAGATGAAGTATTTCAGAATATCGAGTAGCACCTTTTCCCTTAGGCCACCTCACCATGGTCAGGAGCTGCCTGTGGAGTGTGATTGTCTCCTGTGCCTCAGTGAAGCTTTACAGGAGACGGCGTTGAAAAGGCCATGTCCAGGTAGTTCATGTCTGGTGTTTTAGATGGACACAGAACTGTGGAACAGGAATCACTTCTATGGGATTGGGAAGCAGATGCCAGAGTTCTGACTAACCTAAGCCATCTAAAAATACATTTATGATGCATCCATTAAAAATGTAGTGGTGGCTGATATATAATTTATACATGAACTACTTAGTTTATTCAGCACTTGCTGAAACCTTTGAGGTATTTCAGAGCAACAGAACTTATTTTAGAGAAATGGAGATAAAGAGCCTTGGTAATGGTGTGCCTCTAAACCAATTCGTCAGCTTACAAAAGGAAGATGAGAAGTGGTAGTTGCCATGACACTGATCTTACAAGAAATAAGGAAGGTGGTGTAGGAGTTCAGTGTAGGAAGTTTGGAGGGCTTTCATCATTCCTTGCTGTAGTCTAAGGACAAGAAAGAAAAGACGAGATGGCTCACACATCAGTAGGAGCCATCTATCTTGAAGCAGAACTATAGATTTTCCAGGAGAGGGGATACATAAAGGTGGTGGCATTTGAGCTTCTGAGATCTTCCTTGAAGGGATATTCAACAGAATCTCTGATTTTAAAGTATCAGGTGATCCTGGTGGAAGAAAACATTGAAGGACATTGAAGGTGAAGCTAATAGTGTAACTGAGGCAGATTTGTAAGTGTGCTGGAGGGAAGCCATGAAGATAACATAGTTTCAAGCAGTTTTGGTATTCCCATCTAGCCAGACTGCTCTCCTGGGCTCTTTCACAGTGTGAGTCATCCTATTTCTTCTAGAGAAGTGTCTTAGAGGAAAAGGGATTGCTCTGTGAAGGTCCTTCTTCCCTCTGCAGACTACCAGGAGACTTCAGGTAAGCAGCTGCTTTAGGCTAGAATTTTAGATATCTCAAGTTAAGTGGCATGAATCTTACCCCAAACTAATGGTAAAATGTGTTTTTAAAATCAAGAGTAGGATCCCAAAAGGAAAAATGTGACTGTTGGGAGAAAGAAACCATTCAGTGAAACAAACCCAAAGTTCTGCAGCACTGTAGAAGAAAAGACCTTGTGGGAAAAGAGGAAAGGGGCAATTGAGTTATCTGGGTAGAAAGAGTGGGTATTATATGGAATCAGTGGCAAAGAACTGATCTTTGAAAAAGACAGCTTAAGTTGTGATTTTTAACTGCATTAGGGAACGGAACAAGGAAGAGGCCACTTGCTCTTTGGCAGAATACTTAGCAGCTGGTGTTCTGAGGCTAGAAAAGACTGACTACAAAATGAGGAGAAGTGGGGAAACGTTGCTTCACACTAGGACATTGCCAGGGTCAGGAAAGGGGCAGGAGCTCAGATGATTGCTGTTAGAATTCTAGTCTTGAAAGGAGGAAGGTGAATGCAAAAACAAATGATGAGGTAGCTCCTAAGTTGGTGTTACAGGGAAGTGTGAAGGTTACTTGGCTAGTAAGAAACACAAACCAAAAGAGGCAGCTGCACAAGAGGACAATGTGCTCTGCTTCACACAGTACAGGGTACTGCTCCTTAGAGTTTTGCATCCACTTTCAACAAAAAGATCTGGAAGCAAGAGCAGCAATAGGAATGAGTGAATAGCTCTTACACAGTAATGTTTTAATTTCTAAAGATAATTTGATAAGTGACACTTGTTTGGCTTTCTCATGGGCTGTTGGTAAACTCTTGAGACCTGTCTATATATTCAATGCTTTGTGTGTTCAAAACTTATTGGGTGTGCTAAAAAGACACTGTCCTTCAAAAAAGGAGGATCTCAACTTTGGCTTTGATTTCTGGAAAAAGTCCAGATGATTAGAAAGCCAAACAAGACTGCTTAATGGAAATTGCAGAAGCAGTTCTCACTGCAGACTGTGGAAAGTCAAAGGCATCCCTTAGGGAATGCTTTGATACTTGCTGACCTTCAGAAATAAATGCTTTCATCAGTTTCTTTGGACTTTTTTTTTTTTTTTTCCATAAGCAATCTTGTGAATATGGATAACTTTTCCTAAAATTAGCATTGGTGTTGAGCTAGTGTAGCTGCAAATCTTTTCCTCTTAGCAGCAGAAAAAAGAAAACACCTTCCCTGAAACATCTGAATGTTGGTTTAGACCATCAGCAGAAACAGGGCTGCCCATTTGAGAAGCTTGTAGGATCAGTGGGGTTATTTCTTTAGACTTATCGGTTGATTTTTGTTTGTTTGTTTGTTTTAAACAAGGCCTTTAGCAGTCCAGCAAAGATGGCAATGAAGTGAAGGTACCTTTTTACTCTCTTTGTTTCCTTACAAAAATGGCAGTGCCAATATGCATGCAGGTCTGTGCTGTGATAGTGGCGTGAGGCCCTCGTGGAAGTGAACGGTGCTGAGGGGTAGGACAGCTGGAGGTACAACACTGACTGTACTATTACATAGTTGAAATAGTATCACTCTAAGCACAGCACTGCTGAGCAAAGGAGTTATTTAATTAGAAAATGTGCCCTGAAAGGGATTGTTCAATGTTTGATGAAGGAGAATGCAACTCAGAATGAGTACTGTGATCTTAAAGATAACAGAGAAGCATGCCCAAAGGGCATAAGACTTCTTTGAATAAGATATCAAGAAAACCATTGAAACAAAAACCAGCTATGAACTTAACTGCTAGAGGACACTGAGAGGCTTGTTTCTGGATGTTATGTAAGAAAATTGAAACTGATAGAGTTTGATTTTCAGTAACTGTGAACAGGGTAAGCATTTGGTCTTCAGCTGGAATCTCCATTCAATGGTAACTTAAACAGTTTCACTTTGTCTCCTAATCATAGGGTAAGATCATTAATGTTGTACCTTGCCATATCTCTGACAGTAATTTCTCTAACCAGTCTAATGTGTTTGTTTTGAGACTGATCATGCCTCTGCTCTGACATAGCCTGGAATGCAAGGATTATTTCAGAATAGTTGTTGTGGGCAATAGTTATTCTTGCCAGTGGCTTCACCTTAAGTTTGCAATTAATGAAATTATCTGTGCAGATAACATCTTGACAATGGCGTTAAGAGCTGGCTTTTGGAGATCACTGCAATTTGTGCTTCATAACAGCTTTCCTTAAACAGAGGGATTTCAATTGTACAACAAAACAGCTTTGATTTGCTTTAAACTGAGTACAACTACAAGTACACATTGTTCTTCCACCCTCAATTTTAGGTAATCCTGCCCCCTCTTTCCTGTTTTCTTTCATCTTCCTACTCAAGAGATTACTCCCCCCATGCAGCTGCACAGGTTTAAGCCTGGTGTGAATTGTCCCACAAAATGACTCTGAAATAAAGCTTAAAACCTTCAGTGTCACCCCAGTAAATTCAGGGCTGAGATCTAGAACACAGCCCACTGAATGGGTGCAATAACTTTCTGAGGGAGGAGGTGTGAATCTCTTAAATCAAATGTGCTTTTAGTGGTGTGGTAATGTGAAACCACAACCTAATGAATAACAGCAGCCTTCAGGCAAAAACACCAGTTGGGTGATGGATAAGGTCACTGGCATTAAAACTTAATGAATGTACATATTAAATATTTTGACAAGTAAATCACTTTACTGCTTACTGTGGTAGGAATTTTCCTGCCTTCAGGTAAAATTATGTGTTTGGTTTTCTATTGATTTTAGGTAGAGTTATGCTAAATGTCATTCTCTAAAGTGATTTGATATTGGGTGCAGAATCTGCATGGAGCCTCATGCTTACCTCCACCTACAGAGCAGCTGCAGGTGTCAGTGTTGCTGTGCACAGCTCTGGGGCCAGTGCTATGCATCCGTGGGAGGGCTTGGTTGCAATGTGAGAAATCATTAGCCCTTCTTGTCAGGTGTTAAGGAGCTGGAGCTGTCCCACCCTCTGCATCTACTCAGTGTATCACATGCTTAGCTGCTGAAAATCATATAAATACTGAGCATATCCCAGGATCTCTGTGCTGGCAACTGCTCCAGTAAACAAGAACTGCAGCTCGCTCATCCTAAATGAGCACTGAATAATCTAGTGGTAAAGGCAGAAGAATAAATGTCACCTAGTCAGCCTATGATTTATAACTTTATTTACCACATCTCAAGTTGTTTCATGGTAACAGTCTCCATAAAGAAGTTTTTGGGCTGGGCTGAAGTTGGGATGCAAAATGCCAAACTGCTTAAGTCTAGTTAACCATAACAGGTTAACTCCCTGGCAGAGTCAGATTAAAATAAAAGCTTTGGCAGCAAGTTTTTCTTACTTACAGTGAGTTCTTCCCCCTGGACTTGTTTTTTTAGCTAAACACCTCTGAGGTGCCTGCTGCACTGCAGTAAATTTCCCCTGGACTCCTCTGGCTCTGAGAAGAGCTCCTTCTGGACACTCTGGCAGTACAGGCATCTCCCGTTCCTCTTGGACACCTACCAGGTTGCATCCCCCTTGTCTTTCCCTCTCACTTGCCTCACCCTGCTGCTGGCAGCTCAATACACCCTCTGCTCTCTGGGCAGCAGGAGCAATTCCCTCTTCCTGAAAGGTTTCATCTGACAGGAGCACCTCCCAAGACAAAGCAAGAAACCCACCTTTCTCCCTGCTTCCCAGTCACAGCCCTGTAAACATTTTGCCTACAGTATACCTAAGTATTGGTATAGTAAACTATGAACAGATGAGATTACAGAAATTGAAGAGATCTAGGGTGCACTAAACATCATCTACAGCACTCAAAAACTGTAGTGTTGGGATCTGTTGCTTACCCCATAAGCAAGTGCCAGGGTGCAGAGCTGGGTGAAAGGGGGCAGGAGTCTGCTGGGCAGAGGAGCAGAGGCATTCTCAGGTGGAGTTAATAAGTCCATGTAAGCTTTTCTCAATACAACAGAAGTGCTCCAGATGTAGAAGAGTCAGTGCAGGATAGTAGAGGCCTCTTGTTAGAAAGGGCAACACCTCAGGTGTGAGCCAGGCTTTAACAAAATGATTCCTGTTTCAGTTGCACGCTGCTGACAAGGCTGTGCTGTCAAGACACAGAGCCCAGTGGGCCCATGCTGCTGTGCTCTGCTTTATGCCTCTACCAAGGGGGCCCCACAATATTCACAGCTTCAGCTTCACCCTGACTTAATGAAGAGCAGTGTCAGACCTCTGTGAACATCTGTCTTTCCAGAAGCATAAGAACAGAGAGTGAAAGACAGCAATCCTGTCACATAATCCTCAAAAACTTGGCAGAGGTCTGGAGAAATAAACTGAAAGTAAAATAAAGAACCTAAGCAAAAAATCATCACAGATATCCAGAAATAAAATTGAAGGGGGAGGGTCATCAGTAAGAAGAAGTCTGGGCAAACTACAAGAGACAAGAAGGGCATTTAGACAGATAAACAGCAGCTGCAGGAAGCTACATGAGTTCTTTGAACTATTTCCCTGTTGTTCACAGTGGGAGGAGGGTAAGAATTCTTCTGGGAACTCCCTTCAGGTAACCAAGGCAAAGCTGTGGCATGGAGTGAGCTCTCTGAGGAAGAAGTGTTGGAGCAAGTAGAGAGACCTATTAGTAGTCACTCCTCAGGGCTTGATCTTGTTCTTCTGAGAGATGAGAATGAAGTGGAAACAAAGAAAGTAGCTGAACTAACACAAGTGCTGCTTATCAGTGCAAGGCATGTGACAGAGCCCTAATGCGTGGGTTTGTTCTGGCTCCTGTCTTTCCAAAGGGAATTTACAGAGTGCATTTCAGCCCAAAGGAAAATTTTTAGATTAAAGTCATTAAAGGTAGGCTCATAGGCTGTACAGAGGCAGCTAAACAAAGAGAAGTTATGGATATGCTACTACTGCTGCTAATAACAGTTCTTACAAATAATGGCATGTAGGATGCCAAGTTATCTTTAGTGTAGAAAGCAAGGACAATACTAGGGAATTTATAGACATATGAGTCTCTTCTGATAGTCATCTAGATCTTCCTGAAAAAACCATTGCTTTCCCCCTGGCCTCCTTATGGCATATTAATGGGATATTTGTAGGAAAGGAAAATCTATTGGTGATTATTCGTGCCATAGAACAGGCAATTAATGAATTCTTATTAATTACCTTTGCTGAGGCAATTACAAATGTTAGCATTCTTGAAACTATCACCCTTTTTAAAAAACGCCAGTTACTCATGTTTCTATTACTCAACAATTACTCAATTCTTGTTACTCAAGGTTTTTGCTCCTGCTGCAGCAAAGCTCAGAAGCTGACTGTGTCCCTGGGAGGGACATCCTCACAGTGCCCCAGGCTGGCAGCTCCCTGCTCTCCCACCTTCCCACTGGAGGGTCAGCAGCCTGCCAGGCTATGTGCAGCTCTTCCTTAGCCAAAAGGAGAGGGATCTGGAGCCAACCTGCTGAGTTGCTGTCCTTTTGAGCTCCCTGTCCCCTGTAAAAGAGGACCCTGATGAAACGGCAAGGGCTTCAGGTTGCTCCTACTTTTGCCCAAAACCATCATGAAATCAAAGAAGTTACAGTGTGGTGACAATGAAGCCCTAAAATTGACCTTAATGCATTTAGATTGGCTTCTCCCTAAGCATTCCTCAGTGGCTCTTTAGTATCAGGTTGCTCTAGGCAAGCTAATAATCACTAAAACTGTTCAGAGCCTTGAAATGAAATGGATTAGCTGAGCTTAACAAACAAGTTACCTCTCTGTTTCTTAAACCAGATTTTATGGGTGAGTTAATATAAACTAATATTCATCAATGTGCTTCATCCAAACAATGTGTGCTTGTCCTCATTCCTGCCATTAGCTCAGCCATGCAAACAGAGCTCTGCTGTAGTGGAGAGCAGGCAGGCACAGCCTGAATCCCAGGTGGTGAATTTCCTTGGCTGACCACTTGTGCCTAACTCTTAGCACAAAGCAGCTCACTGTTGAAACAACTATACTACATTAAACCAATTAACTACAACTATGCTGAGTTAAAACAAAATGCAGAGAAGCTTTGGCTTGGTTACAAACAAGCTAAGCTTTGAAAGGTTATTTCTGCCACAAACTGTTTCATAGTCTCTACTTTAGATGCTTTTTCCTCAGGCAATGTATTTCTACTGAGCAATCGTGCCCTTTCTTGTTTGGCAAGCACTGGTTCCCTCAACTCCCACCCATTTTGTACAAAGCAAAATGTAACATGGCTTCATTGGCAGAGTAAAAAAATATTTATCCTGGCATTTAATGACCAAGGAAGTCCTACATGCTGGGATTTGTCTTCTTTTGTAATGCATGCTTCAATCTATAACCAAACTTCTTCCACCCAAATACCTCTCATATCAGAGGTAAAAATGGTGTCCTGATTAATAAGTGTGCAGAGAACTTAGAAATGAGCAGTGTCTCAGCACAGAACTGGGAGCTTTCAGTCACTGGTGCTGTTTGTTTCTTCCAGCTGTGTTACCAGACAAGACACATTCCTAAACTCCTTACCTAAAACTTGCTCTCCCCACACAGACTCCTTGGTCTATAATCTGTAGATTATCTGTAAATCCCCATGCTCCCTCTAGCTCCAGGTCATAACACCACACTTGGACATGTAGGATTGCAGCCAAAATGAAATTTTAATGGTCACAGTAGCTCTTTTGAGTTAAGAACCACCCCAGCAGCAACATTAAGCAACCATTTGTAGATTGTGATGAAATGAAAAGATAAATTTGGGAGTTCATCTGTTTCTCTTCATGTTTCAGAGCTGATATTCTTATGGTTTAGTAAAAAAAGAGAAAGCAGATACAGCTGTCTCCAGAAACCTTGAGAAGTGATGCTTAGTGATGTTTCTGCCCTGTGGACCACTAAAGAATATTTCCAAGACACCAAGTAATGTGAAAAAACCCCACCCCAAACCCACCGCCCATAAACTTAAATTCAGCATTCAGGTTTCCAGATCTTCACTTTGTCCACAGAAAAGTTGAAATCTTTTGATAATGGTGAAGGACAGTACTTAGCTACCACAGGCTATCACCCTGACAAACCGAACAAGCACCAGTAATTTTTGACAAGGAGACCAGGGACCTGCTGTTGTCTAAATGTGGCCTCTTTGCAATGTTTCCATCTTGCAGAGAAGTTGTTACTTTCAACCACTTCCTGGAAGAAGCAGCAGAAAAAGAAGTGCGGGGGAAAGCCAGGCTCCAGCACTTCATTGAGAACCTGTTGCAGCGCGTGGATCTGGCAGAAAGGCAGCTAGAATATTACCAAAACCAGCAGCTGGTGTGCAACCACACCGAGGGCAGCGAGCACGTGGTAAGCCAGCTGAGTCCTTCCCTTTACTGTCACCCTCCCCCTGGAGCCAAAGGACTGGGGTTTGAATACAGGGGTGCTCATTGGTTCATGCTGATCGCTGCTGCAGGCAGAGGTGCATTTGTGAAATGATTCTTTAGGTGTCTTGAATTTGTGTTTGAAACTGCCACTCTACATGAGGGAAAGGAGCAGAGAGCATAAGAGCAGCAATAGCCGAAGATGGTAAAGGGAGAGTGATGAAACATTCGATGGATATTTAAAATGTTTTCCAGCTTTGGCGATTGCTGCCATTGCATTTGCCATGAACACTTCTTTTAATGTGACTTGGCTGTCTTTTTGGAATGCCTAAAGATTTTCAGGAAAGACATAGATCCCTATAGGTGATATATCAGCTTGCTGGCAAATCATCTTGCTTTTAGTAGTTACCTATCGTGGGACTCTTAGAAATGGTGAATGGATTCCCACAGGCCTGTACCCCATGGATTAGAAATCCAAGAACATTACTCTTTAAAATATGTTATTTCTTTAAAAGCCCTCATTTTTACTACCTAAGCTCAGTATTTTCCTACAATGCATTACATTTATATGACAAGTTTTAGGCACAGGACTTTCAAAGAACATTTGAATTTAATTGAATACCCCATGCTGCCTGTGCTAAGTAGTTGCTCACCCTGGGATGTGAGAAGAAGGCATTTGATCATACTGAACAGGTATGCAGTGGTGGAAAGGAAAGGTTCCCAGAGCTACTTGGATGGCAACAAGCTTTAGGTAAGACCTGAATAAATATGGATGAGCTGAAATCCAGTGCAGGTATCTCAAACAGTATCTGTGAGGAGATTATGGAGCACCATACAGATGGGCCTCAATATTAAATCATCTCTCTTGCTCTGGATGTGTTTATCGTGATGCCAGGCTCAGCAGTGTCCCTTGGGGAGGGCTCTAATTTTTAAGGCACCTGCCCTGCTTTCTGGGTGACTTCAGCATTCCCCTAAGGTCATCCATCCAAATACTGCCCATCCTGACCTTCAGGAGGTACAGGAAAGTACACCATGAGATGGCTCCAGACTCTTACCAAGACAGATGACAAGCAAAGTCAGGCTGGGTAAAAATCCATCTGCAAAGCGTGGACAATACCAGGGACAGAAGGAACATTTACAAGAACATAATCATTTTCAGATGCCAAATCTGACTTGCTTGTCTCAGTGACTTCATTAAATGATATTCAAAGGCTCAGTGTAGAAGCTCTGATGAGAGCTCAATACAAAGAACCTATTTAGTACTAAAATCAATTAAAGCTGAGCTGGCATTAAACACCTCCTTTTCTGACCCCCACCAAAAGAGGGACTAGACAAAGTGTTTCCACACTGTGAACCAAACTGCTGTAAAAAATGAAGCCATGCAAATTTGGGCTGGCATTGAAGCTATGCTGTCCCTAGTTGGTCTCAGGATTTGCAGGAGAGGGAGAGAGATGCTTGTGTCCTCACCCTCCATCCTTCAGTGCAAGTCTGGCACAGCCAAGAGCTTGTAGCTGGAGTTTCCTAGCCACTTGTATAAAGGAAATGTATCACTGAAAAATTAAAGGATCGGAGAAAAAGTTAATTCCATACAGCTTGTTCAGCCACTGCCCTTTATTAATTATCTTGAAGACAGTAATTACTTCTCATTGTATCCATACTGTTTAATCTAATGTGAAAGATCTCTGTTCAGCCCACACTTCTTTAGCAATTTACTTTGATTATAGTTACAATAAAAATAATGGGAAAAATCCAACCACTAACAACTCACACATTATGAATTTTAAAAACATGTTCATTAGATGGAGGAGTAATAATCTGTAAAAGAGGCAGCTTTTTTTGTTTCTTTCATGAATGCCCTAGTTTTGACAGCACATGAGAATGGAAATACAATTTTAAAGATGTATTGTATGTATTTTATCCTTGTACTTTAATTACTTGAAAATGTAATAGTAATAACCTGGTTTTGTTTTCATTGCAGTTTACAGACATTTCATTAAATAAGAAACCCAGATGCCTGTATGTATATTTCTTTTTTTTTTAACTTAAATACGCTTAAGTTGACATGCTTGCATTTCTGCTCTTGAATTTTGTCTTATAGGTTGGGACCTGCATGTGGTCTATATTTACACCATTTAATTTAGGAAAAACAGATTTCTGCTAAAACTGAACTAAAATCAGATATTCTCTAAAGAAAATAAAGCATCCTAATTTTCTGTTAAACAAATACTCTTTCCTGCTGACTGTAACAGCCTATTGGAAAGCTACAGGAGTTGAGTCTCTGGCAAACACGGCCCAAGTTCCAGTTGAAACATTCTGTATGTAGGAGAGAGGCAGTTGGCATTTCCTAACTGACAGTAACAATCATGTAACCAAACAAGCACCCCGACAAAGCAGGGGGTCTAACAATCTCAGGTTACTCAGGCAGCTGTCCTGGGAGCAGCAGAACTAATGGGGCCTGGCCTCCCATGCCTTTGTGCCTTGGTCATGAGTCCCAGCAGGTGGTTTGGAGCATTATGTGCTGCTTGGCCAAGTGACAGTCAGGCAGTGCACCCTTCTCCAGGGCAGCCTTTCCTTGTGGGACACAAGTTCAGGACTTTTTCTCATTGCACCACCACGAGTCATTCTCTGGAATGCAACAGATTAGGAATATGTGCCAGTAGAAATTCAGATTCTCTTACAGTCACTTATGTTACAGAGCTTCTGCTTTCAGTGGAAAAGCATTTCCCACATCTGGAGCTGGCAGCTTTGCATTTCACAAGCACTGACCTGCATCTTCCTCCATCTTGGGTACTGTCTTGCCCTGACTGTGAACTGGGGACAGACATCCATCTTCTCTACCATAAAGTCATTTAATTTAAATACAGTTTAACCCCTTTAGATAGCCCCTCAGATCATATTGACCTTGACCTTCTGGTTTTAATAGCTTCATTCAGTGCAGCAGAGGACTGCCTAACATCACCTGCAATAATGCCTGGGTATGCTTTGGGAATAAATGATGTAGCTTCTTCACCATAACAACATCTGAGAAAAACAGAACACTGCATCTTTAAACAACTGAGTAGTGGACTGTAAAAAACAGTACCCAAGAACTGATGGCAAACTGGAGTGGCCAACACTTGTGCATTTACACAGGTCATTCCTAAACCCCAGCAAGTGGTCAGAGCCCAGGCTTGCAGCAGGCCAGGATGACACAGTGCCTGCAAGCTCCAGTTTGGACCTGCACAGCATTTCACCCCCCTAAACCTCCCACCAGTGAAATCTGCTTAGCAAAGCTGCTAACCAGGTAATGCTGTTAAATAGGTAAGGCTTAGTTCCTACAATGTCAGATGGCCCTCACTGCCTCCTACCAACAAATACAGACTTCCATGACACCCTTCTCATGTTCCTAAAGAGCAGGAGAGGGTTTACACTGTACACATGTGAGTAACCACAGCTTTTTCCAAAACTGGCTTGGTCAAGTGTGCAATATGATTTAACTCCCAGAAGAAGTAATACTGCAGATATATGGTTCTCAGAAATAGCAGACTATGGAAAATAGCCCTGTGGGATCTCTTAAGGGATCGGCTTGTACATCAGCACATCTGCTCTTCACTTCAGTCACAGGAGCTGGGCACACATGAGCTGGTGCCTTATGTTCATAGTTCTGCTGTTACACTACATGTATCTGCTGTAAAACATTTCAAGATCATGTTAAAAGGGACTATAATGATCTTAGCTAAACTGTGGAACTGCAGTTTCAATGTAATATTTCAGAGCAGAGTGCAAGGTTCAGCCTTTGCAGCACTGGGCACTTCGCTGTCACTCCACCTGAGCTCACCAATTTTTGCAAATCTTGCTGGGCTTGAACCATCACAGAGAGAACAAAGAATTAAGCTTACTTTGGCCTTTAAGCTTTCATACCCTTCTTCCCACCAGTTTTTGTATTCCCCTTTCTCCTGTTTTAAATCAAAGCCTAAAAGGGAAGCTGAAGTTTCCCTGGGTGGGCGGTCAGCACAAGGGCAGAGTGTGGAGTTTCCTGAGCTATTGGCCATTTGTAGCAGCAGCTCCCTGGGGCCTGGGTGCAGTCCAGGGCAGCACTGAGATTCCACAAAGAAGTCCCTACAGTTCCTGCACCTACTTAGTTCTCTTACTGGTGTGGTCTTCCAAAGACCAAGGAATGTTCATTCTTTGCAGAATGTTGATGTGAACACGTGCATCTTTAAAATCCCTGCAGATCACCAAGTACATACCTCAGAAAGGTCTCAGCGCTCCAAAATCAGCAGAATGCTGATCAGAATAGAAGTGTAGATGAACACACATGAAGAGTGCACCAGTAACACCACGTAGGGGTTATTTTCGTGCAGAATGCTTTTGAATACTGAGAAATAAAATTCATCTTCCAACTCTGTTTTTAACATGCAGCCTCATTCTGTAAAACAAGACTATTTATGTCTTCAAAAATGTAAGGGTTTGGGGATATTTTGGGGACCTATCAGTTTGCAAGACTGTTAATAGTAGTTATTAATAATCACTGTTATTAATTTCAGAAGCCGAGGAAGTCAACACGCTTCATATAACATCCCTGATGCAAAGCCTCATTCCTTTCAAAAAGGAAGGATCTTGTTGAAAAAAGCAAAGGATGAAAAAGCCAGCTTGCAGCCAGTGAAATGCTTCTATGAATCTGTTGATTGCCCAAGAGAAATATGGAGAGCACAAAAGAAGGGTGAACCAGCCTGCTCTGCCAGGAAAGTGAGTGCAAAATCAAAGATGGGTAAAAAGGCCAAACCGCTATAGGAACGGTGAGCAATGTACAGCAACGCAGGGACTTGGCTTCAACACAACAAATATTGAGTGGAGTTAGTCATCCTACTTTTTCCCATCCATCTGGCCATGCCAAAACATATCAGATATAATATACAGAAATATATACATATGGAAGTTTTATAATATTTAGTTATGCCATTCCCTCTTTGGGCGCTATAAAAGAAGTAACATTTTATTCCATTTACATGCAGGTTTTTCTATTTATTCATGTATTTATTTATTTATTTAGTCACTTACAGAGCTTATTTTAAATGACTGCAGTTATCTTGCTGGGCAGTACTGTGGCTGTATGTTTAATTATTTTAGTGGCAGCATGTGGCCTGCTAATTTATTTTCCATCTGTGTTATTCCTGAAGTTCAGAGGAATCCATTTAATTGGCACCTAAATATTCAATCTTTCAGCTTAGGTAGGTGTAAGATCAGTGACTAACAGGCATACTTAGATGCAAAAGGCCTACTCAAAGTTGCTTGAAGGCTGTTTACAGCAGTAGGTTGCTACCCTGGGTTTTTGGCTTTAAGCACATTTCCATCTTTTATTAAATACATTAAACTCCTTGATCCTGCCAGCAGCCACGTTGTCTATTGGTGCAAGTTTGGGCTTCTCTGAGGTGTCCCTTAGCAAGGAGACCAGAAGCTGCACTAACAAGCACTGGCCAAACTGGGCCAGAGGAGGAATTTCAGTGCCAAGTGCCAGCAGCAGGTTATCTATCAGCTGTGGTGCAGCAGTGCTTTACTGCAGTGTGTTACTGCATGGCATTGTGTTCAATGCTGGGCTTGGTCTCAGGCATGAGAGACCCAAATAACTATGATTATAACCCAAATCCTTCACATTTTTATCTCTGAAGAATCTTTACAGAGATTAGAGATCACTGACTTTGAACTAAGAACCCAAGTGCAAGGCAGTTAGGGATGACTGCAGAACAGGAATGTGTGTTTACACTGGTTAGTGCCAATTAAGGATCCTTATTTATCAGAGAATTTATTTATCAAGATGATTTTTTGTGTGTACAGTTTTTTGGTAACATGAATCCTCATGCCATGTTTACAGATATGAACATCCTGATGATGTTATTGATGAGATTTGTTTTCTCAAGAAAAAGAAAGGATAGGTGAGACAGGTCTATGGGATTTATTTTTTAAACGCTCATAACAGATGTAAATTGTTTATGTGGAAGGTGATTTTTACAGTATGTGTACAAAGATTTGTGAAAAAATGTTTTTCATTTTTTATAACTATGTCTGTAAGCAGAACTGAAGTATTAAAAGACAGTGTATCACTATGATTACTGCTGCAATAAGCACCTGAGTTGCAATATTTTTAAAGCAGAAGATGACCAATCAGTCAGCTAGGATCAGGTAACTACAGATGTCATACATTTGTCAGTGTACAGAGCTCCCAGAAAGTAGCAGAGAGAAGAAAGAGTATTATTCCTCACTTTTATTTTAAATAGTGTATATGGAACAATCAGATATATGTTTAGAAGTTTCTCAGCACTGTTTCAGTAGAAAGTCACAGTGTAAAACCGATTCAGGTATTTAGGTTGTAATGATATTTCAATATTTATTTATTTAACTATGTCACAAGGCCACACTTGGCCTTATGCTAGGCATTGTGTGTGGTGAAAAGGAGTTGTTCATTGTGTTGCATGGGCTTGGGTCAGATTGTGTATTACAACAATTTTTATGGGCAAGCTAAAATTCAAGCATTCTTGAGTTTTTTTCTATTGCTTCCCACATCCTTCCACAAACCTGAAAAAAAGGACCTTTTTTGAAGATAATAAAGATGAACATTAGAAATATAATAAAGTAAAATATATTAATTTGTTTCTTTAGCCACTTGACACTGAAAGAATATTTTTATTTTTAAATGCCTATCTAAATGCCTCTGTTAGTCACCAAAGTTAAGTGCAACTACTAGTTCACAAATGAGATGTTTATTTTATTATTTATCATGCCAAAATATTGACTGTAAGTTGTCCATTTGGGGGAGGAAGAGGAAAAGAGTAAGAGAAGTTGCATGTTTTTAAACTTTTCAAAGCCTAATTTACACTTACTTGCTAAACAAATGCCAGTTTAGTTAATTAGAAAGAAATTGGATTGTACTGTAATCCCAGGTAAAAGTTTTTAGAATATAAACATTCTAATAATAAAGATATATTTCTCAGTTACTGTGTCATTTAACTCTGTCAAACACATTGTTTCTTACCAAAGCCTCGGGAACAGCACAGGAAAAGCCAAGCAGCAACAGCTTGGACTTTGTTTTATCCCTCAGATAAAGCAGTGCAGTGGGGTTGTGACCCTTCCCAGCAATTAACCTGCAGGCAGCTACTCCATCCTGCCTGCACAGCTCACCTGTGGCACCTGCTGCTCTAATGGTGCTTGCAAATCATTCCTGGGGTGACCCCCAGGGTCAGATAACCTGCCCAAAGCAGAGGCAGGGGCAGTAGAGGGAAGGGTTGGACAGAGGGGCTCCCAGGGAATGTCAGTGATGGTGTCTCCCTCACACACTGCCAGCTGCAGAGCCAACATTTCATCAGTATCTCCCTGGTTAGACTTAGGAAGAGAGTGTTTCCCATGGGGGAACCAGGTTCCTGTCTCATTAGCAGAGACAATATTTGAGAAGAGCAGGTACCTGCACCAGGCTGAGTGTAACCAGCTTTAGCTTGTGGGGACTTCTAAAGTCAGGAAATGTCAATTTTAAAATATTTTTTAAATCCCAAAGTGTTCTGACAAGGTTGACCACTCACCTTTGAAAATGAATTTGAAGTGGAATTACCATGTTTTGGCCTTTGAGATGCTTTGAAGACACCTTGATAGGTGCCTTCACATCAAAGTGAATTTCATTAGGACCTGGATGCCTCATTCCCATATAAATTTTTAAAATCCCACCACATTGATAACTAAAAACATCTCAGAGCATTATATGTACTGGCTGGGCCTTTACAGGTGAGCTTTCTGCTTAAAACAAAATGTTCTGACAGATGTGTGACATTATAGGCCAGGAAAACCAGAGACCAATTGAAATGCAGACCTTTAATTAGAGCTATACATAGAAAAACCAATCACTTTGAGATGCTCCTGCCAGTTGAAGAGAGAGCATATTTTCAGAGCACTTAATGACATCTGATCCCTCCCCCAGCTCTGACTCAGTTGTGACAACAGCCTCCCCCTACCCAGAGAAGATCTGAACACGTTTGTTTTATTTCAAGGAGAGTCACTGCAAATATTCAATGGGATATTCATATTCCAAGAGATGGCCACATTTAGAGCAGGTACTAGGTCAAACAAATTGTCACTTCTAGCATCCCTAATAATCCTTCCAATGCCACTGGCTCTTTCAACTACTTGAGCAAAATCCAGCTCTTCTCTCTGTTTATTCTGCGTCATCAGATAGCTGCCTCTGTTTGTTCTTACCTCAGACTAATGCTGATTGTTTCCATACATTCTGTCTGAAGTGGCTGGAGTGGACTATTTAGTGCTCTCTGCAGTGAGCATGGGCATCACTTTTTATTGTTTTTTAGAAAAATTAATCCCAGAAGTGATTTTACTACATGAAGGTCTTAAAAATAGATCCTGCTGCAACACAAACAAAATGTCCTTTCCCATTTTGTTGCTAATGTCACCCTCTACCTAGCCATGCTTTTTTTTTATTCTGATCTCTTGAATTTTCATTTGTACATCTCTCCAAGGAGAAGGAGAAACAAGCGGCATAAATTAAATGCAGTTGTTAGTCTGACAAGCTTTTCCCTTCTCGCTGTCTCAGTCCTAGCACCTCACACTGCAAACAGGTGAAAGTTGTCTTGAATTTTTCATAAAATCATGGAAAAAATGTATATACAACAGATTTTGAGTTCATTAGAATGTTATGAAAGAGGAAGAGGCTCTTCTGAGCTGAGAGGGAAAGAGGAAGAGAGATACTCCACTTCCTAGAGAAGTCACTTTCAAAGATAAATGTGACAGGTTGGAGGAATTTAGTGTGTGCTGGTGTGAGATGAGGGGAAGTCAGTCACACATAAGGCAGCAGTGAAAGGATGGGGGCCTCATTACTGCCTGCAGTTTCTTAGGGGCTTTGACCTACAAAACATCAGCATAGATTCAGCCTGACACATTCAGTCCTTAAATCACGCTTTACACACATGTTTTGCAGCCTAATTACTAATTTCAAAGTAGTAGACTGTAGCACTAAAGTTTCCAAGAAATTCCCCAAACTCTGTTGATAGTATTTGTTCAAGCCGTACATATTTGCCTTACAGTGGGAACCTGTGCTCAGGAGGACCTGCCAGCAGTGAGGGATTTCTGTGTGCTCCCAGTCCCTGCTGAGTGACTGATGGCAGCTGCCTGAGTGCCAGCAGTTCTGCTGGACTCTCACCCCACTGGCTGTCAGCTGGTTCCCACAGCAGTGCTTTCCTTTACAGAACTTTGCTGGTTTTTTGTCCGCTTCCCTGCCCTAGTTCCTTCCTTTCTACCAGCTCAGTGCCTTTAACATGAGAGAAGGCTCATGCAGCAGCTGAGTTCCCTGAACCTCTGCCTGCTCCCAAGTCCCTGCATCTCAGCAGAGACACTTGCAAAATGCTTTCTGTGGCAGCCTGTGGGCAGCTGCTGCACTAAGGTGGCACATTCCCACTTGTGCCAGCTCCATGCTGCCCGGGTGACGAGCCTGCCTGTGGCCATTTGTGCTGCTCATGCCTGTTGGCAAGCAGGTGGGCTGACTAAAGGTCAGAGGGCTGAGTTCCTGAGAGGACATCTGCAGCCCCTCACCCCTCAGCTGGGGAACCTTGGCTGAGTGTCCTACGCTTCAGAAGTATTTTTACAAAAGTGTTACACATGTGGTACTTGCCCTTTGTTGAAGTACAGCTCAGGCAGGTGTCACAGACCTCTGCTCCTGGAGGCATTTCTTATCTCCCAGCAGCCAGCACTGGGTGGGGTACTTCTGTAAGAGAGGGGAGGCTGAATATTGGTCATGTGAGCAACACACACACGTGCTCAGGTGTGCACACTAGGAGAGCACACCAAGAAATAACCAAAAGAAGGTTGGTTTTGTTTTGATTTTACTCTACATTAATATTCTACCACAGTTAGAGGGAAACCCCAAAAGAAACTTTTCAAAATAAAACTACTGACAAGCTAGTCCAGGAATTGTATATACACCTTTCCCTGAAAATCCTTTCTGGAATCACAGAACATATTCATCTACAGCAAACTTCCAGAAAATTTTCCTCCTTGCAGAAAATAGCAGGCTCTGAAGATACTTCTAATTTTTTTTCTCATAATGAAGAAAAAGAGGCAGGAAAACTGGAGTATTTTATCATGAGCCAGCATCACCCCAAATCCACAAGGTTTACACAAAGAAATGCACCCAGCAGTGAGCTTGTAATTGTTTCTCTGTCAGCCTGCCTTGCCCACCAACCCTTCTGAGACCCAGGCTATAGAGGTGACCTCCAAAATATGGCTTGGTTTAATTATCCCACCCTCTTGAGCTTTGTGCAGGCACCTGTTTAGGAGGAGCACGTGGAAGTCACTGGTTTTGCATGCTGCCATGGTGCTGGTGCCAAGCTATGCTGGGGCCACCCCCGGGCAGAAGCCCTTTGTGGGGATTAGCCTGAGGAACCAAGGGATGGATTAGGCATCACCCACAGCCTGGCAATGGCAGGAGAAGGAAATGGGGTTTATGGGAGCTGAGCCCATTTCTGTGCCAGCAGCCACGACTCCCCTGTGGCTGCCAGCATGGCTGCGCACTTCTCAAGCCCGCCTAGGTTCCCCACCAACCCTGAGAAGATGTGGGGTAATGGATGGCATGGAGGTAGGTGGAAAAACTCTTTTGCACAGAGCAGCTTTAAAACAGAGTTTAAAAGGCACAGAGGGACCATCTCAAAGGGCAGTTTGTGAGCACACACAAGCTCATCTTACCCTTCTCTGGTGCCCCAGAGGCAGAAGAGCATTTCAGCCATGCTGGGAGTCAACTAGTTCAGTGATGGGGCAGAGGGAGACTGCTCTGCCAGGAAACACCTTGCCAATGTACTTCTTAAGGGCATTAAACATTTTATCCATTAGGAAATAATGAAATTAAAAGAACAATCACAACTAAATGAAGGAGCCATAACTCCATTGTCAATTAATTTAATTGCCACAGTGAGCACACTGAGCTGTGGGTGACAAGTTTTATTGTAGTCCCTTTCTAAAGAAAATGTTGCCAGACATTATCCAGATTTCATCCACAGACTCCCTTCCAAGGGAGCAGCTGAGTGCAACAAGCAGAAGACAAAATCCTGAGTCCAAGTGAACAAGGAGGAACATTTGCCAGGGGAGAGGCATGAGTTTAAGATTCCAGAAGTATGGGGGGGAGAATGAAAATGAAGATGCAACTGAGGTGGTTGAAACAGACGTGGGCTGTGCTGAAGAAAGGACCAGGACAGCAATATAGTTTCTACTCCCATTTAATCTTTTAGTGACCTTCAGCTAATTTTTAGTTTTGCTAAACACTTTTTAATGAGGAAATGGAGGTGCCCTTCCCACCTCAATACCACATAGTATCACCACCTTTGTTTTCTAGGGTACACTACTAAAGGACTTAGAAGAACCAGACTATCTTTTTATTTTGGTGACAGGGGCTTCTATTCCTTTGATGTAAGTAGATGAAAAGCTACACCACAGATGCCCATCTCCTTGGATTTCAGGACTGGTGAATGTGAATGTGAATAGGTGAGTCCGGGTGATGTCAAAGGTCAGTTCACTTCCTGAGCAAAATGTAAATAAAACACTTCCATTTTAACCATGTACACACTCGAGGTGTCTAGGAGACAACATATATGAGTCAGCTTAGATGTCAGTTTGCAGCGGGCAGAAGAAAATCTTGAATAGTTATAAAAGCTGGTGTGAGTCCAAGATAAAGCCACCAAATGAGCACCCTTTTTGAAAATTCGAGTTTTAGGCAAAACCAGCTTTGCAAGAGACACGTAAGCTGGCAGGTGAATCCAGACTGAGCCTTTTTACCACTAGGTGGTGATGGCTGACAATGAATGGGCGCAGGAAGCTCTCAGCCCCTCTCCCGCCCCACCGGGGCAGCTCACACCCCCTCACTATTCCTGTCCCCCTCGGGGGCCGAGTGTATTCCACTGGAACACGCCCTGATGTTATCGGAGACAAGCTGCTCCATCTAAGCTCAGCCTAAGGAGCGTGTTAATTAGAGGACTTGACTAAATACATGGAAGCGTCATTTAATGAACTGTCGATGGTGAGCGAAGAGGAGACCAAGTAATGACGTGCTACAGGTGGTCACTTGCAACGGGATGCTAGCAACAAAGGCAGTATCAGTAGCCGAGCCAATTTCAACATCACACTAACTGAACATAAATGATCAAAGTTTGTTTTTCTGACAGAGCTAAATCTGCACAATATGCCCCCCAGCTCCCCGGCACGAAGCAGGTTTTTCGGAACCGTGGCTGCAGGCAGAGGTGCCGGGCAGGCTGTAAAGTGCAGGGATGACAGCAGGCGGAGATGAAAGCTGCCAGCAGAGGCCAGGCACCCCTCGGCAGCGCTGTCCCAGTGGCACCGGGCAGCAGCTGTGCACCCACAGCCCCTCGGGCTGCGGGACAGCCGTGCAGCCACAGGGTGCGGGGCCCTGCCCTACACCGTGCCACAGCAGCCCCAGGGCCCCTGCCACAGCCCAGCCCCCTCCCTGCGCTCAGCAGCTACTGCCCTTCCAGCACCTGACCTTCTGCTTCTTCGTAACCCTAATTACAGGGCTTTATTCTTATTATAGACATTAAGTCTACTAGAAACAAAATAGCAATTTTCTGTTATAAAATGATGACTTTCCGAACGACAGAAGAGGACTAATGCACTCAGCAGCAGCTAGTGACTGTGTGCCAAAAGGTCCTTTTGCTTTTAGCGTGCACCAATCTGCTTCTTGCTGCTCTGCCATGGCCCAGGTGTTAGAATCCACCGAGGACCACCTCAGCCAGTCCAGGCACCCTGAAAAGGGGGCTCACAAGGGCCCAGCCCCTCCACAAGGGAGATGGCTTCATCCCACAGCCTGCCCTGCAGCAAGGAGTTTTGCTGCCAAGGTGGAAAGCCGTGGCAAAAGGAAGGGAGAGGGCGAGCCAACAGATCACACCTGGGTGAGAACCAGGCCAGGGGGTGTTCCCTGCAGTCCCATGCCTGGTGGGCCCCAGGGGGATACAAAATGATCAACTGTATGGCAAAGCTCACCTAGGAGAGGTATTAACACTGAATTCAATGTACCCATTAGACCTCTCACTATTACACTGATCAGTTCAACATGTACAAGCCAGACAATCTCCTGCCCTGAGGAAGTTCTTGGGGGGGCTTTATGGTTGCAAACGTATATTATAAAGGTCTCTCTTTTTCCTAAACAACATCAGATGACCTAAAAAAAAAAAAGTATTTTAATCCATCTGGCACAGCTCCTATTTCACTCCAGAACTGACTCCAATTCTATCTTGATTGTTTCAAGGGCAGCCCTGCCTTTCTTGGTAGTTCCCATAAATCCCACCTCAACCACCAGTGCCCAAGGAGGGAGACAGGCCTGCCTGGCTGAAGTCACCAGTCACCCACAAGCAGTGGGTGATACACTGGTACAAAAGCAGTATTTGCCACTCTCAGAGCAATCCACAAGCAGAAATTTGTTTTTATGAAACATTAGTCATTTTAGATAACAACAAATTGGTACAAATCCCATATTCACATAAATTACCAGCTTTGAATAGCTGACCCACTTTATAGCTAATCTTGGCACAAAATCTTGACTCTGAAATTTGAGGCAGATTGCTTTCAGTTTGGTCAACTTGGAAAGAAAAATGAAAAATATGTTAATATAGGGCTCAGAATGAGGGCTTCTTTTCACTTGATCTGAAACCGCCTCAATCTCGCAGCAGCAGAGAGACTAAAAGTCTTCTGCCAAGTGTCCTGTTTAGATTATCTGCATTTGGTTTCCATTGGAAATAAATTCTGGTGACGGACACAGCTCAAACCTGTCATTTGAGTACTGTCTTACAAGAAAATGCTGCTCCCCCTGTGTACTGGTTTTGCTTGGCCTGGTTTTTGGTAGTGGGGGTGCCACAAAGGCGGCTCCTGTGAGAAGCTGCTGGAAGCTTTCACCATGTCCAGCAGAGCCAGTCCCTGATGGCTCTGAAGATAGAATGCTGCTGGCCAAAACTGGGCTGGTGAGAAAGGTTGGTAACACCTCTGCAATGACATGTTTAAGAAGGAAATCAAAACAAAGTCACAGAGTTTTTCTTCTAGTCAGAGAAGAGGAGGAAGTGAGGACGTGTGAGGGAAAACAACATGGAGACACCAAGGTGAGAGGAGGAGAGGGAGGAGCTGCTCCAGGCACTGGAGCTGAGATTCCTCTGCAGGCCGTGGTGAGACCATGGTGGAGCAGCTGTGCCCCTGCAGCCCCTGGGGACCCATGGGGATGCAGAGATCCACCCACAGCCCCTGGGGATCCATGGGGGATGCAGAGATCCACCCACAGCCCCTGGGGATCCATGGGGGATGCAGAGATCCACCCACAGCCCCTGGGGATCCATGGGGGATGCAGAGATCCACCCACAGCCCCTGGGGATCCATGGGGGATGCAGAGATCCACCCACAGCCTCTGGGGATCCATGGGGGATGCAGAGATCCACCCACAGCCCCTGGGGATCCATGGGGGATGCAGAGATCCACCCACAGCCCATGGGGATCCACGGGGATGCAGAGATCCACCCACAGCCCAGGGGGATCCATGGGGGATGCAGAGATCCACCCACAGCCCCTGGGGATCCATGGGGGATGCAGAGATCCACCCACAGGCCCTGGGGATCCATGGGGATGCAGAGATCCACCCACAGCCCTTCAGGATCCATGGGGGATGCAGAGATCCACCCACAGCCCCTGGGGATCCATGGGGGATGCAGAGATCCACCCACAGCCCCTGGGGATCCATGGGGGATGCAGAGATCCACCCACAGCCCCTGGGGATCCATGGGGGATGCAGAGATCCACCCACAGCCCCTGGGGATCCATGGGGGATGCAGAGATCCACCCACAGCCCCTGGGGATCCATGGGGGATGCAGAGATCCACCCACAGCCCCTGGGGATCCATGGGGGATGCAGAGATCCACCCACAGCCCCTGGGGGAAGTGCCCACACCAGAGTGGCTGGATGCCTGGAGGAGGCTGTGCTCCAGTGGAAGACCCAGTGGAGAGAGGGGCCCTGCTCCCAGGCTGGAGCAGCCTGTCCTTGGAGGGCTGCACCCCATGGAAGAGAGACCCACGCCACAGCAGTCTGGGGAGGGCTGTGTGCCCGTGGGAGGGACTCAGGTTTGCAGCAGCTGTGGTGGGGCTGCTGCTCGTGAGAGTGAGCCCACGCTGCAGAGGTTCATGCAGGACTGTCTCCCGTGGGAGGGAGCCCACGCTCTCACAGGGGAAGGACTCCTCTGCCAGAGCAGCAGGAGAAAATCTCAGTGATGAACTGACCAAAACCCCCAGGCCCTGTCTCCTTGCACCATTGGTAGAAAGGAGGGAGGGGCTTGGGGGAAAAGGTGTTTTAAGGGCTTATTTTACTTCTCATTATCCTCCTCTGATTCTTTAAGTAATAAATTCACTTTGCAACCTTAAGCTGAGCCTGTTTTGCCCTTGAAGTGTTTTCTCCTGGTCCTTATCTCACTCATGAACTCTTAGTTAATTTTTTTTTCTCTCCTCTGCCCAGCTGTGGCAGGGGAGGGTGAGCAAGTGACTCTGGTGGGTGCCTGGCATTGGGCCAGTGTCAAACCACAACACCCTGCTACCATATTCCCAATCCAGCATTTCAGAGCTCCACAAAGGGACTGTTCTACCCATGGCATGGGGCAGTGCACATATTTCTGAAGACTGCATTTAAGTAGAAAAGGTAACCACTTCATGCCTGGATATACCTACTTATATATTCATGATCTAGTGGGTGGTATCCCTTCCCATGGCAGGTGAGTTGGAACTAGATGATCTCTAGGGTCCCTTACAACCAAAGCCCTTCTGAGATTTACACTTGCACCTAAAACACTAAGGTGTTTGTCATGTGAATTAACCTGCCAAATCTCTGGGACCACAAGCCCTTGCTGTTTAACAAGGCTCTGTGGATAAGGGTTGTATGGGCTGTCCTACACCTTTTCAAGGAGCCACAGCAAACCTGACTGTTGCTGACTTCTCCTTGCAGAATTTGAAACCAGAGCCATAAAGTTTTGGATGTAAACCCTGTTTAAATACATGATTTCTTAATGAAAGTATGGGCTAGTGGGAAAGTTAAGCCATATTCGAGGGATGTTACAAACAAATCAGAACAGTAGATCTATATCACAAGTTGGCCAAAAATTCAGCTGAGCATCTGAACATAGTCTAAGCTTGCACTAGAAAATAAAACTCAGTCTTCTGGAGACCAAACTCCAGTCCATCACCCAATCCTTCTCCAAAAGGATACCAAGATCCATCATTGTGTCTTCCCCTCTCACCTCCAAAGAAACGTGCCATAAAGCTGCAAGCAGTCAGCAAACTTTTACCTTCTCTCTTGTGCCGAGGATTCAGTTCAAGCCCCAAAGCAAACTTTTAATCAGCAACAACACTCACGCAGTATGTAGAAAATCTTTTCTTTTTCATAACACACAGGAAGAGGAGTGAGAGCAAAGCCATTGATTCACTATAACAGAACAGCATGTCTGTTTTACAAGTATGAAATTTCTGGTTGGTAAAGATTTGAGGTGACAGAGTATAAGTGGACAACTCCCAGGTAACCAGAAAGGAAAACGACACACAAAAGGTAGGTCTAATAGTCAGAATACCTGCACACATCAACAATGTAATCCTGTCACTAATCATAGCTTGTAATGAGCTGTGGCAATAGGGTTCTTGGAAACTGGATGGACTCACAAAGGTTGTTATTTTAAATAAATACCATAATTGGTATAAAATCCCAGCAACTAAAGTATGAAAAACAGTATGAACTACTAGTCTTTTGTGGGACAGAAAGAATTATCCATAGCTATCCAAAGGCTAGTTTGGCTTTCATATACTTATATTTGAATTTTACATCATCTTGCCTCCAACTCTTTATAAAATGTAGATGTTTTGTTAGTAGCTAACTGCAGGTATTCTAGGCTTAGCTTGTGTAGAATGGAAAAAAATACTAGCCTTTTGCTTAAAAGGTGAGAAAATGTAGATTTATATTGATAAAAGGAGAACAAAATGAGAAAGCATGTATAAGCAACGGCATTGTGAAAATCTTAATATCAGATTCTAGAGAGGAGAATTGCAGGTATTCCTCTTCTTATGATAGACAGACCCAGGCCTAGTCCAGCAGGGAAAATTCAGATGATCTCACACACAAAGCCCCAAGGAGGCTCTGCAGCAGCCACTCCTGCACACAGGCAAGCCAAGAGCCTACAGACATGTGCTGCTTACAGAGCCACAGTGTATCAAGAGGTACAAGAAGACTCTGGTGTTATGGCAGTGTCCCTGCTGCTTCTCCTGACTTCACACCTGATGCCCCAAAGGAGGAGCAGGGAGTGTCAGGAAACCTGGCTCCTGCCACTTGCCCCCTCTGACAGGTCATCAGCACTCTCCATTTCACTTCCCTCACTCACAAAAATAGAATAACAAGTTCTCCTTTCAGCCCTTTTGATAGCACTTGCTACAATTACATTATCCTTCCAGGATATTAGATAAGCTTCTTTACTCTGTGGAGGAGTGTCCAGATGAGCAATTTGTCCATTTTACAGACAAACTGAGATATTGAGGTGCTAGCACAGTAAGTTGCCATAACAATGGTAAAAATAGATGGTTCACTTTTGTTTTCATCTTTTAGCAGCTACCAAAGGGCCATGCCAGTACAGAGGGCCCATCCTAAGAGCTGCCTTAAACGTTAAGTGTGCTCACTCATCTTAAAGAAACTTATGATACTTCTCTGTTGAACACTGTAGGCATTTTCAACTTCTAAAACTGACACCAACTCCAGTGCTTCGCAGAGACCTGCCAGCAGCTGGCAGCGAGCTGGCTACTCCCACTGCCAAAGAGGATTAATAGCGAATAATGCTGACTGGAGGTAGAAAAACTAATTCTATTTCTAGACACACTGGTATAAAACCAGAGCGAGTAATGTTGTCTACAAAAGACGGGTGCAATGGCGTAAAAGGATTGCAGTTGGAGAGTATCAGGTTCAGAGGAACTGATGGCGTATTTTTTTTTTTTTTCAAGGACATACATGTTCAGAGACTAATAGAAATGTTAAATTTGCTATAAAAAATTCCAATGGAAAAGTAACACTACTTCCAATAATCCTAGCTCATGTGAATAATGTAAGTAGGACGCATTTAAATTTGTTTGATAGTTACCCAAAAAAGTTATTTACAATCTGTAAGGTGATATGCCCTCAAGCGTTATGGTAGCATGTGATTTCATTAACAGCAAAACAGGCAAAATATACTGCTGGCCAAAATCCCTTTTCCCCCCCACCAACAAAGGTTATCCCAACCCCTTATACTAGAATAGTTGCAGTAGGAAAAGACCTCTAAGGGGTTTGTTTGGATTTTGGTGGTTCTTTTTGTTTTCACAAAACAGGAGACATTCCCCAGTCTGCTGTGTATCATTTGTCTTTAGGCAACCAGAACCCAGCTCCACAAACCCTTCCAAAGAGTGGAAGAGCAGGACTCAGCTGCAGCACTCCCAGGGGTCTGAACAGGTCACCCCAGCTCCCCTGGCATGTTCAGGCCACAGAGCATCATCCTGACCCATGTAAGTATCTCCATTACACAGAGGAGTTGCACTGTGAGTAAGGATGAGGCTGAGATGACCATTTCAGGGGCAGCAGCTGATGGGGTCAACATCTACAATCATCTGGACCATGTTCTCCCTCAGCTTTTTTTTTCTGGAGCTTTTCAAGGAAAACACTGCTTTCTGAATTTACTGATATTTAATTGCCTTTCTTTGAACTGCTCCAAGATGAGAACTTGTCTTCAGTATGCCCTGGCCAGCTGAGAGAAGTCATATCCCTGGCCAAGTTCTTCTCTGCCTTTCATCCTTCCCTAGGGCAGGACAAGACACCCATAGCGATGCTGCCTCTGTGAGTGAGATGTGACTGCACACACTGCCAACTAGGTTATGAGTTCAGGCTGTTTGCCAGACACAGCTGGGGAGGAGCTGCTGTATGGGCTGAGACTGGAGGGACAGGAACTCCAGTTTTGCCCTCGCTGTGCTCTCTGCCAAGGAGGCAGCCATCCTCTGGTAGCCCAGATTCTGGGACAAAGCAGAACTGGCTGACAGTCTGGATCTGAAGAGGCACACTGACTTGCTTGTAGACCAGCAAATGATTTGGTCCTATTTCACAGTGACTCTTCCCTACTGGAAAACTAAACCTAAATACTTTATTTCTTCAGTTTCTTCTCACTGATCAGTGGAGGGCTCAACCAAGGACATGACAGATTCTGTCACAGAGCAGGGCAGAGTACCTGGTGCTGAGTCTCATCCGAAGCTCACAGTGCAGCCTCACAGGCCTGCCCCTGAATGTGCTGATCCCAACACCCTGAGCGACTGCCACGAGGACAGAGTGTGGGATGTGAAACTTTGTCTTCCCTCCCAGACCCCCCTAAATACTTTCAGTATCAGGAAATTAATAAAAATGAGTAAAATAAAGGAATACACAAAGGACTACAAATATCCCCTTTGTTGTATCTGATTTGGACCTGGAGTGTTTCCCAGCTTCAGTCTAGCCACTTGATAATCTGAAGTGGGGAACGCTGCATAAATTACTCATTATTCCCACCAGATGAGCTGTCAAAGACTGCGGAAACCAGTTCACGTTCGCCTCACCTCTCTCTGCTTGCTCTTTGCTGTTACTTTCCACTCTGTTAAGCTCTGTTGCTAAACAGTTTTGTCTCAAGATGTTAAAAGAGACAAAGAAAGAAGGAAAGAAATAAAGAAGCCCTCCACAAGCGTCCTGTAACTGTACTTTTGAACAAAAATCCAGAAGGACACAATGAAGCCCTAAGCAATTGTTCTTCCTCCATGAGCTCATCTTTATGCTCCACAGCTGTCAAACACCTTTCACAGCCTCTGCCTGCCTGGGATTACCACCAGTAGAGACACAGGTATCCAGCTCAAAGGCTCCAGAAAAAAACACAGACTAAACTGCCCTCTTTTCAGAGGTGACCCCTGAGAAAAGTAAAGGCAGCTCTGGGACACAGTATGGGCATTGCTTGAGTTGCAGTGACTTGTAGTTATTTTCAAAGCAAATCACAGTGCCATAGTATTGCATAAATACAGAGTCCTACTGCTTTGCTGCAGCTTCTGCTTATCACCTCTAGGAACTCCAGCCTCCAGGCCACTCAGCACAGAACTTGGCACCACAACTAAAGTAACACCTCATTTTGATTTTTTTAAATTAGTCATTATTATTAGATGTTTCCAACCAGTTGCCAGAACCCACATTTCTGCCTGACCCTCCTCCCTAAGGTTTCCTGTTTGTTTTTGCTTCCACGTTGCAGACAGCACAAGTGGCAGAGCACTATTACTCTTGAAAAAGATATTTTTACATATGTGTCTACCCCAAACACCTGGAAGTACTTGTAGCCCTGTAAAGGCAAGCCCAGATACTGGGTGGGCCTAGAAAGCCAAATGTCATTTCAAGGTAACAAATGCTTCCTGCCATCGCATGTGGGCCAGATCAAAGCCCTGGAGTGAGCCATCCCTAGGGCTAGGAGAGACAAAATTCAAACCCAGGATGAAATCTAGAACCTCAAGTCTCTCTTGCAATCTCCTGATGTTTCCAGCACACCACTGGCTGGCACATCTCAGCAAAAGCTGCTGCTGGTTTGTTGAGCTGCACAACATCAGGCAACACTTCCAATTTCTCTGCAACTGCAGCACAGAGTATTACTGTCTAATGCCACGTGTTCCAGGCCCTGCAGCAAAGGGCATTTGGCACACTCAGGAATCACAGCAGTCCCCTCCAGCTGGGAGGCAATGAGAACCTCAGTGAAAAGCCTGGAGGCTAGGGGTCCAACCCAGCACTAAATCCCTCAGGGCAGTGGCAGTAACACCCAAGCCAGGAGAGAGCCCTGTATCTCCCTTCTCACCACCAGCACAATCACTATAAAACCACCAAGTGATGGCTGGAGCTGCACTACTCTCTTTTTCTCAGTGTAGATGTGGCAGCCAAGTGTGGACACCAGTTTGCTTTTACTCCACCATGATCTGGCTGGATGTATGACAGCTCCAAACTATGCAGGGTCAAAGAAAAACAGGGTTGGAAAGGCCCCATTTACTCCAGTCCCTCATCCTCAAGGCAGGATCAATTTCCCCCTCACCATTCTTGGCAGATATCTTTAAAAATAGAGAAGAATAAAGAAACCAAATTTTGGGGAACTGGGATTCAGCTATAACTACAAAAGTTTAGTGTGGACAAGAATTAAGCTGGATGCACATATTCTAGAAAACCATGCCACAAAAACAGTGTCAGGAACCTGACTTTATTCTTTTCTAAAATAAACAAACAAATCTGGAAGCTTTAAAATCCAGGGTATGGGTTGAGAATTATTTCATAAAACTTAGCCAGCAACATAGTCAACCAATGTGGAAATGCATCATATCACATCCCAATAAACAGTATGCAAATATTTTTGCAATCAAATGCTAATGATATCAAATGTTATTAATATGTCATTTGACACACTATTGCAAAAAATTACATTTAACCATGTATTAACTGGAGTTGTAGCAAATGATGTATTTAGCTAATTGTATGCAATTAAATTAGAATTAAAAATGGGATGTTTCATAATCTTCTTTGCTTTTCACTAAAAATCTAAGCAGGGAATTCAATAAATGAAAGCTGCTGGAAAATCACATGAAACATCAAACATTGGAGATTAATATAACACAAGGCATCATATGTTGCTCATCTAAGTTTATTAAAAACCACACCAAGTCTAAATCTTTGCACACTTCATACTGAGCTAAACGTAACTCTTTTTTTACCCTGATTCTTCATTCTATCTATTATATCCCCCAGCCTTAGATCTGTTGCATCATTATATCCAGAAATGAAAATAATTTTTTTTTAAATCATACCTGTGTTGAAATGCGTGTATATCTGAACTTGAAGATAATGCAGATCCAGAACAGTTTTTCATCTTGAACAATGCCTTCCTACAGCAGGCACATGTGGTCCTTGCACTTGTGTCAATGACTGGTAACACATATGAGCAAAAATACAAGTGTTAGAAACTGCAGCATGGTTTGGTTTGGGAGTTTGCTCTTTGCTTCCCAGTTAACTGCTTACACAGTTTGTGGAAATATTAAATACATGGATGTGGCTCATGTTTTCAGAGAGAAAGACTAGGAACTCACCCTGTGGCCAGTTCTTTTTTGGACTTAGTTATTTCAAGGATTTCTCTGTAAGCATTGGTCCAACTTTGTACAGGTAACTCTCCTTGCAGTACCTGCAATTCAGTAAAGAGGACTTGTGCATACAAATTTGGCCACTAATTATATAAATGAACAACTTGTTTGCACACGTTGACACAAAAACGTTTTGTGTGTTGTTGCACACAAAAGACAAGACCAGCTGCTCATGCACCACCACTGTATTAATTTTCTCCATTGTTCTGGGCAGCACACAGACCCCTCTGAATGCAGAGATGCACACCTGAATCTACTTGTGGAGGTCAACTTTTGCATTCACCCCTCTCTCCCTGTTAC
The DNA here is from genome assembly GCA_016584745.2 of Phylloscopus trochilus trochilus. NCBI lineage: Eukaryota > Metazoa > Chordata > Aves > Passeriformes > Phylloscopidae > Phylloscopus > Phylloscopus trochilus. Next base: position 30,258,878 of record WQNJ02000014.1, read on the forward strand.
TTGGGTAGCCCTGCCCTGGCCCCTGCTGCTGTCACAAGTGGTTCCATGCCACTGCAAAGGAAGCTGGAGCAGCTCTACCACCACGCATTTCAGACTGCATAGTTTCAGCTTGAAGCTTTGGCAACACGTCAGGACTTCTCTCCTAATGGCCGTAGCTAACTTTAGCTGCTGTTTGTACTATTTCATGTAGGCAACCATATCAGTGGAAAGTTCTGAACACATTTTAACTTTTGTATGGCCATCAATCTCTCCATCTGCAGGGATGGAAAGGTCTGCAGATGTCCACAGTCTGCTGGTGTGTGGCAACTTACCACCTGCACGCAGGGATTTCTCCTCAGACCCAGGGAGCAGCAGAGAAAAGCAAGCTGCTTTGTCTGTTCATAAATCCTTATTTGCAGCCCAAACTGATTACTTTTTCCATGCCTAAGCTTGCTACCTGCCAGAGAAGGTGCTCTAAGGAGGTGAGAGGGGCAGGCATTTGCACAGCAGGAACCTGCAGAGGAGCCCCCTTGCTTTCCCTGCCTCTATTCCATGTCTGCCAAGGCAGCAGGCTCTGAGCATGGGAACACACTGCCAGGAAATGAATAAGCACAGTGACCAATGTTCTGTCAGGTTTTGTCCCACACTGCAGGGAAAGTTGGAGGATCCCTCGTTTTAACTCATTGTTATTTATTTAGACATAAGGGACCTGCATCTGCTTTTAGGTGCTTATAGTCAGAGTGCTTTAATGCCTAGCCCAGTGGGCATATCAGATAGGCAAGTTATATAAGATAAGGTATCCTATCTAAACAGAGGAACTGCTTTCATACACCACTGCAGTTATAATCCAGGACCTGCTGGAGCTGGGGGGAAGCTTCCATTTGCCCTGCTGGTGTTGGCAGGGGTTCCAGCTCTTAGCACATCCTGTCATCCCCCGCCTCACTGGCGTGTTCTTCAACACCCTTCCACCCAACAGTGGCAACTCAATGAAGCACTGCCACAATTTAAATAGTTATTTGCATTTCATTAGCAATGACAACATTTATTTTAATACAGTTAAATCAGAGTAGCATTTAATTTAATTTTAACAAGATTGTTATTAAGCTAACCAAATATCAATTGATTGCTGAAGAGACCACATTGTGAAACAAATAAGTTGAGAAATAAATCTTGTTGCCAGGCCATTAATGTAAAATCACATAAATAATAAACGTCTAATTAGGTTTTCTCTAATGAAGAGCTCCAACTGTTCACTGACATTCTCTGGGCTGGCTGGGGCCTTCCCAGGCTGGCTGTTAGGGGAGAGGGGCCTGATCCAAGCACCCAGAGAGCTGTACAGACATTTCCAGGTTGGGCAGCTGGGTTTAAAGAGAAGCCCAGTCTCCCCATGTGCTGCCTTGCTCTGCACCCCTCCAGGCACTGGGTGCTCAGGGACCTGAAGCACCTCACTCAGGTGTGGGTGGAATCCAAATGCCAGGAAGCAGGGTTAGCAGGGAATCCAAAAGTCAGGTGGTTATCCAAAAGTCAGGAAGCACCAGAGGTTGCTCCTGTCAGCACCACGGGGCTGTAGGGTGTGGGGGTCATTCCCCCAACAAGTGCCACATCTTAACATTGTCCTCAGCAGTTTACCACACTTCCCTGCAAATTAGCCTGCATCTGGAATACCAAAACCAGGTCAGTTACAGCAGATACAAATATTTCTTTTTCTCCTATTGCTAAGGATTTGTAATTTTCATCCATCTGTAAGTGTGGGTATCACTTTCAAGGGGGTTGTTTGTTTGCTTATTTAAATACAGATCTCTTAGGGAGATCTTTTTCTGACCATCTGGTCTGTCCAGCTGTACAAAAAAAAAAAAAAAAGACCAAAAAACCTTATTCAGACAATTGTGAATCAAGTCTGCAAGTTGATATGCTTAAAACATATCAAAGTACCTGCAGGCTTGATTTAAAGCCTTGAAGTGACAGAAAGTCCACCAAATCCCTACAAAATTTGCTCCAATGGTTACATCTGCCCGCTGTGAAAAATGTACACCTTTACTGAGCCTGAATTTGTGTGGTTTTAATGTTTATTCACCGTCTCTTCCCATGCCTTCTTTTGCCAGCCACAGCAATCCCTCAGCCTCTTCCTCACAGAAGCTGCAGCAGAGCCTGCCACCAAGTGAGGGCAGGGGCTCCTCTCTCTACCAGCATGATTTTTGGAGGGAAACCAGAGCAATTTCAAGAAAAAAGGGTCAGAAAGCCAGTCTACTAAAATGCAAATGAGTCACAGTACAAATTACCTTTTAAAAAAAATAACAATAACCCACAGCTCATCTACCCCTCATGCCCATGCCCTCAGATAACCCACACCAACTGCCCATGCCCTCAGATAACCCACACCAACTGCACTTTGCCCAGAATTTTCCATACAGGCACATAACCCCTCTTGCAAGTGCATCACTGGAGGAGAGGGAGTTGTGTTCTGTTGGTTCAGTTGGTGGATCACCAACATACATATCAAGATCCAGTGCTGTGCATATTAAGATCCAGTGAGTGCCCAGTGAGAAGCTGCTGTCTCTGCTAGAGCTGTTGGAGCCTCCTAAGAGCTCCTCTGCCTGCATTGCATTGGGAAGGTGGCACCAAATGCCATCCCATGGATGGGCACTGGCAGCAAGAAATGAGGGGTGAGAAGGGACATGGGGAAGCTTGGAACCATGCACATGCATCCCCTTGCTCCCTCCAGCTCCAAGAGGAGCTTTTCCAGGTGGACTGGACCCAAGGTAAACTGTGCTGGGCCAGGCACACCCATGAGATAACCCGGGCCTGCACAGTTGAGCTCTTGCAGTGAGGGCAGCTGCAGTTCACATCGAGGCACAAGGGCTCACAGAGCTGAGAGCACTCTGCTACTGCAGTGACACCTGTCCAGGGCATCAGACACAGAGTCAGACCAACTCTGCACAATTCTGCTGTACCATTCTGAGAAAATGAAGCCACCAGAGCCTATGACAGTAGTGTCCTGTTTCCATACGACCATTCCATGTGGTGTTCAGCTCCAAATCCAACCCTCTCCACTGCCTCTGCCCATCTCACTTGTTCACACACAGGGAGCAGGCCTGGAGCAGAGGCTGCAGGAACACAGCACACAGAGCCCTAATTACAGTAAAAGCAGCAATGTGGGTTTGTCAGTGTTACGTTACACAGTTCAGAAGCTGTGATTTCTAACAAGGGAGCAGATGTTTTGGAATATGACCTATTTTTCCAGGAGGTTAAGATAAGTAGTTTTCAGCTAATTATTTTGTGCCAGACCAAGCAAATCATCTCAAAAGTGAACTAGTCAGCTTGGAAGACTCTCAAGATCTTACACCAAATTTAACACTTGCCATTGAACATAGAGCAGGATCAGTGGTGGCAGCAAGGGCTCTAACATGCTTCAGCTGAATTGCTAACTCCAGGGCTACAGCTTGTAGCCAGGTGCAAGGTAACCACACTTTTTCTTGCATTTTCCACTGCTGTTTTCCAAACAAGTAACTTAAACGCATCTGGGAAGAAAACTGAAAACTGACAAAAAAATGCCACTAATTGAACAAAACCAAGAAAATCTAAGAGGCCATGGACTATATAAGCTGTTGGAGACTGACTGAAATAGCCAAGGGATGCACATGGGCATGGAGGCTACTGCAGGCTGGGAAGAAAAGTTGTCAGTCACGGAGTCAAAGAACACATATCAATCTCCTCACAACCAGAAGATGCTCCTTCCACGAGGCCATGGATACCCATCATCCCTGAAATGACCAGCACACAACAGGTTAAAAGAGTTATGCTGAAAAGGAAGAGAACCTGCAGTGCAAATATTGTTAGTACATCACTCACAAGAGTCAATTATTAACTCCTCCTGACTGGCTGCCACTCCCATCCCACCTCAGGCTTTGAAAGGACTGAGTGACCACACTTGGAGGTTTAACAGGGCAATCTCCTCCCCACATGAGTAAGCAGGACTGTACCAACACCACTCATCCACCAGCTCTTTTGGTCATGGCAGAGGAAAATTCACTTCCTCGGTTTATTATCATGCAATAAACTTCCAGTGGAAACATTTTCTTCCTGTAAGAAACAGCATTTTGAGAGAACACCCATCAATCCCTCCCAAGGCCGTTGGGAGAGCCCTGAGAGCTTCCTGCCAATGCCTACCAGCCAGGAGCCATCCCTGAGGGCTTCTCATCTTCCTGGGTGCTTGTGGTTATGTGGTGATGACCACAAAGAGCCACCACCAGCACACAGGGACCAGTGTCTTTCTTGGAAGGGAACAACAAAAAAGAAGCTTGAGTTGATGGTAACAGGACTCTTTGTGTAATTTTCACAGGTTTGACACTGGCTAAATGCCAGTACACCCACAAAGAAGTCATTTACTCATTCTCCTCTGCTATAGTTGAGCAGAGGAGGGGAAAAGAACAATTGAAAAGGGGTTCATGAGTTAAGGATTGGGAAGAAACACTTTAAGAGCAAAACAGGTTCAAAACTTAAAAGGCAAAAAGAAAAAATTATTAACAGAAATAAAAGAGAATAATGAGAACTAAAATAAACCTTTAGAACACCTTTTTCCTAACCCCCAGCTCTTCTTTCCTTCCCACTGACAACACAGGGAGACAAAACAGTTTGTCACTTCTGAAAAAAAAAACAAAAACCCAAAAAAACCTGACTTTCTTCAGTTTGCTTCGGGAGAGGAGTTTCTTTTGCTATGCGATGGGGTCCTTTCTACAGGAGACAGTTCTCTGTGAACTTTTCCAATGTGGTTTAAATTTTTGTGAGTAGCAGTCCTGCCCTAACCTGCTGCAACATGAGCCCCTCCCACAGGCAAAGCAGTCTTCCCACAACTGTTTTTTCATGAACCATTTGGTTAGACCACAGCCTTTTAAGGATGAGCTGTTCTAGTGTAAAAACAAGGGTCCTCTATCTCTGAAAGCAAGGGTTCTCTCTCTATGTTCAAGCATCTCATCAGATCACAGCTTCTCAGCATCCACATGGCTCCAGCACAAACACCTTTTTCTCATGGGCTGTGGGTGAATTCTGCATTCCCCCATGCATGTAATGAATTACAGGGTAACAGTTTGTTGTATTACAGTCTTCACCATGGCTTGCAGAAGAATTTCAGCTCCAAGGCCTGGAGCACCTCCTCCTCCCCCTCCCTCCTTTGCACCAACCTTAGTGTTGCCATGTTTTCACCTTTTCCTTTTCTCTGACTTGGGAGAGAATTGATGTCCATAGGTTCATCTGTTCTCAAGTCTTATCAATTGAAAAGTTTTTATAGAGTTCTGCAGTGTTGAAAGCTTGATTTCATCTGAGCTCTGCATTGGGGAATTGCTCACTCTGCCTTTTGTTGCTGAGCACCTGGTCCCCACCAGCACTGTGCAAGCCACACCAGCCACCAGCTATGTTTAGTCCCTCTCTTCATGTGGTTGGCAAAAAGGAGAAGCTGCTGCCACCACTTTTGCCTTTCTGTTTGCAGTGCAGCAGGCTGCAAGGGGCCAGGCAGGCAAATTCCATCGCTGGCCATGCCAAATGGCAGTGGCCCCATGGCACCTTCTGCCTTCCCTGGGCCTCGGGGCCGCTCCTGGCGCTGGGATGGCACCGGGCAGCACGGCCCCCAGGCCCTGCAGCGCCCTCACCACCCCTGGGATGTCAGAAAGGAAGAGTTCCCTTAGCTTTGTCTTTCTTAAATATGTTATCAGAGAGGTGCTACCAGCTTTTCTAATTGGCTTAGCAGCGTGCCTAGTCTCAGAGCCAGCCAGCAATTAGCTTTGCTAGGCACTGAGGAAGCTTTTAGCAGCTCCTCACAAAGAATCACTTCTGTGGCTGGCTTCTTCCTTCCTCATCAAAAATCAAGTTATGCAAAAAGCACCACAGTAATGCCCTCCTATCTCATCTGCTCCACCTCACTTGTATGTGCTCCTCTGCCACCTGAGCAGCACTATTACCTATTTATTACTCAGGAGCAGTGTGACAGGCAGGGTCTCACAAGAAGCAGAAGGATCTGACCACTCTCCCTCCATCTCTGAAGCAGGCCCATCTGATCTCCCAGCCCCTAGGAGCACAACAGCCACCAGCAAGGGGAAAGGTAAGATCCTGCTCCAGGCTTATCCCCTTGGTCTTGGCAGGCAACACACTCTGCCCTGGTACACATCAGGAGGCCAGGACAGGTTTTGGGAGCAATCACTGCTCACTTAGTTTCATAAAATGCTACCAATAACCACGTTACCATCTAGTAATTGATGATTAACTCAGTAAGCTGAGGGAGCCACATGATGACTTAGGAACTACTTTCTTCCTGCAAAGTTCTTCCCCCAGACAGGACTTACTAAAACCTGCTTAGCCCAGCATATCTGTTTCCAGGTACAATTTGGGGAAAAAAAAAAAAAAGGGGGGGGGGGAGAGAAAGTAAAGCAAAGCACAGCAAGCTAGCAACAATGTTGTTGTGAGCTCAGATGATGTAAAATGAATTAATTTGATTCATTCTCAAATTTAATTGGCAAGATTTAATGGTTCACATTGAAAGCATGAATAACTATTTTGTTCTGTGAATGACTATAGTTTAGTGACTCGATGTCAGTGTATTTTGCCCTGGGTAAAACTTGCTATATGAATTATTCACTGCTTGGGTGAATGAAATGAACGGGGGTCATGCTCATAGACAGGATGCCAGCTGTGGTTATTTGACATGACGGGGCACACTTGGTGCTGATAAAGGACAATAGTTAATTTACAATGTGGTACTGGGGCTCAGTCATTCTCCTTAAGATCTTTATAGAAAGCATGGCACTTTTTGTCATGTACTCCACATTAAGATGGATTCCGTGTGCCAAAAAACACTGAAGCATAGCTCACTTTTAAAAATGTTCAGTAGTTTAAAGGCAAAAAAAAAATAATCTACCTTCCTGTCTTGTTTGGCTGAAGCATTGCTCCAAAGAAAATGTGTTTAAGAGCAACTCAAAAACAAATGAAGGAACACATCTATATATCACTTGAGCATCTTGTCATAGATGCAATAGTTGATAACTCCTTAGGAACCTCTCCCTGATAGGAAAGGATCTGGAAGCCTCTCACAAAATGAGGTCTCAGACTGGGAATAATAGAGGTTTTACCTAAGCTTTTCTTTCCAAAGCTGAGAGAGAGAACATACTGGACAAAGTTTCTGCATTAAAGTATTTACAGTGAGCAATTGGAGTAGGACATTTCCCCAGTCTTCTTAAAAACCTGTTGCTTTAATACAAGTAATTTGTAATCTAGAAAGACAGATTCAATGCAATTCAGCTTGATCTGACAAATGGGCCACGAAAGTTTACTTATGCATACTAATGATACATTCATCTTCACTTTACACATCTCAGCTGCGTGCTTATTGCAAACATCTGTGTTGCTGAAATGACTGGCATTACAACTTATTTATATAGTTCAAAACTAGTGATGAGCAAAAGCTGAGAGGGTGGGGAGGGGCTATGAATGGGCTGAATCAATGCCCTGGTGTACAGAAATAACTTCATTGGTAACCTCCAAACCACCAGCATGGCACAAACCTTGTGTGCCTTGAGTATTGCATTGATAACACACCTAATTAATATTTAGAAACTAGGCTAAAGGGAATATAACTAAAAGGCAGCTTTGATATTTCTCATTGGCTCCCAGATCTGTCAGGTATTTTCTTTTAGAGCAGATGGCACTTCTGCTTTGTACTTGCATGTGAAGTATTCAATTCCTGCATTCACACTTGTTAAGCATTTGGCTTCCCCATGGAGATCCTGGATACAGGTTAATACACCAAAAAGTCTCACAAGTGGTCTTCAGAGTCTTTCTGTCCTTGGACATCCAGGTATTATCATTATTTGACTGCCTCTATTTATGCCATGACGTTGTGTACTCTTCATAGTCACTTGGAACATCTCAGATACCCTCTAGCTAGGCTGAAGGACAGCTGGGTGTGAGCAGCTAAAGCCTTTGCCATAAACCACTTCATATCTAAGCTCTTTAAACTGCTTCATGGCTGGCTTGGTTGATTGTTTCCATGTATCTCAGTATTTACAATGAAATTAGCAGTAAAAAGCTAGGAGAAGGCAAGAAGTCAATTTTGAACATGGTGTATGATCCACCTCTCAGTGCCCTTGTGCTACTCTGGCACAGCATTCACAGTAACGTACTGAGAACGTGCACCACAAGCTAAGTAGTATAAAATAATCTCCAAAGGCTTACAAAAGCTTCCCACTCACACAATTGCCTGTCTCAAAAATCACTGGTCATGAACCCTTCTGCAAGGCATTTCATTTCATCACCTATTTTCTTAACTGTTGCTAAAAATTCAGTACCAAACTATGGGGATGTCTGCACAACAGAGCAATGAGGAGCCCCACAACACCATGCTGCTCACTGCAGAAGCATCTCCCTGCTTTGTACCTGCCTCCTGCTGATGGAGCCCCACTTCTCCTTGCTGTTTTTCTACTAACACTGTATAAATCACTGAAAAGCTTGGATAAACTTGGCAAGTGCATTTCAAATCTCAAGAGCTGCCCAACTGAGTTTGTGTTTTCACATGAGGGCACTGTGGAGATTGCTTTTGCACACTGTGGGTCAGCTCATAGACAGGGCAGAGCTGAGTAGCCCACAGAAGGTACTCCAACAATTTCTTCCCTGCACTTCTGCTCCAGAGAGCCTCCTCTCAGGCTGGACCTGTGGCCATCTCAATTGCACACTTGCACTTGATGTGACTGCATTATACTTGCATATACTATTATTAACTGAACCTACAAGAATATAGAAATTGATGCATTGTTAGGAAAGGTGAAAAGTGGGAGCTCATTTTGCAGATTCTGATTTCAGCAGCCTTAAACATACCCACTCAACCTAGCAAATCAGCTGGCATTGGGGCTCACTGGCTCAGATCTGAGTTACAGTATTTCACTTGCCATTTCCTTCACACTCTCCTCCCCGGGCACGAGGATGGAAGAGAGAGGAGCCCATTTCTAAGTCAGGAATAGCATTTCCCACCCTCTGGCTAAGACAGGAGCAGCAGGGTGGGTGCCTGGCTTTGTGTGCACCACCCAACAGGGAGAGGCAGGGCAAGAAGCATCACACAGGGGGCACAGCAAGGGACTGCAGGGCACTTGGCACAGCTGGGGCTCTGCTGCCTGTGGGGCCAGCTCCAGCCTGCAGAAAAGGCACATCAGATACTGCCTCCAAAACTTACTCACCTGCAGGGATAAGGAAGGCAAGGGGGAATGCAGGAAGGAAGAAAAACAGCTGACTACGAAGGAAGAGTAAAGTAACCAAAACAAATGCAAAGTGGAAAAACCCAGCCCACTTCCCTGATTAATTTTGGTTGCTGCATTCAAAAAAAGGCTGGATGGGACAGCAAAGCAGAGTATGCAACTCTGCTCAAAGGACACATGAATGAAATCCTGTCTGACTGCCACCTTCTTACAGAGATGCTCTGGAAACGTGGCCCACTTCTAGAACAGCTAACAAAGGCTGCACATCGCAGCACTTATGCAATGGCACAACCGGAGGGTGCGCAGGGAGAATTCGCTCCTCTTTAGCCCTTTCAAAAAGAAGAGTCTGTGCCACTCTGAAGCCTACAATAGAGAAGCTATTAACTTGAGCTATGCTTTCCAACCCCTGCTATGTTATTTTCAGGGCTGACTGCTGCAGACTGAAGAATAATTCCTAATTTTTCTTTCTTTCTGTGAGCTCTAAATGTTTATTTTGTGTAGACATCTGTCCAATTTCAGGTAATTTCACGTCTGGAACGTCTACATAAGTAGGTGTGTGGGACTATCACAAGGAAAAAGTAAACGTTGTTATGGGAATTGCTTCTTAAGGCTGAGGACTTATCATGGAGAAGATTTGTGCCTTGGTATATGTGAGCTATTGACAAAGTTATACTGCATTCAACAGATCTGCATTTTGTTCGTTTGTTTCAATTTCTATCAGGAGTATAATCTGTCATGCACAGAAAATCCTTTTCATAGGGAAAAATGAGAGCTACAGAGCTCTTCACTGCTTTCTTTGTTGTGCTTGTTTCAGGTACATTACCAATGAATAATATCCTACAAAAAATTACAAGGATTGCGGTAATTGAACATGTTAAATATTGATGATGCAGGGAGCCTCTGGATTGCTGCTCAACAGTAATTCCACAGCACCATCTCAAAGCAGAAGCACACTGAACTATGCCATTCCTTGCTGCTTCCAACTCCTACTGATGCTGATAACTATCCACCTTCAAAGCACAGTTGGACAAAACATAAAGAAAAAGCTAAAATAGTGCACCTTGCCGTCCATGCATACTCAAGTGCTAATCACCTCAAGGCCATCTGGGAACAGAAAGTCACAGCTATTATCTTCTTTCACAGTCCAACTGCCATTGCTGGGATGGGATTTTTTGAAAATACACATGCAAAGTGCATCCTGTTACTTAACTTCAGGAGTTATTTCACCATGTTGCAAAGGAAAGCTGCCCTTCCCATGTCTGATTTCATCTGGCCTGTCCAGATAGAGAATAACAAAAAAATTCTTTTCAGAAGTTTGCTGAATTGATGGACAGAACAAGCTCAAAGCAGATTACTGCCTGCTTCACTCCAAGCACAATGCATGGGGAGGTGACAGCACCAGCTGTTCACCCCTCTGGCATAGTACAGCGAGTCATTCCTGGTAGTACTGGCTGCTGCCTCCTTGACTCCAGCTCACAATCTATCCATTTTTAGAAAATCTAAGTCCAGCTACAATCACTGCAGTAGTACCAAGCACCAGTGTGGGAGATGAGATCTTCTCAAGTTTCTAATGGGCTAGGAAGTTCCTCTAAGTAATTGAAGGATTGAATACCTGCAATGTCCTGTTTTATTCAATGGAGAGCTCACAGGATGACTGAATTAAAAACACAGTACTCTGAGAATTCCTCCTCTTTGGTCCCTGTGAGACATTTACCTGTTGACTGTACCAGTGCTTACTTCTCCAAGGTAAAGATCCTGGGTGAAGCAGCAGACTTGTACCTGGCTTTGGGCAGTGTGCTCCTAAAGCAATCTGCAAGAGCAGAGTTTGGCTTTAGCTGCTAGCAAACACTCCAAAACATGCCACTGCACATCCTTATCCCAGCACTGTCTCTTTGGTTTGGACAACTGGTCCCCAGGGGTCAAGGCTGCAATTTTGTGTGTCCTACCTACTAACATTCCCCCCGTGCTCCTCCAGCACAGCTCTAGGGAATGCAGCCACTGCCAAAACAACGGGGCCAACAACAACTAACTCACACCCTAATCCATAATGATAAAACAATCAAAGTTACAGGTTCCCTGCTTCTTTTTTTTACTGTGATTACTGTGAAAGTAATCATTGTGCTGTGCTGCTTAATGATAGAGCAGAAAAGCTTCTGGAGGTGCCAAAGCAAAGGTCTTGGGGCTGAAGTCATGCAGATGCATACAACACACACACACACACATCTGGTTATTCCTGTCACCTGGATTTATTGATCCACTTGTCTTTATAAAAGATGAGAGGATTGGAAGAGTAGACTTTTACCTTACAAATGCCTTGATCTTACTTACTTGTCCCCAAATGTCACAGGCCCTTTGGACAGCCATCAGCCCCCGCTCTGGCACATCTGCCTAGAGCACAAATGCCAAAACAAACAAGCCAGATACAGAGGTACTTCTCAGATTATTCTAGAGCCTATTTTAACAGATGACTTATGTCTATGGAGTAATGTCTGTGGGAAACAGAGATACACATCACATGTTTAAGAAGCTCAGGAAATTGTGATACTTCTAGGAATAGGTTTAAGACATAGGTTTAAGTACATTGCAGAACTTCTATTATCAGCCTGTTTAGAAAATCCTTGTGCCTGGATTTCAATTCAGCTTTTCTACTGAATTCCATTTAAATGGCTAACTGAAAAAAATGTTCAATTACCTTCATGAATGTGGATATTCCCTAGTATCTGTTGTATAGATGCACAGGATTGCAGAGGATTTTGTTTACATAGGCATTGGAAAGTTTGCTGTGGTCCACATACAACGCAAACATTCCAGCAATATTTCAGCTGTAAACACCAGTTGGTGAAGTTGTGCATCAGTCACTCAGTGTGGTCTTTGGATGCAATGGTTTTGCTTAAGAACCTAAAATCTCTCTCAGGCAAATCAACTGTTACATGTGGTCGTAGGTCAGAGACAGAAATCATGACTGGAGCCCTCTTGATCACGAGACAAACAGCCTGTTTGATTGTTCACAACCCTCTTATATGGGGAGTTCAAAACTCCCGGGTCTAGGCACTGACTGCTCTGGGTCTGAACACAGCCCAGCTCCCTGGCCAGTGATGCATCTGCATGTAGGGTTGGAAGGGACTGGCTGAGGTCTCTGCTTGAGTTTAAATCTGTCCTATGATTGTTCACCTAGGCACTTGTTTATTGAACTAGAGAAATGAAATTGGGTTTCTTATTATAGCCAGATTTATCTGTCCAGCTACATACTAGCTGTACTGTGACAACCTACCAGCTAGGTTTCCATTATTTTATATTTAACAGTAAGTGATCAGCTGTAGAAGGGACATTTGCAAGTGTGAAAGCAAATGAAAGTGTGGGGGAGGAAGAAGGAGGGAAAATGACAAGTGCTTTACTGAAGATCTCAGCAAAATATTGTTTGTTACTAGACAGGATTTCTCACAATAAAATTATTCAAAGAGAAGGGACACATCAGGGAGGACACGGACAGAGCTGTGATCGCAGGAGCAGAGCTCAAAGATGGTGTGGATTCAGACTATTCAGAAACATCACAGCATGGGCTCTTCTAAAGATCATAATCTATTTTTCAACTGACACCCACACATCAAAATGCTGCCTGTATTTGGCGAAATCTAATAATCTAGTTATTGCCACTTGTAGCTATTGGAGTCCAGAAGCTGAAATAATATTTGGTTAAATAAGTGTTGTTGATCTCTGTAAAAGTCCTACCCCACTCTGGCCCATTTCAGAGTAAAATCTGAGGTTTGCAAGTATGGATGGATGACATTAAACTCCACTGTACCTTATATCCGTAGGTGGAGATCAGCTGCACTGAAAAGCTACAGAAATGGAAGAGCAAGCCTCTGGAAAAGCCTGAAAGGGAAAAACCAGCCTGTGATGTTTTCTATTATAACGGAGGGATGCGACATAAGAAAAAAGTTTGAATGTCACATGGGTTGAGACTTGCAGAAGGTGGGGGAAAGTATTCTCCTAAGGACATATTTTTGGAGCTGCTGTGGGAAATCTCTCTGCAGGCAGATCTTGCTGTGGGGGAAGCTCACACCCTGCCGTGAGGGAGGACTGGCCCATTTGGAGCTTAGGATAAACACTTGGCAGGAAAGCAAGCTCCATCAAGGATCTGTATCAGGACTGGGCATGTCAGTCCTGCAAAGATTAACACATATGCTAAGCTTTCTGCACATGAATGTTCCCACTCTAATTCATGGGTGTAAACATATGCGTGTGCGTAGAATCAGGACCTCGGTGCCTTTCTTCTCTAGATCACATGGAAGTTTTTCTGACTGTAAATGTGCAGGAAGGTTTTTAAACAGCTTTTGCTACAGGCCAGAGTGTTTTGAGACCAGCACATAGTTAGAAATATGATTGGCCCATATGGCTTATTGTCCCAGGATTCCCTCAACAAAAGTGCCCCCGATAAGTAGGAATTCTTTCATTTTTTGAATTCATTTTTTTGATTGCTGCTAAACTTGTTTCTCAGCTGCTTAAATGTACCTTTATGTGATGGAGAATTTCTTTCATCTAAATTCAACTACACATTAGCTTGTAGCCTACAGGAACCCCGTAGAACTAATCTGAATAATTATTTATTTTATTACAGTTTTGTCCAAATTACTTAAGATTGTTCACATTTTCAAGGGAATTTTTGCTTACATATCCCTACCTAAGCCCAGTTTACTAAATGTTTGATCAGTTTTATATCATTATCAGTGTTCTTGTTAAGGGAATTCAAAATATTTTTGAACAATGGATCATTACGTGTGTTATAGAATTTTTATTAGTATTCTTCTAATTGTGACAATAACTTGTCTAATTCCATTTTGTCATAGCCCATTTGATCTGCTGATGAGCTGATGGAACTTGAATTTTGAAGCAAAATTATCAAATCAGATGTGGTCAGAGCAGCCAGTTCTTCAAGCACTGACAGTTTTGATATTCAGACCAAATATTTTTGTAGTTGACCAGTGGCTTTCCTTTATAAAAGGATAATTTGTGTGCTATCTAACCAATTTGTTGTTTGCAATCAGGAGCAGGAAAGCTGCTTGATGTACAGCAGGAATTAATCTTTCTGGGTCTTAGCTGACAGTCTTAACCAAGAGCATTTCTCCTAGGCAGGGAAACTGAGGTCTCTACACCAATTACTGCTGCCTTTTTACAGTCAAGGGTTGGGAGGGGGGGAACAACTTTGAGGATTGGATTCCATAGATGATTCCGTTGAATCATGAGTAAATCAAAAGCAAAGATGAAAAGAATTCCTGGGAAAGTATTTATAAACCCATGGGACTGAATGACAAGCATCGGAGATTGCTAACAGAGCTGGTAGAGGGAAGTGCGATACCTTGAGCAGTGATTTTTGAAAGTTCATGGAGAACAGATGAGGTGCCAGAGGATTTCAGAGCCACAAAATACAGCACTCAATTGAGTTATAAAAAGGGGCATCCAGGAATTTACTAAGCAATTCATTTAACTTCAATAGCAAGTAAACTATGTAAGGAGTCATAAAGGAGCCATTATGAAATCTTAGAGCAACCCAGAATAATAAATAATTGGGTGGGAAAGGGCTTTAAGAGGTCATCTAGTAATCTCATCAAAAATCTTTTAAGAGTTAACATTCAGAAAAATACAGTACTTAGATATGCACATTTCAGCTGGCCCTTTCTACACACCCGAGGAGAGAATTCAGCCTTTGCTTGGGGCAGGGGAGCACCCTTGAGCAGAGCCCATTTTAAATAGAGGACTTCCTTGCCTTTTCTACACAGCTTGGTCTTACTATTGAGTGAAAATCCTCAGAGGTGAGAGGAGAAATTACAGCAGCTGGCACAGGAAAGGACAGCTGTTAAAGTTGATG
The DNA here is from genome assembly GCA_016584745.2 of Phylloscopus trochilus trochilus. Classification (NCBI taxonomy): domain Eukaryota; kingdom Metazoa; phylum Chordata; class Aves; order Passeriformes; family Phylloscopidae; genus Phylloscopus; species Phylloscopus trochilus. The sequence goes on from WQNJ02000014.1 coordinate 30,273,953, forward strand.
ATCCTCTTTTTCAAATTAATATTCCCTGGACAGAGACCCAAGTAACCCAGATTAACTGGGGGTGAACTGTGATAACACAAGCAGCTAATGCCACGATGGAGGGCTGTGGGGGAAAAGTGTTCTGGTGAAGTGAGAAAAGAAACCCTCTGCTGCCCAAACCCATAGAGCAATAGGGAGGTCAGTCTGGCTTTGGAGCAGCAAAAGAGGCTGCAGCCAGCACCAGGGGAAAGAAAAACCCTGGCACCTCTGAAATTCCCACCTGAGGCGAGGCAGGTGAGAGGAGCTCACATCCATGCCCACCCACAGGTTGTCACTCCCTTACCTTCCCTGTTCTTCCAACAACACCTCTGAGTGGCCAAGCAAGGGGAGCTCTGCCATGGCTGGGGACAAGGACAAAAGCTACTTCTTTACAGCTTGAAAGGCTCTTTAACCTTCAGCTGGAAGGGTTTAAAACCTTCCTTTCAAGCCATGCTTCTGTGAGCTTTTCGTATAGTCACTGCAATGTTACATGGTAATATTTGGGTCTCAAGTATTGTACTGAGTTCTGCAGAATAGTTCAGGAGATCCAGGGAAATACTGGGTGGCACATTAGATTGGGAGACTAGGATGGGGACTCTGGTGCTCAGCCTAAAATGCTGAGTTGCAGCCTCACCTTGACAGGAGACCACTAACCCTGAACACCACAGCGCCAGTGTGGCACAAGAGATTTACTTCTGAAGTGAAATCTGTGTCTTTCCTTGTGCTCACACACAGCTGCTCACCAAGGCCAGCCAGCCAAAAGAGTATGAATTCTGACTGAAGTGGCAATCTGTGACTGCAAAACTTAGCTAGGATGTTGCCCAGGCAGGTACATGCGTATTTTTCCCCTTAAATGCAAAATGGCACAAGGTCATTTTGAAAGGATTGAGGAAAAAACCCCAGAAGTTTACTTGTCATTGGATGTAGATAGTAATAACCAAAAGCAATAATCACACCACGTGAGGAAATTGAATACAAACAAACTGCAACGCTCAATGAGCGAGGAGTACCAATTATGCACAAAAGAGTTCCTATTATATGGCATTCTGATTACCTTAAATTATATTTTTAACAGATAGCCATTTTTATTTTTACTTCTAAAACAGGAAGTTCTTGTCAGGTATTGACGTCAGCTAGCCTCATCAATTGTTCCTGTAATAGCTCAACTACCACTACAGCCACAAATGCTATGAAAGAGCTAAGTACTCCCTGCACAAAGGTGATTCAGTTTGGGCATGGCCACAGTGAGTGTGTATGCCTAGTCTTTTACAGAGTAGTAATTGATATTGATTTTCTGCAGCAGAGGTTCCCTCCTGCTATGCACTGGTCTTTATTTAAAAAAAAAAAAAAAGTTAAAGACATGATGATCCATCTTGAAAATAAATCTAATTCTTTTTCTTCTTTAGAAAACACAGTGAATTCAGTATTCATTAGATGTGCTGGACTGACTCCATGGCAGATCTCCAGCACGGTCTGCAGGAAAACAAGTCTCCATGTGGAACTGCCTGCACCTCTTGATTGTGCTTTTGGGGTGATCCTTTAGGGCAGCACAGCAGCCCCACATGGGCTTCTCCTTGGCACAGGGGCCCCCACCACTCAGAGCATGCAACAAGAGTACCATGACCCGCTGCAACCTGGAGGAGAAGCTGCCAGCTCTGGGAGCCATCAGCTGGCAATGAGGCTGCCAGTTCCATGGCCGGGTCACATCCAACCCCTGCTGTGTCCTGACCTGTACCCCCCATTACTTCCTGTTTGTCTTTCCTTTATGTTTATGACCTTTATTCTTTCTGAGTCTGTATCCTTCTCTCTCACAGGAGTCCTGGATTGCACTATTTATTTATCATTGCTCTTATTTTGGCTTTAAAAGACATCCACAACTTAGAGATGGGAGGGAAATGGAGGGGGTGGGAGTGGATGCTACCATGAGTGCCTGGTAGTGGTTCAGTGGAAAACTTCAAGCTGTGCCAGGCTAAACAAAGAAGGCCAGGAGAGTTGCAGAGGCCAACCAAGTCCAAGGAAGTACTTAAACTCCCTGGGGAAAACGAGGGAAATCTACTGAAAACACTGAAGTGATACTTTTGCTTCCTTCCTGTTTATCACATGAACCCAACTGGGGTTTTACTTCCAGGTGTGAAACAAGTTTTTAACAACAGGAGGTTTCACTTGGCACCATGGAAGGGCTGGAGGCTACTGGCAAGCTGGCCATGCTCAGAGTCCCACATGGCATCAGTGTGGGGTGCCAAGGCTTCACAGCATCCTACAGCCCAGCAGCTTCCCAAAGCCATGCAGAGCCACTTCTAACTGTGCACCTGAACCCTTGGATTCATTTACTCCTCTGCACCTCAAGAAGGGTTACACATTCACCAAAACATCTTCACTGGCCACAGATTTCAAGTTCCCTTGGATGCAGTTTTAGTTCAGGTACTGTACTCATTTGTGTGACAAGTACCTTTCATGAACATGAGCATACCTGTTTCAGCTAACTGCTGCACCTACACAGAGACTTTAGATGGGAGCTGGCATCTGCCCAAGCCTTATGGATAAAAACAAATGTTTTTGAAGGCCCATGGAAATGTACTCTCCCAGAAAATGTCCAGCACCTCTTGCTGCAGCTTGTACTAAAAATACTGCAAGTATAGTTCAGGCTTTTGTCATTCCCACTGCCCACGGGAGCAGGATGTGCAGAGGCAGAGGATCAGAGGACATAAAAAGTTCATTCAGGAGTCTGTCTTCTTTACATTCTTAAAGTGACCTCAAACACTGTAAGCTTCCCTTTTCAGTTTTGACTGGAAAGTTTGGCTTTCTCCTGACCCTCTACTAGCTGGTGGGAGGCAGCAGACAGAGCCCAGGCCATCACTTTGATGCTGCTTTCCAGTGACTGTGACAGCTCTCCCAGTTCCCGTGTCCACAAGTTGGCCGTGGCCCCCATTCCTGCCCAGCACAGCTAAGCATCCTTACAGTATCCACGTCCCAGAGGCAGCAGCAGAAGCTGAGATCAGTGTAGCCCTTGCACACCTTTGCCACAGCAAGGCCAGCACAGAATGGGCTCCAGCTGCACCTGGTGGCACCAGTATTAATTGTGTCCCACAACAAGGAGTAGAGCAAATTGGACTTACTGATTAACTAAGTCAAGCTCGTCTAAAAAGTCTATAAAGTAAGATTAAGCATTCGTTCGTTCTACTTTTTCCATTTCTTTTTTCTAACCTTTTCTCAGTCTAAGATTAAAAGCATTTCTTTCTGAAACCTGAAATCTCCCTCATAACCCTAAAGTTTTAACCCAAGTAGTGGTGTGATTTGGAATGAGATGATGACCATGTATATAAGATGAAGAAGATACAGAGGTTTCATTTCCTACAAATTAATTCTCTACAAGCTGTGTAAACTTTCCTTCATATAAACAAAATCTTTGCAGACAAAGATGTTAGGGTTTTTCCCCTTTCAATTATCTACAGAAAAAATAGAAATGCAATTTTACTGTCTAGGCACTTCAACCCATACCAGCAGATCAAGAGCTGCTCTGGTTGCCTTCCACAGTGCACTTCCTCATGCTTCTGACTATAAAACAAATGTAAATAAACTTGCAAAGAAACAACCTCGTGCAGCCGGATATTGCTAAGTAGTTTCAAGTTTCTACAGTAGATTGACAACAATTTGTATTTATCCCCCACCCCCAAATACAAATGCCAAGATCTCTCACTGCAAAGGGGCAGCATACAAGAGACAACACAACAGCCATGGCAATACCATGCTGTCATCTTCACTCCTATCACTTTTCTATGCCCTAACTTCAGGAAGGCTCCAAAATTCAGCTCTAAAAATTAAACAGTCATTTTGCAAAACAGGGGGTAATCCACATAATGAAATTTAGTGGCCTAGCTCTGTTTTGTCTATTTTCTCTCCACCTGTCCCAGCGGGACATAGAGGTAGTGGAGGGGAGATGCCAATTTGCTTTGCCCTCACTCTTGCACTTCAGATCCTCTGTGAGGAGAGGGGAGTTGTCCCTCCTCAGAGAGCTCAGGGCCCCCACAATTTGGAGAAGGTGCATGACAAAGAAGAGAGATGATTCAACACCCCGAGGGCTTGGCATACCTCCTGGAAGGAACAGGCAGCACCCTGAAGTCTCAGTGGTGATGGAGAGATGGTGGCTCGCCTGAAGACACAGAGAAGTGGGCTAGAGGCTGTAATACAGGAGGCACCAGACTCAAAAACAAGACAGGGGAAGGACCTACCCTCCAAGGACAGGAAAAGAGCCTTATTTTAACCTGAGAATTTTTCTTCTTCAAATGTCACACTGGTAGAGCTTGTTTTCTGAGAAAACATGGAGCACAGAGTCCCTGGGAGACTCCTCATGTGTGCACTTTCAGGAAATATTGCAGGTCTACTAGAGGGCTTGACTCACAGGCCATTAGATGTGGTTTTACCAAACAGAAAAACAAGTCATTGTGGACAAATATAAAGTACCATCAGAAAACAGCAGCATCATCCTTTAAAAATATTCCAGAACACTTAATTCCATCTCATATTCAAGTGTCCAGAAGACCAATTAGAAATGCTATTTGCTGTTTTTTATTTTCCTTTATGGTATTAATCTACATTAGTACATCTGCATATCATTTAAGAGGAAGAATGTTTTCATGCATCCGAAAAAATACTTTTATTTCATTAATGCCCCATGTCTAAAAATAAACCCAGTGGATTTAGAATGAATGCTCACAGTATTTGCCTGCCCTCAAAAAAAAAAATCTCTCTATATATAAATAAACCCAACTCCATGCCTGAAGACACAATTTTCTAGAGAAACAAGGGACACCTCATCTAAATGATGCTGTTTAGAAAATAAAGCAGAAGAGTCACTTGTGCTCATAGTTCCCCACATGGGTTTAACCTCTACCTTCAGGCATTTTGCACAGCCCCACGGGGAGCACTCCTGCAGTGTTGCCCAGGGCTGAGCACTTGGGCTCAGGCACCAGGAGCAGCAGGTGCTGCCCCAGCTTTGCCTGCAGTACCCACAAGTGAAGATCCCTGGGAGTAGTGACTGCTAAATGAGCCTTGCTCTGGCTCTTCTTGGAGTACTTTGGGATTAATTCTGGAGGGCAAAATTTCAGAGCAGCAATTTTGCATCAAGAATAAAATAACATGGGAATACGTTGTCACTACAACCATTGACTGTGCTTCAATCAAGCAGCCTCACTGGACAGTACTGCTGTTCACCTGTTCTCCGTGTGTTTGTGATGGGTTCTCGGTCACACAGGAGAGGCTCACATGAAGGCAGGGCTACACCTCCTTCTCTGTCACTTCTGACTCCAGCCACTGCTTCTCAGGACAGATACAATCTGCTGCTGAGATAAGAGTCCCAAAGTCTGGTTTTTGTTTGGGGTTTTTTTTTTGCTCTGGTTTGGGGTTTTTGGGTTTGTTTTTTGTTTGTTTACTTTTGAGGGTTTTTTCCCCTTCTCTCTCTCCAGTGACTGTAACACCTGCTCTGACAGTACCAGTGCTCTGACTTTTCAGCTTTGACTGGAAAAAAAATACCAGCAGTGAGAATAGATGCCTTAATTCTGCTGCTTCTTAACTTAATAAAGCCAAATATGTAAGAGAATCTGATTTTTCACTTTTCTTTATTAGGTACTTTATCATTTGGGCTTCATTGTCCAACCTGATTTGTTACTACAAGATAAAGCAATTACATGCTCAAACATGATTCACTGTAAAACTCCAGCCTGTGAAACCACAGCCCAGCAGAAGAGCTGTGCTGGTGATACCATGGCTAACAAACATGTACCTGATGTGTGACACTTGAAGAGAGCAGTGACCCCGGGCCTGTGCCAGCCCTCTCTTCTGCTGCTCCCCGGATCTCCCTGAAGTGGCACAGAACCCAAACGGGGTCTGCCACAGAGGGCAGGGAGCCAGCCAGTGCATGGGGCCAAATGCAATCCAGAGCAAAGGGGAGCCACAGGCAAGAAAAGGAAGAGCATGGTAACCCAGGAGGAAATGAGAAGAGAAAAAGGAAAGGAAACCTCTCTCAAGAGCTGCAGAGAGGTTTTGCCAGATAAAGGGAGAAGCCAGGCAACTGCACAGCTGCTCTCTAAATCACTGCTCAGATGTGCTACATGGTCCTGACTGGCTGTGTGCAGCAGCTGGCTGGCCCCTTGTCCAGTCCAGCAGGCTCAGGGTGTTTCCAAGCGGGGTGAAGGCCAGCACACCTTCCTTGGGACCCCAGTGTCCTGCAGGAGCCATACCTGGCAGCCCTGCCTGCAGGTGCTTACATCACAGCATTCTGCCAGCCACCAGCTCCTCACCCCCAGCACCAGGGCCAGCCAGGAGGAAAGGCAAGCTACTGGCCACTTGCCAGCACATCTTGCATTGCCTTAAATGCTCTGTCCTGACAACATGTCCTGTTTGCTATGAAACAAATCTAACGGAGGAAATGAACAGGATTTTGCCTTTAAAAGTATTGTGTCAGGTACATTAACAGTTCTACCATACGTGTTACTCAGCTCTTCAGAGAGTGCTTGAGTTTCATTTCTGCTGTAATTTTATCAGCATCTTGCTCAAGCCTCTCCTTGGTTTCCTGCTACTTAATTTATTTTCCTTTGCAGTCATATATTGAGCCATCTACAGTGCTCTGCTGGCTGCCGAACCTCTGGAAACACATCACACCAAAGCGTTGTAGTGAGTCACCCATGGCTCTTGTTTGCAGTCTTTACTGATGTAGCAAACACTAACTCTGTGTTTTGGACCTATTACTCCAATGATTACTCTTTTTCAGCTTAGCAGTTGCTGAGCACAGATAGTGAAAATGAAGACTTCTGTGGCAGAATAGCAGTCATTTGTCAGGTTTTAACAAAATCTCTGACACAGAGGTGGCTCACAGAAAGCAAAGAACTATTGTCTAGTTATTAGTACAAAAAAGGTGAATATAAACCCAGCTGACATCCCAGAAGCAGCAAGTCATTAAGGGGGTGCTGCAGCAAGTCAGCAAGCAGGATCAGTTCAGCTCCCCTGGCATCAGCACTGAGGTGAATGCCACTCACCCTATTTATCAGTGACATTACTTATTCTGTGTTATTTATTGGTGGAATATGTGAATTTGACAGCTGTCTGTGGATGACAAGGAGCTAACAGGTATATCAAGTATCAGGAACCGTACATGCTAAATGTAGATGATTTAAATAACTTGGAGATTTGTAAGAACAATGAACTGCAATGGGAGGAGGAGAAAAAGGCAGATGTCAGACTATAGCTGGGGCAGACATAGGCAGAGGATGGATAAGTCAGGCTCACTTGTATGGAGTAGGACTGGAAGGAGGAGACTGGCCACCCACAAGTGCTGTCACACTCCTGCAGATACACTAACCTCAAGAGACTGATTCTTCATTGGAGCTGGGGGGCATGCAAAGTCAAGGAAAACCGAATTCTACAGCTTTAGGGAAGAGGTAGTGCAGCCCAGAGCCATGTAGCCTGGCTAGCGCTGCTGCTGCCCTCGGGGAGGAAGCAGAGGTATGTTTGGGGATGGCCTGTTATCTTCCCTTACCCACAGCCACTGCTGTATGTGCCCTGATCCCATCTCACAAGGCAGCTGCTACTCTGGCTCTCAGCAGCACTAACACTGGCAAAGTGGGCAGTCAAGGTATTGCTCTTTAGCTTGGGCACTTCTCTGTATTTGTCAGTGTGTAGAAGCAGGCAGAAACATGCTCCTCTTTGGCACAGAGAAAGGCAGCAAGGAGAGAGCTTCCCTCCACCATGGGTGAGCTAGGAAAAGTACTCGTCTCTGTGGTACTCCCTGCTCCTCCTGGGTACTTCCCACCTCCAGCCTCAGCACACGCTATCTGTGTGAAAGTCCATACAGAGAAGGAAAGGCTGCAAGGGGAAGGGAAAGCATTTTGTTTGCTTCAAGACTTTAAACAGCTTTTCCTGGGATAATGCCAGGAACCCTGGAGGATGAACTCCTGTTACTGAACTCCAAAAATTCAGAACAACTTTAAGACAGCATAAGTTTGGGGGCCAAAACTGGCTACCCCAAAAATCAGTATTTAACCTTGAAAATACACACATAAAATGATCTTTACTTAAGTTGGGGGTTCTGTCACTAGTAAATCACAAGCAACTTCTGTTAAAATGCTTTGAGAGTACTGGGTGTTGCAATTGAAAGAAGGCTCCCAGGAGCCAGAACTGTGACACAAAAACAGCCATCTTACAGAAACTGGGGAGAGATATTAAAAATTAACTGCTCCAGGGAGCCAGCAGATGTTAGGTCGAGTAATTAATTTAGTCTGAAATGGGAGAGCCCTGTCGTCAGAGGGCTCCTGTCCTGTGAGGAAAGGACAGGCACTGGCCTGATGAGGTGTCTGAGAAATGCTTTTCATCAGGAGATGACACATGAGAATTAAAGAACACTTGACAATATCACTCAGGAAAGAAGGTCATCTCTAACCGGACTCACAACTGCTTACAGGGAAAAGTCACTTTATAGGAAAGAGATAAATGTGGTCTGAGTTGAAACTAATGCAAGAGGCCCAACCCTGAGGTTTTATAAAGGATGTGAACCCAAAGAACAAGCAAGGAAAAAAGGTATATTTACAGGAATAGATACAGAGACCCTTGGGGCCTGAGGAACAAGGGTGAACAACATTGGCAGGTATATTGGCTGGAACCAGGAGCCACTGCTGCCTCCGCACAGCCCTGCCCACAGCGCAGGCAGGCACAGCCCACCACTGCCAGACAGCTGGTGCTGCAAAAAGCTGTAACTACAGCTCAGGGATTACATGACTACATGTACTACTCATGGACTACAGTCCATGAGATGGGATTCAGCCCCTGCAGTAACCTGTGGCATGGCAGAGACCATGGGGAAGGCGGATGGGAAAACTCCTGGGGGTCTGTTCCAAAAGGCGTGTGGGAAAACATCTGGGAATAGACTCTCTGTGGGTTCGGGAGGGAGAATTCACAGTAACAAAAGATCTCAAAAGGATCTTGTGGAAAAAAATGAAGAGCCCTTCCCCCCTCAATTCTGGTAGTTTCCAGATGGGAAACCGAAATGAAACTTTTTAAAAAAATGTTCAGAAACCTTTTGAACCTCATTAGTTTTCATTTCATATGGCTCTACACAGAGAAGTTTATAAACCTGCAGCTCTTTTAGATGAAATGATGTAACGTTCAGATTATATCAATCGGAGTGGGGAGGGGAGCATTTGTCTCAGCAATATTTGAACAAAAGAAGTCATTTAATGCAGTCTTTACAATGCTTTCTTATTTCAGGGGTCATGGGAGCTGCATAACACCAGGTCTTCACAGTCTCAGAAACCAAATTACCTAATTTTGAGGAAACAATACCTGCATGCAATTAAGCTCTTAACTTTACTCATGTGAGTAGTTTGAATTGGTGCATGGAGAATACTTTCAGGCTTTCAACTGCACATGTGTAAGTTTTGGCAGGGCTTAGGTTTTAACCATGTTTATTTTGAAACCTTGCTTTCTTTTTTTCAGCAGCAAACATAGAAAAACTACATATATGCTATCAACTTTGAAAATCCTGTAAAATCAGTTTTGGAGACTTCAAGGAAATCAAAGGAAATGTGATAAAATTAAAATGCTCCCACTTAAAATAAAATTTTATTTCCCTTCCAGTAACATACAATATTTAACTAAGAGTTTTAATACATTCAGTAAAATATGAGCATATTATTAACCTCCTCAGAACGACACCATTTACTGTAAAGTCATTACCATTCTGTTCGCTCATGTCTGGCCTCTTTGTTTCAAGTCTGTTTTCCCAGCTTACAGTATCAGGTCAACAGACTTTAACATAAATGAGTAATGTGTCTGGAATTTTTCCTTGCAATACCAAACCTCAGACCAAGCTCAGGCAGAAGGGCCATGCTGTGAATAGGATGGGAAGCAGCTTCAGCTGTACCTCTTCTCTACATTCTCCGTCCTGTCCCACTTTCCCTTGCAAGAGGCTCCTGCCTAGGCTGCTGTCTGTCCCCGACTTCACTTCCTTCTCTCACAGCTCTCAGGGACAGCATCTGGACTTTTGAAAGTCCAAACCCACCCTAAGTGTTCAGGAGACAAAAAAACAATCCTGTGCTTCCCACAGCCTGTGTTCAAAATCTGCAACAATGACCTCAGAAGTCCAGAGGCAAACCTCTCTCTGTAAGGTGGGACAGTCAGAGGGGATCTACTCAGCTAATTAAGTATTTGTGGTAATTTCTGAGGTGCTGCCCACAGTTAACTCAGTGAAGTGAGAGAATATCCTGCTTCTTGCTGTCTTGGGTCTTATTAACAGTGCTGAAGGTGCCAGCCCAAGAGAAGGGTGCCAGTCTTTCCTCAGCACTTTAAACTTCTATAGGCTTCAGGTCTGGGGGAAGCTGGATGTCCTTCTGAAACACTGTCATTAAACCTAGTCTTTTATACAGATACCAGCAAATAAAAAACCAAGTTGTGTGAAAAATGTCAGTTCTATTTTTGCCAACTAAAATATAACAGGAAATTGTATGCTTAACATATGTGGAGAACTGCAAAACTGAACCACAGATAAGTAACCACTATTATTAAAAATGGTAAACAGTTGCAGAGGTGAAATGGATTATGCTGCTGGATGTTTCCTTTAATATGAATTCCAGCTACAGACTTGCTTTGCATATGAAGGTTAATGGAAGATACTTACAACAACTTAAGGAAACAGAATCAAATTCTTACAAAATAGTCATGTATTTATCCAGTGCCTTAATACACTGATGGGAAAACACATGCATTATGGTACACAAATTAAATAAATTGTTTCTGAATACACTGATTTCAGAAATGCACCAATAGCTCTGTTAGGAAGAACGTGAATATGAATGTCATACAAACCAAAAAAAGGAAAAGAAAAACCAATCTAAGTGGCTAAGCTACAAGCTGTTTTGAATGATGTCCAGAATCCAGATGAACCAAAGCCTGTCACCCCAAATCTGACTCATAAGTGCAGGTCTCCTCTGGGAATCCCTGGAAAACCCACACAGAAATCACAGCTCCACCAAGGTTTGAGCCAGTGGAGCACTCTGCAAAGTGTGTCAGGATGCTGCTGCACTAGTGTGGGCCTGGCCCCCTCTGTCAGCAGGGTAACTACATAACTGAAAAACACTGTTGCAAATATTTTTATTTGTCAGAACTGGAGGGTGTTGGAAATCTTCTGTTTGTTCTTTGAAAGCACTCGTTTTCCTAAAGAAACAGACAACTTGTTTCCACAGCTCTGAGGCTCAGGACTAGATATTTTCCATACTAACTTTTTTCCCCCAACAACTGGTGTAGTGACTCCAGCAGCTAAACTTCCCCTTTCTAGTCACTAGTACAGCCAATGTCAAGAGAGGGGTACTGTGTGGAACAAATCATACACCTGAGAGAGGCAAGCCATTCAACCTTTCACGGTCTCTTTTAAACAAGGTAGGAAAAATTAAAAGCAAATATGATTCACACCTCTCAGTTCCATCAACCTGATGTTCCAAATAAAGGATTCCCATTCTTGGATCCTCTGCCAAAAAGACACAGTATGACGTGGAGCAACAGAGATGAACTTTTTTAAGACCTTCAATTTTCTATGCAAAGAAACACTTTAATTTTTTGGAAAAACAGCATTTCAGGCACCATTCTTAAGGGTGAATGGAGACAGCATATGTCAAAAGTAATTTATGAGGTGTTTTCCTCCTAATTCTTACTGCCATATCCATCACACAGGGAAGGAGCGATGCTAAGTGTTCATGATGCATAGGCAATAACCACGAGCAGGAATTGGGCTTCTCATGTACAGCCCTGAGTATTTGCTCTTTTGGAATTAAACTCAATGATAGGACAAAAGAACTTAGCAGGGAGAAATCAGAGCACCCAGCAACCCAGACAGCCCCCAGCCCACGGTGTTGCCAAGCCCACAGGTATTCATGAGTGGCAAGGACCCTCTCCCCAAAACACATATTGGGGATGTGAACTTAAAGTTCAAGGCTACTAATCTAATTTCTTTTCAGACTGGTAATTTGTGACTCACAGGCAGGTATCTATTTTTAGGGATGGCTTCAGCAAGCTCCAAATGGAAGCACAACAGACTGTGGCCTCCAGCCACTTCAACAGCCCGGTTCCTGACATGAGACCGGAAGCTTTGGCCAGTGCAACTCCGGCACAAACCGTAACTGTTCAGTGTTGTAATTACGTGTTTTAACCTGTGTGTCCCCCCACCACACAGGTTATTTCCAATTACAGAAGAAATGCCACGGTTTTGCACTGTTTTTCTTCTCCCTGCCTGCTCAAACAGAAGTTGGAAGCCTTTCCCAAACCACTCCGTCACCGTGTATTCCAGCACGAACTGTCTGATATGCTCTGAGTCAGATCCATCTGAGGAGCCACAGCTGGCCTGGAGCTAAGCCAAAGACTTTTCCCTTCAGCTTTGTTGCACAATGTGATCTAAATACCCGGTCCCATCTAATTTGTTTCCTTCTGGGGTTTAAGGAAACTGTCTTTCACTTCGCAGGTCTCCAGTTAGGGAAACATCATAAGGTCAGTGTCCAAAACCAATTCAGACAGCAATACAAATAAACACCGATTGGAAAAAGAGAGACAGTCGGGGAAAAAAAAAAAAACAACAAACTTTTGTGACTAGACTATTGCTTTCATTCACATCATGCTCTGGAATTTAAGTTTCGTCTGTTTCTATGAAAAATATGAATGAAGCAATGTATAACCAAGGAATGAATTTTTACTGGATTGTGTGTCCCAGCTTCGGCTGGAGTTAAACCACAACACTGTGTAACCTTTTCCTTCTTGTGAATTCGTCAAGATAGTATTTTAGTAAAATTGGGTTAATTTTTTTTTTTTGAGTGATACTGAATCACTAAAATTCTTTAAAATGAAGACTGCCAAGATGCTTGGAAATCAGCTGCGGCAGAAACATTAAGAAGCAGCCCAATATACATTTTGTCACTATCTTTATTTTTACTTCATCCTCACAGACAACATATCTTTGTGAAAGCCAGCATATTTCACTAATTTCTATTTTACAACTTAAAAAAGCTGTAGCGTGATCTAAAAATGAAATTTGGTTATCCAGTGACACAGAATTTTGAAAATAAATCATCTCTACTCAAGAGATACTGAAATATTAAGATGCTAAATTAATTTTTGTCTTGGCTCAAATTTTGAGGAAAAAGGACTTTTTTAAAGCATGCATGTTTACTTTTCTAGTATTCTATCCATATTCTAGCAATGACTTGCATTTGGCTGACAATATATAAATTATTTTTAGTTGCAAATTATATTAGAAAGAGAGAATCTATTATGTGATTCTCATAAAGGAACAAAAAACTGTACATTGTTTTAAATGGGTTCTGTGCTTGCAAACATCCCTGAACTGACATGCAAATATGGAGTGGAAAACAAGCCAAATGTCTGGCTGTGCCACACACATCCACTAAGGGACAAGTGCACCTCTCCCAAGGGGCAGAAACTCACACCCACCTAAAAAACAGGCAAAGAAATATCAGCTTGCTACCATCACAACTTGTAGCCCAAACACAAGCAAAAGCCAGAGGAGCATGGAAGTCTGTGCTGCACAACATCAGCGTTTCTCAAGATTTTCAGGAGTCTCCTGACTCCTTGGGTCTTGCCCAGTCCACAGGTGCTCGATGCCTCGGTGGGGGAGCAGATTACAGGGTCACACTCAGGGACCCAGAGGTGCTGCACACCAAAGGCACTGTGCCCACTGTCCCTGGGCAGCACCCAGGACAGGGGGCAGCTCCTCCCTGCTCCCCTGTAGAGAGCCTCAATGATCACCATCTAAGTTACTCCTTTGGTGTATTTCATGCACCTTTTCAAGAGGCCCTTTGGATATTGTTAATCAACAGACAGATGTTTTTTCCCTAAAACTGGTGTCAGTGGTGTGAGGAGCATGGCACTACCAAGGAGAGATGGCTCTGAGCTCAACTGGCCCCCTCTGTAACACCCTTCTGATGCAAGATGAAGGACACCACTGGAGCACACCCTGCTCACCTTGAACAACCTCGTGATGACCCATGCGGAGTTGGTGGGAGGCACCCTGACTTTGTAAAGGTTTCAGACCACCTTTTGTCATAAGCCTGGTGACAGCCTAGGCAGGTGCAGGACAGAGGCCTCCTGCCTGTCCTGTTCTTCCTCTGCTGCCTAAATTGGAAGCTCTCATGTTGGCTGCCCTCAGAGAAGCCAGCACGATCCTCTTTCACCAAGCCTACATCTACACCCCAACTTCCATCCAACACAGATCTCCCACTGGTAACCAGGGCTAAGAAGGTAACCAGGGTTAAGGAGGGCTAACAGAAATCATCTGACCAGCAGTTTCAAAATCCAGCAGATTCCACACCAGGATGGCGAATTAGTTTCAGTCTGACTAGTCCTCTTATTTATTTAAGGACTACTCCAGCAGCGACCAGGGAAGAATTCCCTTCCCATGTAGAAGAGTGTGATGCCAAGTTCCTCTGACTTGCAGCAAGACTCACCAACATTTCCTGGTTCCCTCCATCCTGAAATGCTAGCAAGAAGCTTATTCTGTACCTCACAGCAAACAGCACGATCTTTCATATCACAAAGGAATAATTTAACTACGGGAAATAAATTTACCTTTTCATTGAAAATTCTACTTCGAGTATAGACAACTGAACATATTTCCACATAAACTGGTGATAAATGGAGAGGAGGAACCTGCAAGGAGAAGTGCCAATTTGCCTGTGCCCATACTAAAGCAGTTGCTACTTGAAAGCATTAGGGCAGCAGCATGCGCAGAAGCGCATTGTTCAAACGGAGTTCCTATTGCACAAATAAAAGCTCGCACATGGTGAAAATGAGGTAGAAAATCTTACATTCTCTTCCTCATTAGCACAGTGGGACAGTAATATCAGAGGTGTTAACTGGCAGGTGTGTTCATACAGAATTGCTTGCTCCTGTTGTACGGTGTAGCAGAGAACAGAAATCAGGTTTAAAAGTGAACATGCACCAGGTCTCTTTTCACCCAGGCTGGGCCCTATGGCCATAATTTATTACTGTGGATAAAACACATTGTTCAATAGCACTGTATAATCTTTTTTTGTGCATTTTAACACTTATAGAGGTACAATATGATTTCTAGAGGTCAAGTCCTCAGAATAAGAGGCAGGGCTGAGAAGCAGCATGTTCAGTGTAGGCAGTAGCAGTAAGCACCCACATTCAGCAGCCCTGGCTCATGCTCCCAGGGCTCCCTAACATGCTACCATCCCCAGGCTGCACTGAAAGGATGTGCGAGTGCTGCCAGACCTTTCCACTCCAACAACAGAAACAAGGTGAGAAGGAGTTTTTAAGAGGCTCCTGCAGACACCTCCAGGATTGCAGGTGTTTAAAACCTTAGCATGCAAACGCCCCAACAAATATAGGAGCATCTGCTGTAATCCATGGAGATGACCCCAGTGATCTAGTTGGTCTCAGTAACCTGTCTTAAGAGTTGACCCATTTGTTTCTTTCTGGATAAATAACTTTTCAGAAAGCTCATCTAACACAAATCCATACTGTATGCACATACAAACCTAGAATTGACCAATTTATAGTAACAGCAAGAAATTAACAAATCCAGTGATAAGCCTTAGAAATTATCAACAGAACTGAATGCAGCTTTTCCTCTGTCACCCATTTGTGCCTAAGATGTGATTACTACAGCTAGCAAACACCAGCTCCGTAGATGCTGCCACGCCCAGGCTCACTTCAAACTATTGTCTTTACAATAAAACCCTTTTTGTTCTTTTTTCCTTTCTTAAAGTATTTTTTTTCTTTACACAGGAAATAAGCTACAATATTCTTTAAATGAATCAAAGGATATTGTTCCTATAATCTATGTGCACTCACCGTGCAGGAGCTGGAGTGCTTCTCCTTAGACCCTTTTTGCTGGTTTGGGGTTTTTTGGGTTTGTTTGTTTTGGGGGTTTTGTTTGATGGTTTGTTTTTTCCTTGCTGTTATTGCAGACCTGTACCGTGAGCCAGGCCTTAAGACAGCATAAAGGAAATTGTTGCCAAATTGGCCCATCCTTACTCCAGCACCAGAATAGAATCTGATTCCAAAGTTTTAAAGAAAACTCATGGATACAGGAGACACTGCCCTGGATTTCTACATGCCAGGACTGGACTGATTTAATGCAGCAGGATGCTGTCAGCCACTGTCAGCCAGCTCCTGCCCTGGCTAAGATCGGTTACTGCTCTCAACAGGAACTGAACTGGACTCTTGCTCTCTCCAAACTCATCACTTTTTGGCTGAATAAAGAATTTTTCAATCAGGGTGGGGTGGGAAAATTAAGAGCATTTTAGGAATGGCACATCCTGAATTTCCAAAAGCTGCCGAGGTCAGCCCAGAGTCTGGCCGGCTGGTGTGCTCATCCCAGTATTCACACTGACAGTGGAAACATGCCTGGAACAGCTGCAAACAATTACATCTCTGAGCCCCTCACGGTGAGGCCCTGCAACACAGGATACTGCCATTCACACTGCACATTGCAGCACCTACTGCTCACTTCCCATGGAAAACATCCACACTAAACTTATTTCATTACAGCTAATTGGCACCCAATTGAATTCTTTTAAAAGGTGTGCTTTGCAATATCGGTTATCTCAAAGGATGTTTACCATGAGGAAACATCTGTCTTCTCAGTGGGTTGAATGTAAAGGTTTTCTGCTTTCACATTATATATGTACAGCAGAGAGTGTCAGAGCAGAGTAAAACAAGGGTTCAAAACTGCAGCGTGCTCTGCTATTGACCAAGGTGTCAGTTCCAGTTCCAAAGCCTCCCACCCATGTTCATATTTTTTCCCACCATTCCTGTCTGTCCAAAAGCATCCCCGAAGCCATTACCCACTTTCACTACAGCATTCATCTGAACCAAAACTCCAACCTCAAGTCATACCCATGCACTGAGTCCTCTCCCTCCTCCCTTTTCCCATCCTAGACCTGTGTTACCAACCCAGAGTCCCTCACTTGATCTCAGCACAGCCTGGCTTTCATTGTCAAGACTTGCTCCTGCCCTGGGCTAGGAAGCTCACACCTTGCCATGGCACTCACAAGTGGAGTTTCAGGTAGGAACAATCACTTCTCACAACCCCACGACTCTGAAAAAGCCCCTGAATGTCACATCATTTACACAACTCTGGAGAAAAAAACACCAAGAGCCAGGCCTGACACCCATCTATGATCTCTATGTCCCTCTTCTACTACTTTAGTTCTATAAGGCAAAGAAAGTATTGCCATGAATTCCCTCAGCAAGAGTAGATCCTGGTCTGACATGGAGAGGATTGCTATGACCTCCAAATAATCCTGACACGGGGAGCATACAGAAAGATTGTTTAGGAACAGAAACATGAAGAAAACAGATACCAGCAACCTGGCTGGTGTGGCAGAAGGCATCAAATGCCAAGTCTCTTCATATTTACAGACTCACGCAGTTTATGGGCCTAACCAAATGCTTCAGTAAGAGGGGAGAGGAAAAAAAAAAAAAAAAAAAAAAAAGGTGTCATCAATCTACAGCCCTTGAGATAAATGGAATGGAAAGAACAACTGGACCACAACAGTCAAGGCACACTCTAGTCTCTTTGGCCTTATATTAGGATCTTTCCTTCCTTCTCGTGAGGCATGCAGACTTTTAAAGTAACATGTTAGATCTAAACTCTTGCACATAAAGAAAGCCGGAATCATGAGCAGGTAAAAATTTGTGGAGCTGAGCAGTACAACAGCCCTGGACTTTGGCTGAGCCAGCAGTTGGGCAGCCTGCAGTTTGCTGTATTCCTTGATGGGCTGTGAACAGACACTCATACAAGCCTTGTTCATTGTCCTTCCTGATGCAGGCTTGAGTAATTAAAAGAGAAACAGCATATAAAACAACTCTGGCTACTCTGGTGGCTGAATTGAAAAGTTTTCCTCAAAGGAATTTGTTAATTGAGAAAGCAGATTAGAAAATAGTGGCAAGAAATATGACTGTAATCTCTCTGAGACTAGAAAATGTTCTCCATTTTCTAATAAGTAACAGGAAGAACCTTTACCTTTCCATTTACACTTGCATTTCCAGTTATAGAGTTACAGAAGAAATTATTAGGAGGGTTTTTTATTAATGAACTCTCAAAGGAGAGAACAGAAAACAGAAGAATATAGTTTGAACGTAAGGATAAAATACAGACAGTGCTCAGGAAAAGATGCTAGCTTGCAAAAGGCAGAAGGAGAAACCAAGATCACAGCTCACTGTCCTCTACCACCTGATGAGAGTCTGCTGTAAATTGTTATTCTCTTTTGAGGACACTGTTTGTGAGGTTGCCTGCAAAGCTGGTGAAACAGCAATGAGCAAGAGAGCTGTGTAACACTCAGGTCACACCTGCTGGAGTCACCCTTAACTTTTCTGAACTGTCCCCCTGAGTCTTTGCAAGGATCTGGCACTGCTCATAATTATCCAAATTATACAAATCTCCTTAAAACAACACACATCTTACCAAAATATCCCTGCAACAAGTAGTAAGTGCCCCGGCAAAGTAGCTCATTCTGGTACTAAAATAGCAAATTACAAACCCACAAAATCCAACAAAAACACTTGTTTAACTGAGGAAAAACACTGTCATGAGTGCCTGGGAGTCTGAGTCGCACTCAGGGCTTCTTGGAGCTACAGCTGCTCCCAGTGAATTATCCACCACCAAGCTCCAGTGGAAACAGTGAAACTCACAGCAGTGGGTCAGCAGTGTGCAGTGTGACACAGGCAGATCCTTCAAGCCCAGCTTTGTGTGTTCAGTGTGAATATCTTACATGAACTACATGGCACACTCTCCCTAAGCCTGGCAGGAGAAGGGGAAAGAGGAGAAAGCTAGCCTGTAATTCTTTTTTAAAAGAAGTTGTATTAATTTCATGCAATAGATTGAAAAGAATAAATGTCAGAGTTTCACATGTCTGAAAAGTGAAAGCTGGTTTCTAGACTGCCTGCTCAAATCAAAATGCCTATCTAGTTTTGGTATTAGTGATCTGCCCCTCAGTTGATGATTACGGGGTTTTACTATTGATATTGGGATTTTACATGCCATGCTGGACTGTTCAGGTCCTGCTGCTCATGAGGTTTGGGGTTTTGGATGCATTAAGAGAGAGACTGCTGAGTCCTGATCATTTCCAGCCATTACTTGCCAAAATAAATGGCAGCAAGATCAATATTGATTGGCTTGACACTCATAAGCTATGTTCAGCCTTTAGTTTGCTGTCTGGGCTTTGTACCCAGGATAGGAAAATACAAACAGGTATAAGAGACCATAGCCTTTCAAGGCACCACAAGCCAGGAGGCAAGACAGATGAGACTGTCAGTATCTCGGACAACAGGTTTGGACTTTAAAAGTTTTTTGACTGCTTGCAGAAATGCTCTGGGAGGGGGGAAAATTCAATACAGAAAATTGAAAGATGCTTCTGTCAGGCAGGAAGAGTCAGGTTCACAGCTAAGGGAGGAAAAAAACTTGTCCAGGCAGAAGCTATGCAGAGAAGGACCTGCAGGTGGATGGGCCACCAGAGAAACCAGGAGTCACTTGCACCACGGTGTTGCAGAGTCAAACACAGCACTGGCATAAATAGACTGAGCTAGAAGCCTCCACTGCTCATGAAGCCACACATCCACTGCATACAGCCCTGCTCCCAGGTCCCATCTTCCTCATGCCAGGGCTAGGCACTGCACCTGACAAAATATGAGAATGACCAGAAAGAATACAGGGAACAAGAAAAATGTTGGGACTGTTTTCTGGCCTTTCAGTCAAGGAAAAGAAGGAAGATGATGAGATTATTTCATCTAAAGAAATGAAAACTGGGAAACTCATTAAAACAGTTATGGATATGTAAAATCTGTGGCTTGAAGGAAAGAAATAATCTACTTTCTAATGTCCATAATATCCAGAAGAGTGTAGGAAGTGATGAGTTTATTGCACAGCTGAGAAGATGTGGTTCAGGCATGTGATAAACCATCTGAAAGGTGAAGGGGAAGAAGAACAGCTAGAGCTTGCACTGGGAAAATGTAAAGTTTCTAGCATCCAGGAAAAGCATCCTTCAGAAATGAGAGGCAGTGCTGATCCTGCTTTTGGCCAAGACCTTTTTTAGGTCTGCCTAACTCCACAGCAACACAGGAATGGCCTTTCTTGGCCTCTGGTGAGCCATGCCACTCTGGACTGCTATACTCATAGAATCAGGGAGTCAACTGCAACACTGCAAAGAGTTCCAGCACATACTGGGAACACCAAACTTTCTTTTAGGAGAAGAATAATATATGGAACAAGGGCATAATTTCAACTCAAGGAAAGGAAATACTGCCTTTACTGGCAGAAGTAGCATTTGCCTGCATGGTCAGCCTACAAGTTTTTACAGCAAGTTATCATCTAATTCCATTCTGTACTGTAAATTGGAGCTGCTTGTTTAGCAATCACAACAGCTTATCTCCTACAAGAATGGGATGGTCATGGAGTGACATGCAATAGCTGATGGGGGTTGTGCTCACCCTCTCCCCATGAAGACACACAATTAACAGAGACTGGACACCTATGACTAGAGAGAAACTTCTAAAAGTACCTTCTGTCAAGAGACTGAACTTTCTTCTAAAAAATATTTTCTAGGCATAACAAAAATACACACGTATTACTTTTTAAAAGTTGCCACACCACAACTCGACATGTAAATAAAAAGCCCCTTTCCCTATACTGACAAAATTGCCCACAAACTCACAAAAAGTGGGAGACCTGCTGCTGTTTGAGAAGGAAAAGGAGAGTCCATTTTAGAATCTATTTTTATTTTTATTAGCATGCAAGTCATTTGGAGTCTTTTTGGATCTTGGCCTTAAAATACCAAGCCCCCTTTCCCCTTTTGGTAGGACATGTACAGTAGGAACAGAACCCAGTTGAGACTCAACATCAGCACTAGCCCCAGGAGATCCCTCTTGGCTCTCAGAACAGCCTTTCTCTGCATACCTGCCCAGCATTTACAAGAGACAGGCATTCCCACCACAGACTTTTGCAGCAGCACAAGTTCTGGTTTTGATCTAAAGGTGTTTACACCTTTCCCACGCAGTCCACTTTGATGTCTTTTAAATATAACCTGAGCTTGCACTTGCCAAAAGAATAAACATAGCCTTGTTTTCATTCAGATTTTAGTTGTGAAGCCCTTAGTTCAGAATCGTTTGCATAATGATTTAGCAAGAGGTGAATGTCAGCAACAAGAGAAATACTGAACACCTTAAACACGTGTATTATTTTCTTGCACAGAGAAATTTACTTTAGTAAAATTCTGTGCTGTTTTGGAAGAAAAAGAGCTGAATCACCACCTCTTACAGTGTTATCTTCTACACAGTTCCCTAAACAGTTTGTTTTCCTGCAGTATGAGCTCTGAGAAAGCTAGAAATGGTTGAATTACTATTCTGAAAGTGGGACAGTGAGTGACACTGGTGATTGACAGCAGCCAGCACACCTGGATCCACTGCTGTGCATCAGGTTTAGTGACCATTGCCCCTGTGTGTTAGACCAGTGCCTCTCCTTACATGGGCAACCTGTTACATCCTCCAGAGACTAGAGTATTCTAGTGTAGGAAGAAGTTATTTACAGAGTACCACAAGACATATCCATGGCACTTGGCCACTTTGTGTCACTATAGAGATACAGACTTTCATTAAAAACAAACACACACACCCCCACACACAAAACCCAAAAAACCCCACAAACATCTCAAGTGTGTCACCAAGACTGCAAGGAGCTATAGCCAGCAGCAATGGGAATGCCTGGTCCACTGCTGTTGTTCATTTCATTTGGCCCTTTAGAAATGGTTCTGTCTGCACTATGTGTGGTCTTATCCTTAACCCTTTTCTTAAAGGGCATAAATGCTTTGTATTTGAAAAATGAAAAAGCACTAACATAACAAAGCTGTGTTAATATTAGAAAGAGTTGTGCATCACTGGTTCACATTGAATGGATATCAGCATTATGTTCACTGGTGCTAGGATACCATGGTGATGGGCCCTGAAGAATTACCAAAAATAGATTAAATGCATGTGGCAAGTGATAATAAGCACAAAATGTTTTCCATACAGTAAAAATGCCTCAGAAAAGCAGAATAACACATTCTATAAATCAGCTCAACGTCCAGGCAGAATACCTGGGTATCTGAATCTGTAGTCAAAGCTGAACTCCTAAGCCCAAAATTGCCAAGAAACCAAATTTGGCAATAGTGTCTGCACCTAGAGAAAATCATACCAAGGAGACTGGCACAGAATCTGCTGTTGCTAGCAAAAATGTATGAAAGGAGCTGAGGGGTTTGTATTTAAATAAGAGACATTAATCACTGGGTAACACCTACCACAGTGACTGCGTCTTCCCAAGCTGTTGGAGTCTCATCCCTTTTTGGATTGAGTCAATCAAAATATTAAAAATGTCATTCTTTGAAGCTGTTCTGAGCCAGGCTGCTGTATAAAACAAATCACTCGAAAGCGTCTCACTGAAGCTGCCCACTGATTCAGCAGGGTGCTCATACACAGAATTAAAGACACATGCAACACCAGAAGCTCTTGTGTGGGAATGACAGGACACAGTGCACCCCACCTTCTCATTAACAACCACTGTGCTGCATTGCCACAAAGCAGGGGCATCAAAGGGACAAGAAATGTCTGAGATGGCACCGCTACTTGCTCACAATTGTCAGCAGCAGGCTCAAACCATCCCTTATGCAGAAATATGCACAGCAAAGCCATTTGTTTAAAAACAACAGCTACCTAAAGCCATATTGAAAATTCATTAACTGGGATGATTTACCAGGGCTACTCACTGTATGTAGACACATATAAAAATTTAGGTTACAACTCCAGATGTTAAGCCATCCTCAACCCAAAGTGACAACACTTTCTAAAGCAAAATTTCCCTATGCTTTCGAGCTTGGAAGAGCTCCCACCAAAGGGAACAGGGACCACAAAGCAACTGGGAGAGACTATCCCACTGCATAGCAACATACCAAAGGTATTCAGGGGAAAGCATGCAGACCATGCAGGAGGAAAAGATACCAAAGGCAGGCATTTGAGGAAGAACATGTCACAGATTTCCATGGCTTTGGAACACTGGAGTTAATGCAAAACGCTCGGTGCCCATCAGCCAGAGCAGATCTTTCAAGTGAAAGAACAGCAGCAGATTCCCCTGAGGTTTGCAGGATTTTTCAACTAGCAGGGGCAACAGAGATATCTAATTGCAAAGTCTGTTACTAGGTGACACACCAAGTCCTGACAAACTGTAATGGGTGGTATTTTGATATATCAGTCTATGCAGCAAACTGCGCAAAAGAATTCCACTTTCACCAGCTCCACCCGCTGGTTTTTTCAATGACTGAGACATAGGGTCCCCAGAGTATACATGTCAAGAGAAATCCTCTGGAGACCAGAAAGTCAAGGATTCAAAATTTCATGGCCCTTATATTTTCATGTAGGAAGTGAAGAAACATGAAAACTGGTAAGATATAATTATAGAATCATTTACGTAGGAAATACTTTAAGACCACTGAGTCCAGCCATTACTCCATGACTGCCAAGCCCACCACTAAAACACATCCCTAAGCACCACATCTACAAATCTTTTAACCACCAGGTATTGCAGCTCCATCACCTCCCTGGGTAGCCTATTCCAGTTTCTTGGGAAGAAATCTTTTGTACTATCCAATCTAACCCCCTCCTGGTACAACTTGAGGCCATTTCCTCTTATCCTATTGCTTGTTGTTTGGGAGGAGAGAAACACACACACACACACACCCTGACTACAATCTCCTTCCAGGTACCTGTAGAGAACTATAAGGTTGCCCCTGAGTGTGGCAGTTGATATGTGGTGGTCAAGATGGACACTGCACTCCCAGTGCTTCATTGGAAACATCAGAAGGCTCCAGGCATCGGCACCTTGTTGTTCAAAACTCTCCCATACCTTTTCTCTGCAACTTCCCAAGGGCAGCTCCACACAGCTCTGGCTCTTTCTCTCTTTCTTCTCCAGATCTGGCACGGCTGCCTCACCCTGTCTGTCCTACATAGAGCATCTCACCTCTTCTGTCCCTCACACGACCGCCTGTCCCTTCCTCCTCACAGCACAGCCAGCAAACTACAACTGACTCCCTACCAGCTCACTCACTCTTTATCACCCCCACAGCTGTGAGGGCAAGGCTGTTCCCACTCTAGGATAATTAACACAGCTGCAACGTATCAAGGGCAAGACTGCCCTCAGCAGCATCCCCACACCTGAGCCTCCTTTTCTCCAGGCTAAACACCCCTAGCTCCCTCAGTCACTCCTCATTACTTGCTCCAGACCCTTTCCCAGCTTCACTGTCTTTTCTGGACACATTCCAGCCCCTCAATGTCTTTCTTGTCTCAAAGGACCCAGAACTGAACACAGGATCTGAGGTGTCTCACCAGTGCTGGGTACAGGGGAACACTCAGTGCCCTGGTCCTGCTGGCCACACAGTTTCTGACACAAGCCAGGATGACATTGGCCTTCTTGGCCACCTGGGCACACTCTGGCTCATGTTGAGCCACTGCCAACCAGCACTCCCAGGCCCTTTTTCAGCCACTTTCCCCTCAGCCTGTAACAAGGCATGGGACTGTTGTGACCTTAGGGCAGGACTCAGTACTTCACCTTGTTAAGCCTCACACAATTGACCTCAGGACCATCAATCCAGTCTGTTCAGATCTCTGTGAAGAACCTTTCTACCCTCAAGCAAATCAACACTTCCATCTAACTTGGTGTCATCTACAAACTCAATGAGAGTGTCCTTGATTGCCTCAGCCAGATAACTAATAAAGATTCTTCCTCCAAAATTATTTCCATCTCCTGCTAGTGAACAGGACAAGAGACTGAAGCATATGTAGCAAAAAGAAAACCCTAAAACACTCCCAAAATCCAGGGAATCATTTGGGAAATGAAATTTTCCCAGTAAAAACATGTTTAAATATCTGTTTGGAGCACAAAAACATTAGAAGTATAAGCATCGCCACTCTCCATACAAAACAGTCCTTTTGCTTAAGCACTTTGACCCTTAGCCAGAAGAAACATGTTTTACTTGCTTTTTAAGCAATTTAAACCCAAAAGTTGATTGGGATAAGACAGCAAAACTTCTGTACAGTTTATAGATCCCATTTGGTCCTGAGGATATGGTGTCTCTGTCATCAGCTTTCAGACCTCAAAGACACCAGGTAAGAGGAATGATACCAGTGTGAGATCTTAGACCTTGTGGCCACCAGAGAGCTGCTGAGCTTGGGCTGGCTTCAGCAAGGCTCAAAGGACCCCTACAACAGCAAAAGCCCACGGTAATAGTGGCCTTACTGGGGAATAAGTGTAGTCTGGATACCTTTGAGCCTGGGCCATGCCACAGAAACTCCTGGGTGACCTCTAAAACCAGTATCACGGTCCCTTAATAGTATGGGAAGAGCAGAATGAAGGATCTATAGCAACAAGAAAAATTATACCAGAGATATTTGTACTGTGTTCAAGACAAGAAATGAGTAAAGAGGTAGATATGAGTTGACTGTTCATCTCCATTTCAGATATAATAAAAACCACAGTATAAAGTACAAAACATTAACTATTGCTTGATGTAGCACCCACTTACAAGGCTTTTGTGCCTGCAAGTTACCTTTGTGTGCTGCCCTGCTGAAGGTCTGTTCACAGAATCAACGTTTTTTTAGCACAAGTGCAACGTTGAATGCAAGCACCCAACACATTGTGAGAGAATCATCCTCAGAGTAGCTTATGGGGCCAGGCCAAGCAACTGTAATTCCAAAAGACCAGAAGTCATGGAAAGACATTGGATAGATGGTAACCACAGCACAGAGCTACAGAAACACACAGACACATTTATGATAAAATCTGAAGGGGATGTCTGACTTCCGCTTCATAATTCCACAGTGCTTGGGCCTAATATGCTCCACACAGTGCTTGAGAAAGCAGACCTGACACTTTCTTGATCATAAAATACTGTTCTGAAATGACAGGACTCATTTCACTTTCTCATAGCCTTCAGGAATATAAAAGATTGCATATGCAAATCACGGTATTCAACATGAGAATTAAATCTGGAGACAGTAATACCAGGAAAAAAATTCTGAAATCAGTATGGTACTACCAACCTCACGCTACTTAAAAACTTAGCAAACCCCAAATTTCAAGCTAGGTAGAAGAATGCTTTGCACTAGAGAATTTAGATCATTAAAGTGACTGCTATTTATCAGCCAGACCTGATATGCTCACTTTCAGTATCTGATGTCTCCCAAGAGCTCTCTGGGACTCTCCCTTGACTGGTCTGGCTGTATACAGATTTAAGAAGCTTCAGGGTCCTGATAATTTTTTCCTTATTGAAAGGGAAGACCTACACTGACAGGACTTGGTTTTGAGGAAGCAATTGGAAAAGAGGAGCTATCAAGCAAAGGGCTCTCAAGAGAAATTCTGCTAACAACTTCCCAGTAGCAGCCTCTCTCCGTTGTCCAGAGCAGCTTAACCACGACCTAAACTTTCAGAAGGTTTCTATTCCTTCTAGCGTACCAGATCCCTCAGCATAAGAGATCCAAAAGTAAGGAACCGTCTAAGGCAGCGCTACTGTATGTACAAGTAGGAGACAAAACGTCACCCTTTGGGCATTACTGTCCCGGTCCTTCTCCAGCTGAGAAGAGCACGTACTTTGCTTCCATGGAGGAAGCCTCCAGCCGGGCGTTGCTGCGGAGGACGCACAGCAGCCGGGCTGCCGAGGCGGGCGGGAGCTCCCCCGGCCGCGGGGCCGAGAGAGGGCGCTGGAGCCTCAGGCAGCGGCGGGGCCGGCGCTCCACTGAAGGATGCCCGTCTGAAAGGTGCCCCGGGCCGGGCAGGTGCGCTCACAGCTCCGAGGAACAGCCCTCTGGAAGTCCTAGTCATGGGAAAGGGGAAGTCGGAGAAGCGCTTTAACTTTTTTTTTTTTTTTTTTTTAAGTATATACACAAGCATCTTTCGGGGCTTTGAAGGGCTGAATTCTCATAGGAAACTGCACATATTGTAAAAAAAGGGAAGAAAAAAAAGAAGATGTGTCGGACAAGAAAACAAAAAAGCAATTTTCAAAGCACAGTCGTTCACCATGTGTTTATATCTAGTCTAGAGACACTGAAAAGAGCTTCAAACAATAACACACACTCCTAACACACACTCCTTCCAGAGGAGAGCTGCTGGCCAGCTCTGCCTGCCAACAGCCTCTCCCTTCAGCCACGAGGAATCACAGAAGGCAGCTCCAACAGCCACCACAGCTCAGGGACATCACATCCCAAACAGCGATGTGAACATCCATATGGAGACAAAGAAGGCTCCACAGAAGTAGATATTTCCAAGCCCCTCATTGCAGATTTTATGAAAGATTCACCTTTTCTGTTGGATTGGCCTCTTCAGTTTCAAATAAAACAAATTTAACTAGTTTATATTTCATAGCACTGAAAAGCATTCCTCGTTCCTCATCCGAGTAATTGCTCTAGACTTCCCTGGAGCAGAGAACAGCTAAAAAGCAACTGAATCCTGCAAGCTAAAGAGAAATCTGGCCCCTCTGCACAGATATCACTTGTTCTTAGTTTTTCCACATGAAAAGCAGTTTGTTCTGCTCTGCTGTCTATTTTGCCATTAGGTGTTCTCCTGAATGTAGGTCACAAAGGCACGAATACACCTCATATTGGCAAATACTGCACAGCTGATCTGAGGGCCAATTTCAGTACTCCTATAATAATGTTTACTACATTTTTTTCCCTGCAAATACCCTCAGATCACAGCCTAAACAAAATACTGTGATTATTTCCAAGTTTGGCCTGAAATATATTGCTGATGTCCAGAGCCAGGTCAGTTTTACAATTCCATTAAAAAAAAAATCAAGGTTAATTATAGCTTCTGTCCCCAAAACAGAACATGTAGGACAAAAATTATGGGCTGAGGCTGAATATTCCCTGAGGTGGATCTCAATACCTGCAGTCTCACTAATCTTCTGATTCTCCAGACCAAGATGTAAAAGACCTAGACTGATTCCAGATTAAGCATGGTGCAAGAGTTTTGTTTTGGAGAACCATGAACTTTACCAAATTTTCTATGTCCCACTGGAAAAGTGGAAGACTGTCAGTGGATTGTCCCCTCACATTTTCAGTCTGACACATATTTCTAATTCATTGTCTACATGAGCATGAGGAATCTCAGAAACAGAGGCAGCAAGAGCATGGTCAGCCTGACAGCTGCCAGTAGATTCAAACATGAGCTCCAATTTGGCCTCAGCTGTACAGCTCATCTACCAGGGTAGTATTCAGGGTCTCTACAGCAAGTAACACACAAGCTGCACATCTGAAATCGTTCCTGAGCTTCACATGCCCCAAAAAGATCCCCTCAGAGAAATAACAGCCCACTCCACATAGCAGAAGCTTCTGCTGAGCACAGATACCTTCCCAGGCTGTGGGCCTGCTGTGCTTAGGCAGAAATTGAAAGGATCATACAAAGCTGATGGTAGCCTTGAGTAGACTAAAATACTTCTAACTTAATTTTGGCCTCTATCTGTTGTCAGTCTCCCAGATTCACACCCGAACACATTCAGCAGAGCCATGATTATTACTCCAAGGCTTCAGAAGCAAGGCAAATTTTCCAGCTCCTAACTCATACCCTACTCCAGAGAGCTCAATTCAGCAGAAAAGAGACTATGCAACTCAAATTATTAAATAATTTTGCCAGTCTAGAAGGTTGGCTCAGGACCATCACTTGCAAATTCAAAGGACTTCTTAAATGTGGAAGTTCCCAGGGTGCCGTTCAGAGGTGTGGGGTTAGAGTTCTCCAGAAGATAAAGAGTCACTACTACACAGTACTGGAAAATCTGGGAGTTAAATAGATGTTAGTGCATCAGGGCTCTGGAGTCTTTTTCTTAACTTTGACAAGTAGGTCATTTTGCCCTGTTGTCCAGCTGAAAAGGCTACATAGGGTCAGAAGGCACAGTCAGGACTACCTGTAGGTCCTTCAGTAGGGTGTGGTCAAGGACTGTTCTTTTGGTGTGATGAAACACCCTCTCTGTTCCCAGCTGTCCTAACCCTGAGCCAGTGCTCCCTGCCGAGCCAGCCTCTAGGCTGGAGGCTGCAGCAGCAGGAGGATTTCACTCTAAGCTTCAGGGAAGATGTCAGGGCTTGCTGACAATTGTCAGGAGTAAGCATCATCTACTGCTTTTTAGCCTTGAAGTGGGGGAATCTTGTGATATCAAGGCCAGGGGGCAGAATTCAGACTATTTCCACACAAGTGGGACTTGCCATTGTCTTACTCTGTTATCACTCATTATCCCAGTTGTGGAGGACCCAAAGACAAAGGCCAGGTTGCTCCCAATCTTCCAGCCAACTTTTATTCTAACCTTATTCATGGACCATATCCAGCCCAGACTAAACAAAACTCAATCAATCTCTGCTGGTAGCAGAGTTTCTTATAGCAGTGCAGGCTCAGCAAGATAACTGCAGAGGAAGGGATGATATTAAGAGGTTTGACGTGGAGTAGAAAAGTACCACTGAGGGGGAAAAACCAGCAGAGGAATGATCTCAGTATTTCCCAGGCATTATCAGCAGACATAGATGTTACCAGTAGGAATGAAAAGGAAAGTAAGATTTGGTCTAGGACATGTATGAAAGGGAAACCCGATGGATAAGAGGATGGAAAGGAACAGAAAATGCAGAAGAAGGTTGTGTAGGAAAAAGAAAAAAAAAAAAAAAAAAAAAGGTGGGGGGTGCAAGAGGAAGGGCAAAAACCAGGACTATATCTGTCACTTGTCTCTCCCCGCCCACTCTGAGAAGCTTCAAAAGAGATCTGGAAATAGAGAGGAAAAAAAACGACAGTCAGATATTACTGTTCCAGCCACTGAGTCATGGCAGGAAACTACTGATATTGTAAACTAAGTTCTGTAAGATCAGAGACAATTTGAGTTTTGTCAAGGCACGCTGTAAAAGGAACAAATACTTAGTGGTGAAGATTTGCCCCTTTCATAACTCTTGGTGTTACCATAGGACCATTTCACAAAGCATGTTTGAAAAAAGCTGCCTTTATCATTTCACACAAATGCAGACATTTCTTCTCTTTCTCTCATCCCCCATCTTTGATTTTATTGCAAAGGTGCTTACTAAGAAAAGGATGTGGAGAAAGTAGAAAAAGCCACCAATCTTTGCTGTGCTACAGGATGCTTGGTCTATTCCAACTCTTACAATTGCTGTGCCCCACAGAGAAATCATTTTATTATGATCTTTTTATCCTTTCTTCAGAGTAGTCACTGACAGTTGTCAACATTTATGTGGCATTTTTAGATACAGTCAACATCAGCCCAATATATGTACTGGGTGGAATTTCTTCTACTGGAATGGCACAGCCATCTTAATTCCCACAGAAATACAACAAAGAAAAAAAGTTGGAACTTGCTGTTGTCTCAGCAGACTCCTCCCAGCCCTCTAGGAAAGCACCCTTACACTCCTTGCACTGCCCAGACGTGTTTAGGTGTTTTTGATTCCCCACCAGGAGTTGAACAGGTAGTGCATCATGAGATTCCCAGCTGCAAAAACAAAGGCACATGCATGCCATCCAGGCAAGTTACATTTTTCAGCTGACAAGCCCATTTGGAAAGCTAAGATGCTACCTAGCCCCAAAGTGCTGAAGAAAGAAAATCAGCAGACACAGGATTCAGAGATAATTGGGGAAGGAGCAGTACGTTATGGGACACTGATTCTTGGGAAACTGTTATCTGCGTTACTAGTTAATTAAAGCTTTGAATGACCAATTTTTGCTTCTGTTGCCTAGGCATACCCACCATGGCTTTGCAGCCACCCATCACAGTGAGTGCAGTCAGGAGCTCTTGTCCCACTTCAGAGGTTGAGGCATTATGGGATGTTTGTGCATCTGCTACAGAAACCTACTGTGCAACCCACTAAGCAACTTTCCAAGTCAGTCATCTAAAGCTAATTGCTTCCATAAGTCCTGAGGGTCTCTCTCCATGTGAGTCACTGTACCAAGCCTGAAGCAGATCCAGTCAACCACAGCTCAGCAGAAGGACATGCTGTCAAGAATAGCCCCGTGGTGGCAATGCCTGCCAAAACAAGGAAGTCAGTCATACCAGGGAAAGACACTGGTGACCCTGGAAACTTGACCTCCACCAAGAAAACAGACCAAAACAAACTTTACCTTATGAGGCCGGAGGCATTCAATCCAGTGATACATGGATTGCATGAAAGAGGATGCATGAAAGTTGCAAGGCAACTTCCTGCACAGTCTTCTCTGAGAAGTCATGGCTGGAGGCAATACACCTCGTGGTAGGCTACAGGAAAGCACAAACACAGGCACCTGCTGCTGAGAGAAGCACTGAAGGGCCTTGAGTGTGGAATCCTTCCACCTTTTCCTGACAGTAGCTTTAAAGGCTGATTAATAGCATTGATGTTTTAACAAATAAAAGAATTTATGACATTACAGAAGCTAGCCAGATTCTATCTATGGTGCATCACCATAACACGTAACATGTCTGAACCTCAAAACATTCCTGTCAGAGATCACTGGCCAAAAAGAAAATCTATTCCCTTTTGGTTTG
Organism: Phylloscopus trochilus trochilus; assembly: GCA_016584745.2. Lineage (NCBI taxonomy): Eukaryota > Metazoa > Chordata > Aves > Passeriformes > Phylloscopidae > Phylloscopus > Phylloscopus trochilus. The sequence goes on from WQNJ02000014.1 coordinate 30,305,560, forward strand.
GGCTTACAGGTACTGATAAACTTCACGACATGATGATTTCCAGCAGGGGAACAACATTTGTCTCAGTTTCCACACCAAAAGCAGCCATGGAAAAGGGCAAAGAATACAATGACTCAGCATCACAGGGTGGAGACTAATTAGCAGCAGATCAGGAGCAGGCAGTGGTCTCTGGAGGAAGGTGCTTTCGTGAACAGAGCAGTTTTACTCATCCCGTCTTGATCAACTGCAGAGGTTTCCATGAAACAAATGCTGCGGCTGCCTCAAACTGACCAAAAAACTTTGGTGGTTTTTTGTTTGATTATCTGAAAAGTAGTGCCTCTGTTTGGGACCTTCCCTATTCTTTTCTTCCAGTATCCATTTAATCCTGGTAGGGTGGGACCTCACCTCCAACAACCAAAATCTCACTGTACAGCAGGAGTGCTTATCAGGCAGTGCCTCTCCATCAGCCCTCTCATTTCACTGAGGACAGATAACAAAAATATTAAGATTATGAGGACAGCACCATCCTTTCACTCAATCAATCTAGGTGCACTACAGGATTGTTTCAGCAATTGTTTTTTTCAAGACATGCTATTCTCCTCCATGATTTCAGGCAAGCTGTAAATTCACAGCTCATGCCTTTCCACTGGTACAAAACCACTACAAAAACATTTTATCTAGTTAATTACCACATTACCCCATCAGCAAGGTGGATTTTATTCCTGCTTTAACAAACCTGTCATCATTTTGGGTTTATCAGAAAGGTACACTGTGAATACACTGGAAGATAATTCTGGTCTAACCAATTATTTAGTTGTTTTTTCTAGGAATATAATGGGAAATGACGGCAAAACTAAGATTTGAATCTGGGTCTCATAGGGTTCCTACTATTTGTAATGAGACTCATTGGATTGCCTGCTAGTAAGTTTTTTTTTCTAAAAAAAAAAATCTGTTGCTTACTTAAGGAAGCTTAAATGCTCAAAAGCCCAAGAATTGATTTGTTTATTTTTTAACTAAATCAGCAAGTGCATTTTTCAGGAGTTGATGTATTCCCATTCATACTGAGAAAGACCTTGACAATTAGCATTTATCTTTAGCTAAGCAGAGCTGAAGGATGGCACTGACTTGAATTTTAAAGTCTCCATTCCTCAGGAGTAGTGTGGCTCTTCCTGCCACTCTCAGCTTGGCTGGAGCTGCAGGAGGGCCAGGATGCCCTATAAACCAAGAGAATTTGGGCTGTGGGCCAAGCACCCATCTCCCTGCTGGCACAAGTGCTTCCAAGCACCTCCCCGCTCTCACATAGGCTGGAACATTGGAGGAATTCCCTCCTGAAGTAACAGAGAAATAACTAATAATACACCTAAGAACTCCTGCTTAAAAAAATTACAATAAACATGGGCAAATGCAAATTATTCCCTGTAAAATATTCTGAAGGGTTTTAACAATCATTTTGTTGTTTGGTGACCAGGAGTTTGTCAAGCAAAGGTGATAGACACCACCCACTCACCCCAGCTGAGGTCTGAACCAAGCCATCAGTATGACACAGTGACAAGGCCCTCTGGCTCTCTCTTGCCTTGCTGGTCTGTCATTGCATACCTTTAATGCAGCAGGACCCCTGGCATCCCAAAAATCATCCTCTCCTAGGCAAAAAAACTGATTGGCTATCTCAATCACTGATGTTTCTTTGGGTTTTTTTCATTAATTCTCAACTCCATAACTGGCAGTTGTATCTACTAGATTCTCTATTACTGCAGTTTATGATTTTTTGAAGCAGACAAAGGGATTTAGGAACTTAAGCCTCCCTGCAGCAGCAGATGGGGAGATTTTTACCAAAATCAGCCAGGCTAGGAAAGGCACATTAAGCACTTGCTCTGACACAGCACAGTCTGGATGACACATCTGGGTGCTGATACAAGCTGAGGTGTGTGGCAATCTGTGGCAGGATGAAAATAGAGATGAGTGGCGACAGATCCCTTGATTTATTTTGAAAACACCACCCATGGTCAGTTAATTTTGTTTCCTGGGCAGCCTGGCCATGCATGGAACAGCCCACAGTTTTACACTGCTCTGCAGCCTGGAAGGATGTGCCAGCAATAGCACCTGTGAGCAGTGGCACAAGCAGAAGGCAGTAGTCCCATACACAGGACATGTCCTACCAAGGCAGCTCTTGTCCCTCCCCTGAGAGGGCACAGTTGGTGAGAAGTACCTAAGACGAGCTGTCCATGCTGCATTGCCAGACCTGTGTCCTTCAGAGAGGCCTGACAGAATTTTACACTATGTCCAGTGAGATGACTGCACAAATGCCCCCACTGGTGGCCTCAGGCTCTTGTTTGGTGTATGAAATCTTCCAGCCTAACTCCTGAACATCCCCTCGGATAGAGGAGAACACATCCCCCAGTCTCAAAGCTCATTCCCCTCCTGTGACAGCTGCAGAAGTTACTATGGAGAAAAACAGTTCAGTATGAGAAATACTGCAGTAAATCTCTCCCTACAGTTTATCATTAGAAACAAGGAGGAATGCAAGAGGCCAAGCTGCTTTCTTGGGTCTCACAGTGGCCTCCCACAGCCCACCACTGCTGCAGCATCTGTGCTCCAAAGTGCACACTGCTCTTCTGCTGGATAGCTCCAGGAGCCTCCAACCAACAGGTACAGCTGACTTACACAGAAACATTTCAGTTATGTATAAAAAGCCAAAATCATTACACATTAAAGCATGGCAGTTTTAACCTAACACTTTTAGGTTTTTCCCTACTTCTGCTGGCAAGACCACTGTATTTTCTGTGAGGAAGCTTTCCCAAATAGTATCACAGGGGAAAAAAAACTCCTATGTACATCATTCTCTGTAGGATGCCCACATCACCAAGTTTGCAGCAAGTGATGCAGTAGCTGGGGAGTAGCTGAGAGGATTGAGCCTGTGCCTGCTCAGTGGGAGGCAGGAGGATCTCCTCACAAGGCATCAGCAGATGGCTGAGTGCTGAAGGTATCTCCCTGGTGACACCCACAGGAAACAGCTGGCAGAAGCCTAGGGTGAGGGACATTGCCTCACAAGATGCCCAACACGATTTATCCACTTCTGGGCATCTACAAGGCCTTCACTGGGCTGAGATCATGGCACAGGGCACTTGGGAGCCCACTGCTCCTCTACAGCCAAAGCTGAAGTTCAGGCATCTCAAATGGCATTAGTCCTCTACATTTACACACTTGAATCATTCCTCTGCAAAACAAACTAAAAACAACTAGAAGAGTAGAGAACCACGAGAACTAAAGTTATAGCTCTCCTGTCTGCATTGTTAAAATTAGACTTTAGGGTTCAATATGTGAATATCATGATCTGATAACAATTAACAGAAAAATACCAACCTAAAGGGCAGTGACACATCCTCCTGCTCTGTTTACAAATGTCATGGTCATATGAGATAGTAGTCAAACATATCAGCAGACTAAAAATAAACCACATAGGATATGTTGATAAATATTTATTTCAAAACAGTAGCTTTTTACATGACTAATGTGATTTAGTGTGATTTCAGACTGAGAAGAAAACAACCAATGTTGGTTGCTTGTTAACAGTGTTTGGAGGAGTGGCACAGGTAACTACCATCAAGTCTGCATTTTATTCTCCTGGTAGAAAATGTGAGTAGGTAGATCAGTCAACACCATTATTGCTTTTAACACACCACTGAGGATGCAGGATGCAACTAGAAGGCCACAGGTATCATCTTGGAAGAGGAGCAGCCATTTGCATGCAAAAGGGTTCAGCCTTCACGACTGTGTGGGCTGGTTTCATGCAGCAGCCAACACAGCCTGTATCACAGAGAGGTTAGAAAATGTCTGCCTGGACCTTTAAGAGAATTTTATTCCCAGTTAGATCACCATCAAACCCTTTCCACAATAGCATCTGCCACTGAACCACTGTTAATTAGTCAGTCCCTGTTCAGCGAGGGAGGAAGACGTGACAGCAAGGATGAAATTATTTTTAAAAACGGCCCAAAAAGCCCTGATAAGGATTGCAGCGCTTTGTGACCTACACCAGGCCTGTCACAGGGCAGGGAGAGGGAATGTGCCTATCACTGCGTGTTGCAATCACTGAGGAAATGGCTCTCTCTTCTTGCTTCCTCTCCACCCTTGTTCAGAAAGTTAAGGTAAGATGGGATAGCAGCTGCAGCTTCCAGGACATCCCATCTGGGGAGCCAGGACAGCACTGGCAATGCTCCTTCACTGCCCTCTATAAACCTCAGTTGTTTTACTGTTTTCCCCATTAACTACCAGTTTTCTCAAATTGCTGTGAGCAACACAAAGAAAATTCATGGAAGATCTTGAACAGTTCAGGTGTGGTGCAGTAGGGGCCACACAACGGACAATGCAGTCAAGGGATTTACTGTAGCAAATAGTCCTGTTGTGCTGGGGGAGACAGAGAATTGGGAGAAGCATCTTGACTTAGGGAGGGGGATCCATAGCTCAGGGAAAGGCTGTGGAATGACTATTCTAGCACTTAGAAGTTTTCATTCCACACACCACAATCTCCAAGTGAAAAAGCAGGGCTCTTCCAGGGATAAGTTTACCCAGAAGTGTGACTCTTCATTTAGCTCTTTGGTCTCATGGATATGCCTGGACAGATAGAGCCTGGTTACCTAAGCACAAGAGCAGCTTTATTGGAATTCCTTGCCCATCATTCTCCTAAGAATATGGAGAGGGAGAGGAGATTGCACAGTTGGGTATTTCTGCAGTTCCTTGGTAAGAACAGAAGCATACAGTACACAAGGCTTGGAGAAAGATCTTTGAAAAGAGAAAGTGGTGTGTTTCAAATGAGACACCCACCTTCTCTAGGGTGATGTACTGGCAATACCTGAAAGTAATGGGCTGCTCTGATGGCTCCTTGAAGACAGGAAATCCTAGGGAGGGGGACAGCAGGTTCTGCATCTCCTCCCTTCTGCCTCTTTCCAAACCAAGCAGGGCTCACAGCACTGCAGGACACTGCTGCCTGTAGCAGTAAGCCCCACACTATGGTAGTAGCCTGATCCACGAGGATAACGTAGGCTACATGCCCACTAGAGCATCTGCCCACTCCTGATCCCACAGGGAATAGAAACACTAAACATACTGCTCCAAAAGCAATTTTCACTCTATCACAGACTGCAATGACACCTGCATTGTGCCCACTCTCCTAAATGCACTCAGCTCAGCAGTTTACCAAACACACTTGGAAGGGCTAACAACAAGACAGGGGACCAACACTGACAGGCTGAATTTCAGCAAAGTTAAGAAGCAGGTTATAGAGAGAAAATGAAATATTTCAAAGCACATGTTTGCTGTACTGTCCTCTTACGCATCTGCCTAAAGTTGCACTAGTAGTCAGCAAATTTTCTCTATAATTCTCTGCTTTCATGAAATGGAACTTACTTCTGGTGAAAAATAATATCTATACCCCAACACTGTGTACATCATTCATATAGAATAGCAAAGCATTCAGTGCAGTGGGAAAGTGTTGTCTTCCAAATGCTGCAAAACCCACAAACAGACAAAAGTTACATTCAATTCCTAGGTATTAAGAAATACACATAAAAAGGAGACCTCCTACCAAGATGGCAGAAAGCTCAATCAAAAGGAAGAAGTAAAGGACAGTATGCTATCCCCTTGTGTCCTGCTATTTTTTATTATTATGGAGTGCTCTACTTACACAGAAGGTGCACTAAGAACATGTTTATAATAGTAAGGTAGAGCCAACCAAAATCAGCAGCAGAAAACTCATGGCAAAAGATATTTTTCCAAGTGCTTTCAGTAATTACACAAGTTCAGAAATTAACAAGTTCAGAAATTAACATTAGTGAGGCGCTATCTCAAAAACACTTTGGCATTTGTGTTGTTTAGGGCACTGCTGAAAGCTCATAACCTTCTGAAACCTGCCAGTGTAAATGTCTGCTTCAGTCATGCTCCATTTCTCTGCAGAGGAAACTAAATTAAAGACTTAGCCCTCTATGAAGCAAGGTATAGGATAATCACCAGGTGGAAACTCACCATATTTGAGAACTTAAGACATCTTCCTTCTTTTCCAGGACATCGTTAGCCTAATCCTGACCAGTCCCAGGAGGACAGAGGAGGACATATGGTCTAAATTGTCAGCCAGTCAATACACCAAATAAAAAGGCAGCCTCTTCTCCCCCCTCATTTATTCCCCCAAGCCTCTTGTATAAGCTTTTCCTTTCCAGGCTTCCCCATGCATTGAATTGGCTGGGTTTTGTAATGGCTGCTAGTATAAAAATCCTTCCTAATATTCTAACAGAAACTAATAGTTTTAGCCAGAACCCTTTAGTGCATATGCTTATTTTCCTCATGTCAATTTAAACAGTATTTTAAATAAACTATTAATTAGTAATTTATTAATAAATAATTAAATAAAATATGTAATAAAACTGAAAAAAGCATTTCCTAGTGAGATGTTTAAAAGCTGATAGGAATATGCAATTCATGATTCATGTTAATTTTTAATTACATTTTGTATGTGGTCATTTCCGACATGCTAGAAACAGAGGAATTACCCAATATATTACTTTGGCAAATATATTTACAAATATATTCCAGAGATGCTGTCAGAAGTTGATACTAAGAATAAGAGTCATCAATTAAAAGGAAGGCAGTAGATACTGATCCTTCTGGTGGAAAAGCTATTTTAAAATGTGAACTTAGCCACATCCTCTTTATATGTACTTACCAACACTCAATACAGTCTTCCTGAATCTATACAAAGCCTGAGACAACACTTCAGAAAACATATAAATATACATTTCATGTTAAAAGAAAGTCTGCCTCTGGAAACCAGCTATAATAATTAGACATTAATACTCAACAAGTGTGTCCATGTTTGGGCCTGGAACAGGTCTGTGCTCTCTCAGAGCTGCCAAACACTGCAGAGGCTGCAGGAGGAACACCACCTCTTTGGAACAGGGGAAAGGGAGAGGACACCAACAACTTCTCTCAAGTCTAGTATCTCATAACTGTAACCCAGGGTGGCAGAACCTCCTGACTCCACTGCCACACCTGCTCATCCAGCCTCCTCATACCTCCAAAACAGAGTCCATTGTGTCCAGTGAACCTGAAGAGCACTTAGTCTATGGAAAAGACTGTATCTGAGCACAACACAAAACTGAATTTATTTTCCAGTAGTCAACAAGAGGATTAAACAACACAACAAATTAATTGCTTCCAAGCTTTGTGCTTTTCACAGTAAAGCCTAATTTCTGATCTTACCTGTAGCTGCCACACAGCTTGGAGTTTACGCAGATCCCTCGCTGTCTTGCCATTTTCATCACAGAAGTAACAGGTAGGAGTGTTGTTCTCTTCCTTCTGGGAAGCAAATGAAAGACACAGGTGGTTTGTGGGTATTTATTTAACCCACATTCCAGTCATTTAACTAATGACCAGGGGAAGGAAGCAGGAAAAGGAGAAACAGAGCTAGTTTTAACTCAGCTGAATAATCTCCAAGCCATCTGTCCACACCTTTGCATACACAACAGCCATGTAAGTGTGCCATGCTGACAGTAAGTGGTGGCCAAATCTACAGTCTATGCCTCTACATGGGCAAACTCTCAAAGAACTGGACTGCTAATCCCAACTAGTTTGTTGCACTGCTGAAACAGTTGATGCTCAAGACTATGATCAGATAGAACACCTGATCTAACTGAGATTTGGCCTTGGTAATAGACCTTTATCATCAGCACAGCAGGACATAATAAAGCTTCCACAATTAAGTGAGCAACAAAAATGTTTTCCTGCTTTTCTTTCTTTTAGTAGTTTCTTTATGATGCCATAAGCACTGAAACTGGTGCTCTTAGTATTTATTATAGATGGTTTGGTTTAAGTTTAGAATTTTTCTGTGCTAAAAACAAGCTGTGTCCACTGAGACTCCTATTTGGCTGCCACAGGCTGCAAAGCAGAGAGGCCAGGGGTTGCAAAGCCCAGTACTACATTCCAAGGTGGGAGGTCCCTGCTCAGGAATCTCTCCAGAGACTATCATGGTGTTTCCAAGGCAGAATTACCACTTCTTTTACTTATGTGCAAGTTTGGGAGTCCTTTTGCCCCCCTTCTTTCATCCAAAACCCCAGTTTGTGCTGTTCTATCTCTGTTCAACCACACAGCTCCTCAGTGATGCCCCTTGCAAAGAGAAGCACGGGAAGGAGGATTTCAAGATCAGCCTCCTCTCACAGCCTGCATGACACAGGTGCAGGGGCCAGTACCTCCCCAGCTCCTCCAGAGGGCTGGGGAAAAGGGGATGGCCAAAGGCACATAAAGGGAATTAATTTAGGTCTTGTTGAGACTTTGAAGTAAACACCTCCAGAAAGGAGTGCAGGGGACAGTCACAAATCTACACTGGCTGGCCTGTGCAGCCATGTCCACGAGGCAAAAGCTGCCAGGTGCACCCATGCCATGCTCCAAGCCCTAATGACTAATGACAGTCCAGAGACACCCACAGCCCAGAGACAACCCCAGCCCTCCTGCCATCCCCTCAGCCCAGAGACACCCACAGCCCTCCTGCCATCCCCTCAGCCCAGAGACACCCACAGCCCTCCTGCCATCCCCTCAGCCCAGAGACACCCACAGCCCTCCTGCCATCCCCTCAGCCCAGAGACACCCACAGCCCTCCTGCCATCCCCTCAGCCCAGAGACACCCACAGCCCTCCTGCCATCCCCTCAGCCCAGAGATACCCAGAGCCCTCCTGCATTGACCTCAGCCCAGAGACACCCACAGCCCTCCTGCCATCGCCTCAGCCCAGAGACACCCAGAGCCCTCCTGCATTGACCTCAGCCCAGAGACACCCACAGCCCTCCTGCCATCGCCTCAGCCCAGAGACACCCACAGCCCTCCTGCCATCCCCTCAGCCCAGAGACACCCACAGCCCTCCTGCATTGACCTCAGCCCAGAGACACCCACAGCCCTCCTGCCATCGCCTCAGGCCAGAGACACCCACAGCCCTCCTGCATTGACCTCAGGCCAGAGACAACCCCAGCCCTCCTGCATTGACCTCAGCCCAGAGACACCCACAGCCCTCCTGCCATCGACTCAGGCCAGAGACACCCACAGCCCTCCTGCATTGACCTCAGGCCAGAGACACCCACAGCCCTCCTGCATTGACCTCAGCCCAGAGACACCCACAGCCCTCCCGCCATCCCCTCAGCCCAGAGACACCCACAGCCCTCCTGCATTCACCTCAGCCCAGAGACACCCACAGCCCTCCTGCATTCACCTCAGCCCAGAGACACCCACAGCCCTCCTGCCATCGCCTCAGCCCAGAGATACCCACAGCCCTCCTGCCATCACCTCAGGCCCTCAGGATAGGAATGGCCTCCCCACAGCCCTCTACACCAACAGCCTTGCCTGCTGAGGGGTCCCAGAAAGGGTGGGAAAGTGGAGTCCTACGGCTGTGGGGCAGGAGGCCCAGTGCCTGCCCACTACGGGACTGCCCTTGCCCAGGCCACTGGAACCTGTGAAGGCAGAGAATTCTCACCAATGTAGAAATTATCTTCTCTGTGAGTGCCTGAGGGAACAAAACAGTCCATGAGGTTACTGGAGAAGAGCAACTCTGCCCATATTCACAGGAGGTCCTGCTAGAAATGTCTCAACTCCAACTGAATGCTAACAGCGGTTTAAAAAAAAGAAGTATAGAAATGGGAACTGAAAAAGCATGGTAAGCTGCTCTCCAGCTGGTGGTCTCCTTCTGGCTGCATAAGCAGTTAGGAGACCTCAGGAATAAACCCAATTCTCTCTAAGAACAGCTGCCCTTACACTCTGGCGTGGTGCTGCAGGAAACAGTGGCAAGAAAGGGGAATTGAAAGCCTTGGAGGAGCTCTGAGAAGCCACCTTCTCCACAGCTGCTCCCTGACTGCTCCCTGCGGCCAAGAACACCCAGTTAGGGCAATTGGTGGCAGACAGGGGTTCTGTGGGCAGGGACAGGTGAGGGCACTAGATGGAGCAGGGAACTGGGGCACCTCCCCATGCCCATGGCCCGCGGAATGCCTCAGTCCCTGCCTACATCCAACCCTCCCTGCTGGCACTGAGTCATCCCTCAGAGCATCCTCCCTTCAGGCTATCAGAACCCAAGGCAATGGCCAGTCCTTCTTACTGACATTCCCATCCCTTAAATACATTTTCACCATGGAGACCGGCTCCCTTCCTCATCTCTCATCCCAGGAGACACAAGTTTGTGGGACTCCAACTTGTTAGCTCAAGCCAAAAGGAATAACTATCAACTAAGAATAAATACTAATTAACCTGAATCTTTCATCATATCGTGATCTGAACCAGATGCTATCTCTAACTTTAGGCTGCTTTGAGATGCAACCTCTATCTGCAGCAGGCAAAAAAAAGATTCCTTCTTTTGATAAAGTTAATTGTGGGCCTCAACAAGATACATTTCTTGGCAATACTGTGCTCTTATCTTTAAATGCTGTGAACCCACAAGGGTTTGAAAGGTCTTACATTCTGAGTGCCTCCCATATGAGTTTCATGATTGAGAACTGAATCCAGGAAACTTCCCGTGTCGTGCTGGAAAAAGAGGTGCACTGAAGACAGCTTTAACACTGCACCCAAGCACTGAATAGAGGCTATCTCAGAACACTCAGCCAAAGGCTGCACAAGAACACAGCTGAGATTTAGCACCCCCAACGCAGGGGACAGTGGGGTGAAAGCCATATGGTATCTTCTGTTGAGCTGGTTGAAATCAATAATGCTTTATATTGGTTTTAGTATCAGAGAAAGAAAAATAGAGCAGGGTTAAAACCGAAGATTTATTTGCCAAAGTGTATCAACATTTTCAAAGCTGCTTTGTTTTGATGTTTTTCATTTGTTGGAAGTAGAGCCAAAGTTTTCTAAACTACTGAAAACCACTGTTGAAAATTCCTGTAACAAAACTGTGTTTTTCATTATGACTGTTGGTACTTATGCAGACAACATACAAAGAGAGAGGAAACGATACAAACCAGACTAACTGTAAAAGCCAAGATCTTTCATAAATGTAACTGTGTTCCCTTGCAGAAAAATAGGTTATTTGGGGGAAAATATTTTTGGACTTCAAAACACAATGATAGGGATACCAAATAACTCTTGGCAAGAGGTGTGCAAAGCTGAACTCTGCCCAGTTCCACCTCTCAGGCACCTTCTGTGCAACACTCTACGCTGGTAACTAGGATTAGCAATTTTACCTTCACACCACCTCGGAATGGACATGTAAGTTTCAACAAGCCTGTAGATGAAGCCATAAAATCAAGCCCCTACCATTATAAAGTTGCATAAACAGTGTTTAAGTGGTTTAATGGTGGGGTTTGTTTATTCAGCACAAATGTCATTGTATATAGCATCTCAGCAAGTCCAAAGATGTGTCCAGCAGTGCCAACTCCCCAGGTGCTGGCACACCTTCCCATCCACAGACTGCTGCAGATCACCAAGGCCTCTTGGTCTGTAAGACATGCATCTCACTTGTGAGGCCAGACATTACCCAACCCCTTCTTACATGGCACAAGGCACTGCTCCTGTGTCCTCTGAAATACACCTTGCTTGCCCAGAAGAAAGCCCTCAAATTTGTGCTAAAGAAACTAGAGAGCTGAAATAGCCAAAAACACTGAGAAGGAAGTGCTGCTCCAACTTCTTGATGAGCCCAATCACCACCTGTCTCCTCTCTGTGTCTTGCAAGTGGCTGTTTCCTATGGTAGTAAGGCACAAGTGAGCAGTGAGAACCACTCAAGATAACCAGAAGTTACCTGATTTTTACCAAAACTGATGGGAATTACATAACCAATGCTTTTTTGAGAACTCTGTCAAATATAATGCCAAAATTGCTCTTCAGTCTTCTATTTAGGGTACTGGCTGACTGTAAATCTCTAAAGGTACATAGCTGAGTGGAAACACCAGCCAGAGTTTCAGCCACCTGAACAATCTGAGGTGCTCAGGTGTATTTTAGGTACTGAAAAAGCCTTGAAAACTTGAGCCAAGATTCCTTTCCTTGAACTGAAGGTTCATAATCTTTGATGAGTCCCATAACCAAAATTGCCACCATAACAAATGCACAGGCCTCTCCTTTCCTGGATGTGGGTGGTTTTGATGGCTGCACTGGTTATAAGCAGCAAAGTACTAAGGGAGTACAAAACCATGAAATTTAGGAAGATGAGTAATGTATGAAGTGTGGAGGCAGTGAGAGATGATCCTCATATTATGTGCTTTTATTTAATAATTTATAAATAAGTATCAGCTTTCCCCAAACTGCCCCTCAGCCTAGCAATTACATGTTGGCTGATTCCTGGTTAGTGCAGTTCTTTTATAATAACAAACTGTTCCCAAAGCCTCACATACAGAGAATTAGACAATCAAAGTACTGTGTGCGATTTTCTACTTAATTCATTCAGTTAGCTGCAATTAAAACAATACAATTCAAGGCCTTGTGTGTTTCTCTGAAAAAACACAAAACTTTACTTGTTACTATTAATATATACAACCTACAATAAAGAGTTAACAAAGCCCCTTTGTCTTCACTGTTGTAGTAGAGTAATTTTCTTATCTTTTTCTGTAGATGCCCTGGCAGTCATCAATATTTCTTTCAGTTACTGTTCTTCAAAAGACACACACTTTTCATTCAACTGCACAGAAAAAAAAAAAGGAATCCAGTGGGACAAATTCCCTTGGTGAGCAGATCTACTGTAGCTGCCTGGGAAGGAATCTAGGTGAAGGTGCAGAACTTGCATTAAGGAGTTGCTCAAACCTATTTAGAAGGGAAGAGAGGTACCATTTTATCAGGCAGTAATCAAATTTCTGTTAGATTTTACCTAGATATTTTACCTAAGTATTTCATATTTCTGGAAAAGCAGTGTTTCATGGCTACTGATCTCTGTTCACCCCCTTCGTATAAATGACATACCAAGTTTTAGCACGACTATAGAACCTTTGTTTGGTTGGTTGGTTTTTTGTTGTTGTTGTTTTTGTCTTTTGTTTTATGGAGCTTCACTAATGAAACCTAAAGACAATCTAATTAATAATATACCAGACTTGAGGGTGCAAAAGAGAACAGAAGCTGTACCTGGCTCCACAAGAAAGTGATAAGCCACCCTATTAGAGCTGCTGTGACTGTTTCCCAAACCCTCAAAATGGGCATTATTTCCATCAGTCATGAGCACAAAGTGTGCAGTGCTCAGAAAGCAGCAACATCTCTGCCTTCTGAGGATGCCCTGTGTCTGTCTGAGCCTCATGATGTTTCCAGAGCTTCTGTGAACAAGGTCTATCTCCACACTATTCTTGGTAGAAGGCTTTCCTCCTCATGTGCTGGTCTTGGGTATGTTAATTCAGTATTCCAGCAGTGGTTCTTCACAGAGGCTTGATTCAGCCTACTCCTGCAACAGAATAACAAAGCACTGATTTGGATCTTGTACTCTTAATTATTATTCCACCAACATAAATAAGCATTTCACTTAAGCTCAGTTCCTCAAGAAAGAACTATTGTCTGCTTTGATAAGATGGTATGAAATTTATCCAAACATTTATCAAACTATGTGAAATCTTATTGGAAGAATATGTTCTGAGATTTTGTGAAAGCCCCTCAGGATAAAGGAACCCCAAAATATGTGTCAGAGCAGAGGCTCCCAAAGTCTGGTCCAAAGGGAACCCACAGCTCATCTAGTGCTCACTTTTATTCTTTTCTTCCAGTACACAACAGCATAAAAAGGCCAGGACAAAATAAAGAACCAAAATCAGCATTTCTTTCCAGAAAGGCAGACCTCTGCCAACCCCAGTTCCAAGAAACACTGTCCAGTATTTTCCTTCCTTCCAGTTACTGTCATTCTACAAAGATGTTACACAGTGATGAATGACAAGGAAGGCAATCCACCAAACAAGGTACCTATTCCAAAGTTATTTTTATTTTAAAAAAATGCTAATATCATACTCGTGGCACATGACTTTATGCTTGAAGAATCCTGCAATTTGCATACAATCTGGGTGAAAAAAATTTAGTTGAAAGACCACATCTCCAACTATTAATGAATGTTCCCAGAAAGTCTAACAAAAGAAAAAAAACAGCAAAACCCCAAAACAAACCACCTCTGCTTAGCACGTTTTTTCCAAATGTGCTTTTTTAGCTTAGGTTCCTTTCATAGACATAACACGGGCAGACAGTAACTGTATATGTTCTGTAATAAACATACTTTTGATATGGCATTTCAGGGCAATTGGATTACTAAAAAAAATTTTATAAAGCTGAACTTGTCATCAGTGTATATCAAGGATCATGCTATTACAATAAACTATATAGAGTAAGGCACTGTCCATGAAATCAAGGAGATGTTTCATATCACTTTAAGATGCTGACATTATCAACTGACCTATAAATACCAATAACATTTTCATTATCATCTACATTTAAGCTTCTTTAAGCTTTCAAGTGCCCTTATACCAAAACCATGCAATTCAATTCCAGCAAGTAGCTCCAAAAATCACATCAAGGAAGTTCTTTATTGGTTTCTCTCAATGACTTCCAGATTAAATCTGCTCTTCTATAATCACAGAAAAGGCTTCCTTTAAGTATCTTGCCTAAAAATACATGGTTGAATTTAGATATTTTCAATGCTGCAACAAGGGACCATGCAACTAGAAAATAGTTAATAACTCTCCTGATGATTCACATACTGAAATCAGTGCTGACAGTATCAGAAGAATGAAACCATATTTAAGAACTAAAATAAGATTGTGGAGCACACAAAAGGAATAGGTTTGGTTCTCAAAGTATCTACCTTTTACCTACTCACCTTTCAAACACTTGGGCTTCATTAACTCACAAGTATCACTGCAAGAATGTGCACTACCAGTGCAGTGAGTGCATAAATGCCAGAATGCCAAGGTAGGGAAGAGGCAGACGTAAATCTGCTCACAGTAGTGTTCCAGATTGGTGCTAAAATAAGAGTTGTGAGCTACATTCATTTCAAGTAAATATAAGATTATCTATCCTCAGTTCAGGCCTTCTTTAGTCATCATCTACTTGGGAAGAAATTACAGCTTATCTAGAACAGCATTCATTTTTCTCAGTGGCACAAAGTGAAGTGAACAAACTCTTGCCCTTGTCCAGTTCAGACCAAGGAGAGATCCATGCACAAATCCCTGAGGGTGGCATCTACCCAGCACAATACAGCTGGACTCAGCCATTCCATAAGCTCCCAGATCAAAAGCAGTTGGCCCAAGCCTCCGGGAAAAAAAAAAGTTTCACATCAAAATATTCTTCCAAATAGAAGTTTAGTACACAAACTTACCATCCCTCCTTGTAACAGAAGCTTTTATTCATAACGTTTGCTAGAAGACAAGATCTTTACTACACCAGAGAGCAAAAGAAACTTGTAATGCTCTTTCAGGCCCATGCATCTTAAATAGCTTCAGTTATGAATGGACAAGTGTTCTTCACGCCTCTAGAACAGGGAAACAAAGAAGAGCAAAAGAAATCCTGGAGTCCTCCAGAAACTCAGCATTTCCACCTAGCTTTCTATTCAAGTATTTCTGCCCTTGATTACTGATACTAAACAAATCCATGGATGCACTGAATAGCAACAAATCAGCAGCAGATAATAAAATTAAACTGAGCTAGATATCATTGCTATGCTGAACAAAACAGATTCTTCCCTCCACCAATAATGACTAGAGCAGACAGAAGTGCAAAAGCTGTGTGATGACAGACTTTCATCAGGGAAAGCAAATGGGCAAGCCTTGGCAGCTGTGTAAAATCTGTGGTTTGGGCCTGGAGGTTGTGGCTTCAGCCCCAGGCCCCAATTCCTTACCACAAACCACTAGAGATCTCTCTGAGTAAATGCAGGACCAGCTCCTTCTCAGCGAGGCTCCATCAGATTTACATACCCTCCATGCAAAAGGCCTGCAGCTGAAGCATCCTGCCATAGGCAGGGCTGCTCAGCACAGCTGTGGGCATGACACAGCTGAGACCCTTTCAGCTTGACAACAGAAGAAAATGACCTGAGCACCTTCCACCCCTGCAGGCTGCCTGCCTTCTGGGACAGCCCCTCGGGAACACAACTCAGCTGCTTTCTCTGAATCAGAGGACCACAGATTAATTAATGCTGCCTGTAGCCCAGGAATATCCTGAGGACCTTAATTACAGTCCTTGGCCATGCTCCACTGGGCACTTTCCACGCATTAGGCAAAAGGCAGGCTCTCTGTGTCAGGGCTCCTCCAAGAAAGGGCTGTCCACCTGCAGCAGAACCTGCAGAGCAACAGCTTTTGAACCATTCCAGTCTAAGCTATTCCCAATATCCAACAGCTAGCTCAGCCTGCTACTGTCAGCCTTTCTGAACTCTGGCAATGAGATGAACCTGCATGAGCACCAGTGGTCACAGGCATCCAGCACTCCAGCTGACACAGGATAGAGATGAAAGCCACGCATGAGGCAGCCCTTGCTTTGCATTTTGGTGCAGATGTACACAGAGAAAGGAGTGAGGGCAGAGCTGAGACAGTGGGAAGCTTAGAGAGAAGGAGGGTGTCTTAAAGTCACTCTAAAGCACATTACAAATCTGTTAAATCATTGTGGCTTACCCTGTATTTCAGAGTAAATTAGTAACTTTTCAGAAGGAGTGAAGAAACTACCACTCCACTTTTAAATAATGAAAATGCTAAAAAACCTACACTTAACAGCTCTAAAACTGCAGCAAGTCACCCACCAACGCCCACTCCTCTTGTCAGCAGGCTTTTTTCAGCTTTGCCTATTATTTGTGTCAAGTCAGAGATGTCTAATGTTTGCTATGCTTATCTGCTCAACTTTCAGGAGCCCCAAATGTTATAATATGTACCTGTGCCACTGACCTTTATCCTCACAGAATTTTGATCTAAATAAAAATAAGTAAAAACCACAGAGTTTCCAAAATCATTTGGATTCACTGCTCTGAGTGCATAGCTGTAAAAAATCTGCTTTAAGATTAACATCCAATTTTATTCATGCCTGAGGCTTCACCACAGCATCTATTTTTGTAAGATTAACAGCAAGATCCCAGTTCTCCAGAAATGTAAAGAGTAACAGACAATTGTAAAAGGAAGATGATGTTCCCTAACCTGCCCTGCTCACATCCAAGAAGGCACATTTTCCTAGCCCTTTCACATTGGGTGTAATTTCTATTTGCATTTTTGCACCCACAACATACTGTATGTGTATTAGTCCTTCTACCTCCCATTAGCTGGAATGCAAACTGTGGGTGCCAAAAATACTAACATAAATCTCACATGTGCAAAGCATCCCCTGAAAGACAGTTTTTACTCTGGAGGAGTTAAGAAACAGCCATCTTCCAGTACCTTGCACAAGAGCAGTTTGAATCATCTAACTTGAAAATAAAAGTATAGAAAATGAGTACTTGATATTTTGACTAATCCATTTGAAATGAGTATACCTAAAGACATTTCTTTTTGGACATGGCAACCCGAGGACAAATTGAGGGTCATTTTTAACCTAAACATCAGAGGAGATGTTGCTTTAAATAGTGCCTTCGGTGTCTGTCAATTAGAGCTATTGCATTGCTGTCAACTTGCATTCCTGCTTTAGTTCCAGCTTCGCTCCATCCTACACAGATCCATACAAATCAATTGTCTCTTGCAAACATGCACTAACCACTGGAAAGTGAAATTAATAAAGTGTGAGAAAATCTGATCCATAAAGCTGACACTCCTGTGCCCAACAACTCTCCATACAGGCAGGCAAAGTGGTAAAAGATTATCAAATTGCAACTGTCATTCCTGACAAAATGCATCTCAATGCTGGAAGGAATTTTAGGTTTTAAGCTAAACCACCACCTCAAAGGGTTCCTCAGAGCCTGTCAATATCTGTACTTTGGATGGAAAGCTACCACTGAGCGCAGTGTGCCCAACATACAGAACCTGCCACAAAATGAAGTTCTTCATAAGAAAGCTCATCTCAGTCTTGGTTGGTAACAATAACAAGGAGACAAGATGAGACCATCAGTCTCAATTGTGAAGACAATGTTTTCCTCCCATATTATTCTGTCTGTCATGTTCCCTTCAGGTTCCAAAGGAATCCCTGTCTCATATATCATTATTTCCCACAAAGCCTGAAAGCCCTCAGGGGGGGTTTCTTCCTGCCCACTGTACCAGCCTTGAAGTCTGAGTACCTTCAGAACAGTGACAGAGGCCTCTGCCAGCAATAAAGGGGAACATCTGCATACCAATTAAACTGCTGAGCGCTGAAGAGTAAAAAAAAAAAAAAGGAAAAAAAAGAGGGGGAAAAGCCTTGAAAGTAAATCTGAGCCAAGTTCTAATTAATGCCCTAGGCCCCGATTCACCACAGCACTTAGGCATGTAGTTAACTTTAAGCATGTATTTAGTTCCATTGAAGTCAAAAGACAGCATCGAAGAGGCAAACTACATTAGCACAATTTAATACTCTTTGGGCTAATTAATCAGCCATAAAAATTTACTGTGAGATCTGTATTCCTTATTTCCCTCACTGTGACATTTCCAGATAAAAATACTTGAATGTGGCTGGAATAAGCAATAAAAAGCACTACTCGTTTGGCTGAGATGAGGTGCTTGGTCCTACAGCTGTGAAGGCCAGCCCCTAAGAACAGCTGTAGGAACTGAGCTCTCTGCACATCACAGCCTACTATCTGTAAGTTCTGTGTGGCTGCAGCTCACAGACACAAAAAGCACAGCCCCAGTCCTGAGGAGCAGCAATTGAAGAAACGAAAAGAACTGGCAATGGAGGAGCAGAGCCACCAGGCTTACACCAGAGACATCTTTCCTTTTCTCTACAAATAGGTATTTGCTCACTGCAGCACATCATGTCAGTTGTGGTTGGAGATGGCAAGGAAGGGCAGCAGACAGGGCTGGGTAAGTGAGGGAGGCTGAGAGCAGATGCAGGTTTGGAGACAGAGCTGGTGAGATTCCCAAGGAGGCACTGTCAGGCAGAGCTGGGAGCAGAGGAGGAGTGCTGGTGTCTAAAGGCTAGGCAGATTGGAGTCTGGCCCAGCTCCAGTGTGGGCAAGGGCTAAACTCTCCTCAACTTCAGCGCAGCAGAACTAAGCCCTGTAAAAAAGAGGCCCAGAGTGCAATGTCCACTTTGCTGAATTGTCCCAGATACATCCAAGCCTTTCTCCACTTAGTAAGTCCAGCATGGAGAATGGCTGCTAACATTGCACCAACAGCATGCATGTAGATGTGGCCTAAACATCTTGTCTGTAAGTTTTGAAGGTCTTGTTGCCTTCAAAAAAGCATGTGTAGCAACCAACCATTCTATAAATCAGAATCCAAGGTGACAAGCTGGCTGACAAGTGTGTTCTTGCTAGGAATTTCTGCAAAAATGAAGCCCCAGGAAGTTTGCTGAGTATCCTTAATGCTGTACGTGGACCTATAAATGCAAGAAAAATGAAAGCACAGGACACAAACTCTCAGTTGACAATACTTCTTTATCTTGTCCATCATGAAAACAACAAAGAACAAAAACAACCCTCCAAAAATTAGAACAACATGAGAATAAAAGAAAGCACCAGCACAGTTTTTCAGATTAACTTTGAATTTCCTTGCTTTCATTGGTTTAAGAGCTCTATTGTTACTCCCTTGTTTTTTTCTAATTGCAGATACTAAAAATTCTTTTATCTTTCAAAGTCTTTAGAGTATGTTATATAATTACGTAATTAAGGCCTCTTTCAACTGGATATAATTTATTCTATAGTTTACAACAGCTGCACTAGAGCCATTACAGTTTATCATTTAAAAGCCTAATTAGAGGCTTCTTAATTAGTGGATCCTTCAGTCACTAGACTGTGACTGTGTAAAATATGCTCGGCAGCTATTGCATTTTACAAATCTACATGAAATGTTTGTGTGAAAACAGGGTGTGTACAAGTCCCAAAACACAGTGCTTGTCCTTGCAGGTGAGCCCATCTGAGCATGCAGAGCTCACACGACATCCCCACTCCCCTCAGTGCCCAGCTGCTCTGCACACAGCCTTTCCCTCATGCCTGTGTTGCTAGGAACTCCCAAAACAAGACCCCAGCCTCACCCAGCACATTCAAACTCAAAGAGAGGATGGGGCTGTGCCCACTGCCTGCCCAGGCCAGTCATCAAAAGCTTTCTCCAGCAAACTCAGCTCCTCGCTGGTGCTGCTCTTTCCCTCAGGAGCTCTGCTCCATGCTGGACTCTGCACACACTTCCCTCTGTGCTGCCCAAAGTACTCATATCACTAGAAGCAAGAAGAGGAGAACCAGCCTCTCATTTATAGCCACTGACACATATTTCTCATTAATCACCACCAAACTAGCAGTCTGTCACTGAGATTCTAAGTGCAATATTTGCCCAGAGAAAGAACTGTAACTCCAAGCTCCCCTCTGGGTAGCACAATGCTGGGGAGCAGCTGGTGGAACTAAAGTGAATCTTAACAGCAACCACTCCCTAGAAAGAGCCTCATATCGAACTGAGGGCTCACAAGATCCATTGCTCAGTGAGCAGAGAGCTTGTCCAGACCATACTCTGGAGGACTGGTGGGGTTTTGTTCCGTTTTCTCCAGCTCGTAGCACAGCAGCTGTGTTACAATGGGTCAGATATGGGGCCTGCCAGCATTTGGGAGTGTTCCTTTAAACAGTGCAGTGACAAAGTCATGAGTTCTTGTTGACTGCAGGATAATATAAATCAGCTATTGAAAACCTGTATCATTAGTGCTATTGCTTTCCAGTGGTAGATGGCTGCAGTAATGGATTGGCCTCTCCATCTCATCCTCCCACTGGAAAGCGACATACACAGGACCGATCAATAACCTGATTCAAGTTACTTGTAGACATGCCAGGTGCAAATATTGCCCTTTCTCAAAAGGTTTTAGAGACCAGGTATTTTTGCAAAATTTAGGCCAGGCAACGAATTGCTTTGGATAAATCCTCATTATGGTGGAGAACAACATAACCAGACCCACACGCATTGTTACATGCAAGTGTTAAACAGACAGGAATTAATTTTATTATATGTATGTATTTCTTTGTGGGGTCAATAGCTCAAGATGTTCCATTGGAAAAGCATTTTCTGGAAAAGCCACGTTACTGAAGAGCCTAGTTGATAGGAAATCACTAGATTCCATTATTTCATCATGGAATTTGCCACCAATTTCCATAGCTGAAATCCTAAAATACTTCCAAAATCAATACCAAAATCCACGGTCATTCCTAGGGCCAGAATTTTATCCCACTGTGTCACAACATATTACCCACTTAATGTAGCGTTGTCAAACCTGAAGTCAGTGGAAACTCTACAGGTCACAGCCTTGTTTCCCCATGGGTCAGTGCAGAGGCTAGAGACAGGTTTAAGGGCCCTCCCTACATAAAAGTGTCATCACTTTGATGCCATTACTATGACTAAAGCATGTACATGTGATTCTGACCCCACCTCTGCTGCCTTCACACACACACAGGGGATATGATCAAGTAGATCATAAAGCAGGTCAGAGGCACAGATGTTTCACAGCCCTCAAGCCCTCATTTTACAGCCCTCAAGGATGGCCATGGATACATGTGGAAGTGAATGCAAGCTGAATCCTGGCTATACACTGAGTCCTGCTGTGGAACTGATATCAGGGCAGTCTTCTCGGGGGAGAAAACAAACACGGGCCAGGGTTTTCCAAAAGGTGAGCTGTCATCTTCTGAAAACCCGTGTGACAAGCTGCCTACAGATTTAACTTCACTGGGATATCATATTTTTTTGAGCTGACCTCCTTAGAAAACTTTGTACTCCAAACTTCTGGAAATCCTTGCACCTTAAATCAAATACCCTTTTATACTGGTTGTCATACAACACTTATATTCCATGGCTTACATGGTACTAATACCAACTCTCTTCAGTAAATTCAACTGCATCAGAAGCGATGTCATGGAAATTATTTCACCTGATTAATTTTGCATTGACTTCTGTGACAAGAGCAGGAGAGGAAAAGGAAGGTGGTGGCTAGGTTCAGGTGGCTATAACCATAAAGCAGATGAGAAGGCTGAAAACAGAGGAAGAAATAACATCATACTAATATGCTTTGTACTCAATTTGCCTGCTGGTCCAAGCAAGTACCATGAACTTCCTTGCTTTCACAGCAGGGCAGCTGTGCTGCCCTCCGCCATGCAAAACCCTGGGAGAGAGAGCACAGGACAGCCAGTGGCTTGGCAAGGCCAGAGGCCCTCTGGAGCATGATGCCTGCAGCAGATTCCACCAGGACAGCTCCCCAGCCTAGCTCCCTCAACACTGGGGCACCACGATGAGGAATCCAAGCACCTGCACTCAGCCCACAGCCATCCCAGCTACACAGGCTGATGGCTGATGTGCTCCAGCCTCACAGCTGCTGCCAGAACCCTTCGGGTCAGAAGAAAGAAATGGATCTCCCTGGCAGTCAAGAGATCCCTTTTATGGGGGCAGGATTACGGATTAGCATTTTGTGTAGATCTCTACTCTTCTCCACTCCCACACCTTTTTTTTTTTTTTTTTAATAAATGAAAACATACCAGAAAAGCTCAGTGTCTTCTTTAAGACTTCCCTATTTCACTAACTTGTTCCAACCTCCGTCACAGCTCTTCCCTTGTCAGCAGCTGTACCACTGCGCTGTACCTCTGCCCACGAACAGATGTACTGGTTCAATGCACTGGATGAAAGTATGAACTGGGATCTCTCCGTTAAAGGAACAAGCAGGCATCCCAGAGACTGACACAGCTGCTATTTGCATGTAAAAGAGGAAAAGAGGTGCATGACTGAGCCCAAATTAGCATAAGCAAAGCCTCCCACCACATTTGCAAACTACAGCTTGCACAGTGGTGCTAATAGAGGTGCACACTTTCCTCACAAAGAAGGATTTCTACCTCAGCCATAAGGAAACTTGTATAACCGTGGTCCAAGAATTTCACAGGAACTTTTAAATCCCTATTTTTCTGAAATATACCGAGTGCTAGAAAAAGAGAAAACCAGTGCATGCAGGGTAGTGTGGATATGCCCAGGTTTAATTTCATCCCCACTTCTAGTTTGATTCCTGAAGCTGGCTACGTCAGAGAAACGTGTTTGGTAAGCCCTCCATCACTTCTGTACCCCTAAATTTCTGAATTCCAGAAATATTCCAGCTCAGTGCATCTAAAAATGAAAACCAAAATAAGCAGGGCAAACGCAGACTTAATGTTCCATTTCCATCTTTGGAAAAAGGAAAATCATTCCTTTCAATATCAGCTCTTTCAAAGGGATTAATTTATGTCCACAAAGGCTTGCTGAAGACACACATTTCATAAACTATAAGATTTCCAGATTTTAACATAGTCTTTGTCTCTCTGGCTGTATACAGAGATATCTAAGCATCCATGTCTGTGCCTGTACCTACTGAGTCAGAAAAAGAGGATTAGATGTCTCAGCGGACTGTTCAAGAAGCCCAATTTCATTGGTCCCCCAAACCAAACTGCATTTTGTTGCAGAGAAGTTATAGGCTCTTCCTACTTTATCCTCATACTTTCATGGAAGCTGTTGGAACAATTCAGTGCCTCCACTATTTCTGCAGTAGGTTTAGATCATCCGAGAAACTAGAAAGAACAGTAAATGCAGACATTAATGGTAATAAAAATCAAAGCTAAGCCCTACATGAAGAGAAACAAATTCCAAAATGAAAAATTCGATTACACAGTACCTGTCTCCTGTCTTGACTT
Organism: Phylloscopus trochilus trochilus; assembly: GCA_016584745.2. Classification (NCBI taxonomy): domain Eukaryota; kingdom Metazoa; phylum Chordata; class Aves; order Passeriformes; family Phylloscopidae; genus Phylloscopus; species Phylloscopus trochilus. The sequence continues at coordinate 30,329,212 of WQNJ02000014.1, forward strand.
CCTCATTATACGTAGAAATTAACCCTGTCATTAAGTACTTTGATCAGGCTGTACATAAACAGCTTATAACGGCATGAAATCTACCACAGCAAGCAGGCAAATGAACGAGTGGAGAAATACTGACATTTGGGGCTGCTGTCAGACATCAAGTGCTCCTACTCCCTCAGGGCCAAACTGCTAGAGTAAATGGGGTTACTCTGAGGATTAATTGTTCCCTCCTGGTTTGCACTACTTCCAGAAAGTTTCAGCAATAATATCCAAGAGGCTATCACTTGGGGATCAGTAGTACTGTTCTCAGATCTCTGAGAGATTTATCAACTGGGCTTTGTAACTGCTCTTTAGGTTACAATTTGGTATAGAAATTCCCAGCCCACAGCTGACCTGAAGCAGTATCCCAACTTTTTGAAGTGTTCTGAGGTCAAAAGAGGAAAAGCAGCATTTAAAGTACAATAGTCACTATCATCTATCTACTTAGAATTAAGGCACGAGAGGAGGAGGTGCCCATGGCCAAACTGGTCCAGGTTTGCATTGCTCAGAAATGAAGTATGGCACCATTTCACACACTCCAACTCCACATATTTGTCACCTACATTTGGAGAATATCCATGAGCTAATACCCAGCAAGACTTCTGGGCAATTAAGAGGGTTTTTTTCTGGTTAGTTAGTTTGTTTGTCAGGATTTTGGAGCAGAAGTTGCTCTCTTCTGGGATGCATTTAATGCAATGTAATTCTACTTAGTTGTGATCCTATCTAAATTCTTGCACACATGGACTGCTATGCCATCAGAGGTGGTCAGGCCAACAGGGTCTCTCCCCAGCTGTGCCCCTGTTTTGCCAGCAGTCCCTTGCCACCTCTGAGCGTTGTTTTCAAGCAGCTGTGTTTCCTGCTGGCTCTTCCCACCTCTTTGCTTAGAAGACCCTCAGCATGGAGACAAGCAGTGAGAGTGCCCAGGTACATCTGCCCCTGAGCACTACCTGGGGGCACTGCACTGAATTTTGAAAGTACAGCTCAGATGCCGTCTGCTTTCCTAGGTTAGCTGTCACAGGGTTCTGCTGATTTACCAAGTACAGTAGGCACAGACAAAAGGGAGGAACCCTGATCCAAGAGAGGCAAAGGATGTTTTCCACTGTATTCAAGATGGCCCAGATTTTACCTTAAACAATCTAATAAAAGCTTGGAAAGGCACTAAGCAACCCCACAGATTGTTTCTGTATATATTGCTAAACATATTGCCGAGCAGGCATTTTATTACTCTAAAAGCACCAAAGTCCAGTAATCACAACACAATCTTTTATCCCATTGCTACAATCAGCCCCAGGAGGTTACTGCAATCCATTGTTCAACATGGCTATAACCACAATTCAGACAAACTCAGCCACAAACCAAATCAGCTGAGCCAAAACAGCACAGGCACCATTGAGCTTTCCAGAATACTGCTCTCAATCTATAAAGCTGCATAGCTGTGCTTAGTTGTGCCCCACATAACAGTTGGGTGCCCATAAAAATGCTTCTCTCCAGGTCCCCAAACTCAGGCATTCCCTTCTGTACAGTGAAGCAAAGAGCACAACCATGCCACACCAACAGGGGTATACACAGAAGGCACCACACTAAGACAGTGTGCAAGGGTTGGAGTTATCTGAAGGCAGCATTTTTACATCTGACTCTAACAAACCAGTCCAATTGCAGCACACGTGTAGTCCCTGTTAATAAAGCAAATAAGCCATTTATTTTGGCTTTGCAATTCCTGTTCCAAATAATTTACTTAAATATTGTTGGGCATTTCTCCTACATTAGAAGTTGTAGTAAGTGTGTACCTAAAATTTTTGGCAAACCTAAAAGCACGTAACAATCCAGGCTGCAAATGCACATTCTGTATATCAACTACCATAGCTTTATCATCTGATATTTTTACAATATGCCAGCTTCCCCTCTAAAACCAATTCACTATTAATATCAATTTCATGTAACTAGCAGTATGCCAAGATTTCTCACAGAGCCCATCCCTGAAGAATCCCCAGAATTCAGCAAGGTGATCAAATCTCTTATGTCAAGTCTTCCAATGATTGATCTCTTCATCTCACCTCTCCAGTGCTCTGGAGTTTGCTTCTGCTCCCACAGAGCATCCAGCCCTCCTGGTGAACTGCAGGATGCAGAGCAGATTAAGGGCTCCACTCCTGACTGAGCAAGACATTTTTAAGCATATCATACCTGTAACTGCATGAGTTGCTTTAGTAATCAATGGCATCCCCTAAAAGTATAGTCAATCAAGTTGCTACACACCTGTCTGAATAGCTGATGCTATAAACTAGAAAAATCCACTGGCACAGCTCTGGAGCTGCTCTAGAAAAACTCATAAGTAATGCACTTAGGCACTGAAACATATCATTCAGGAAAAGTATAAATGAGAGGAGCAGGAGCAGCTACAGTGGCACTGCTTTTCAAAACACACTCAACGGCTGTTGGAAGGCAAGGCTGAGCCTTCTTTTAGGTTTAAAACTGAACCTGGGAGGGAAGGCAGCTGCTCAGGGTTGCAGATGAGTCACAGAAGATATGTGAGAAGCTGGCCTCCCTAAATTCTTTCGGAGGATGGTGAAAACTGTAGCCAAAGTTTTATTAAAGGTTTGTTTTCACTAAATCTTTGTTCCTGGTTTTACATGGGATTTAAAGCAGTGTCAGTAACAAATCCCAGCCAATGAGAACAGCACATATTCCCAAAGGCAGTTGGGCAGTGTGGCCCCCTGGGAGGTGAGCAGATGTAACCAGGATGCTCAGCACCAGCAGTGGCTATTGAAGCTAATGGGAATTGCTGGTACTCAGCACCACTGATGCTTGGGCTCCAGGAGAGGAATTTGTGATTTTTCATGAGCTTATTGATTACAGATAGAGACTGTCACACCTTTGTGAAGACACACCCTTGAAAGGAATTGGAGTTTTCAGCCCTCATGTAGATGTGCACCCATGGGCTTCCGTCTACAAGATGATATTTGAATTCCAGCCACATATCTGAGAAGTTGGTATCACAGCACACCTGCTGTGTGCTGATCAGGGAAAGTCCCCTCAAACAGCTGCAATTAAACTCAGGGCACACAAGAAGAGAGCCTTGCTTTGGTACATCTCCAAGCCCTCCTGACAGCAGGCTGGGGCTTAGGGGTGGAGGAACACAGGCCTATGAAAAAGCATACTATATGCAATTGCCTTCAGAACACGATAAATGTCAGGAAGGCCGTACACAAAGCATTTCCAGACTTGAGTCAGAGGACAAAAGTGTGAAGTGCCTTAGTACAAGGTCTAACTCCATTTCATATCCACAGGTCCCAGAGGTGCTGTCAGGTAAAGACCATGAGTCATGGGTACCTACAATATCCTTTCTCAGCAGTCTTTATCCATCACTACCGTTGCTGCTCTGCTAAACAGCCAGAAAGTCATGGAGAAATATTCTGTCCACATTTTATCTGCACACACGTTCCAGAGACTGAATTCTAAAGAAAAAAGAAAGGAAAATACAACCACTTGCAGATGTCTGTCCCTGGGACAGAAGTCCTCACTTCTTCATGAAAGTCATCATGGTGCACCTACCACAACTGCTTTTATTCACAGCCATCTCTGTTGAGGTGCCTTCTCCAGATGCAGGAATCCTTTGGAAACAGGCCTTGGTTGCCCTTCCATTTTCCCTGCAGCCTGTATTTGCATTCAGACTCTGGGTAACTTCTGAATGCAGGCTAGGAAAGGCTGATAATGACACACCACAGGCTTAACAAAATAAGACAATCCTCCCTTTTGGACGTCTCTCTATGCCCTTTTGATCCAGACAGATGTTATTGCTAGTAGCATGGAGTAGATCTTCAGTGACTCTAAATGGACAGTGACCTGTTGATTTTCTTGGATTATCAATTATTTACCCAACCCAATTATCCTGTGTATCATCCAAACCACTGCTCTGCATATTATGTACTCTCTTCCCCAACAAGATCAGGTATCAGGACTGAGAAAACAGTCAATAGGAGCTGAGATGGTTTTAAACTGGGCATCTTGGCTTCCAAGTAGTAAAAAATTATTTGTGTAAAACTGCTTGGGCACGTGGTTGTCAACTAAGCAGCCTAGAAGAAACTAAGGACTTTGCTGATCTGAAATTGTTAGTGCTTGGCATTTAAAAAAGCTATTCAGAAGGCACCTGATGAATTGTTTCACCAAGATTTGGGGGAACTTATGGGAATGCTTTTCAAGTAGTTGTTGAAACAGAGGTGCTCACAATTTTCCTAGGAAATACATCAAAATTAATAAAATAATTCCAGGAGCAGAAGAATGCTGCAGCCAGATTCCTTATTCACCTGTATCCAAAGGTTGGACTCTCTTTGGTATGAAGAAGGCACAAGCCATGGCTGACATTTCCTTGCACCTGACACTGTCATGACATCTCTCTCCCAAGTGCCTCTCTCTACAGCCTCTCCTGGGTCTAACTATGTTTTCTTCCCCTCCCCCATATACATAATTTAATTTAATTTAATTTGGTCAAAAAGATATCTTTAACCACCTGTCAAATTTAGATTACACCAGCCAGGATATCCAAAGTCACAATGAAAGAAGGGCACACCTGTACCAGAGGCCAGATTTTAGTGGCACGCTGAAAACTCCCCAAAATATTCAGTACCTGCATTGATGGAAGCCTGAAGAAGAGCTTCATTACACCTAAACAGCACCAAGTATTCCAGAGTGGGGCTCCACAGAAAGGAGCACAGTCCTGGCAAATCCTGTGCCCTAGAGACTGCCTGAGCCCCATACCAGCACTCCAGAGCAGCTACACACTCCAGAGGCAGATACTCCAAGCTGCAGTTGAGGAATAACCACCCTTGAATGGAGGCTCACCTCTCACTGCAGCAGTGGGCTGCAGGCAAGGCACAGGGCACTTTCACATGGACAAAGGTGGGAAAGGCAGTATGCAGAACCCACCTACCTGTGAGAAGATTAAATTTTATCCAACAGGCCACTTAATTCCTCTTGACAGTCAAGCTTCCACCATACAGCCAGCACAATAAATGAGATTTCAATGTGGGGAAACAGGAGCCAGACACAAGTCTAGAAGTAAGGGGGTTTATTTCTTACTGATAGCAGAAGTGCCATGGTCATTCTTTCTAATTTCAGGGACCTTTTAAATAAAGTTCCACTCCAGAAGCCAAGCATGAAAGGAGAGGAATGAAAACTCTTTGATAGATAAGATATTACAAGAGACTGTCAGAAGCTTGCTAGGAGAATGAAGTAACACTCTGGATACTGTCATTGAAAACAATAATGAAAGAGTACACCATTTTCTTAACTGAACTACTATCAAATCTATGTTACTGCCACACAACATATTTTTCGTCCAAAAGTGCCAATTTCAAGCTATGACTATTGATCTCTATCTAACACTCAAAATTAACTGCACTACTAAGGAAAAGTGGCACCAAATAGTTTGAGAACATCAAACAGTAAAAAGCCAATGGGGTCAAATCAAGGTCAGAATTTGATGAGTAGGGTGTCAGAAATTTAATCCATTTTGTCTAAGATAATGTATAGCACCCTGTGTATTGGGGCTTTTTTTCCCTTTCTTTTCTGTAATTTTTTTATGCTAGCTTCTCTCAAAAATATCACAAAACCAGACCTCAAGTTTTTTTTTTATGAACTTTTTTCCATGACTGGAGAGAGAAAAGATTAAATGGACTGCAACACAGATGGCAATTATGCCTCTGTTTATTTCCTAATGAGTCACAAGATTATTTTTTGCCTTCTGCCACATCATTTCAGAATACAAGAAAACCTTATCTTGAAGGAAACTTGAGGAGACAAAATAGCACTGTTAAAAGTTCCAGTCCAGCAAGAAACTGAAGTGTATTTAAAAAAAAAAAAATCAAAAAGAAAACAAAAACAAAACACCCCAAAACTTTAACCGCAAGTAAAGCCCCATTCACTTAAGCTCAGAAATGATGGGTAAATCTGTTCCACCAACTGGTGAATGTGGCAGCTATCAAGTTCATTAGTGGTCTCATGACAAAATATTCAACAGCTCTCACAGTGACACGGTGCATGTTCAACTCAGCATCTGGAGAAAGTTAATTCCCTAAGTGTGGCTAGAGAAGGCTTCTCCTCTGTCCCACCAGAGGCATCTGTGCCCTTCAACAGCTTCCCATAACGCTCCGCCTGCCCCGGACACTCCGCAGGCTCAGCCAGCTGACAGAGCTCCTTTCCAGCTGAGAGGCAGCCCAGAGCCCTCACTGGAGGCAGCACAGCTGTGAGCACACTGACCCAGCACTGCTGGGCCTTCCAGCTTGCCTGGGGACACTTGCTTTTGAAACCCAGGGCAAGCAACCAGTTTGATAGTGGCAACACCGTCTGCTTCTCGTATCACAGCCTAGTAATTAGTATGCTCTTGAAAAGAAGCATGAGAAATGTATTCATCAGTTGAAACCCATGTCTCTCACCTCTTCAAGAGATACCTTAACCACAGGGTTTTGGATGGGGGACTCCCCTCTAAACAAAAAATTCAGGCTTTGATCCTAAGAGGGCTGAATCCTCAGCCTAGTGATCAGGACACATGGCTGAAAGAGAGAAAAATCCTTTATCTGAGAACTTTTCATATGTTTTAGGCAGTAACTGGGGGTGGATAATATGAATTTGGATCTTGTCAGGAAGAGTCTGAGTGTGACCTCCCACCTCCTACCAGAATACAAAATATGCAAAAGAGGATCCATTTTAAAGGGAGAGCAAGACACACACTCCTTTCTGGAACAGCACTACCTCCGTGCTGGAACTCACTTGCTTTCTGCAGTAGTAGGTAAAGACATCCCTACTCAGGAGAAGGCTGGTGCTTCAGAAACACCCACGTCCTCAGGACATTTCTATTTCCTGGCTCTAGAGATTCCTCTTCAGTGTCTGGAGATTCCTGCTGCCTTTGGTGAGCCTCAGGCTTATCTATCCCAAGGAAGTTCAACGACAACACAACTGGTGTGGTAAAGACAGGGCACAGTTAGGTTGAATAATTTGTTACCTAAAAATGCTTCTGACAGATGGCAAGGCTGTTCTGGAACACTGTGAACATAACAGATTTTAGGACAGGGTGCTGAAGAAAACTGATTTTAGTAAAAAGTTGGATTTTTATCAAAATGACCTTTTCCACTCCAAGTGCCTGCTTTGCATAGAAAATTGCAAAGAAAACTCCAAAATTTGATAAGAAGTTGAACATCCCAGTGACTTAACTGGAGTTCTGGTTTGGATGTCATTATCCTTTATGGTCTATTAGTTGCACCTGGGCTCCATGTCCAACATGCCAAATGTTCCCATGATGTGTCACAACAGCACAAAAAGCCAGAAAAATCATCATTCTCATTAAAAAAACCCCTCAGAGTTTAAGGAAGAGAATGGACCATTTGCCCCAAACAAATTCATTAATCTGACCTGGAAACCAGTTCTTCTACCTTGCTTTCCCCCTGCCCACACCTTCCCCCAAAAAACCCTGCAATATTCACAATCCATCCTAATTACCAAGGCATTTTCAGGCTGTACTCCTAAAGAAATGAGGCTCAGTTGTTGGCACTATTCTCTGTTTCTCTGTCCAATGGTCAGTTCTGTGTCCCTTCCCTTCCTGTCTCCTCAACACCTTCAGAAACTACCCGACAGACAGGGAAGGGGGAAGGAGCTGTGAGTGCTGGGTGGGAAGAGTAGATATAAAAATCCTTAGCTCTGTCTTGATACTTTGCAACCACAGCACAGATCTACACAGCAGATCAGCAAGTCTCTGAGGTTTGAGAGGAAACACTGCCAAAAGATGGTATTTCTTTCCCCTTAAAAAAAAAAAAAAAGGTTGAAACAGTTTATTGCTAGGTGTTGTATTGCATCTAAAGCTTTCAGTTTCAGTACTTATGTGACGTAGTTAGCAAGTGGAGAGGGATCTTACTAAAACCTTCCAGGATGAAAACCCTCACGCCAGTCAGTCCTGACATTCTCTAGCAAATACAAAAGTGGGATTAGACGGTGCTGCTATTCTGACCCCAAATAAAAATTCATAGAAATTAAATAATAAAAATTAATTAAAAGAAGAAACAACTAAATCAGGTGACCATTACCCTAAACAAAGCTTAGTTTGAGATGGTAAAATGCTACAATATAGCTTAATGAGGTAAATCTATTAAAATACCAATACCTTCTAAAGCATGTAGGGAAGTATATTTTGGTTTTATGATTATGCAGAAACTTTTTGTAAGAAAGAACTTGATTTTCTAAATTAGAGTGGAAACCAACTCATTGGCTTCTATTCTGTACTTAGCTTTCTACATATCTAGCTATTAAATTATAAGCTTACTGAATTTTTAGTGTCTACTTAATCTCTTGCCTTACTTTAGACTTCTATTCTAAAATGTTTCATTTAAGTGAGATGAAAATTGTTGATTTCTGATACTTTACTACATGTCTAGGAATCATGGAGCATGAGGAGACAATTGAGTTAAATTACACACATCTGTCTCTCCAAGAAATGGTCTTCTATTTGTGTTGGAATGAACTTTTTTTCCAGTACCTGGTAATTCTCCTGGTTTCTACATACATATTCCACAGAAGAGGCAAAGGTTACTGGTGTATAGCATTACTTCTGTACAATACTGTATGTTTTCAATTAGGCACTCCCACAATGATTTCCATATCTAGCCACTTGCTCTTCTTATTTCTTGATAAGTGACGGCCTTATCAGGAAGACGGGGGCGAGTCTGTTACTGCTTTGAGTAAATAGCCTAAAGGTCATTTTAGATGTTGGCTTTGACACTCTTGGTTCAGTAGACACCCACCATAGCTGTCACCAGTATGCTGAAGTTACCCTCATGGAAAAATAGCCTTTCAGTGGGTCCTGATGTCTCTTCAAAAGAAGAGACCACCAGTGGACACCTAATGATGAAGTGAGGAAAATTCTATCCAATTCCCCTCAAAGATACCTGACAGAAGCATTTGGTCTGAGGTCAGGACCCAAGTGCTGGAGGTCTGCTAAGGTCAGGGGAAAGTCCTCAAGTTAATGGGTTCTCTGAGTTCCTGGGCATCCCAATGGGTGCCACAGTTCTAGCCAGTGCTCAAGGACCTGCTCAAGGAGGTTTCCCCAAGAGGTGACAGCAGCAGAAGACATCCCAGCTACATGGGCACGACTGACTTTGGCAGGCGTGGCCACGTACACTAGAATGAGAGGGGTAAAACCCATGGCTCACACGGCACCCCCACTTGGGGTGTCCACCTGCACAGCTGTCACACACCCCACTGCCCCCCAGCCCAGGCTTCTGTAAGCACCATTTCTCTCCTGCTCCCACAGGATTGAGCAGTAGAGCAGTAGAAGGCACAGCTTGGCTGAAATAGGTGCATCCCCTGCCAGAGTGTGTTGGCAGCACACACCACCACTGTGCCTCCACCAGTAAAAGGTCTCTCCAACACTATACTCCTGGCCACCTTCTCCCACACACTCTTCAGCATGAAAGCAGGAAGAACCCAGCAGACAGATCTAAAGATACTAACATCCTGCAAAAGAAGAGTTGCATGACTAGAGCTAAGATCCAGAGCAAAGGCCAAAGCACCCACAGGGCTGATATAGCAATATGCCTTGTATTGACAACTCTACAGACTGAGCAACACATACTCCACAAGGAATACCACCACCCAAGGTAGAATCCAAAGTTCACTGCTGAATAACTCCTGAAGTCCTTTCAGGAATTTTTCCCACAAACAAAAATAATTTTCTTGTCAAAATTAGGTACTTCAGGCTCCTAGGTTCTCATTTTAGGCACCTGAAGATAAAGTATTTCAAAAGACTATGGAACAGGCGACTCTTACTGAAGTCCCAGGTAAAGAATTACTGTGGATTCAGGCCCCCAGGATGCTATTGGTGCCTGGTGCTTCACCTCTCTCCTCTCACACTTGCATGCTGACAGCTTAGTAGCAAGGCATCTCAGACACTTCTCCTGACTGAACACAGAACCTCCAGTAACTGAGGTACAGTGTTAAACCATTCCTTCTGCTGGAACACACCATCTGTGTCCACTTTACAAAAGTGGAAAGGTACAGCAAAGTCCAACCCTCCTTGTCCAGCTAGACACAGGTCTGAGGCTCTCCTAAAAAGTGAGGGGACAGGTTGTACTGATACCTTACCTCTATTTTTCCGTAGGGAGAGGTACATGCTAATATATACGCTGCTAAATTTCTATATGAAGTGCACCTTGTTCATCATCTTTGGCTCACTTCTGCATGGCTAAAAAAGAGAAGAGAGAAACCAGAACCATGATGAACTACTACAGAAGACAGCAAATACATGTGTGTTCTTCCAAGATGATGCTGTCTTTTCAGAGCCAGACACTCAGGTTACTGCATCTACCAGCCCTTTTGCTTCAAGACACACATGACAGTACCTACCAGAACATTCTGTTCTTCTTTTCCACCATGCCTTGTGAAATCCAGCTGTAGGCACTGTGACCTCTGGCACTGCCCTCACAACCAGCACGGGCTGCTCTGCTGCCCTTAGAGATGAAACTTCCGGTTTTCAGAAGAGATCCTTAGCACAATCCACTCTGAATGCCATTATCAGGCAGCTGCTAATAGACAAAAACTACTGAGGGCGTATCCCATCGCTCTTTTTCCCTACCTTTCACAGCAAACAAGGCTTCAGAGCTCAAGGCTTCAGAGACCTCTGCAAAAGCAGTCAAGCCCAACTTCCACAGAGCCCTGTGTAGTATTGTATAGGCACAGTCAGAACTGCTTTCTCCAGACACGGGGTTCCATTTTCCAGTACATAATTTTCACTTTGTGCTAAACAGACAACAGAGTGTGAAAACTCCCTTTTTTTGGGTTTGACATTATCGTGCAGACAAGAAAACCATCTGCAGTTTTCAGCTTCAGCTTTTGCTCCAAGTTGGGATCTTTCTGTTACTTTTCCCAATACATTTTCAAGCCCAGACACTAATTCAGTCTACTCCCTACTTCAGCTGGTCTCCTACTCTGTGAGCAATGTCTGCTTTTTAACACGATGCAGGAGTCACTAAACAGCACCTGAGTAGGGGGTTTATAATCCCAGGATGCCACAGCACAAATCAGGCTCCTTGAATCCAGTACTTACCCAAAAAGGGCTTGAGCCTGCCAGCTGCACAGCCCAGCACTGCTCGCTCATGAAGGGCACAACAGCACTGGGGGAACGTCGCTGCAGTCCGATGTCACAACCTGTCATATCTTCCTTGCTAAAGGAATCTGGGTAAGGAAAACACAGGCTGTATTTAAGCAATAATACCTTCTGGGAATGTCTAGCAACAAGTGCTCTGAGGAACAAGCTGTGCCTCTGGCCCTTACCCTCACCACTCAACATTCTCAGGCTGAGACTGAGTTAAAATAGCTGACTTAAAAGTCGTAATTGCTATTCTTAACAGTAAAATGCATTTTTTTTAAATGTACCTTTTAACATGCAGCAAAGTTAAACATGGCTTGCATGTTGCATGTTGCCATGGATATGATTTCACGTTTGTAAGACTGGTCTTTCCTGGCAGCTAAATGCCGGCATGGGAACAAACAGCAGAACAGGGTTTTATTTGGCATTTTGCTTCGTTTAGGATAGCAGCTAACTACTTCTCTTATTAATAAGCTTTTGATTTTACTGGAGTTTCTCCAGGAACAGAGTTCATCTCACTGGCATTAAACACATCACAACCAATCCTCCAGTCTGTGTGAGCAGAGCCCTGACCTCTGTGGCACCACTCATGACAATCAGGGAATAGGGTCAAGCCTGAGTATGTTTACACATCTGCCATGGCTGGTATCAGACAGGATAAAAACATGAGAACATCCTTCATCTCTGCTTGCTTCATCTCAACACAGAGAGCAGGGGTTAAGCCAGAACTAACTTTTATTCAGAATAAAAACTTTATCAATTCTGACTCAAACAGGGTACTGAAGTTAAGTTTTCATTAGAGGAGAGGAGCAGTTTCATTCCATAGGGAATCCCAGGAAGAATCTTCAAAATGGAATTGCTAAATTTGTATCAACTTCAAATCAGCTGTATTCTTGCAGAAAGGCTAATGGCGCAAGAATAAAACCCAGACTGGCAGGAGGGTGTTACCAGTTCAGAATACCAAGTGTAAATGCCTCCTTCACATCCACACCTAATGACTCGTGCCCACATCTATTTCAAAGACTGTGTGTGTACCTCTAGCCCTGCTGGATGACTTATGTGGCAAAAGTCACCCGGTCTTCAGTGGGACAACATTTTACTCCTCAGTGAATGAAACCAGGGATAATTTTTGCCTGCTGCTTGGTTACATATAGGATTGTATCAACTCAGCTGCTATCACTAGGAAGTCTGAAAATAAGATGCAATTGCACAGACAAATCTGGGGATTACACCACACCATGTCCCTCCAAATCACGCAGCCAGAGTGTTTACCTCTGTCTGCACTGCTGTCATAAAAAATTCTGTACTATTTCAGTGTCAGAGATACATATCAGTCAAACCTTACTTCAGCTTTTGAAGTGGGTGGAGAGCAACACCGCCCCTCTCCTGTGCTGGAGTCTGCAACTGAACTGCATTTTACTCACAAACATATCTTAGTTCTGCTGTGTTCTGACTTTTAAAAAAAATCTCATTGGACAGACACCACCAGCAAGTTTCTCCACTCCGTGGAGTGTCTTCACAGCCCTCCCACATAGTGAAAATGACTCAGACTAAACTACTAAATTTAGGGCATTGGTATTCTATGTGTTACGCTGGTGTTCATACAAGTAATGCCTTAAACAGTAAATTTCTGAATTAAGCATTCAGGCATCTTTTCTGTGCTGCATTTGCCACTGAAAGAGAACGGCAATGAAGGTGGGCTGAGGAGGAGGTTATTTGGATCATGATTTGGCTTGTGTTTTGGCTAGAGCTACATGGGAATTTGAATGAGGTTTGCATGCACTTTTAGAAGTATCTAATGACCCAATATCATGATGCTTGATCTCAAGTGATGAGATCGTGCAAGATTAGCTGCCCTTGGGAGATTCCCTTCATCTCAAGCAAGAGACAGCAGGCTTTGACTCACAAATGGGGAGGATTTCTCTTGGTATGACTAGACCAGTTCCCACTCCTCAGCATCCAACTCACCCGTCTTTGTGATGCTCCCCTCCTGGAAGGATGGTTCATGAAGCAGCTGCTGAGCTGCTGGTTGCAAATCCATGCAAGTTAGTTACTGATCCAACTAGATCAGTACTTCTATAACTCAATAGAAAATAGAGAGAATTATTGGAAGTCTTTAATTTGCAAATCAGACCCTGCTTCATGAGCAACAATCATCCATGTAGCAAGAACAAGATAGTCTGGAAGAAACCCATGACAGCCATGAAGTTATGTGGCAATTACCAACAAGTCAGGGCTTTGCAGAGAGACTGGCCATGTGGTCACCACCCAGAAAAAAGGACAGCAAATCTCTGGCCCTAAGAGAAGCAGAAGAAGCAATGAGAAGGATGGGATGAGAAGAGGAAGGGAAGAAAAAGGAGTGCTAATAAACCTTGTCAGTAGAGGCACTCTTTCCTCTCTGTCTGCTTAAAATCACCAACAAATCAGTGTGAGCCTGAAGCCAGAACCTGGCCAAGAGACCACACTCTCCTTTAGTCTGACCCCACCACCTGCTACAGCCAGCGAGGGTTTATGTGGGTATCTCAGGCAAGGACATAGAAGCAATGACTCATCTATTAATGAACTTTGGTTCTTTATCTGGTTGCCAGATGCCTCCAGAAAGGCACAGTTTTCTTAAATATTTGTGGTTTTTGAAACTGCTGAATAATCTTTACAAATACAGTTCATGATCTGTTACCCGATTGAAACCATGCAATTGCTAGGAGCAATCTGAGCCATTTACACTGCACATTTCTATCACGTGCCCTCCCTTTGCTCCTCACCATTGGAGCACAACTCTTCAATAAAAATTAGATTGATGTAAAAACATTTTAACACTTTCACATAATCTGTTGTAGCTTCCAGGAGTAGCTTATAGTGGTTGGATGCACAGTATTTCAACCTGGGAAGCTGGGCGTTCTTGTCTGAAGTTCTGCAGAGCAAGTAAAGAATAATTCTTTTTGGTAAAACCCAAAACTTCTCCTTGTATGAACACCTGCTCTAAGGGAAACTTCCACAGTGCAATGTCTATCCTTGTCCCCAACCCACCCAAGGAGCAGTGATTTTAAAAGACCCCGAAGTGCCCACTTAAGAGACCCATGCCTAGGAGCAATCTGAAGGATTATTTAAACCCTTTCCTTGCTCTAAAACAGAACAAATAACTTAGACCATATCTGAAAAACATTCATCACACGTTTTCTTGCAAAAATTCAGACAAGAATATGCCACTTTCTCCCTAAGTAATCTATGCCATGATTTTACCACTCATGCAATTAGAGAACATTTCCTTAACACTGTGTTTCTTCACTTTATCACCTCATATTTGTCCAACAAGGCAACTCTGACTGGGTCAAATTACCCAGCTTTATCCCCCAGATTTTGACTGGTAGCAGAGTCAGAAAATATAAGGAAGGAAAGATGCTGAAAGCCAAGATCAAGAGATATACCAAGATCAGAACATCTATATGATTTCTACTGCATTCTAGTTGCTCTATAAACTGAGAAATTACATTAGTTAAATATTAATTACTCTTGGACATTACATTTTTAAATCATTTTACAATTTAGGTCCATACAAACTGTCTTACAAATCTGTCCCACTATCTGTCCAGGAATAGAAACCTCTTTCTTGAGTGGATTCCCAACTTCATTAACACTTCAATCTTTAGAATACTTAAAGGGGACTTGTGAAAAAGACAGGGACAAACTTTTTAGCAAAGTGCCACATCAACATCACATATAAGTAAAACCTTACAAAAGAAAGGCCTTGTAAAATCATGGTTCAGGCCTTGTTACTTCAACTGGCCTTGTTACTTTGGCTAAGTATAGCTAACATCTAGCCTGGCAAGTTCCTGTGAGAAAAGAATTATTACAGTGAGAATCAGTTCCCATTCCTGTGGGAACTGATTGCAACTGTGGGGAGAAAGATTCTACCTGTGTGAAACATTCACTTCTCAGGAGACATGAATGTAAACATACCTGGAAAGAAAGTTTTTGATTGACATGTACACTAGCAAATTCTAATAATGAACTGAGTTACAGTAAGTTGCTAATCAATTAGAATTAAACACAGTGCCTCCTGATAACCCAATAAATATAAGCTGTCAAGAATAAAGGTTGGCTGTGGTGGAAGAAGAAACAGGTATCTTTGTCCATCTCTACTGTGACACTGTAGGATAGGACAAAGTGTGATGTTTTTAAACTAAAAGAAGTGAGAATTAGACTACATGTAAGGAAGTAATTGTTTTAGAACAAAGGTGGTGGTGGAACGATACAGGTTGCCCAGAGAGGTGGTAGATACTCCATCCCTGGAAACATTCAAGGTCAGGCTGAACTGGGCTCTGAGCAACCTGATTTAGTTGTAGATGTCTCTGCTCACTGCAGGGGGCTTGGACTACATGGCCTTTAAAGGTCCCTTTCAACCCAAACCATTCTGTGATTCTATGGACAAGTACATCTTCCTTGGTAAAACTTGGTTAAAATATCTCCCCAATAACTTCTACCTTGTGAAACAGAGTTGCCTCAATATATCCTACCATGGTGATATATTAAGGGGGTTTTGCCATATTGCCTTTCCAAGCAATACCCACACAAAGTGTCCCTTTAAGTCCACTAATAAGTGCTTCCAAGAGTTGCTCAAAAGCATCTTCCCACTTGTCCCAGGCAGGCGGCTTAAATTACATCCACCTGTCAAAGAGACTCTTTCTTTCTATCCTCACCCAGACAAGTCCGTCCTTCACTATTCCACAACTTCAGGACAAGCATGGATAACGCTTCTCCATTTCTTCAAGCCTGTCCTTACAGAATGACCTGTATAAATACTCCACTCCTGCAACTGATCCCAGCATATTTCTAAAATATCTATGAAATATTTAATTTGACTCTATTGCTACAATGTCAAGTCCTTTTCCTATATTTGTCCTATGTTGCCTTCCTAACCTTCCAAAGGTGCTGCCGTAATATTCACTTTTTTAAACCTTTGCACTGACTGCTTTCAAACTGAGCATAAAGTCCTTTTCTCACTAGGCTGGTGAAGGCTGCACTGTGATAGAGACCTATTTCTTCGTCATGTAAGAAAAATTCATATCCCTGCCTTCAAAATATGACATTAGCAAGTGTCAAATATGTTATTTCCACACTTTTTGATTTAAAAATGAAGTGGCTTGGTATTACTGAATTAAAACACTTCATTTCAGTGAGCTGAACCAAAGCAAAATATTTTGATCTGACCCAGTTTGATGTCAATTTGTCTCATCTGTCTAAAGTGAGCCTCTCTGTCCAAGCTCTTTCCTATGATCCAGCACTACAGTAGGTAAGAGGAGAGATTGCAACACACCCTTGGTTAGATAATGCAGAGATGGGAGTGGCTGTAAGAAATAATCAGGATACAGTGCTTCCTGTCCCAAAAATACCACAGCAGTTCACACAAATGGCTCAGACTCAATATTAAGTAACACACAGCAACCCAGCTCAACAAACTGTTTTGAAATGGATCGAATTGACTCAAAGCAAAGTATTTCAGTAATACCCTCCTGGCAAGTCCTCCTTAAATTTCAATCTCACAGAATTTTTGCATAAAAGTCACTTGAACACCAAGTATTTTTTGACATAATATAATTAGCAACTGTAGAAATAGATCAGTCATCATGACTAGCTGCACAGGAAGATCAGAATACTGATTCATAGATACTTTCTATACGTTGAATTGCCTAAGAAACCCAGCACTGTTACATCTTCTTTATACCATGACAGTTCAAATGGAGGTCTTTGCTCTCCAATGGCTTGCACATGATGGGAAGTGATGCTAATCATGAGAACCACCAGAAAATTCTTCTGAGCCAATTAGATGGTATCAGTCACAATGATATTAGTCATACACTCCTCAATCTGAGGAGAAGGAACCAAAAAATTGTCATTCATCTACTCCTGAAGCTGCAGAAGACATAAGGAAGTGTACTATTTCCCATTCTTTTTGCAATCATTGTTACACAAAGTGACATGAGCTGCTGTTTTCTGTTCCTTTTCTAGGAGAATGGTGGTTACTCTCTATGCAGGTTACAAGAGAGACTTTGATCTCATTTAACTGCTTCATACTCCCTCTGCTCCTTCTTGATCACCACATGACCCAGAAAGAAAATGGGACCAGGAAATGTTGCCATTAGCCTGATGCCATCAGCCCCTGCAGCTTGTAAGGGCAAGATGAGTGGGATGTGACTGCTGGTTAACAGTGACAGAGGAGAGAGTTGTCATACATGGTGCCATGACTCAGCACACCAGCAAGAACAATTAGAAAAGCATGAGACGTGGTAACCAACATGTGGAAAAGTGGACACTCCAGGGAAAGCTTCCAAAAAGCTGACAGTGAAGCATCAGAAGATGCTAATTGCAGGGGGTTCAAAGTGGAGGACTGTAAGAACAGATGGAGGAATAACACTGCAGCAGAGAGACAGACTGCCCTGGAGCAGCCAGCCTAACAAATCACACACTGATCTCAGTGAGCTGTGAGGTGGGGGAAGTCCAGGAGGAAGTGACAGGAGGAGAGGCTGATCAAACCCTATTTTTCCACAGCAGGATGTTTGGGAATCCCAGAGCTGCTGGTGTAGCAATCTATCACTTTCACCCCAGCCAGGAGACCAAACTACACAGCGGCCCTGGTGAGCACAGAGATCTCTGTGCACGGTGCTGTTCCAATGTGAGAGGCACCTCTGAAGCACTCAACAGCTACACACATCACCAAGGCACAGGCTGGCCAGCTCTGGAAATATCAACTCTTGAAATACTTCCAACACTTCGTTTTTGGAAAACAGAGGTAGTGAAAAAGAGAATGAAAACTCAGAAATATCAACCCTTCTAACAGAGGGGTAAATAAAGCAAGTTAATAGTAAAGTAATATTCTTGAAAAGGCAAAGGAAGATCTGTGGCTGAGAAGTTGAGATGCATCTAGCACATCTGGGGAAACTCTGCCAAGGTTTTCATATCATCTACTCCTCTAGGATGACATTTTGGCTCACTGCCCAGTTAGAATTTGCCCTTGAAGGACTTAATGGGCTAGATCCTCACCTAGAGTAAACTGTGCTGCTGCTTTTTAGAAGCAGGACAGTTTTGAGCAGGAGAAAATTATGCCCCAGATCTCAGACTGGTAGAATGGTTTTCTCAGGGGAGCTACATCTGACAACTTCACAATGAAAGGAAGTGTTATCCATGGCATGAAACTCCAATTCAACAAACAAATTGGAAATTGACTTTACAAGAAGTCAGGTTAACAGATGGTACCAAATCCAAGTGGCAAAGATCACAATTACATCCACAAATTTCATCTTTTTGTCTTGTGTGTGTGTGTTTCAGCCCCAGAGAAACAGATTATGACTCAAGAAGTGGAGCTAATTAAACTATAACATACTAGAAGGAGATTTGGCTGTGTTGGTATATCTGGAGTGTGGTACAGCAAGATATTCCTCTGTAAACACTGAGATACCTCCCCAGGATTTCTCATAATTATGAAATAATTTTGAGTACCTCCAGAAGAAGTCTTAGATTTGAATGCCAACCCTAAAACTAAAACATGCCTGAACTAGATAAATCAGATAATCTAAGACCATTTTTACACACCTCTAAAAAGAAGATAAGGAAAGACAACTGGAATAGTAACTGTGCCCTGCAGTTGTTGCTAGGCCTCAGCTTTCTGCACCCAGCTGCACTGAATCCAGATTCATTCTCTTCAAGAGATGGTATCTAAGATTCCCTGATTTGTTTTTCACACTGTCCAGTAGAAATAACTTGATCACAATGAAATAAGACTCACAGCAGCCTTCTTTTTCTCAGAGAAAGTGAGATCTTCCAGAAACTGTGAAGATACAACTTTAATTACATTCCAATGTGCAATTATAACAAATGCCTTTTTTGCAACATGCTAAGAACATAGAAGGTCTCTAACTCTGAGGTGGCCCCTGCTTTGCTTGGTGAGTGAATGAAGCAACGTTGACCTAAGAGATGTTGATGTATCCCACAGGAAGAGGAACAAACATTCAGTGCAGAGCATCCTCACACCAGCACACTTCTCTCTTCTCCAGCCTCTAACTCACCTAGACATACTGATGGCAAAAGAAAACTAGGAGTGAGGTATCTGATAGATGAACTCCACTAGCACCTTCTACTAGGCTTTCAGATACATCCAACCTAGCTGTCTATGCACATCCTGCCAGAAGTTACAGCTGCCCCTGCAGAGTCAGCAAAAGGGAAGGTCTCTCTGTGCCTCATCATGCAAGAGATGCTCACTGAAGACATGGCAAAGAGGAGCTCTGGGCATATGTAGTATGCTCAAGCATCTGCAGCAAATCGATCTGTCTGTGGGCAACAGATGCCTTTGCAGACATGCAGCACTCCAGGCTCTTTTTATGCTCATTTGCATTTAAATACTGCTAATTGGAACTCAAACTCACACTTCCCTGGCTCTGAGCAAGAAAAGCATACCCCTTTAGCCTAGAGTTAATGCCTAGGCTTAGCTAATTGTCCTGGCTCTCTCCACCACCAAGAGAGACAGGCAGTGATGCTGTATGATTCACTCTCCTAAATCCATAATGAATCACTCTGGCCACCTTCAGTGAAGAGGGAGACACACAAGAGTGCCCGTACTTCTTGTTTAGACTACAGACCCGGCCTCCAGACAGCTCAAGGAGGATAAGATAGAGCCTACCTGAATGGCCTTTTCTTTTGAATGTATCCAGTGGTCAAGGCAAATAAAGAGGGAACTTGGACTGTGGCTCCTTGACACAATAACCTTACAAAGATACAATGAAAGCAGTAATCCAAATGCACTAGTATTAATTACAGAAACACAAGCAGCAGCTCCTGTAGAAGTCAACAACTGTTTCACGTGAAACTCAAGTGTGCCAAAGCCTGTGTGTAGATGTGTATCACACATCTGCCCAATAAGAAGGCCACTGCCAATTCACAGGCTGTGTATGTTTTCAGTAAGAAAAGAAATGAAGCAATTGATACAAGGGTCTGGAAACCAGGTCATGAGATTCCTTCTGCATGATTCTGGTGTCCTGCATGAAACTTCCTGTCCAGACAAACACCTGAACCTCATGCTTTCACCATAGCTTTGATTCATATCCTCTGCTAGGCTTCTGCAGTACTTCTAAACCTTCCAGAGAGGGCCCGCTTGGGCCCAAGCAGCATTTCTGGGCAAGTGGCAGGAAAGAACAAGACTCTGGCAGTGGGCAAGCAGATAGACTCTCCAGTGGTTTCAAAGCTTCTGCGGGGGCACACCAGGCAGGGCAGGCTGCCAGCCTTCTCTCAGCAAGAGCTGCATTGCCAGAAATGACCCAAGGGATCCACTACATCATACAGAGGGACAATATTTACATGCACAGACCTTGTGCTCCAGTGTTCCCAGAGCAGCTGCCCTTTCTGCAGTGAGGGTTCTGCCATGCCCATGAGAGGGCTGTTCAAGGCCCTTTGGAACAGACCCAGGCACTGGATCAAGTTTGACTGGCTCTGAAACATCCAGCTTGTGGTGTGACATGTCCCTTTATCTCCTGGAGGGAAAGGGATTTTACACATTTTCATTCTAAACACATAAAGCAGGTAGCTAGATGACATACAGCACAGTCAGGCTCTGAAAAAAATTCTCGTAGGTGTGAAGTCTGCAAGTGACATACATCATTCTTCATTGAACACTTTGCTGATCTCTGACTCGTGGATTGTTCTCCCTCTGACAAACCCTAACTATTCTTTTTACATGGGAATTTGGACCAGAGTCATTGAGATGTCTTTACACATAGATTTGGCACAGAGACTGCAATGGCAGTGAGGTACTAATCTGGCTGGGCTTGTACCTACCCTGTGGCTGAGGCAGAAGAGCAAATGTCTATGTCAGCTACATCTGGAAATAAAAAGGGTTTCTGTCTGAGTCAGCACACAGCATCAGGTAGCCAGGAACTGACTGCTCCACTGGGGTCCTGACACTTATGACAACATCCCTCATCAACCAGCTTTTGAAAGATCAGTCACATTCAAGTGTATGCCACCAACTGAAATATGCTTGCTATGCAATATAAGCTGAATGCTTTGAGAGCACTACTTACAGCACTGTGTCCTCTACAACTCCCTGTGGCATCCTACTTCCAAGGCTTACAAGCTAACCAGGCAGTCTGGACCAAGTTCTGTATGTGCTGTGGATAGACAGACTGCAAACCAGGAGCAGCAGGAGGACACAGTTTCCTCCCAGCAAATATATCATAAATAATACAAATCAGTCCATGAACGATGGGAGAAGACTATCAAGTGTATGCAACAGTCGTGACTTACACCTACCAGAAATGTGTGCCAACACATCACATCAATTGACTTTCTTTTCACTTGGTCTGCATCTGACCTTGCCATGTTCATTCCAGTAATAGAACAGCTTCAACCTCAAAGTCATCTTTCAAACAACATTTTTCAATGATAACATGCTCCCACACTTAAATTAACAAAACTTTTAACTACACTTCAGCCATTTTTTTTTCATACAGGTTTAATGCCAGAATAGTTTGGAAAATGAAAGAATACCTTTTTTAAAAAAATACGTGTTTTAGTAATTGACAGTACGTGTCAAAGTCAACAATCAAACAGCTCAGGCAATGCAAGGTAATGCATGTTTTCATTCCAATTATTGGTTTCTTAATTTAGCAAATTGGATTTTTGACTGCATTTGAAGAGGAAATCAGCAAATCAATACTAAATTTTCTGTAGAAGAAAGTGTCATAAAATAACTCAGGTTACCACAGAAACAAACTTAAGCAAACTGGTACCACAAATCAAGTAATTGGGCAGAAATAATAATTTAATGTCGTCAAAAATTAATGACTTATGATCCTATGTCATGTTTGGGATATAAATATTTATTACCTTGCATTTTCTGTTCCTTCAACCCTTTCTAATAAAGGGCAACTCAGCCAAGTCCAAGTAGTGAAGAGTAAGACAATATGATGTTATATGTGCCTCTCCCTTGAGAAGCAGAAAGCACATTTTATGCCAAATTACTCCATGCACAGGGAACACTGCAACACTGCATACCTACAGCCATCCATGGATTACAGGATTAGACTCCTGTGTATACCCAGCAGCACTCTAATAAATTTAAATTAAACTGCCATAAAGTAGACAGGGGCAGTCTTTTTAGTCTTGCCCTACAGTACAGCAAGAAATGCATTGTGCTATGTATTTGCCTCATTACTTAGTTCTTCCTGCCAAGAAGCAAGTTTCCCTAAACACCAGAAGCAGAGAGAGAACTTTAAGGTTTAAATCCTTATGTTCTTTCAGATGCAGATCAGCAATATCCATTTCTTCAACAACTTACAGTGCAAAAGGTTATTATTTTCCCTACAGAACTCTAATCTGATAAGGAGCCAAGACTCAAGCCAAATCTCAGAAAAAAAAAAATTCTGTCTTCCTCTTTTTTTTTTTTTCCCTTGCTCACAGAACATTACCAAAAAGTTCAGCTCACAGAAGTAATTCTTGAAAGCCTATTGGTGGAGAGTGCACTTCCTTCTCCTTTCAGGTTGAAAAGGAAAGTTTCTGTGAGTTTACTGTAATGGAGTATTTGTCTGTATCAAAAACACCCTGACCTCTCCAGCCACAAGATCAAATGCCAGCAGCCCACTCTGTCACTAGTTCACTATTAGGAAATTACATGGGAGGAAAGACACAACATAAAATTCACAGGGAGAAAAATAGAAAAAAAAGACATCGGTAGTGGTGGGAGTGAATGAACAAGCTTAATAATGAAGCCAGCAAAAAGGAAAATACCCCCTGGCCAATTGATAATAAAAGGTTACTTGAGGCAAAGGGTCAGATCCTGAGCAGTGTAAACTGGCCCAGCTTCTCCAACCTCAGCAAAGCGACAGTGATTTACAGCATCTGCAAAAAGCCCCAGGAGACAGAAAAACCCAGCTACAAAAATGGAACTGCAGGCCCACTTTGAAAAGCTTCCACACACTTTTAGCACCAGACTGAGGTACAGAGGTGACTCTGAGGGTTTGTTTCTGCGGGGGAGCTCCTGTGAAGTAAGCTGAAGTGTGAATTTACACTGCATTTATTCTGGGTCTTAAGTAGGCTGTAAATTCACACTCAACCTATTTTACAGGGATTTCCCCAAGTAGATAAGCCCTAAATTTGCCTCCTAATCATGGAGGTATACAAAATAAATAGATGCTTTCAAAACTGCAGACCCACACAGGAATCTCTCTTGCTTGTAGGGGGAAATGGGTACTAAATAGTATATATGGTATTGTAGTCCTGCAAGTGCATGGTGCCCTTCTTTCAGCCACTGCCTTCAAGGACCCCTCCAGTCATCTCCCTCAGTATCTTTTGAAACCCCTGGATCTGTTCCAACTTCATGGCAGACTTCCGTACCCCAGCCCCTGGCTTCTCCCTTCCCCATCCCAGCTCCACATATGGAGGTCCACATTTCTTTACCTACTCACCCCTGACCCTCAGGGGGAGCAGTAATTCCTCATCCTCGTGCAGAGGTGTTGTCTCCTACCAGTTTCCTACTTCTGAACCAACCTAACCGTGCTCTGATCATTCATGGCTCACTCACCCCAAGAAGCACTGGATCCCTGGGTTAAGGCATGTCCTTTGAAACCTCCTGCAGAGTCATAAGGTTAACTCCATGCCCAGAAATGCCAAGAAGCTGGGCAAGATTATTCACACTTTCTCAGCTGAAAGATGCTTTTACACACAGCCAAGCAGGCAGCAAGAGGCCTTTGGCAGGAACCAGGAGGAAGCAGCTGGTATGGTCAGAGCTTCACCAGAGTCCTCAGGATGGGGACTTGATCTTCAGCAGGCTGGGGAGACCAGCTTGAATCACACAAGGCCTGGGCTCTTTCCCTGGGAGCAGCAGTAAGGCTGTCATGGAGCTGAGTGTTTATGCCTGGACTAATCCAGGACATTGCACTGCTTGAACAGCTGCCTGTGCTGGCTCAGGTGTCAGCTAAGTCCCACCTGTGGCCATACTCTAATACAGCACTGCATCCTGAAGGATCCTTTTCAATAAGTCAATTTAGTGATATTCTCTTTCACCTGAAGCAAACACCAGGTTTCCCAAAAGCAGCCTGGAATGCTTTCCTTCTGTGAAATCCCTGATTTTGCAAAGCATGGAAGTCTGAAAGCCAGTTAACACTTAAAATTTTTCATTTTCAGGGTACAATTTCTTTCATTTGTAGCTTTCCCAGGCTATAGATTTCCTGTCTATCATCTCTGTCTCAGTGTTTAAAACTCAAGAGCCAAGCTAATCTAAAGTCCTTACTGAGCCTATCACTTATAAGGTAACAGGGATAACCACCAGGGCACCCCAGGGAATTCAGTCACCAAAACACATCCAGCAAGACAAAGGAACAGGGCCCTCCATGTTATTTGAACAACCTACTATCCCTGAAATCATTGGCAATCCTAATCTATTTATCTTGCAAGTAGACAAATGTACATGACTTTCTCATGCAATAACATACTGATTAAACTCAGAGCATTTCAGGCAGATCATATTTCTCAAATAAAAATCCTATTTTATTAACCCTCAAAGGAAATTCCACGTAAAAACACAGCATCAAAAAGCCAGGAGCATGTAGGAATTCAGTCTGCATTTCAGTTGAAATTCATTATTCCTTTTAACTGCTTCAGTTGCAAAGTTTTCAGAAGAACAGTGAACTGTCCTTTGAGAGCTAGCCAGTAGAAGGACCACAGCCTCTCCTTCTTACTCTGTCACATAGTAGGGAGGCCTTTATGCTCTGGTAAATGTAAAATATTTTAGAAAAACAAAACCAGGAAACGAACTGGGATTTGGTCAAGAGTTCATGCTGGCTGAATCACTGTGGTATGGAAACCACCAGCTCTAAAGATGGAAAGCCTGGAGCCATTCATTACCTCAAAGAAAGAAAAGAAGAGGAAAAAAAAAGAGAAAAAAGAGGCCCTCAAGACCCATTTAGCTTGCTGGTAAGCTCCCCCAACACCTAAAACATAAAAGAGGCTACCTATTGACAGATGCCTTGATCTATTTCCTCTTCATCTCTCTCAGAGCACAGCCAGCAATTTGATCTGCACCATAATTTTGCATATTGGGTGCAGTGAGAATTGTTTAAATGTCACTCCCTGACTCAACATGCAGAAATGCTGTAGAGTCAGGGCACTGCTTCTTCCACATCCTGCACCTATTGCCCTCTTCAGCCTTTCCCCAAGGGAAAAACAAAAAACCTACATACTTTTCAGATTGAATACGGCCAGTTTCTAAGTAGAGATCCGTTCAGACTTCTCTGGATTGCCTCTAGTTATCTGAGAGGTTCCAAGGAAATACTGCTCCGAAGCAATTAAGGTCAACTGCTCTCGGACAGTTAATGGGCACGTTTAGGGAGTCATCACAGCCATTTTGAAAGAGGCCTGGAAAAATCTTAACATTGTTAAAATGTGCCTTCACAACTGCTGCTAAGATCTAGTAACGATGTCTGTGTTGTGCTGTTGCATTTCATCACCTTTCACAAGACACAATCTTCCCAGCAAATCTTAGCAAACTTTAAAAGGCACTGTTGTGCCCACTGCATGTAGCAAGAACAGTTCTTGACAACAACCTCACCAGACACTTTTTGCTTTCCCTGTTTCCAAAGTACTGGCATACAGGAACACTATACTTAGGCACTAAATACATTTGTCTCAGCAAACCATCACGTTATTTGACATAATCTGTCACTAAAGCCAAGAATCCTGTCAGCTTCCATACTCACCTGAATGCTGCACAGCCTTTTTGTCCATGCTGGATGGGATGACCAAGAGCTGCAGCATAAAGGGGATGAACCTGTGCTGCAAAACAAGAGAGCTGGTCCAGAGGCTAAATACTGTAACATGAGGGAAACTAGGATCAGCAGTTCTGCAACATATTTCCTAACACAGACTTATCTCCATCATTTCTCTCTGTGCCCCCGCTCTGTAAAATGGTACTTTTATATAACAGTCTCTGTGAGAATATGGTATGAAGTGGCACATTGACAGGGAACATGGAAATACCTCTGAATCTATGATAACTCCACATTACCAATCAGTCATCTTAAACACTCAAAAATGAATGATTCCAGAGAATGTTACAGTGGAAGTGACTCACAAAAGACTGAAGAATCAACACTCTTCTGAATTCAGTTTTATGAGTGTAAGCTTTAAAGGGTTCATTTACCATAGTGATTCCATTTGGAAAGCAGTCTTTGAAAATGATAAGCATCTTTCTACAGAGTAAACTGCCAGCTAGCAGCATGGTTATTTCATAGGACTGGTGTCAATGACCATGGAAGCCTTCCAACCCAGCAAAGCATGTTCCAGAATGTCTTGAGGAAAAGATCTGAAAAACTGCATAATCAAAAGCCTGGGAGTGTTGTGCACTAGTTTTGCACACTTAATGGAGCTGGTGCTACAAAGTGCTTCTAGCCCTATCAAAATGTCACAGGCAATATGTCAGAAGGCAATCTATCCTGAAATACTAAATCACAGTAGACATCAGATAGGCACCAACTTTACCTACAGAGGCTTGCATCAACCAATGAATCATCCTCCCTTTCTCTTTCCTGCAGGGCTTATAAGGCATGATGGCTCCTGGGGACCTCCTCTGGTGCCCTAGTCCTTTGGACTTCCACTGCTCTCAGCTCCACATGCTGCCAGCACCTGTAACATGAAATAGAACATTCTGAGTACTCCCTCTGCTCCCTCCCATCACATCAGTGTTCAAGTTTGGAGTAGCAGTGTGCTTCTGAAGCCAGAATGCCCCACTTACTGTGCAGTCCCCAAGCACAGACCAGATTCCTTTCAGATGGAACTAAGCTGGAAGAGGCACCCCAGCAGCACAGGCAAAGCACACAGGCCTCACACAGTGGGCAGGCCAGGGGACCTCAGCAGAGCTGCAGCTCTCCAGGTCCACTCCTAGTCCCTACTACCGTCACTTGTGGAGATGTCACTTGTGTTTCAGATATCCTTTCTCCTCCAGTCAAACGAAACAAATCTTTTCTACTCTACGATCCAAAACTTACTCTGCTCTCCTCCAACATCCCCCAAAAACAGCTCGATGCCTTTCTTTTCAGACATTTACCCAGATCCAGTGGATCGTAACATTTGAACTGTTATATTTTTGGACTAGTCATTAAAATTGTCATCATTTAGGTCCTTGCCCATCTGCCAGTAATCTGTCACTCACCTCTTCCTTTTTATCTATTTCTACTCTTTGTTTTGGTCCCACTTGTCCTGTTGCTACAATTTAGCTATGTATAAATCTCAAACTCATCACTAACACCAAATTAATCTGAAGTAGCACAATTTTCTGTGATTTCTTAGATTTCTGATGTGACTGAATCTCTATGTAAGTTCCACCAGCACAATCTGAGCCTTCACATTACCTATAGAGAAATCATGTCCTTTTCTCTCTCCCTTAACTGCAGCATCTCTTTGTGGGCCAACCCAGGACTCACAGAACTGAATGGAAGGACCTCAGCTGACTGTAAGAGGCAGTCCCCTAAATACACTTAATGAAGTCATTCAAACAACTGATGCTATTTATGTTGAATTTCATGACTGTATTACATTCAGAGATAACCATGTATGTTCTGTGTTTTCAGCAAATACATTTTTCCTATTATACAATCTGAAAAAAATACTGGTTTTGTTCTAATGTAATTGTAAGAATCAAATTTATATACAAGACCTTTAGAAAACAGAGACCCACCTCTAAATGCAAAGAACAAACATTTGCATTACCTATTTATATTAAAATATGCAGAAATTTCCAAAGTATTCAGTCAACTTATAAATTTTTATAACTTCTTCAAATTGTTAACATTTTTTTAACACACAGCATTATTTCAGCTTTGTGGAAGGCTCAATAACAATCTTTCTGGTATGGAAAAAAGGAAAGAACATTATAATAAAGAATGCAGAATAAATAAAAACAAAACAGTACAAGCCGTACATCCACGCATACAAAGACAACTTTCATGGTGAGCTATAAGCAAGTATAATAACACAATGTGCTGCATGTTGATTTCACCAGTGAAAAGAATTTCTCCAGTTATTGAAGACTTTCCTGGCAGAATTTCAGAAAAAAAAAATTCTGACATTCTCCCAATCTGACTTCTGTGCAATGCAAGTCATGCACATTTTAAATACCGATGAATAATACTGCCTTTCTTCTGAGAACTGTTAACAGCTGTAGAAACTATTATAGCCTGCTTAAAATCATGTCTCTGTAGTCAATACTCTCCAGACACTTAGCAATACTAAAGCTATTCCTGGGACTAAACTAGAATTGCTATGTGAGTACAAAGTTTGATTTATGTTGAAATGAAACAACAAACATCTGATCTTTCCTTTTTTTAAATAGCCATTCACATAAACACAAGAATCAGCTGCATAACTAGAAAGTGATGAACCAAATTTACAGAAATTGGACAAAGGAAGACCACCCACAGACACCTTCAAAAAGAAAAGATTTGTGAAAGGGTGAAAGATGGCTGGTTAAGATACTTTGTACAGCCACGGCCACCCTAATGTCCTCATGGTGAGGCTGTGGTTTACAAGTGTTGTTTCATTAATCTAGTTTTTCAAGTTTTCTGAAATACACAAAATTATTAGCAGCCCAGTCCAATATCTTGGCAGGGCTCATCACCAGCTGCTCTCAGATAGATCACAGGCACAGTGGACTGCATAATAAAACCACCCAGATGCATTCAAGAGGAAGTCAAGATCTCTGTGTACTAACATTATTTTTTCACATCACACAGCACAGGTGGGAACAAGAGAAATGCTCTGTTGTGGCTACTCTGACATTTTTGAAATTATGACTGGGAAAAGAGACAAAACACAAGTGGAACAAGTGCAAACCCCAAAAGGAATACGATTTCACATTATGTTCTATAGATTAATGTACATTACTAACATTCTAATAAACTGCCACCAAAATTCCCTTTTTTTTTTTTTTTTACACATCTTCACCTTTCAAGAAATAAAAACACCTAAATAAATACTATCAGATTTCTTGAGGGTTTGTCACAAAGACAGCAATTCATTTCACCAGTAAAAATAATACAGTGAGGATTAAGCTAATTTCAAGTAAGAGTCTCTTCCTCCAGAAGAGCACCATAAATCAATCAGGAAGCCTTAAGCAGCTTCAAAATAATTCTCCAGCTTCTTCTAGATTAATTCTAAATCTTTAGCTCTTAAGTTATCTAGAAAGGTGAGAGATAAGCTAATTGTTCATCTTGTTATTAGTTTCCCTTCAGTCAGTAAGTTACCTTATTTATAGCATCACACTTCATCTTCTAATAGAGCTCTCAGGGCAGTTTTGTTGTATTAGCATTTATAAGGACACCTCTGTCCCCTCCAGCAGACATGCAAGCAGCAGAATAACCTGTGCCCCCTTCTGCTGCCCCAGGTGCCATCAAGCACAGCTCTCCACACAAGCCCTGTGCTTGCCTGGGGAAAACATGACTATGGTGTCAATGTTGCCTTTCAAAAAGCCACTGTTGGTTCCCCCAGTAACCTTTACTAGAAGGCATGACTGGTGCACTTGCCCAAGGATGGAAACTCACTGTCACTAAAACCTGACTTGCCCACCTCCGCTGTAATGGGACTGAGCAAGACCGAGGGCTCCAGAGGCAAAACAAAGCTTGAAATTCCAAAGGCAGACCTAACACAGACAGAAATGCTGCCATCCTCTCTACTTTCAGGTCAAATTCAAGATCTTGTGCTCGAAATCCCAGTTTGCCTTTACAAAGTCCTATCTCAGGCTGTTCTCAACTCCTCTGCTTTTCTTTCTCCCTACTCACTCACTCTGTTTTTCACACTCCTTTTGTCCTGGCGTGTCTCCTTTTCTCCTCTGTGCTCTGAGCCTTATCCCATGCTGCTCTCTGGGCTAAGATCTCTCCCCTTGGGAAGGCTTTGGATGTCCTATCTCAATAAATTTGGGATAACACTCAAATTCAATGGGAGCAAAGCTGACCCATATCATTGGGGCTCCCTTGCCAAGCATCCCCTGTCCTTCCTCTCGCCTCATCCTGTCCTTATTTAGTGTCTGTAACTCTGTTCCCTTCCTCTCCTTAACTGTCGGCCTACATTTCATATTTGCCAATTTTCTCATACTCAGACTGAGAGTTCCAAGGCAGAGTACCAAGTTGTTAGATTTTCCCTTACTTTGTCTATAAAATGGTGTCTATTCAATGTTTTCCCATAACAATGGAAAGAGATGATCAATTTACAGCACCAAAGGAAGGCAAAAGTGTGCACATAAGCAGGAAGGGGACACACGATTCTCTTAGATTGTAATAGGCAACTAAGGAACTACTTCTTTCAAAATCACTGATAACATACAAGGCAAAAAGGCATTGTTCAGTAAAAAAGCATAACAAAGGCACCAAGGTTATCAGAAACTATCATACCCTTTGGTCTGGGAATTTCAGCTGGGCTCTGGCTCTTAATTCAGCACAATTACAAGGTAATTCTGCAAGTACAATCCTCTAGGGACTGCAAATGAAAATAAAAGTCATATTCAAATCAACTGATTTCAAGGCCACGCATTTGAAATCAAGGCAGCACGGAACCAAAAAGCCTTGCAAAACTTACAAAAGAAGCAGAAATCATGCAATCAGGAAATTCTCACAAGTATAACACCAACCTGGATCTGCTAAACTCAGTGGTCAGTAGTTTCACTGAACATAGTAAGAAAAATTAGGCTGTGAGTTAAGAGATCAGATAATTTGTAATGGGAGGCTAACAGTTGATCACATGGAAAATGAAGTGTCTTGGAATGCAGACAAGCTTAGAGAGAGAGTGAAGCAATGGCTGTTTTGAGAACCCCTACTGGGCACTGCTATAGGGTGCTAATAGCACATGTCAGATGCACTAACGGCTGCAACACAGGCAGGAGGAGTCACACAACCTTATATAACGATACAAAAAAGTGATTTCATCCATCACAAAAAAGAAATGTAACAGAAAAATCTCTAGCATGTAGGCATAAGTGTGAGAACAGATCTTCCCAGCAGTGGATCAGGAAGATCTGATCTTTGGCACCATTTCCAGAATGACAAAACTTTTCGACAGATCACCTCTTTACCTGTCTGTGGGCAGGAAAGTCACTGATAACTGAAAAACTCTTAAGCAACCTTCTGTGTTGTTTTCTATTGCAATAATTGTACATTGACTGCTCAGAACTGAATGGTATCATTCTTCCAAAACATGTAACTATCCCTCCAGATATTCACACTGCGTGTCTCCTACTGCAGAGAGACTACAAATACGAGCACACAGGGGCAAACAATACTATTAACACTTCCCTCTTTGGCTGGTATTGCTGTGTTAGGGCAGTCCACGGGCAGGTGCTGTCGTTTCTGACAAGCCTGTTGGATAACAGCGACAGGAATCTGTCAGATGCAGCCCACACACAGGATGCGTCCCGCACAGCATGCTGACCTCCTCCAAAGAAGTTTCATTTTAGAATTCTATGGAACATGTTACAAATACCAGCTGGCAATGTGCGATGTATCAGAGGGAAAAGGAAAGGCGCAATGGGCAGCACCAGTAACACAGAAACACCCTCCAGTGGGCTTGCTGGAGCACGCTGTGTGCTTGCCTGGAGAGGCAGGCAGTGTCTGCGTGACAGAGGGACGCCTGGCCCATCAAACAAGGAAACGTGCAAAGGCATTTTTGTGCTTCTCCTGCAATTCCCTGACTCAGCAGTTGCCAGAAGATTAGTGAGGTCTTAAAGACAACTCGAGAAACTTCAGGCTTGGCCAAGAATAAACCTAGTAATAAAAAACAAACAAACAACAAACTAATAAAGAGTAAGGGCCCTTACCTTCACAGGATTGTGTTCACACCACAAGCTGTAGCAACGGGGAACAAAGGCAGGACCCCCTTGTGCATGCAAAGGGAATGCTTTACATAGAAGTTATGCCCTTTTATACCTTTAATATCAACCAGACAAAACCAAAACATAACAGAAGAGCACCCACTGGCTGGCTCAGCTGCAGTGTGCTGTCCACCAGTTGTATCTCTCACCCTCCAGCCTGCAGCTGTGCCTTCCTACAGGGCTTTTTAGTAAATATGGGCCTTAATAACTTCAACAATTATAACTCCAACAATTACAACTCCATATCTTACAACAAGCAACTCCTTTTTCCCCAAGAAAAGGCCCTGGCCAGTGCATAAGATGTCAAAGGCCTTGCACATTGCCTCACTACAACCACACAGCCTGCCATCTCCTCTCCCCAGGACAAGGCAATTCTGAGGGACCTACTTGCTTCTGATTTCTGCCTTCTTTACATGACTTGAGATGCAAAGCTGATGGAGATGAACAACCAGTCACACCTCCAAGGAAGACAATAAAGTGTCAGAAGCTCCTAACTAGTAGAAAAGCCTTTGCACACCCAGCCATAATAGTTCAGAGTGCTTCTGCTCGCATACAAGAGGTTAGCAGATCCACAGGAGAGCTTTAAACTTTAAATTATCAGGCTACCCACCTGAGCCTGTGAGGCAAATATGTGTCCTCTGTCTCCCATTCTGTTTGAGCTAGCTTCTCAGAACTGGAGAGCAATTCACTGGACAGGCGTCAATACCTTGAGCTACACAAATACATTTGAGAGAGCATTCCAGCAGCACGCTGAGAGCTTGGGTTCAGCATGGTATGCAACAAGTAACAGCAGTATTGTCTTTTTCACAAAAAGCTTTTAAAAAAAGTCCCTGACATTATGATTTTGCTTTTGAAAATTGTATTAAGACCAGTGGAGAAACTATTAGCAAAGAGATTTGTGAACACCAACAAAATGATTCATCATTCCCTCACTAGGAAGTGATATCATTGCATCACATCTCCATGAGAACGGCAGAAGAGCTGTATTGTTTCACAGGACAGTGAAGTGCTCTATTCTCCAAAATAAAAGTATTAAATCTGCAAGTGTGTATGACAACTGAGAGCAGGAAAATTGTCAGTGCTCTGGGCATTGATGATCAGATGCTTGTAAACACTATTGAACATTTACAATCTGGTCTGGGATAAATTGCAAGCTGAGTATACTGTACAAATTATATCACAGTCAAACCAGATCCTTTTCTATCTGATCCATCACTTCTTGCTTAATCCCTCAAGCCAAAACCAGTGAAATCCTTTCCTGCTGCTTGTTTAGCAGCCATATATTGAGTGCGTTCTTACATTCTCTTATCTAACTCAGTCCTACGCTCTCTGACCCACATCTCTGCATCTCAGAACAGGCACTCAGTCTTGCCAGGGGTTTATACACCTCAGCGGCACACTTGCTCCTACCCTTTGCCATACCCAGCATCATTACCCAGGTGCTCTAATGCTTCTTAGGTCAAAAGGCACAGGACTGCTGCACAGCCAGGTGGCCTAGGGAACTCCAAAGTTCTCCCAACCCCTGTGATACACAGGTTCTTGCCTAGTGGCTCACACTAAGGAGAAGCTGGATACACGTATGAGGCTGCTAGGAAGAAAGTTTTAGGTTTCAGCATGTATGCTACATGTAGTCTTCAAGGATGACACACTGGGTAATAGGTTTTTTAGTTCTTAGAACTGTACCTCGTGTTGGACATGCTCTCTGCAGTTATGCTGGGCGGTATTAGTTTGTCAGCACCTCAAAGCCCTGTGTATGCTGCACTCTGCCATGTCTTTTAATTAATGATCTGCTCCTTGCACAGCAGGCAGCAGGAGGCTTGCAGCTACATAACTACTGAACTGACAATGACAAGTTGACATCACCCAGATTAAGAGGATTTTCTTTCTTTTAATCTTCTTCCTTTTCCTCAGCCTGCTCTATGTTCCAAGAGGTCAAAGTACTATCCCTCCAGTTCACTTAGCAGTGATGCTTCTCCCTCACCTACATCTCTTCTCTCAGAAACCTACACTTAAAG
This sequence comes from Phylloscopus trochilus trochilus, assembly GCA_016584745.2. Lineage (NCBI taxonomy): Eukaryota > Metazoa > Chordata > Aves > Passeriformes > Phylloscopidae > Phylloscopus > Phylloscopus trochilus. The sequence goes on from WQNJ02000014.1 coordinate 30,363,272, forward strand.
CACCTAACATCAGCAGCACCAAGCACTGGAAAGACAATAAAACTTGTGTTGCTTTCCTCCCCAGCCTGCTGCCCACCTTTGCCAGAAATGAGGGACACTTTGAATCCAGGGAATTACCACAGAAGAGAATGGTAAATTTTTGGCTCGCTCATTTTCTCCAAAATTCCTTTAACTCTCTGCAGGAAGACTGGCGGGTCTGTTGCTATGCAGATCTGCTGGCCCACAGCACGCCAGAGGCTGCTGTCAAATCAAGGCTTTAGGAGCAATCACAGAGCAGCAGGCACATCCAAACAGCACTGGAGAAGTCATCTGCAAGGAAGAGCAAGTCCCATGCCATGTAACATGAAAGCAAGTTATAAGTATTTATTCTGCTATCACTCCTAAGCTCCCAGGGACTGGGACTTTTTTATGCAGCTCATATCCTCCAATCCAGTAACCTCAGTTCCCTGGAGACTGGTGCTGTAGGACACACAGACAGAGCTGAGAAGCTCTGGGATTTCTGATGTATCCAGCCACACTCGAAGCCAGGCAGAGCAATGCAGGACTCCTCATGTAATCCATCTGCTTCCCTGGATTCACCTAGAAAAGCAAACTACCAGCCCTCCAGCTCAGCCTCCAGTTACATGAAACAGCAGAGTGGAAGGAAAGCTGCTCTCGTTATTCCAGCAGCGCCCACAGGCTCTGGTGCACTGACCGACAGGTCCTGCATCTAAAATAACAAACAGCCAAAGGGAGGAGACACACACCAACAGGAAACTTGACTGAGTGATTTTTCTGTGTGGTAGAGAATGAGTGACTATGTTCTTGATACAGCTGCAGACCTCAGGAGTCTTGAAAAATGAAATGGAAATGCCACTTCCTTTAGATAAACACTCAAAGCACTGGGCCTGATTTCCACTGGTGACCCTTACATAACATCCAGATAACCCAAACAGTTTTCACACTTACTCCTCATACGATTAAAAAAGAAGATAATCTAATTTTGTTTAGTTTGGAGGAAAAGCTACTGCTTTTGGCATACAGAAGCATAAGTAACCTGTTAGCAAGCATTTTAGAGAACATCACAGTTTGGTGAATATATTCCCTCAAGTTATTTCTGTGATCTAAGTGAGCAGCTAGTGCTGTATTCATCTCTTTCAAAATTATCCACTATCATCAGTTAATGAGTCCTGCATTACAAATTCCATCCAAAAAGCCTCCTTGCTGTGCATGCACAGCACTTCACTAAAGTCATGGAGACATTCCCCAGACAGAGCAGACTGGAATAGATCAGACACCCATTTTGTAACGATTACCTGGAAAAGTGAATGTTTCCTTTCTTCTGTGTATAATAAAACCTCACGTACCACAGGAGCAGAAGCTTAAATGCCACACAGTACTTTCACTTCATGTATGCATCTTCCAGTGATGTCAGCTGAGTGTAAGGACCTGATTCTCAGCCAGTGTAACTTCTGCCAGGAACTATTTTCAAACATACTCCATCAACTCTGGGCTCACACTTGTATCCCAACAAAATTTCACATCTCTCCACACCATCAACACTTGTACTTAAAAGTGGCAATATTTTGCTTGTGAAAGTAAAACTTACTCTATCAGATACCGGAGGCTCTTTGAAAGCTGAAAGCATTTATAGATCTTGGCTCCAGGAAAAATATTCTCTGGTCTCCAGAGTTTAAAATGGGATGGCCACATTTCTAGGCATAAGGACAGCTGATAACTTATGGTGAGATTACCACAGTTTAAGACTTTAACAAAATTAAGATGGCTTAAGCCATCTTCACCACATGATTTCTGCATAAAGAGCAGAGCTCTTGGAGTTCAGCTGGTTCCTGAAGCACAGGTGAGGAGTGACAGAGTGTTAAGCTACAGCATCATGGTTGCTTCTAATTGTCTCATATTCTAAGAGCTATCCTTGTTCCAAGGCATGGGTCAAAATACTGCAAGAAATGCAGGTCATGGAGTAGAAGAAAGGTTATTTTGAACTTCTCAGAGTTCTCACCAAGTTTTCATATTCTGCAAATAGATTTAACTAATTTCATCATTTCGGTTACATCAGAACATCTTTATATCAGAACAACCAACTTTTTGTTATCAAGCCTCTTTTTTTAAATTCTAGTTATATGCCATTCCCTTGAACTCAAATAGCTCAGATTCACACAGAAAGATTGAGATGAGATAATGGAAATAAAAGATAATGAATCAACTAGTTTTGTACACAAAATAAGAATCTGTAATTACAAAGCAGTCAACACACTGACTCTGACTCGAGTTACGTTACACACTGGCCCCTCGGATCCCAGGACTCAAAATCACCTTTGCTCTCTCTGTCACAGGTCAAGTATAGCTCAGCCAAACCAGGATATTTGTGCCAAACAGTTTGTCTTTCCAACAATTAAATATTGAATTCTCCTTTCAGGAGTGATTCAGAAGTCAGGCTTGCACAATTATTTGCACACACAACCACTTTATTTCAGTCTCAAATACAAAAAGCTATTAACAGTCGGTCACATTCTGCTCTCATTTCCCCCACTGCAAAACCACTCATTTTCATTAAGATCGATGGAGCCAGAGTTTCATACCACACATGGGAGAGCACCACTCCTTTCTGACTGAGGCAGCTCTCTTCTAATTCCTCTGCAGCCTCACCATGTCCCTCATGGCCTTAATTTTCAATGGACTTTGTTTCACTGACAGACCAGAGCACATTGCTTATTCCCCTTAATTCACTGGATTTACCAGAAGCACACTAGCTGAGTACCACTGGACAAAAGGCAAACTTGTTTCTACAGTGTATTTACACAGAATAAAATCAACCAATCAAGCAAACAAACTGTACACAACGTTCCCTATTATTAACTGAAACCAGAAGAAACTCTCTTTAGTACTTCCAGTACTTATAAAAGCATGCTATGTCCTATGTAACCCAGGGCTTACATCAATTACTAGCTCCTCAAAGCTTTGAGCCAAGTTTTCTCCACAGTATTTACTCCCAGGAACCCAAAGAAGTCAACAGATAACTGGTCTCCAACACTGTTTCTTCAGTGCCCTCCACACTGAGGGCAAATTTTGCTCATTCTTCCTGACTGACAGATCAACCTGGTTTAAGATCAACCTGGACCCCCTTTGTTAAACATGTCACACCCACTGTCACACTCCCAGGCATGGTGACACTCCCTGTGTAACACCTGACCACCGAGGGGTGGGCAGCTGGGTGCCAGAGGGGCACCAGGACAAGTGAGCTGAGAAATGAGCCCGCTGCTGCCAGTCAGTCAATTACAACGAGCACAAGGGCATGCACAGCCAGCCTGAGGGAACTGAAATCTTAACCCACTGCTCTGCATGCCCACCAGAGCTGCATTAGGAGTCACTGCGCTGCTCTTCTACAGATACAGATTTGGAAGTGTGCAACCATTGCTTTGTGCTTCTGTCTCTTTCTAGTAACGTAATAAAGCAATTCCCAGTTATAAGAAATGTGATTATTTGTGACCATGATGAGGTTCAGAGAAGGTACAACAACCCTTGGTGTGCAACACAGACAGAGCTGTGGCTGAACAAGCTCTTGTTCCCCCCATCAAGCAGTCTGACCTCAGACTGGAGGCACACACCACCCCATGCAGCATCACCCCACAGGACTACGTGCCCCACAGACACCTTTGTGTGACCACATACCCTGAGAGGCAACCCCCCCAAAATGCTTCCCCTTGCATAAAGGGAAAAGTAACTTATTTCACAAATACAAGGCACACTGAATCACCCCAGCATGACTACTGATCCATGCCAAACAAACAGTGCTAGTTTCAAGGACCTCCTTCTGACACCCTTCTACTGAAAAATTTAAGTGAAGGGAAAAACTTGATGTGTCACAGCACAGTATCTCTGATGCTAATTCATATCTTTTCTTCCCCTATCAGAATACATGGAAGCAGAAGACTGTCACATTTTTCAAGTAAGAAATGCTAAGAAGTGGGTTCTAATTCTCTGGTAAACCTGGAAAACAAGGCAAGGTGGTCACTGTATTTGAAATGGACCATTATCATCTCAATAAAGCAGCAGTATGAGACCATGCATACAACATTTTAATTCCCAGGTAAAGCTAGGGTAGAAGCACAAAAAGGTAACTGCTTGGAAAGGACATCGGTCAGGCTGCTTGGACAACTCTACTTGCACCTTCTTGTATAGGGAATGAGGGACTGGATATTGTAATACACTGTTTGCCTGGAGTGTAAGTCCAGTAACAGCTTCAGAGCCTTCTGCCTCAAACAGCTGTATGCTGACACGGCATAGATGGGTTACACATATGTTCTACTTGAACTTATATACACACCAACAGATATAGATGCATATAACCTTGATAAATCAAGTACTTCTGGAATTTTTTTTAATATTCACCCAAATATTTGCCACTGTTACTGCAATCCCTTGCAAAGGGAGTAGCACCAGTACAAGTCCAAAAGGTTACATGAATGAGGACCTTGCTCCCCTGCACACCAGGAAGAACTTACACTGTATAATAAGGACAAAGCTTTCAGCATAACTCAAAAGCCACAAGGACCTATAGCCTACTACAGGAACACAGCAGAAGAGATCAGAGACCTTGTTGAGTGAAAAGAAAACAAAGTGTGCAAAGTTACTCAGTTGTTTAGTGGACTTAAAATTGTGTTGGCACCCTCATAGAGTGCTGTAAATTTAAGTACATACATAAAGATACAAATACAGGTATGACGCTGTAATGAATTCCATGCAAATGGTTTTATTCGAGCCATGTCAGCTCCTGTGTGCAAGGCTCTCTGCAGGATCAGGACTGTAACCTATGTTCAGAAATGCTGGTAAAGTGTGTTTATGTAATATGTAAATAGATAAAGCACATTCACACCAACTACTGAGGAAAGAAAACTAATCATTTTTCTACTGCTGAAAGTACTGAATCACTTACCATCTGGTTTGTGAGGGAAAAAACCTCAGCCCAATTCAGCTATGAAGAAAATCCTGTCTAAAAAAAGTAATCACATGCTAGATCCCCCTAAGTTTAATTTCCAATCATTTTAACACAGAGACACGGAGAATTTTGTTTTCCTAGAGATAAAAAAAAACCCCCAAAGCAACAGTAAGAAGGATGTGTGGCTTGTTAGGCCCTGATCCTGCTATGGGAAAGAGTACAAGCTAGTTTTCAGGAAAAAGTGGAGTCTCTACATCAGTTTCTGCTGGAATTCACACTAATTTTCAAAGAAAAATCTACCACGCTTCTGTTACCATGCTGCAAAATGCAAAAGTAAAATCAAGATATTTAGTATCCAAACTAACTTGCCATTCATTATCCCTTGATAACTTTGTGGGTTTTTTCCTCAATCATCCCAAGTTACACATATGCAGAAGTGGCATGTTACTGACAGTTACATTATTCTACCCTAAGAAGGGCATGTGGTCACATAAAAACTCTGAGCATCAAACCACAACTGGCAAAGGTCACGTTTATGGCCCTGGCAAAGATATCTCATTTACAAACTTGTGACTTGTTACTTCATCCTCAAACACACTGTCTTAATTTTTAAAGAAATGAAATTTTTTATATCATTTCAATCCACACTTCAAAACCCAGCCTACACACTACACTGACCTTCCAAAGGCCTTTAACAGCTGTTCATCTGCAGCTGTATGCCATGGAATCAAACTTCCCTGTCCCCTCCTTGCCTCGTCCCCTACACCACCACCAACTCACCTCTTCATGCTGCTTCTCTGGAACATCCTCCTGACCTCATTCACTGGCATTTCACCCATGCTAGCACCTCTTCCTTCTCTTTTTCCTTGGTATTTTTCTCTATTAATTGCAAATTATTTCTAATTGATGTTCTTTGATTTGGAAGTAGTCAGACACTCGTTGTTCTCTCAAAGAGATCAGTGCTGTGCATGGGTGGCTGTAACAGTTCTGTGGGTCTTGGCCTTTTTCTTCTGCTTCCCTCAGTCCACCTCACTTGTTCCAACACTTGAATAACATTTCCTTCCTCCTCACAGAAGCATGGAATCTAACACAGACCGTTTACCTATAGGACAGAGAATGATTTTATTGGATTTTCCAATTAACCTAAACTTCACAAACATCTAAAAACACTGAAAGAAATTCCCATCCCACTAAATATCTTACCCAGTAAGTTTTACTATTAAACTCTTTTGCTGCTGAACACTAAGTCTTTCCATTAAAAAAATCTATTATTTACTTAAAATTGAAAGATATTCTTTGGCTGTTCTTTGCTTCTTAAATTTATCATTGTTGATTAGCCCTAAATAGATCCCCACTGGGATGAACTTGATCCCAAATCATTAAGAGATCAGGTAGTTCTCTCTTGTGCTGAAAAAATGGTTCTTAAAATAATATGTTACATGTATAACCAAAGGCAATCAAGTAACTATGGCTTTACCTGAGTGACAACCATACCCAGTCCTCACTCGTGATCATGAGAAAGAAAGGCTTAGCAGCAAGATACTCTGTGCTGAAGCATTTTTGGCAGTGAGGGAAGGCTATGAGTGAGCAAGTGTGACTCAGTGGCAGAGCAGTAACTCTTTAAGCCACTGAAACAGGGTAACTTCAGACCTCATTAATGAGGATGTTGCAGAGTTGGTGTGTGACCACTACTTAACATAGCACAAGCAGTGGCAGACCCACAGCTCACACCCTCTGGGACCCTCGAGTTAGTGAGCAACCTACTGCTACCTGCTGCCAGCTCTTGGGCTCTGAGAGAGTGGAATCACACCCTAGCCCAGGACAAAAGTACTCTTTTACTGCACCTATCACACAGCAGGTAAAGGTAAATACGGCTCTGAGGTCAGTGATAATGGGAGAGCAGACATGCACAGAGACACAGAGCTTTCCCTGCAAGGGAGCAGTTCCCCTCCTCCTCCTCCTCACACACAGGGTCGGCCCTAGAGAGCCAGCGAGTTCAGGAGTACAGCCATGGGTAACCCACAGCACCCATCACCACAGGCTAGCCTGGGTGCCACCAGACACATCAGCACAGATCTGATTCACACCACTGGAATGCATGAAGTTGATGGGGCTGAACTCAGAGGATCAGAATAAGGCTCATTATTCCTGCAAATTCGTGCACAGGGAGTCGCATGCTGCACAGCCTTTCCTACTCTGAGTCACTCCAACTCCTGCTCTAGGCTGTTCTGTAGCAAACTGTCAATAAAACTCATTAATGATATGCTTTATATAGAAATAGTCCATTTAACTGAGGAGCTACCACACATGAAGAGTGCAGTGAGGTATGAGTTACATGGTTCATAGAACCATAGAATGGCCTGGGTAGGAAGCGACCTTAAAGATCACCTACATCTAGTTCCAACTCCTCTGCCATGGGCAGAGACATCTTCCACTACACCAGGATGTTCAGAGCCCACTGCAGCCTGGCCTTGGACACTTCCAGGGATGGGGCAGCCACTCAGGGCAACCTCTCAGGGCAACATGTGCAGGGCCTCAATACCCCCACATATTTTTCATCATGTCTACTCTAAAACTATTTTGAATCTGAATCCATTTCCCCTTGTCCTGTCACTACAGGACACCTTACCTCTGTTAAAGTCCATCTCCATCCCTCTTGTAGCCTCTCTTCAGATACTGGAAGGCCACAATTAGGTGACTCCTAAACCATCCGTTGTCCAGGCTGAACAAACCCAGTTCTCTCAGCCTTTCCCTGCAGCAGAGTTGCTCCATCCCTCTAACCATCTTGGTCACCTCCTCTGGACTCTCTCGAGTTGTTAATGAATGCAGGATGCACCTCAGTAAAGAAGTGGTAAAGGTGGGTGGGAGTCTTAATGTTACATAGACCTGCTTGATATTTGGTATGTATATGAACCTATTTCTCCTTTTGATTTCAGTGCTGTTATATCTAGCACTCCCCTGTGTTTCTGCTGATACATAAATTCTCTGATGAATAATTGATAACCAACTTTCTTTTACATAAGCCACTACTGGAGAGCCAGCAAATATTACAGACATGTTGTTTGTCTTCTCTCTTTTTAGTCCTGTTCTCATCTGAGTCATGTTTGGCTAGCATTCCTATCTAGGTCCCTCATTGGTGGCAGCTATTAAAACAAAACAAAACAAAACCAACAAAACAAAAACACCTTCGAAGAACAAGTGGCAGGAACAGTGCAAAAAAGATGGTCTTTGACAGAGATTCTTGGGTTTTGTCCTGTGTAAACACGCAGCTGCTGGCAACATTATAACAGAGGATGGTTCTGCACTGCCTGCCCAAACTCCATCTTGTAAAATATTCTGACATTGTGACACACCATTTAGCAACAGGTAACCACTGACTTTCTACACAAACAGCTGTTATTTTCATCCCCTACAGATGGTTTTATCTGATGGTTACAGGGAATTCTAACTTCTCAAAAGAAATTAGGACATAGGGAGCAACCCCTAGAAGACAAAGATTAACCTGGGTTTTTCACAAACTTGGAGGGAGCTGTAATATCTAACAGCAACAAAGAAAGCAGAAGTTGTTCACAGTTTGGAGTCCAGGTAGAAAGGAAGGAGACTGAAAGTTGTGGGGTTGGGCAGGAGAAAACAGCGGTGACACTTCTCACCACAGGATCTTTTGGTGTGTGGAGAAACAAAGCAAACACAGGAGGAGACCAAACATAACCTGAACCTGACCTCGTGCTCACTGGTTGTATCATAAAACCTCCAGCTGAACTTTGGTCATTGCATGACCAACACAACGTAGTCCCAAAGCCTAGCCAAGCTACTAGACCATGATTTTTTTTTTCTCACACATGCTCAAGATAGTAGAGGCTGGCTAAGAATACAGTCTTTCAGAATAAAAAACATGTCAATTTAATTGCCAGTTGGCTGGACAGTTTGCTTTTCTGTTGAGGTTGGTTTGTCGGTTTATTTGAATATAACTGCCCTGAAAAAATATGGGTGTGATATAGCATTTAACTAGAACATTAATATATTTTTGTCTGTATGTTGGAAATGGCAATCAATATAGCAGTTTAAAACACTGGTGATCATAAGGTGATCAATTACACAAAATACAAACCTCATCACCAGTTTAACATGGCACCAGGATTGTCCATGTAAAGATGTTCTTAAAATCTTAATAAATATCCTTGTACGTAGAAGCTATGATTCATGGTTTACAGAGTGATAAGTAGTGAAAGGGTCAAGTAACTCATCTAATACCGCCCAGCAGGGCAAGAGCAAGCTGAGCTCAGACTCAGGATCCTGCTTTTCCATGCTGATCTTTCCTTCAACTGCAAGTTACTCAAAGCTCACAACACACTACAAATACCAAGCATTTGTTTCCACAGAAAAGCTGATTTTTGTGCAGCATAGAAAAAGAACCAGTGTGGCCAAAAGTGAGTATTCTAGCACTCACTTGCAAGCAAAGTGCAATCATTGAGGCATGACACAAATAGGTAGCCAAAAAAGAATTTATCATTATCACTGATAATGGTACTGCCAAAAATTCCAGTGCCCATCTTCACAATTAAATTGACTGCCCCTGTGAAGGGGGCTGAATAAAAGAGCACACTGAACACGGAGCCTTCCAATCCCTCCATTTCTGACAAAATCCCAGTTGCCACCCAATGCAAGAGCAATGACAGAGTCCTCAGCAGTTCACTCCCATACAGAAAGGCTCACAGACCTTTTAAGACTCCACTCAGGATAACAACCCCTCACCTTAAGCATCCTGCCAGACAGACCTGTTCCTTTCAGGAGCAGAAATACATCCAATCTTCACCCTGTGCTCCCAACACTGGCACAGGCAGACTTAACAAATCACTTAGCACTTAACAAACAGCTGAAGATTGCAATGCTTTGTAGCTTCAGGCGGAACTTGAAAGCAGCAAGTCAAACGAACATCCTTCTCTGTGGAGGGAGATACAGCTATGCCATGACCTGAATTTGCATTCTGTGCACCAAATTTATTTATAGAGGGTAGGAAATAATTTTGGAAAAAGAGATCCAAGACACATCTTTGTCCATAGCATCAGTATTTCATCCTTTACTGGGCCATCACATGTCACAACACTTGTATTTCTGGTTCATGTAGAGTATTTATCATTCACATGAGGGTGGTGAGATACTCCAACAGTTGCCCAGAGATCCTGTGGATGCCTCATGCCTGGCAGCATTCAAAGCCAGGTTTAATGGGGTCCTGAGCAACCTGACCTAGCAGGTGGCACCCCTGCCCATGGCGCTGTGTTCCAAGAATCAAATGAACTTTAAGGTCCCTTCCAACACAAACCGTTCTATGATAATGTGTAAGAATACTCTAAAGCCATGTACATCTTACTTAAGCTTAACACTTCTCTTATAACTTGAGTTTGCATTTAATCAAAATACGTGGGTTTATCTGGTTTTAAAATGAAGTTTTTTAACCTGATGGGCTGCAGTCCCTGGAGTCATATTGGATTAAGTGTTATTATTCAGCTGTTCCTCAGAACCTAGACCTACCATGGTACTTAAATGCTGCACAAGCATGCAAGGAATTGAACTCAAGGTGGAATGAGTCTGTATATTTCTGTGACCAGAGCCTAACCTTGCTTAAAACAACCCCTAAAAGGTTTATTTCTGACTTCAAAAGCAAGGATTTTTAGGCATGATCTGCTATGCACAGCTACGTCAACTAGAAAGAAGGTAATAGGATCATTGCCATAAGTATACAAATTAAATGAAAACCTGGCAGAATAAATGCAGTACCCTTTTTGTACATTAGCCTGAAACTACCACATGCAGGCTCCACCAGGCTGGAGCTGAGCCAAAAGATTATCCATCCTTTCTCCCACACATGGATTCTCTGAGGATCAGCATCAGGAACTCTGTGTGCTCGTCGGTGTTCACCTATGGTTAAAGATAACGAATTCAGACACAATCACACTCAAAAGTGACCATAAGGAGATGCAGGAAGGATAGTACCTGCAGTACAGCACGACCTCGACCCAATACTGAAACGAGAGAGGCAGCGCCACAAAACTCAAATCTGATAAGTTTGCCCAAATGGCGTGGTTACATCAAGCAGTTAGTGATAAAAGATAAATCGCCTCTGGGCAGTTGTTATACGCCCATGACACCGCACTTGCGTTGCCTTGCTCAGTTTTACATGGCTTAACTACAAGCCAAGCAACAAGTTGCTCCTGTGCTTCCTCCAGCCCCCCACAGCGGTGCGGGAGGAAAGACGTGGCACGGGCAACTTACTGCCGTGGTTCCCCCGGCCCCAGCGCAGCCCCCGGCCAGCCGTCAGGGAGCCCCTGGGAGCGGGACCCCTCACGTTCACGCTCCCGCCGGCCCGTCTCCCCTCACGCCCGTCTCCCCTCACCGCTCAATGGCAACCGCCACAAGCTCTGGGAACTGCCCGGCCCCGCGGCCCCTGGCACCCCCTCACCTCTGCTGCCCTCCTTCTCCTTGCTCCGCGCTCCCCCGGCGGGCCCCCGGCCCGGACTACGAGCCCCGTGGTGCCCGGCGGCGGCGCGGCTGCGCGGCGGGCCGGGGGGCGGTGGCGGAAGCGGCGCCGGGCCCCGCCCGCCGCGGCCGGGCCGGGTCGTTGCCGCCATGCCCCGGGACAACATGGCCTCCCTGATCCAGCGGGTGGCGCGGCAGGCGCGCATCACCTTCCGCAGCCCGGCGGGCCCGGCCTTCGGGGAGAACCTGCACCGCCTGCAGCAGCTGCTGGACGAGGTGCGCGCCGAGGACTTGCACTTGGCGCCGCGGGGGCCGTCGGCCGCGGCGGCGGCGAGCGGGGATCCGCCGTGGGCCGGCGTGGTGCCTCCCGTCAGCTACATGCACATCTGCGAGACGGAGAGCTTCAGCATGGGCGTGTTTCTGCTGCGGAGCGGCGCCTGCATCCCGCTGCACGACCACCCGGGCATGAACGGCATGCTGAAGGTGCTGTACGGCACGCTGCGCATCGCCTGCATGGACACGCTGCCCGCCGGCGCAGCCGCCGCCGCCCCGCCGCCCCCCGCCGCTGGCAGCGGGCCGTGCCTGCCCGCCCTGTTCCGCTCCCGCCAGCACTACACGCCCGCCTCGCCGCCCTGCCTGCTCTCGCCGCACACCGACAACCTCCACCAGATCGACGCCGTGGACGGGCCTGCCGCCTTCCTCGACATCCTGGCGCCGCCCTACGACCCCCAGCACGGCCGGGACTGCCACTACTACCGGCTGCTGGAGGGGCCGCCGGCGGGCGCGGAGCCGCCCGCGCTGCCGCGGGAGGTGTGGCTGGTGGAGACCCCGCAGGCCGCCGACTTCTGGTGCGGGGGCGAGCCCTACCCTGGGCCTCGCGTCTGCCTCTGAGCCGTGGCCGGCGGCCCGTGCCGGGCGGCGGCCGCTAGGGACGATGCGCGCTCGCCCCGCCGAGAGGGGAACCCGCCGCTTGCCGCCCCCCGCCCGGCCGCTCCCCCGAGCCCGCGGGACAGCAGCACCGCGGGGACGCGGTGTTCCGCGCTGGCTGGAACTTCGCGGGAGCGCCGTGGGTCAGAGCCTTCCTCTGATCGCGGGCTTCGTGAGTCGGGGAAATAAAGCGCCAGAACGTGTTTATGCCCTCGGGGCCGATACGCGGGAGCAGCACGGTCGGGGTAATATTCCAGCGTCCTGTGTAAATAGTTAGGGTCACGCGTCAGGGAGAGGGGTTCAGGCTCCAAAGGGAGAGTAAATGCAATAAGAATTGCCACAGGGTGCGCCGGCTTTTCCCAGTGGGGCTCCCACTGCCAAAGCCAGCTGGCACCACAGGACCAGGGGACTGTACCCACTGAGTTTGGGAAGGGGGGTTGGTCTGGCTACAGCCTTTGGGGACTGCCTCCAGAGCAATTCTAAAGAAGAGCCGTACCCTGCTAGTAAAAAACAAATCCAGAGCAACTCCTGAGCCAGGACATGCTCCTCCAGTAAATGCCAGTGATCAGTCCCCAGGGCTGGAGTTAAGAAAATTACTGCTCCAAATGGACACTGTCAGGTTCAGAGTTACTTTTCAACAGTTCTTTAAAGTGTCATATACAAGATCTCTCTATTGCAACTGAGAATTACTGAGTGCATCTATGCATACTTCCTTCAGCGAGAAGGAGACAGCTGCTAATTAACCTCGCTTGGAACCTCTAATGCAGCAGTGGCAGAAGGTGGCAGAAACTGGGCCTCATAAGAGAAAAAACAACTATCCACTGTTGTGGAAGCTATTCTAGACACACGGCATATTTGCAAACCCTCAGTATACAGCAGCACATACCCTTGGTACTGATAAGATTTGACCTGATGTCTTCTCTTTAAAGCGTGGTCTGTGTTTTTATATGTGAACCCTTTGGGCTTTTGAAGCCTTGCCGTTTCCCTCTTTATACTATTTATAAAGACTACTTTTTCATAAGGCTTTTAAATAAACGTAGAGTAGAAGAGACACCATGAATTTCGCCTTGCTATGATGGAAGCGATCCGGAGGTGCAGTTTGTCCACAGCAGGGGATTCAATCATTCTAATATGGGAGGAAGTTTTTCTACAGGTGAGATGCCCCATCTGTGCTGCAGGGACTGGTCTCATGCCTGTTCATCCTCACGCACACTTCGTACTACAAACCCAGGCCAGGGCAGCCTCAGCCATCTGAGTCCTGATGTGAGAAGTCGAGTAAGACAACACGACTTAGCAACTGCCTGAGTGATGTACCAACCTGCTCCAAAAACCATTTCACAACTGGCTTTACTTTTCTGTGTATTTATAAAAGCAGACTTGTTTTTCCTGTACAGTGGCTTGTATGTGTGAATTTTTAAATGATCCTGATATGGCATTGCTGCTTTTTTTTTTCCTGGCCTGCGAATGAATGTAATATACCGTCAGCATTATGCATGCATGGATTAATTCTTTTGCAAGAAAAAATTGGTAGAAATTATTTCAGGCGATTTCCATTTATTCTTAGAGCACTTAAAGGTGTCTGATATTTCTGCAGCTGGCTTACCTGTTTTTCTTGGAATTCCCCTGCAGCTTAGCCTTAGTTAATGTTTAACAATTCTCGATCGAATGTAGTCATTAATTATAAGGCAATGCCTCCCTGTGTTACAGCCTGTTTCTACCTCTCTCCAATGAAGACAGTTATCCTTTTTCAGAAGTCCACAAAGAAGATAGAACGGTGCATGCAAACAGCTGTACTGGAAAAACAAACTGCGACAGTGAGCATTTTTTATCCCATCTGCTCTGTCCTCCCCTTAGGTCTTTCTGCTGAGTTTTTAATTTTTTTCCTTCATGTTTAAAACTTAGTCAAGATATTTAGATGACAGTATTTAATGCATCTTTCTGAATGAATCCTCTTTCTGAAGAGGACAGCATGGCCACGCTGCAGAGTGCTGTTAACCATGGCAAAACCATATTTTCTCTTTTTTTTCTTTTTTTTTTTTTTAATTAAGGTGTTTGTATCAAAGCATTTAAAGCTGGAAAAAAATAGCAAAGAAAACCTGAGATGCATTTAAAAAAAGCCTCTTTGTGTAACTTCTTGCTTACTCACTAATTGAAACTTACTTCCTATGTTCTGGATACCTGTAAGCAGACAGTTTAAGTCTGTAATGCCATTCCTTCTCTCTGCAGCCTGGTTATTGTATTTTCACAACAGTAAAATAACTGTTATTGCTGAATTGTAGAATAAATACAGGATATCTCACCACTGACCAGTCATTACTTTCCTTCACAAGTATGACAGCCTTGAGCCGAGTACGGTCCAGAGCTGTAGTTCCTTTTGCCTGACAGTCTGAACAGTGTGACTGGCTTTTCCCTGGGAGGCAATGCTTAGCTCTAGATTCTCAGCCCAGATCCTGCAGGCAAATCCAGGCACGTACATTATTGCTGCTTTTGAAGCTGGCTCTCACTGTAAGGCAGAGACAGGAGTGTGGACCACTGATACTATGCCATGTGAGGTGCTCTTGTAGCCATACACTAGTCACCAGCAGTTTCCTTAGTTCACCTCTTTCACAATTTCTGTGTTACTTATATCATTTTTGCTTTGGGTTTGGGTTTTAATTTTGTAGCATGGCTGGAGACGGTAGTTTGGCTGTGTGTCTGGGTAGCTGAGATCTTGAGTTTTGCTCAAGATGCCCTGGCTGTGACCAAGGCAGTGGCGGTACCTGCAGAAGCCCAGCAGGCGAGGAGGCCGCAGCTTCTGTGTGACACCCTCCAGCAGCAGGCTGTGTTCTCTCGGGGGCCAGAACCACATGGGATCATGTGGCAAAACTGCAGCCCAGGATGTGAAGGCTTACTTACTGCTGCTAGGTGGATGGCAAGGCAGTCAGTGGGGCCTCTCCTGCACAGGTGGTCCATGCCCAACTTTAGAAGCTGTCTTGATTCAGAACCAGACATGTCACTTCAGCTCCCACTGAAGAGCAGCTGCCGCAAAGGACAGCACGCGTTCCAGAAGATGGGGAGCAGGGATTTCTATCAGACAGAAAAGGTAGGTGCTGCTGGGGCTTTGCACTGTGGGACCTAACACCCGGGCGAGCAGAGGCTGGGAACCACCAAGAAAGAGCCTAACCCCCTCGCCCTGCTGCGCTGGTGGCGTTGGTGGTGTGGTCCATCCTGCACAGCTCACTTCGGCACTGCGGGCCGCACTGGGGATCTGTGTGGCAGAGGGGCAAGCCCGCAGGGCGCTTACAGCCCTGCACCGATGGCAGGATGCGAGGATGGGCCGAGGCCGGGATAACAGCTTAAAAAAAAATAACCAAAATAAGTTTACCAAAAAAAAAAAAAAAAAAAAAAAAAAAAGGCACGATATTGCGGCCATGTGGGTTCAGCAAAAACAGTTCGGCTGTGCCGCGGGGGTGAGCGCCGCCGCCCCGGGCCGCTGCGGAGCCCCCGGGCGCGGGCGCGGCGCCGCCCGCGCAGCTCCGCGCCGCCAGGACCCGCTTCCCCGAGCGGCGGCCGTCGGGGCGGCGGTACTCACTGTTCCGGAGCCCACTCGCGGAGGTTGCCTGGGGCGGATCGTAACCGCGGAACAAAACAGAATGAGTCAAAAAAAAAACCACCCAGCTCCCTGGTTAATATTATCCCGTCTCTCGTCTCTGAGGGAAATTCCCGCACCCAAAAGCGAGTGTTAGGACGCTGGGGCCGAGGCCGCAGGTTTTCCACGCCGAGGCTTTGCGGGGCGGTGCGGTGCGCCCATCGGACCCGGGCCCGCCTGCTCCGCAGCCCTCCGCCGCCGGGACCCGGCGCGGGTCGGGGAGGAGCGGGGAACACCCCCTCCCTGGGTCAGGCCAGGGAACCTACAGAAATAAAGATGTCAATTTAGCATAATTAGGAGATTTATTTGTCGTCTTTTATAAACTTTGTAAGCACCTACCCTATTGTCGAAAAGTTTATTTACAGAGTGGCCAGAAAGATACCTCCCCCCTCTCCTTCCAGCCCCCGTTAGTGGTTGCGCATTATTCGTGTTACCTGCGGCGCACTGAGTCCCGGCCGACCACGGGCGCCGGTCCCAGCCCGAGTATTTACATCCTGTCCCAAGTCCTACTACAAACGGAACACTTTTAAGTCACCAAAAAGAAAAACAAAAACAAAACCCCAAACCAGTGCGTACAAAAATATAGTCTCTAAAAAAAAAATCCCAATATTAATAGGCAGAAATGTACAGCCATACTAAAACCAGGGAGGGAAAAACTTTCCGGTCTCGGTGTCGCCGCTGTCGTCGGAGCGGATCGGTAAGGCACCCCCCCACATGCAGACAGGGGACCGGGCTCTACACCACACAAGGCACCAAGGACACCTCACCACGACGGCACTGCATGCATCCATCCTCCCGCCGCAGCCCCTATGTACACCCGCCGCTCCGGCCCGCTCCGGCCCGCCCCGGCCCGGGGGAGCCCCGCGGCGCCGCCAGGTGCTCGTCGCGCCCCGCCGGGCCCCGCTCCGCTCCGCGCCTGCCGCGCTCGGCGGCGGCTCCGCGCTGGCTCCTGCGCGTCCCGCGCCGTCAGGGCGTCCGCGTCCGCGCAGCGCAGGGGGCCAGGGCGGCGGTGCCGCTCCCGCCGCCGGGTTGCGGGCACCCGCCGGCGGCCGCGGCGGCGGCGGCTCCTTTCCTTTCCTTCTGGCGCAGGTGGATCTTGGTGTGCCGCTTCCTCTCGTCGGAGCGGGCGAACTTTCTGCCGCAGAAGTCGCAGGCGAAGGGTTTCTCGCCGGTGTGCGTACGGATGTGGGTGGTGAGGTGGTCGCTGCGGCTGAAATTCCGCATGCAGATACGGCACTGGAAGGGCTTGTGGCCCGTGTGGATGCGGATGTGCCGGGTGAGCTCGTCGGAGCGGGAGAAGCGGCGGTCGCAGCCCTCGGCGGGGCACGGGTAGGGCCGCTCGTGGACCGGCGTCTTGCTGGGCCGATTGGGGTACTTGCGGGGCCGCAGAATGGGCCGCAGCGGCAGGTGGTGCGGGCTGTAGGCGCCGGCGGGCAACCGGGCGCCCGCACCCTCGCCCCCGCCGCTGCCGGGAGCGCTGCCGGGGGCGGCGCCCGCCGGGGGCGCCCCCATGGTGAAGTTGCGGATGGTGGAAAGCGGCGTGAGGGGCGGCGGGACGCGGAGCGAGTCGAGGGGGCAGGGGAAGGGCTTGCGGTCGGGGCCGGCGTGGAGCTCCCGCTGGCACTGAGGCGGCGGAAAGAAGCCGCCGTACTCGGGGATCATGGTGAAGAGCCCGCCGTCGGCCGCCGCCGCCTTCGGTGATGGGTAGGAGGGCGGCGGGGGAAAAGGCAGTGCCCCGCCGCCGGCGGCGGGCAGGAAAGCCGAGGAGGAGTCTTGCGGGTACAGGTCACCGCAGCCCGAGTAGGGCGGCGGCGGCGGCGAGTAGAGATGCTCCAGGTCGGCTGGCTGGCCCTGTGCCATGGTGCAGCCGAGGGCCCCGGCCAGCGGGTTGGGGGAGGTGGCGGAGGCGGCGGTGGCCGAGGAGGCGGCGGAGGAGGCGGCGGAGGAGGCGGCGGAGGAGGGCGTGCTGACCCCCTGCAGGATCCCCGCGCTCACGATGTTGATGATGCCCTCGGGGTAGCAACCGGCGCCAGGGTACTGCGGGTCGATGGAGAATTTGCCCATGTAGGTGAAGGTCTGATTGCGGGAAGCCGGGGCGTTGGGCGCGAAGCCGCCACCGTAGGGCAGGTCCAGGGCCCGCTTGTCGCCCATGTCCACGTTGATCATGCCGTCTGGGGGGGCAAGGAGCAGGTCAGCCCTCCGCGCCGCCACCCGCCGGACGACCGGCACCGCTCCCAGCCACCGCCCGCCCCGGCCCAGCGCGGGGCTGCGGCGCGCACATGTTGCGCTCCGGATGCAAGGGGGGCTCCGCGCCGACTGCAACTTTCCCCCCCGAGCTGGGTGCGGAGGTAGGGCTGCCGCGAAGGGGCGGCGGGGGCCCCGACCGGGCGGCGGGAGAGCCCCGGAGAGGGCCCCGGCGCCCCGTCCCAGTCCGATCCCCGCCCGCCGCCCCGAGTCTCCGCCGCTCCGCCGCTCCCCGCGGACGGCCCGGCCCGCACCTGCGAGGGCTCCGCTTACCTCCTGCCACACCGCTCATCTGGTCGAACGGCCCTGCCAGGTCGGCGTTAGGGAAGATCGCCACCGAAGTTGGCAGAGCGGCGGAGATGTCATCTGCGGGGTAAATGCCCTCGGGGAGCTGGTGCACGAACCCACCGAGGGTCACCGGGATCTTGTCTACCGCCTTGGCGGTCATCATGGGGGCAGCGGGGCGGCCGGGGGAGCGGTGCTCCCGGCCGGCGGTGGGCACTCGGGGCGGGGAGGGGAGGGAGAGGAGGGGGCGCTTCCCCCTGCCTCCCACTACCAGCGCGGGGGGACGGCGGGGAGCCGGCGCGGCATGTGCGGGCGGGCGGCCGCCCCGTCGCGGCGGTGCGGTGCCCGCGGTGCCCCGGGAGCGCCGCGCTCCCGCCGCAGCTCGCGCTGGAGGACAAGTCTGGCGGTAACTATTTATGGGGGCCCCCTGAATGCCCGGGACGTCACTGCCCATATAAGGACTGAGGAATAGGGCCCGGCGGTCACGTGGGCGCCCGCGTGCGGGACCCGCCGGCCCGCGCCCGCCCCGACCCCCCCTCTCCGCACACCCTCCGCGCCCCGCGGGGGCGGCCCCGACCCGCCCCGGCCCCGCTGGGCCCCCGCCGCCGCCCGCCGCGCCGCCCAGAGGGGTATTCCGGTGGCGGGGCCCTTGTCCTAAAAAGGCGAGGATCCGGCCCCGCCCCGCCTGCCCTTTTAGGGCTCGTTCCGGAAAATTTTTAAAAGGCTCGGAAAAGCAGAGGAGGTCCCGGGGCCGCCCCGCCAGACCCCGCTCACTTTCTCAGCAGCCTGTAACCGCAAAGCGGCGGCGGGTCAGGAAACAGTCGCATTCACGGAATAGAGCTTCTCCTTTCTCAAAGAAAAAAAGTAATTTTAAAAAATAATGTATTTTTTTTTCTGAATTACGGGTGGAAAGAGCCGCCGAACACAGCGACTCGGCGGCGCTGCTTGTTTTGGAAAGTGTCTGATCTATCTATATATATATATATATATATATACCGTCGCGAAAACGGAACCGCCTGCTCCGCCGTCGCTGGCTTGTTATTGTATCGACGGGCACAAGCCAGGACGGGACGGGGAGGGGTGGCGGGGGGGTAGGAGTGCACCCCCGGCCGCCCCACCTCGTTCCGTTCTGACCCTACCGCTCCCGCTTTGCTCAGTTCAACCTCTTGATCCCAGCTGCTCTCCTCAGTAACATTTCCACTCCCGCTTTTGCTTTATTTCCCCATGATCTCCTCCATAACGAGGGTATCAAACCAAAGAGTGCTTAAATTCTGGCTTTTTTTTTTTTTTTCCTCCAAAGTACTAAAAATAACCTCCCTTGTGCCTCCCTTCCCAGGAGAAGCCAATCTTTCATACGCTGTTCCCAAGCTTAGAGCTTGCAGCCCCTACATCTTCTTGCTGATGAGGGTGTCAGACGTAATTATTTTTGAAAGCTGTATCCCATGTCACTAATCTCATTACTTGGGGATATTTCATCTCGTGGCTGTTTATTACTGCATTTAGGAAAGCATCTCTCACATATGGTCTGTAGTGTGTGAGGCCCCTTTTCAATAGTCTGCAGTGAAAAAACAACCCATTGACAACCCAAGCAGCAGCAAGACATGGCAACATATGAGAGATATTATGACAGTGCATTCCTGTTCCAAAGCAACAAGCCAGAGAATACATAGGAAGGCTAAAAACTCTTCACTTTCATTTTTAACTGCAGATACCAGTGTTTACAGGTCTAATTCATTCCAGCCTGTGCCATAGAAGAGGGGCGTGCTCAGGCATCCCTACGGTGCATGGACTTACCTCTGCCTTGGCTCCCAAGCACTGTCACAGTGTCTCTCAGGACCCTCTTTATCCATGCCACACCTCACACCCCAGCTGAGAAAGGCTCTTTCAGTTCCTCCAGTTCACCACCTTTGGTGATGCTCCAGGTTCGTTACTTGTCCAGGCACCGCGGAGTCCAGACTAGACAGCAGCATCCCTGGAAAAGTAAAGGTTTTAGGGGCATTTGCTAAGGAATAGTAGACATAAACCTAGATATTTGCCTTGATGGGAGATCAGGGAAGTGTGCACAGTAAATAGTAAATATATAACAGTGCTTTTTAATGTAGATTTTTGTTACCAGTCCTTTACAGCACTTAACATCTAGCCAATACAGTTTGACATATGAGATTTAGTTGAAAGCAAGCTTTCAGTGGGATTCTAGATATTTTCATTTTAAAAAAATCACAATTTAAAGGTTAAATTTAAAAGTGTGACAGAGAGACAGGTTCTGGGAAATTTGACTGAGAAGTAGGAGCAATTGTATTGTACCTTTCCATTACAGCTGAGCTATAATTGGTCTAATCGCTACTATGAAAGAAGAAAATATTGGAATCTGTTGTGCAGTGAGGTGAGTTACTTTACATGAATTTGAAAAACAGTAACTCTAAGTGCAGTATCCTCCTTACTGCAAAACATTGCAGATATCTCAGATTTAGTGCTTATGGATATTCTACATCATCTTGTATTAATTCAAAACACCACATACCCACTCATGACACTAAATCATAATGCACACAGAAGAAAGGAGAACTAAGGTTTCACACCCCACCTTAATCCCCCTATGAATCAACTCTAGCTTTGAATTAACTTGGCTACTTTAATGTTCCTTCCACTATGGAAAAGGATTCAACGAAAGCCCGACACAAATAAAATTTAACTTCACCTGTGGAATACTACTGTAGTTGACTTGGTTGGTTAATTTTAAAAGGCTTCTTAAGAATGGAATAAATTGTGCCTGATTTCCAGCCTTCCCAGGGACAATCAAATCACTCGACATCTTTCAATGGGGGCTTTGTCTGAATGGCAGCAGGATCTGGTGTGGGGCAAGATGGAAGCATACTTAATGCTCAGTTTCAGGAAGTTGTTGACAGATGAAACTCAAATGTTTCTGGGCCCTTTTCAGACATCCTTGCTGTATTCCTTTGCATGTGCTTTGTGCCTTTGATTCCCGTTTGGCTGATTACAGCAGACTCTGAGGGTTGGACTGTACAGCTCACATTGACATCAATGGTCCTTAGATGCAGAAATATCCTATGTATTTCTGATTTCTGTGGTTCCTATAAACCACATGGTTTCATATGACAGACAGATTGTTGGTGCTAATTGTCAAATCCCCAATCACACCAAGAGCCTCGAATACACATGACCTCTCACTATATAGCAGTGACTGAGGAGGGTTCCAAGCTGAAAGGAAGAACTTCTCTCCTATTCCCAACTTCTTTGAAACCAGGCCCCTTTGGATTTACTGTCTTTGCTTTTTTAACAAGTTGCTAGCTGACATTTCACTGGGGGTATATTTTCCTGCAGTCATTCTCTACCACAAGTACCTGAGACAGGAGTTGTAGAAATAAAATCATCTTTGCCTCCACACCTGAGCTGAGAGTGGCTGAGGAAAAAAAGGCAGCTTATCATCTGTCGAACTGATAACCCATTTAACCAGCTCAGCATCACACATTTGAGTCGTCTCTCCAGGGGGTCACTATGCTTTTGCAGCAAAACTCACCCCACCTCTTGTGCTAACAGCAGTGATGTTAGGAGGCCTGCATGGGAAACACACCCTGCTGCTTCCACTCTGCATCCTGCTGCTTTCAGGAGGGTTAAGGTGGTCCCAGCTCAGCAGGTGCCTTAGGGAATAGGAACTCATTTAGGAACAGGGAGCTGTTTACAGATTGGAGATGAATGACCCTGACAACAACAAATAATGTCTATCCTAAGTCTGGGCTAGATTCATGTTGGGGTTGGTGGGTTTTTAATGTTTCTTGTAAAAGAGAAAATCTTCAAAATCTTCTCTCCAAAGCTGGATTTCAGAGTTTTCTAAACTTGCCCCTTTTCACTGGCGGTAGAATGATTTGTCATGTCCTCACAGGAAGAAATGCTTGTTTACAATTTCACCTTCTGTTTTGGCCAAGGGTGTCTGCTGGATTCCCAGGCTGCTGGCAAAAGCCACTTCCCTTCAGTCTGCCCTGCCTGCCCCTCAAAGGCCTGATATAGGCTCTTAGTCTGTACTGGCCAGTCACCAAAACCTGGAATCCAGCCAGGGAAACCTGCTGTAAACATGAACCTACAGAAAATGTCTGGCTGACTGCTGGCATGCTAGGGGAAGGGGACAGTTGAGGAGCAGAGAAGGCATCCCAGTCTGCCCTTAATTACAGTACCTTGAAACCACTCTGTGGTTTTCAGCCAGGGCTGCTTGTTGTCTTAGGATGAATGCCTGTACATTTGAAATAAGTAAATAACTTCATTGTGAGAACTTGGCTTAGGATAGCAGTAGCAACATTCTGAAGGGCTATTTAAACGTCAATAACTTTTTCTAATTCGGGCTATAGGAATTAAATAAACCCATGTGGAATCCAAAAAACTACTAGTTTAAGTTTGTGTGGATGTGCAAAAGTATGTGTGACAGAGAAAACTTCCAGTCAAATAAAAGCAACAGCAAACTTGTTTGCTCAAAACTTATTCTCGTTATTAAACACGTAGAACATTTCCTGGATGATCCTGCACACGTTTTCTAGCACATCTATAAAATCCGTAGTCCTACTTCCACTCACCCCACGGGTTCCCCCAGAACACCCGAGGGAACGGATGCTCCCGCCGCCGTCGGGAGGGGAGCGGGGAGCGTGTGCGGGCTCCACTGCCCTCTCCTGGGGAAAGGCGCTCCCGGGAGCCAGCGAGGACACAGCAGCCGAGCAAAGAGCGACGCGCTGGGCTGAGTTCTGCTGTGTTTCACCGTATAACAGCACCCCTAAAGGTTTTCCTCACAGTTGTGCTACCTAGAGAGATCCTGTTGAGTCAGAGGTCCGGGCCACAGCCTGTGAGCACCCACAGCACCAACGGTGTCGATGGGAGATCATGTACTGCAGTGAGGTGCTGAGAGCAAGCCACAGAGGGGCATCCCTGCTGAAAGGCTAAAGTATTAGCCCTGCGTGCTGCTTGCTGGGGGAGCAAAGAAAAGAAGAAGAAAAAAAAAGAAGAAAAAAAAAGTTGCTTCTCAACTGTGAAAATTACTGGGGTACACATGTCCTTCATGAGAAATGGCTCAAAATAATGACAACTTTGTTTCTGAATAGTGATAGTCTGCCTCCAAAGCTTTATTTTCCAGTCCTTTCTTCTGCAACTAGTTTCACTTACCCTTGTATTTCCTGCTCTAAGGTGCCTCCTGTGTTTTGTGTAAATACTGCCTTGTCCCATGGCTGGGCCTTCAGTCCAGAGAGAGACATGCCTTCATGACACAAGTGGCCTTCTTCCTTGAAGGACTGAAATAAAACAAGTATAGGAGGAGTCACCTTTTCAGTTCTGTTGGTCCCATTACCTAGTGTTTGAGTGCTTAGAAAGCCTAGAAAGTTTCTGGATATATTCAATTTATAGGAAACAGTGCCTTCAGAACTGGGCATAGCTTTTTATTCTCAGTTGATGAGTAAAGTCAGGTATAACATCTCTCTACAGCAAACCAGGAGGGAAAGCAAACCTCTAACACTATTTTCCAAGCAGTCTTCTTTGAGAAGAGATGGAGAAGAGCTCTGTGGGCTGTTTCCCAGAAACTTCCCATCCCTCCAGGTATGCTGGAGCCACTTACAGGACTTCTAAATTGCCAAGTACTCGTTTGCATTTGCTCTATGTGCCTCTTCTCAGAACCTGTTTCCATTTATATCTCATTTCTCTGTGTTTTGGTCTCAAAGAAGTCTGCCTTCAGCCTTGAAAACTCTCTTTGCTCTGGGTAAGTCAATCTGTGTGTGGTTCTGGCTTTTCCTTAGTTTTTATCAGCATTTATTTTCTGCTCCTGAGGGTACGTCTACATGCTCCAGTTTCACCAGAAGAACATCCAGACATGTGAATTCTTTAGGACAAGGGGATTCAGATTCATTTTCAGCAAAGTTACCCAATGGATGGCTTTCTGTCAGGAACTGACAGCAAATTTTATTGCAGCAGAGAATGAAATAAACAAACAAACACCCATCCCACCCCCCCCACACACCACTCAAGAGATTAAAATAAGCAACATGTTTGCTTTAAAATTTCTAGGGCCAGATTTTTAAGTGGTATAAGCTGGCTTGAGTTTTCTGATCATGTAACCCCTATAAAAAATTGCACATGATTTTATTTACAGTTTGGTTGCTTTTCAAAACTAAAACTCCAGATTCTCCTGAGGGCAGGCATGGTCCTTTTCATCCTATATTTGGGCTGCTTCCACCTGTTTCGCAGGAGTTTGTTGCTATCTCTGATTTGTTTTCTCTGCTGTCCTTGTTCTTTCACCTCCCTTCTCATTCATGTCTCTCTCTCTACTCTGTTGTCCAATCTTTTCAGCTCTCTTTTCCTTCTTCCTCCTCCTGTCTTTCCTCTTCCTTGGTAGTTCCTTTTTCTTCCCCCTTATCTAAGCAATTGCTGCCAACATCTATATTTGGAATAGAGTGGGAGCAAGCTATTCTTGTGACTTTACTTTGAAATAACTGAGAGGAGCAGATGATTTTCTTTGAATAAATAGAGGATACATTGAGAAGACAAGCTAGTAAAGTCAAAACAGCATCATTAGGGAATACCTGCCCAGCAGGTTCATTTTTCCCAACTCTCAGGATAACTTAATCAGGTGTTAGTTCTTGTTCGCTCTGTTTTAGCTTTAAATCCTCCTCTTGTGCATAGTTCCTCTCTCCAGGTTAGTAACCCGAGGTGCTAACAAAGACCTAGCTCATCACCACAACGTCTGGGCTCTCAGACATCAAGGGGAATGACTGCCACCTAAAACTTCAGATTCCAAAATTAGATGAACCTGGTTATATATTTGTTTAACACCTGAACTCAACGCTGTTGCATCTCCTGTTGTAGTCACAGGGCACTGTTACAGAGTCCCCTTACATGGGCTATGCTGGGAAGAACAATTTCCTATTGAGCAATATGATTTCTTCATGTCTTCTCACATTAAATCCTTCTCACCACCAACTGTTGCTCATCCTCCCTGCCATTTAAACTGCTGTAAGCAACACATTAACAAAGCCAGCAAGAAACAGAGCTAAGCTACCCGAACAGGACAGCACAGAACGTCTCTCTCATATCTGTGTTTATACAATTAACTCCCACACTGGCAGATCAAACAAGAAATTAGGCCAAATAAGAAATTCAGCACCATGGCTTAGCATTGTGTGCCTGTGCCATAGGAGACCCAAGTCTATTTGTCTACTCCCAAGTGAAGCTGGTTCTACTAAAACTCTACTCCTGTAATGTGTTTGTGTGTGAAACAGCTTCATACAGGGGAAGACACAAGAAATTACATGCAGAAAGGTGCAAAGACAAGACCTTTCCTTACAAGTGAAATGAAAGAGAGATGGCTATTAATGTTAGATAAGTAGCAGGAAGTAATGCTTCTACCCATTGATGATTTCCTGGTGTTTTATAAATGCTTCAGCTAACAGAAATGGTCATTCTGAAATGGTACTTCAACAGTTGTGTCTACAATAATTGTTAATAAGCTCAGTTTGCCTACAGAATATAAGTCAATACCAGTATCTTAGGCAAGGCTGAGAGAACTCTAACACTTTTCTATCAGACTAACATAAAAACAGATCAGTCTTCGAGCAAACAGATTCTTCACACTACTACTACTGCCACCACACTGCAGATCTTGAATGTGCAGTGTAGATCAACAACAAACAGCCTAAGCAGAGGGAAAGATCAATGACCCAGGCTAAGCAGCAACGTTTACTTTCAGCATTAGCAGCAATTCCCAGGAGAGATTGCCAAGTGTCTCTGGGCTTCTGTCCCTTAAAGCTGACCACAAGGGAATTTGGTGCATGCAGACATAACAATATAATAACATTTCATACTGAATTAAGTGCATGTGCAATGGTTAAGTGCGTTTCATTGGTATCAGATGAATTTTTGTAATTTTGTGCTGCCATAGAAAGGACATATATTTTATTTATGTGTTCCCAACCCAAGGTCAACAGTCAAATGAGCTTTGGTATATTTAGAGAGCACTACTAAAAATGGTGAACTCAAAGTACCCTCCCCTGTTACCTCTCATCCCCTGTCCCATCCCCACCATGCTGGCTACTTGCAGCTTTCCTCTCTTGATTCCACATGCTTAGTGCAGCTGAATAAAAACTGCAAAGAGCACCTGAAAACTATTCTTCAGTTTAAGGCTCACTGGGCATTAAGGGCACAGACCTGGGCCAGTTTACTGAAGAGGTAGTTAGCCCACAGCTGTATGGCCACAAACAAGTCTGCATTCACTGGCCCAGGAAGCAGTGCAATGGCTCCCAGGCTCTCAGGAGAGCCAATGTGTCTTTGATTTTTATTATCGAGCAGATGTAGATGTGACTATGGCTTGCTTGTACCTAAGCCAGAACTAAACCCCACTGAGAGGTGCACCCCAACCTCCTCGGTCTGGACAAGCTGAGAAAATGAGCATTTTCTGAGTCTTTCTACCATGACTCAGAATGGAGGGAATTTTGTACCCAGAGTTAGAGTCTTTGCCCACGTGTGTGATGTGTTGGGTCCTGTCTTCTTTCCTGACTAAAAGCATCTCAGCCTATTTCTTCAATCTTATAGGATTGACCCAAACCCATGTTACAGTCACTCTCAGTGCCTCCCCATGTCTTTATGATTGAGGCTTTGGGCTTTATGTGAAGTGAGCCAGCTGGACTGTATTCATATGGGGGTCAGGGTACCTGCCTGGAGAACAGCTGAGATCCAATAGCAAGAACTTGTGCTCCAGTTTCTGCACTCTAGTGTTGAGCAGATCACAGGAGCTAACAGGCTGTGCATCTGTAGAAAGGTGAATGAGAAAACTCCTAAGTGCTGCATTACAAGTAGTTAAAGCCACAACCTGCAAGTACTTTCCAGGCATGCAAGGATGGACAATCATGACTGCCGTTCCCTCCCGCCCCCCGCAAAAGGCCGTGGGAAAAGAAGGTGGGCAGGAAGAGCTGCTCCACACAGATGATGCTTTTCAGCTTAATTCATAAGAGATATCAGGAACAGAAGTACTGACCTGATGTACAACAGAACCTCCTTAAAGCTAGGCTGAATAATCATAGAATCATAGAATCATAGAATCAAAGAATCAAATAGGTTGGAAAAGACCTTGGAGAGGATCAAGTCCAAGTCCAACCTATAGCCATAACCTATGATCATAACCATATCAGACTCCATGCTGTGATTCAGGACAGCACTTGTGCTGGAGCACACTAAAAACACCATCTCTGCCACATGCCTGGACAGCCTGACCAGGGCTGCCATGGACTTTGCAGACTTTTTGATAAGCACAATTACTGAAACACAATTTAAAGTTGACAACGTGTCTAAAAACACACACAATGTCAGAGGAGGAATGAAATGTTGCTTCCCCCTCCTTCCTCAATCTCATTACAGTCTAAGGAAAAATAATGTATGGGGAATAATACTTCACCATCTAAAGAGTTTTTCTGGTTTCTAAATCTAGTGAAGAGTCATTGTATATTTTGACAGAAAAATGGATCAAAATAATAAAGTGAATACAAAATTATATTGCTGTCAATAATTTAATTTACACAAAATAGCACTGTGACATGGTAATTGTTATATATGATGCAGCATTCAGTATAATATTTGGAGAATGCATTATAGAAAGTCAACATTTAACTACTAAAATCAACTTACATAATCAAAGCTGTCAGAGAATCTTTACAGTTTTATATTAATTTGAATGTAATTTACTATAGAGGTGTCATTCTTAGAGGTGCTTACAATAGTTAATGATCTCTGCATTTCCATTATAAAATCCTATTTTCAAAGGTTCATCACTTGGTCTTAAGAACTCTGAGCCCTCCGGCACATTTTCCTTTTCCTTACAAAAATTGTGTTAGACAGTTTAAACTTTTCTCTCAGAGTAGATAGTGTGGTTGCTTTCCGAATTGATTTTGAGGATTTGCTAATTTGCTGCTTGCCAGCCCGGGATCTCAGGAAAAGAAGGGTTCTTTACAGAAGAAGTCAATACAGTTACATTTTCTTCTTCCATTTTCCTGAGCACGTTACCCCTCAAACCATTCTTTTCGCTGAAATATGTATCTTCCAATACTGCATCCAAACCTTCTCCATCATTCCTTCCCTCTTCCCTGTTTTACTGCCATTAAGCTTTCCTCCAGGTTCTTCTCCTCATCTCAGACTTTGACTCCCAGATCTGTTCTGTGTCTTCTCACAGACGTCCACATTTGTGCTGGCAACTGCTACTTCCACTGCATCCGTCAGTCCATGGACTCTCCTGGCTGCAGCTGCTCAGCCTCACAGCTTCTATCAAGCTGCAACTCTAATTCACGTTTCCAACTCATTCAAAGTCCAATTAGTTTTGCTCTAGCAAGTACATCTCTCTCCCTCATCTTTCAGGCTTGATTCCTATCAGACATTAGCCATCAACCCACCCAGACCTGCTCTGTTGGTTGGTTGGTGATTTCCAGTTTGCCAGCCACAGGAACTGTGCAGCCCTGAGGCATTAAAGCTATTTCCCTCTGCCCCAGGCTTTCTGCCCAGGGGATAGGACACTGCAAATCAACTGCTCACAAATACCTTGTACAGGTCATTTCCAAAAGCAGAATTTGAAAGGCAGATTGCCAACATGAAGCTATTACCCATGGTAAAACTAAAACCAATAATTACCTTACTTTGGTAGACCTGCTCCAGTTCATGGGTCTAGTTTTCCCAAATCCATGTCACCTAGCTGTCATAGATCCCCTAGCTTTTTGTAACCTCCGTGTTATCAGACCAGGCATGCTTGAGCCAACATGCACAGCTGCACCCAAAATCTAAATTGTTATTACCATGTAAACATTTCGATTTACACAGACGTAGTTTTGTCACTTATCCAGGATCTCTTTATTTTCTCTACAAGGAAAAGAGCTTTTTAAAATATTTAGGATGTTTTTATTCTAGTCATTCAGTCTTTTTATGGCCACTTTTGTCCATTGCCAACATTTAGCCAAAACCCCTCCTTCACTTTTTCCATCATTGTCATTTCCATGGAAATGACAAATGGAAAAAATTGCATATACGACTTTCTAATAATTCAGCAATGTCACAAATAAGAAGGAAATCTCCTTGCCATTACACAGATGGAATGTTTTGGACAAAAAAATAAAAAATCTGTTGCTTACCCATCACCTTAGTGGAGGTGGAAAGAGAAACAGTTTCATAGATGTCATGCTGTGATGATGGACTTGATTCAAGGGAAATGCGCTCATATTTTAACTGGATAGCACTGGTGACTGACTCAGCAGGATAGTTTAACTAGGACTAGATAACAATAATAACACTGGGAGTATTCTATTTGATCGTTCATATTCATAATTTAGTGATACAAAGAAACTCCAGAAATTATTTTTATTTTTCCCAGTGGATATCCAGCTGGACCCGAGAAGAATGGGTGTCTGAAAAAATTATATTTTATAGAGGCATTTGATACACTTCAGATATTTATTCTGGTTTTGGAAAAAAAAAACCCTAGAAAACTGACAATAGCATGGACTACTGGCTGAAAGCTCTGGATGTTATTTCATCATTCTTTATGTTGAGGAAACAGAACTGGAAGATGAAACTTTAATGCTGTCAGAAAAATCAGCGACTGTATGGATCTCTTCTCTGCAGGATGAATGAGACCTGACAAACACAGGAGCTTAGAGGATGATCTTCCAGACTGGATGATAATTCTTCCATTTTCACTGTCCCTCAGAAGAATCTACCAAACCAGTTTATCTCCATTCAATATTTTTACTCCTTGAATCTCAATGAAGAGGCTTTCCTCTGATGTAGGTAGTCTGTTACCAAGTGCCTGCTCTCCCGAGGTTGACGCCCACTTCATTCAAGTATTCCTGGTGCAGCGGAGATGTTAGTGGCTACTGGCTTGCAGCCAACATCCCACACGTTTCCTCCACAGCAAAAATGCCTTAATTCTGACCCACTGCCTTTCAAGTAGATAGTGAAAAAAAAAAAAAAAAATCAGTCACAAAGAGCTTTGCTTTTATCTGTATTTCTCCTTCAGAAAGATCTGAAAAAAAAAAATCAGATGTTGTTCTTTTCTTTTTCAAGGTCCACGGTCAGCAAGGGTGAGGCTTGGTGCTGCTGTTAGAGCTTGAGCCCCAAAAGAAGTTAAAGGCACTCAGAGAGTTTGTTTCTAGATTTGGGTAAAGGAGTTTTAAGCAGGATAACTTCTGAGGGGGTGGATCAGTGCCTGCCATTGTGCCAGAGGCTGCATCCAGCACCTCTCCTGAACCATTCCTTCTGAAACTGGCACCTACTGTGGGAGCTTGTGCTTCTCAGGCAGGGCACTGAAAAAAGATCTGAAAGGACAGTATTTTTTGGCTCTCAGCTGAAGTTTTCCATCCTCATCACGGATAGGAAAAACACTGCTTCATGTAAGGTGGGGCAGTGTGTGCTGAGCCCAGCATGTGAATGGGCAAGAGGAACTTGTACTTGCTCACAAACTGGGCATGCTGCAGGTCTGGCAGGGCCACCACCAGTGGCTTTGAGATGTGACCAATTATGCAACACACACACATTCTTAGACCCACAGAAGCCAAACACATAAATGGTTTTAAGACCAGTGCGTGGAAAATGGGATACCATGGAGAAAAGCTGTCCCTTTCCTATCTCCATTGTGCATAATCCTAAGGGAAAAGAACACAAACAGGTCTTATATTTGAAAATCTGGCCAAGCAGAGGTGAGGAGAGGTCCAGCAATGCTCACAGGGAAATGTGGAGCCCAAAATTACAACACTAGGAGCGCTGGAATCAGAAAACAGGGAGAAAAAGGTTGGCAAACCATTGTGCTCATTTCCTGTGGTGTTGTCAGGATGTAAGAAAGATAAAGTATTCTCCAAGTTAGTGTTATGTAGTGAGAAATATCTGAGGGAAGACATTAAGAAATAGATATAAATCAAAAAGGTATCAGGAAAGAAAACCCCAAAGACAACTACAATCTGGGAAAAATCACCAAGCGGAAGGCAGATGGCCAAATCTTGTGATACAGATAGAAAGATAATCTACTTCGTTCAAAAGAACAAGAAAGTCTGGATGGCTAGAAATAAGAGAGATAATTAAATGGAAAGAAAGGAACTAATTAAAGAAATCATTAATGCTGACCTTGCATAAATAAAGTTTCAAAGATTGCACACATGCTAATTTGAGGAGCAGGATGGCTAGAAGTATGGAGATAATTAAAAATAATCACTCCTCTGTACCAGGGATAATGGTAGAATCTGAATGGAAATAAAACGTATTTGGTACTGTTCCCACAGATTATGATGTTGGAAAAATAACATGAAAACAGATGTGGCAATATACTGAATTTAAGGAGAATTGCAAAATGAACAGAAGAACCCAAGGAACAAAACTAAAACAGTAAAGTGAGCATAGGTTAAAACACAAGCTGCAGAAAACTGACAGCAGGAATGATTTCAGAAAAAAACCCTAGTATAGGTAAATTGGATAAAACAAAGGAAAGGCTGGCAGCCATCATCACCATGACACTTGCACTACATCTCACTTCCAAATGCAGAGTCCAATTTGGGAGAAGGGAAGAAGCAGAATATGCTCTTTATAGAGGAAAAAAAAAGGGTTCTTTCTTTTGTAAGTCCCTGTGTCAGTAGCCATTTTATGGGGCTGCCAATCATGGCATATCAACTGAAAAGCCAGATCATTTTCTAAAGCATCTACCTTCCCAGAGAAAGATTTTCAAGTTGACTGTGTACAATCCAGCTGCTGCTTTTAATCTTTCCCTGACAACAGTAGTTGTTTTATTACTTTGACAGTCATTTTCAGCCCATGAATGGTACCACAGTCCTTGTAAGATAGGAAAACTCTTTTGATCTATAATTTCATAAGGTTTAGCAATGGACAAAGGATTTTTCCGGTGTACTTGATCACACACTTGCTGAAGTTTGGGCCTAGAGCCAATAAAAAAGCACTGAGATACTCTTTTGGAGATACACAAAAATCTTTCACAATTCCTCACAATTTTTGATGAATAATGAGTGCCAGGAAAAAACCAAACCCAAACTTACCATAAAAAATACTGCCTGTTAAGAGAAATTTAAAAACCAGGTTACTCCTGAAATGATTTTGATACATTACCACAATCACTTTTAACTGCCATACTGTTTTAATGTAGTATATCTATACTATATTAGGATCTATAGGACAGAAAATACGGATGCAAAGTGGGCATAAGTGCAAAAAAAGGTGTTTCAAGCTGTCTGTAATAGCTAAGAGAAAATGGGAGAAAACTCAGGCAGATAGAGTAGTTTCCCAGCATAATGACTTGGTCTCTGCTCTACAACTAAGAACTGTATATTTTGTGCAGTCTGAAATACTGTATAAACTCTAAAAGAAAATATATTTCCAAACAAGACTAGAAAGCCATTTGACAACCATACAGAGTGAAAAAGTAATTGAAAATTTAAAAATCTGTCATTTTTATTAGTACAGGCTGCACTACTTTGAGCACTTAGACATATGTTCAACTTCTCACACATGTGCATCCCATTTTCTTGTCCTATTCCTGTTGGAACCCGTTCTGCTTTTCCTTATGCACAAGGAATTAAAACAGAAAGCGCCCCTGATGTTCTGAAGTGTAAGGACAGTGTTTCCAGGAGAGCTATTAGTTTAGCAGCAGTCAGCTGGATATGTAGCTACCTGTGGGGAATATTTAGAAAAGTTGCTGCATTGAAGTCTAACTTCTTTGAATTCCATCCTTCAAAAATTCTATGTCCACTGGCATAGCCAATTTCCATAAAGACATTCCTTTCTAAAAATCCACACCAGGCTTAAAATTTAAAGGATAAAAAGAAACAAATCTCTTTTTTGTTGAGTGCAGTTAGAAATAAGTCATCTGGATACTCAGATTGATCCAAAGGAAATTAAGGAGGATTAGAGGATAAACAGGAGTTACTCTTTCACTCCCTGCACCATTCAGTTGTTGACATCTATAGCATTTCTTAAGTAAATTTCCGTTGACAAAGACATTGAATTTCATACCTTTTGCTAGTCAGCTTCTGTTTATAATCTCTTGAAATTTCCACAGAATTCCCCAAAATTACATTTTCTTGGAAAATGCCAGCCTCACTCCTACAGTCTAACATTTGAAACAAAAATACTTTGCCTCAGTATTTTCAGATAAATCACTTAAATTGGTTCCATTATTTTAACAAAATACTAAGATGCCTCTGTGCAATTATTAAGTTCCTCACAATCAGCTAAAACTGACCCCAGTGTCACTGACCTCAAGAAATCATCTCTCAGTGCAAGCAGAGATCTTAACTTCCGTTTCTACTTTGCCAGATCTCCAGAAGAAAGATTCTTTAAAGGGTTATCTTTCTCTAAACACTTAAAGTTGTATTTTTAGCCCCACTGTTTTGGAATAACTCACAGCCCTGAGCTTTGCATATGCAAAATTTTTCTTTCCCTTCTTTCCTTCAGATTAGGAAGACTCAGAGGAAAGAATTTGGCCACTGCTGTTTGCTAATTATGTTAAGAAGTGCCTACAGTACATCAACCTCTTGCATCAGACCCTGCTTGGAATGATAACTTTCTCAGCAATTGCTCACTCAGTCTTGAGTAACTGAATTATTCCCAGCCATTATCAATTTTTGGACTTTCCCTTTGAGACCTCAGTCCACCACAGTGGGAAAGACAGACTTTCTGCAGGGAACATGGCCACGTTTCTGCATCCTTCCTGCCACATCTTGCAAAATGCTTAAAACATTGTGCTACAAAAATGAATGAAAATTTGAAAGCACAAGCAGAGCTGTGCTCTGATAATCCATGCAAACCCCAGTTCATGTAGGTGTCACCTCTGAGTACTGTAAATATCTGAGAAGAGTCTGTCTGGCTCCAAGCCTTAGTAAAGGCAGGAGCAGTTCCCCCCCTCAGTTTAGGATGCAGGTGTTGACTGCTCCCAGCGGGGCAATGCCTGGGGAGTTTCTGCTGCCCCAGACTGCCACGGTGCAGCTGACAAGCAGATCATCACAAGTACAAGGCAGCAGCTCTACAAGCCTGCAAAAACTTTGTGCAAATGGGACTAGTTATGTTTCAGGGGGTGCAGAATACCCTGCCAGGACCATTCTGCTGTCTGCAATCATGTTTATTTAACTGATGATCTACGTCTGCAAAAGCATCAACTTCACAACAAATTATTCATTAAAAACTTAGCTCCATGCTTTCTCTTTTCAATACTGACTTTCAGGATATTTTATCTAATAAATCTGAAGTAGACATGAATAAACAAACATGGTATTATACTAAGCTCATAATTATGCATCAAGATACATGATGTTAGAACTACACACCAGTACTGGGAGCTCATGGAAGATGTGTGTGAAAAAAAGGAAAGATTATTATCTACATGATCAGAAACCTCAATTTGTTTTAGCTTAATCTGTTTTGGATGCTTTGACTGAAAATTATATTAATAATTTCCAAGTTGTGACTAACTGATTTAAAATATGATGTCTCCATATGATATTTCAACATTCTGTACACTGTACCTAAGAACAATCAGACTGAAATTTTTCTAATGCAGTGTTCTGTCTCTGTTCATTTGTAAAATGCAGCTATTCCCTCATCATTTGGTGTGGGACAAAAGAAATACTAAAGAGCTTTTTGCCTTAAAAGAGGAAAAAAGAAAGAAAAAAGGGAAGTTTTCTTCTCAACAGCAAATAAAGGACCCAATCTCTTGACATCAGTTCACTGCCTCAAATCATCTCTTGGAGAAGGAGACAAATGTTGTCTTCTGAATTACAGTCCCAGTAGAAGCTTTTCTGCATAGCGAAGCAAATCAGAAACATAAGGCCCTCATTAGCAGAAGCATCTTTTCCAGGAACAGAATAGTGTCTGGGAAATCATCTGATTCCTGGACATCCAGCATTGCAGCCATCATCCCCAAAACAATAGGAAGGGGGAGGCCAAGGGCTCTGGCACAAAGCTGTGCTCATAAGGACTCTGCCAAAAAACCTTCTCCAGGCACTTGTAGGACAGTATCTGCTTTCATTCAGGCTCAGCACCCTTACAACTCCTCACCTTCCTCCTTGATGTGAGGGTACCTTCTGCAGCAAGCACATTCCCACACCTCCTTCTGGGGAGGAAGGACTACTTGTCTTCTCCTGGCTTTGGTGTCTGAAGTATCAGCCAATATTGGTAGATACTGGCACTGCTGTACCAACAGGTCTGTTGCAAAATGCAGGTCAGTGTTCTCTCAGTTTCCTGATAATCCAAGAAATTGTACTGCTGAAAAGAAAAAGTTTAAACAACCAAATAATGACTTGCATAGAAAACAACACCCTTCTGCCTCAATTCTCTGACATTCTTCCAGCAGTCAGTCCTGGACAGGGTATTGCAGCATCATTCCAACATTTGGCATGAGCACTGTCAGTTGCCCTTCCTCCTAGTTCCTGTATTTTCCCTCAAATCAGAAAATGTTTTGTGTTACTGGAGACAAGGGAGCATCCTCCTCTGGTTAGAGATGCTGTAAGTATACAAGGAAAAGAATGAAGAATCAAAATTATGTCTAGCATTTGTATAGGTTATACATACACACATATACACACACACATATATATGTATGTGTGTGTGTGTATGTAATTTGTATGGACTAGTTTCTTATCCCAAATGTCTTACATGTAAATAAGAGAGCATTTGGATTGGGATTTGGGGCAGGTGGTTTCTCATGCAAACATATGAGGCTGCATTGCAACTACAAATGTTTCTTTTAAGCACTTAACACTGCAATAGTATGAAAGTACCTGTGTAAGCCTTTTACAGGTGATGTTCTGAAGCCTTGAGTTAGTTTATTTGTGCTGCTAAACCAAATGTACTGAAACACTATCACACCTGTTAAACCTCATCTATTTTCTATGAGCAGTTCTGTAAACAAAGAAAATTACCGTCCCTGATAAACTGAGTATCAATATGAAGCAAAACCAGGTGTTCAGAAAATTTTCAGCAAAGAAGGTAATATTGTGACACATATTAAGACCTCTTCAGAAAGGAGGTCTTAATATATAGGAAATTAGAGGAAATACATATGGGTAACAAGCTTCCAAAGCAAGCTGGATATGCAAGGCTGATGGATTTTTTTTTTCCATCAATAAATTGTGGAGGGAATTGCAGAATTGATATTAATCTTGCCCTTTGACACTTCCTGCTGTGAGATTTCATTTCATAAATATTCCTTATAAGAAGAGGTTTAAAGAACCAGAATGACCTGGATCCCCAGTGGTGAAAGGTGAAGAGGGCTGTATTTGGAATCACCTTTGCAGAAAGGGAGCACCTCAACAAACGCTCTGCATGACCAGTTCTGACAGAGGGTTGTGTATCTGCCTACATTTTTTACGCCACTACAAGTCAGAATAAATATTATCTCCACTCATGTGACAGACCTTTGATAAAGCAGAATTGGCCTGGTTGATTAGAGTTTGTGTCAAACACAGATAATGGGGGAATCCCTTTCAGCAGCAGCCCAGCACCTCAGCAACCATAACAAGGCCAATTTAACGAGCCTTCTGTTTTTCAAGAGATATTAATTGCAGTCCTGTCACATAAGATACAGTTCAAGATAAAATACGTAAAAAGGGGGGAGATTGGATTTCATTCCATTTTTGTCATGATTATAAATTCTCTTGCAGGACCATGAATCTAACCACTGCTGATCTGAATACCCTGGATGGCTGACACTCTGCAGAAGAACAACATTTATTGTTATGAGTTCTGTTGAACACCAGAAGAATGTCAGGTTTTCTGCTGAATCTTTCTACCACTACGATTTTTTATTCTACCCTACACAGTTTGTTTGCTTGTTTCTCTTCTAAAAGCACAAAAAGCAGACACCCAATCATGTGTCTCCACCAACAAGGACGCTTCCTCATCTCTCACCAGTACTATCAAGATTTTATAAATGGTTCTGCATATTAAATGTCCCATTTGATACTTCCTTAGGGACACTCCCAGGCCTGCAGATAAATATCCATCCAAGAGTTGTAGTGGACTGATGTACAAATTATCTTCACACAAGTAAACCAGAATTCCCAGTTCAGTGTTTCAGTAGTTGTATCTCCATTCAATTAGCTGCCATAATTGAATAGGTGTTCTTTGTTTGTGCATTATATAAACTTTGTACTGCCAATCCATGTGCTCTCAGGCCAGGCCCCTCCAGTCAAGGGAGAAGGTGGACCTGCCATATGCTGGATGCTGCTGCTGCATGGCAGCAAGGATTTCTCTCTGCCACACTTCATTTTCACCTGAGCAGAGCAGCTCCCCTGGATGTGGCCCATGCTGAACAGTGGGTGCTGCCTGCACGTGCATTGTGATACTAAACAGGCCTCAGCCACCAAACTGCTCATCTTCTGTATTGAGGATTTTCCATTAAAATGAATTCTAACAAATACATTGTCACCTTCGTGGATGCAATGTGCTTCTGAATTAGATCTAAGTTGTCATCTAACAGTGAATACCTTTGTGATGAAACACTGACTGCAAAGTTCCAATGGCAGTATATTCAACCCTAAATAGTCCCAAATTATATCAAAATGGGAGAAAGAGAAATTTAACCCTTACTCCTAATCCCAACACGAGGCTAGAACAGTTCAGTTTCTTTAAAGATACTGCAACAGCAGCTTTGCAGAGAAATTTCTTGCTAAAGAGATGAACCTTAAAGCTGTTCATAATCCTCAACCTCTTGTCCTGGCAATGCTCAGAACTCCAAAACCATAATATGTATCACCTGTAAACACACCTTGGTCATCAAAAGGTTGGTTTTCTTCTCATGACTGAGAAAGAAATAGGTGGGGAAAAACCCAAAGATGGGCTACTTTTTCTATAAAATATGTTAATGGCATTATTTTATTTTTGCAGCAACGAACAAGGATGCCCACAAAGGCAGACTTTTGGGAATATTTAACATTTATATAGGTCTTTACATGGTTGTCTGAGAGATTACCTCAGATTGTTCAGGACATGATAAATAAAAACACAGAGTCTAAAGCTGCTTGCTTAGGAAGTTCAGGTAAGCCCAGGCTCAATAGCAGAGTGGTTACCTTAAGGGACTTTGGGTGACACATCAGGCAGCTTGGAATAAAACCTTCCTTTCATGCATTGGTGCTAGAAGTAAGGGTCACCATTTCCTGCACAAAGCCTGCATATTCAGGAAACACGGAACAGAAATTCACCCAGAACTGAAAGCATGGTCTGTCAGCCAAATGACACAAAACACTAAAACACAAGTTTTAGAGGCTGGTCTTACTCAGCAAAATATTTGCAGGCTTTTGGACACATCTCCAAATGACAGCATTTCCTAAATGCCATCCATGAGGAAGTGAGGCTGCATTTGGCCTGAAGATGCAAGTAATGGACTACCCTGGAGTCTCAGAAGTATATGGGAGTCAAAATTCATATTTTAAAAGTCCCAGTTAGAGATTTTCTGCATTTCAGGAACCTCAGTAATTTTAAAAATCCTGCCCAACGAGTTTAATTTCCTTCTGAAAAGAGGTGCTTTAAAGATTGTAAATATACAATTGACAGTAATAGAACCTCAGCATGTAATCCAGTACCTGTTGGGCCAGAAAGTAAGTCTGACACTGGAATGAGCAGCTCTTTGCTGCTTGTATGGAAATGCTGAGATCATTCCAGGTGACCCTGTGCAAAGATAAAAGGACCAACAGAGTTTTTGTATGGACTATTTTCTGATTGTAAGAAAAAAAACCGAAATACACAGATGTGAGAAAATTAACTGGTAAAATTACTGAATAATCATGATTTAGGTGGGTGGGGTGTTGTTGCTGTTTTTTTAAGATTTCCAATAATAACAAATATTGATATTGTAGGACAGTGCAATATTGCAATATATAATTTCATACTATGCACCCTGAAATATCCTGAGATTATTCAGTTCATTTTCCTGAAAACTACCATGTATATATAAGCTACTTAATTAAACACAGGAAGTTCTCTTCTAGCAACCCCCTGCCACATTCTGAACATGAAAGAGTATACTAGAATATTGATAGCCCATGCAATATTTTCATGTTGGAAAACATATTAGTTTTCAGTAATGACAGGGAGTCATCAAGAAAAAGAAAAAAATAAAAGAATGCCTATATGAACTGATTCTGATTCTCTTTTGTACTGTCACGTCGTGAGCAAATAAGAGCCTCACATGTGTGAAAGCAGCATTTGCTCTCTCTTGCCGGGAGATCACTTACCCCCCGAGCTGGGATGGGCTCTTTGCTGTGACCTTTGGGAAGCCGCCCCCGCTGCCCCGCAGTTAACACGTTCTGAAGACCCTCCTTTGTCTCTGTGCCTTTGGTCACATAGTAGCAGCCGGCTCAGCTACAGTGGAATTAATTAAACAAACTGCTCCAAGCTTTAATCTTTTATACAGCAGCCAGTGCAACAGAAACAATCTCATGAGTCCCATCATTGTATGCATCCAGCAGACAAAATACATGTATGAAATACTGCCTTCACACGTGGTCTACATGTCAATTGATATTTTCACCCTGTTCCATGATAGCTGCTTCTTAAACCAACCAACCATGAGTAAAAAAAAAAAAAAATAGCAAGGATAGATTTGTCCTCTTATATTGAATTTCCATGATCATGACAAAATCCACAAGTATACAGAAAATCAGTCTCTCAGTATACAGAAAACTTCAAAATCACCAGCACAGAACTACCAGACAAACATCTGATCTTCATCAGATCAAGGTTAAAATGCCACAAAGTGGTGTTGTCCCACTCCACAACCTGGGCAAGGAAAGTATCAGATGAATCCTAGAATTTTTGTATGGGTTTTCCAGGACATCTGAAACCCCTCAGGTGAGCACATAATTGACATTCTTTTGGCCCTTCAGTTTGCCCTCCCTGCATGGCATCAGCTCTTTGGGACTCAACAAACAGCAAAAACTCACAGGAGCACCTGGTGCAGGGTGGCAGCTGCAACAGACAACACCCCATTATTGGTTTATACACTCCACCCTTCTAGCAAACATCTCCAGGTCTCAGTTCTGGCCAAACCCTTCCTTCCTAAAGTAAGAGGTTAGTGTCCAGGTCAGCACTGAAGAACAGCTCTGGTACCCTGAGGTATGAGATTTTACATGAGTTGGGGAGCGAGTGTGAAAAGTGTTGTTAGTGAGTCTCCTCTTGGCTACCGTTCAAGGAAGGTGCTTATTATTACCAGAGAAATTAGAATACTTTAAGCCCTCTAAGTATTTAAAATGCAACTACTTCAAAAAGACAAGCTACAACTGAAGTTTTCAGCAGTGGCTTTCAGAGCCCCACCCTCAGCAAAGCAGAAAGAAAAGAAATGGGAGCTCAGCACTTCTCACAAAATAGGGCTGTGTAAAACCCCCAGGCCAAAAATACTCTTCAGAGATCCTCAGAGAACATAAAAGATCAAAACTTCAACCTCAGCCCTGTGTATCTGAATTGCTAATAGATGCTTAGTACTGTCTCCATCTGCAGCATCACACAACGAGGATTAGAGGTAATCATGTTTTTAAGGAAAGGGAGTGTTTCACACTGCCAGAAGCATCTTCAAAACTCAGATTCAGAATTATGATGTAGCATTTTCTGTCTTGCCCTGAACAAGGTTTTCAATCACCAGTTTATGAACAGCTGCACCAATACTGCACTCTCCTTATGTGCTAAAGAACACTGGGACATTGCAAAACTACAAAGGCTTGTCCTGTCCATTTAACCAGCATGTCACATGGAGACAAAGCATAATGCAGCTCTGTGAAAAGTCCACCCACAAACTTCATTTCACACTATAAGAATGAGGCACTTGAGTTCTCTGTCTTCCTTCTCTCACAGGAGTTCACATGACAGCAACTTAAATATTTTGGAGACTCAAGAATACAGCCTTTCAAAAAGTTACCTGCTTAGAAAAATGTAGTCATAAAAGATATTTTGGTTCCTATCTTGCTATTTCTTTCTTGTTCAAAACCTTTGTATTCAGTTTGTTTTAAAATGTAGATTAGTACTGAACAATAAAATAGAGTGGTTGTCACTGAAGAGAAAAGCTGTATCATCTTATTGAAACCTAACTCTATAGAATTGGAATCCACAGCACTCTGAAGTGAATTAAAATGCTATCACTGGAAATACATTTTTTTCGTTAATGAAACATAGCGTTGTAAATTCCAAGATAAAGTTTAAAAAACACTGCAGTATTTGTTATCAAATAGGAGACATTTATTTTATCAATTAAACCCATAACAAAACCCCATTATACTGACACAGCAGTACCAAAGAGGACAACCCCCCTTCCTGTGTGCACACTCATGCACACATACAAACACACACTCCTTTTACCCAAAGCTGGCAGAAAAGACCCACAGCTCCAAAGGGAGGGGCCAAAGGAGCAACAAGCCCAAATATCAACTGTCAGAAAAAGACATCTCTCAGCAAAGCTACATTTGGAAGGTAGTGTCATGTTGTTAACGTGCTGTGTTCATGCAACTACACAATCACATAGTAAAAAGAAATTCAAAGGAAAGGGTAGGGAAGAAGATTTAAAACTATTATTTTAGGAGTCTATTTTCTCTAAGCAGAGATGGAGGAAATAGAGAGGACTGTAGTAAAGAGATCAAATATTCCTGGAAGAAGTTCTTTACACAAACAATTGAATCATTCCTATTTGGTTTTATACAGATTTTATAAGCCCCAAAATAACCCTTTTAAGCATTTAATTTCATAACTAATTAATTCTCTGCAGTGAGGAACAACAACAAACTTGGAACAATTTTCTGAAATGCAGAGATAGCTGATGGCTCAGGTTTCCCGACACTGCTCATCCTCAGCCTCAGGATTCACTGACAAACTTCACCACTGATGTCCCCATGCA
Organism: Phylloscopus trochilus trochilus; assembly: GCA_016584745.2. NCBI lineage: Eukaryota > Metazoa > Chordata > Aves > Passeriformes > Phylloscopidae > Phylloscopus > Phylloscopus trochilus. The sequence goes on from WQNJ02000014.1 coordinate 30,405,653, forward strand.
GCAGGCTCAAAGAGGCCAACCACCTGCATTTACCTTGAAAAAATGGAAAACATCCTTCTGCCAGGCAAAGGGAGGCCAATAGCTTTATGGTTAAACAGCATACCAGCAATTAGTCCAGTCTTATGTCACACACCTGCCATAAACTCAAGGCAGAGTGGGTGCAAGGACACAGATTAGGAACTTTTGCCTAAATTTATTTCTCGTGGATATTACTCCAACAACAGTCACACCAAGAAACCTCTTTAGCTATGCACCATTAGCCCAACATGTGGTATTTCCAGGAACAGTATGAGGACTATTGACATCAGTGAGTGGTCCTGCTAAGTCACCTGTATGGATGCCAAGGGCCCTGCTTTGGTCACTTATTTTAAGCACAAGGCACTGCTCCTTTGATTGTACAAGGATATTTGCCAGATGAAAAATTGCAGGAGTCAACAGACGTGTGTTAGACTGGCACAGCCTGATTTTTGGTAGTGAGGGACCCACAGGGATAGCTGCTGTGAGAAGCTGCTGGAAGGTCCCACCATGTCCAACAGAACCAACCCGTGATGGCTCTGCAGACAGACACACTGAAATAGAGAGGTTGGCAATGGCTCTGTGATGACATGTTCAAGAAGAAAATCAAAACAGTGCACCTGCAGTTTCTTCTCCAGGGGTGGGGAGGCACCGTGGCCGCCACCACGGCCACTGCCACGCCAGCACAGCCCATGGTGACAATGGTGCCACAGCAGCTGCCATCTCAGTGGGGCTGGTGGCCACCCCGGCCTGCCTGGCCACCCCAACCCGGCTGTGCCATGGGCAGAGGGGCAGAGCTGACAGCTTCTCCTGCCCGGCCACCCCAACCCAGCTGTGCCACGGGCAGAACTGACAGCTTCTCCTGCCCGGCCACCCCAACCCGGCTGTGCCTCAGGCAGAGGGGCAGAGCTGACAGCTTCTCCTGCCCGGCCACCCCAACCCGGCTGTGCCACGGGCAGAGGGGCAGTGATGGCAGCTTCTCCTGCCCGGCCACCCCAACCTGGCTGTGCCTCAGGCAGAGGGGCAGAGCTGACAGCTTCTCCTGCCTGGCCACCCCTACCCGGCTGTGCCTCGGGCAGAGGGGCAGTGATGGCAGCTTCTCCTGCCTGGCCACCCCAACCTGGCTGTGCCTCAGGCAGAGGGGCAGTGATGGCAGCTTCTCCTGCCTGGCCACCCCTACCCGGCTGTGCCTCGGGCAGAGGGGCAGTGATGGCAGCTTCTCCTGCCCGGCCACCCCAACCCAACTGTGCCATGGGCAGAGGGGCAGGGCCAGCAGTCTCTCCTTGCCGGGGCCCCGCAGGGAGAAGAGAAGCACTGAACAGCCCCAGCAGCCGCCACCGCCCGCTCAGGGTGGGCAGCGAAACACGGCGAGCAATTCCCCAGCACAGAACATAGGTGAGACCAACTTCTTGGCACCGCAGGATCTTGCAAGACTCTTTGAATTAGTTGCAATGGTACCTAGAAGCAGCAGCTTTTCTTCTAGTCAGGGAAGAGGAGGAAGTGAGGACACGTGAGAGAAAACAACATGGAGGCACCACGGTCAATGGAAAAGAAAGAGAGGGAAGAGGTGCTCCAAGCACTGGAGCCGAGATGATGTTTTAGCTTTCCTATTCTCCAGATTCTGTACTGCATTGGTATATAACTCTGAACCTCAAATGAAGTGTTAGCAAGTTCTCTTCACAGTTCAGTTAGACAAAACAATCCTTTTCCAGCCCAAGAACCAAGGACACCATTGCAGCTTCAGGCCCAAAAAGTATAAACAACAGCGAATTGAGGAGAGCAATCTGGGAGGATGGGATTTCATAACGTGAAGCTGTAATTGAACAATTAACCCCAATATGTAAATGGACCCAAACTTATAAAAGTGTAAAGACTTGTGACCTGGCATCCATCTTGGGTGGAGCCACGGCCGGGCTCTTGTACTGCCTGAGGTGTATCCTTTGAAGGCCTTTTTAATAAATACCTATTTAATAAATACTTTATTCCTTTAACACTGTCCGACCTCTGTTCCATTGGCCTCTCAAGGCATCAGAGACTCCTCTGCAAGCCATAGTGAGGACTATGGTGAAACAAACTGTCCCCTGCAATGTATGAAGCCCATGGAGGATGCAGAGATCCACTTGCAGCCCATGGGAAAAGTGCTCACGCCAGAGTGAGTGGTAATCACCACTGAGCTGTTTTCCTCGAGACTACGTGACCCACACAATTCAAGGAGAGCAGGTGTTTCTCTGCAACCAGACTCTTGAGAAACTACCCTGCAAATAAGAATTCTCTTTCTCTCTTCATTGCAGTGGGCCTTGACATTGACTTTGTCATATTAATTAGCCAAATTCAATCCTAGTATTTGCTTGAATCAAAGCAGCAAGACACACGAACATCAACCACCAGGTAAATCAATGAAGTACAAACACTTTCATGGTCAATGGTGCCTGTACCAACCACCTTCTTGTTTTGGAAAAAAAAATGAGGAACCTTTGGAGGAAAAAAAAACCCCACCACTGAATCATTTAACAGAACAAATTTCTCAAATACAGCAAGCTCTAGTGTCATCACAGCCAAAGAAAATTGGCAGAGGATTTCGCTGTAGCAAAGACACTCTTCTAAGTATGAAGTTTCCCATTCTGTGAGTTCTGAGATACTGGGCATCACTGTACCCCCATATGTGAATGGTTTTGAAGCAGGGGAGCAGAAGAAATGAGAGCAGACTATAAATGGGAGCCAACATGCTTACAAGGACTATATGCTGCATATTAATACTTGCAGAAGAATAATTGAAACAGACTGAATGGGTACACAGGAACATCTGCCAAGCCAAGCCCATAAATAACAGAAAAATATAAAAATCCAATATTGTATTCTGTGTGTTTCTTATAAGCACCTTGATGAAGGAGGCCCCAAAGACAGGAAGAAGCTGTGTCACTTTGTAAACATGATTTTGATGCCTTTGGAAGACACTGGAGTGGTCCAAAAAGTTTGGGAAGGGCTTTCACCTACCTGACTTTACCTCTGTCTTTCTCACATACACACTCAGTCTCATGCTGCTTTACAGACAGCTGCTTATGTGCCATGTTTGAACAGATACGTAATAGCACAGGAGCGTTCCAAACAGAGAAGGAACGTGCATGAGGATACAAAAGGGGGTTGCAGGGAATGGGCATGAAATACTTTGTGCAGAAGCACAAAGCCTTACCTCCTGGGCTGCACTTTCTCTCAGAAGCTGGAGACCTGCTTTTTATTCCTATAGCTCAGGGTGCTGAACTTCCAGCAGGAATATGGCATCAGGCTGCTGCTCTACGCCATCAGCATTCTCAGGCTGAACACCATTCCAGGAGACCATTGCTGCCCCACCTCCTTTCCTGAGGTAAGATATGCCTTTGCTACTGACTAATTGATTCCTAAGAGCAGGAGAGCTGAACAATATATACATTTACACAAATTATGCTATATCGTGTGAAAGCAGTTTTGGTTCAAAGGCAGCAACCTCTGAAGGAACCAGGTGGGCCCATGGATAGGTGGAAATTACTGGCTCACAGAGATACAGCATCAGCATCATGGTGCATCTCTGACTAAGTTCAGAAAAAAGTATCTCAAGATAACAAGGATTTATGGAAGTAAAACCATCAACAGCACAACAATGGGCAAGAAATTTGATTGAAACCTGTAAATCAAACATCAAAGGTCTTACAAGGCCATTGATGGCGGGTGGACACTTAACATAAATGTGATATTGTATGCCTAATATAAAAAACTCTCTTAATCTCTTCTCTCAAATGCATAAGTAACTCACACTGCATGTAAATGTCATATATCTAGTAAACAATTATTTTAAAATCATTTATGTACAGCTTAAAATGTACTTTAATTGTATTTTCCTAAAGGTCAGATACTGCAAAGAAGAACAGATAAAAATTTGAGTATCCTACTAATAACACATAACATAATGGTGTTTATAAAAAAAATAAGCAGTATGTAAGTGAGAAAGGATAAGTAGTGTGACAGGATCAAGATTAAAACTCAGGAAATTCCCATTAAGGCAGTTTATCCCAAGTTTATCATTGTATACAACAGTATAAGAGAGTATACAGCATACAAGTATATCAAACGATTATAACGTACAAGTATAATATTCTCTTTCCAGTACAGATGAGTTAAACCATTGGATTTGGCTCCAGCTCTGATTTTCACTCCCACCAGACTCTGGGAAAGGCCACATCCTGTTTTGAACATGTCATTTCAGGACATAAAATGAGAACTAATTATGAAATTCACTTCCCAAAACCTGCAGTACCCAGCATAAGAGGAATTCTGAATTTACAAGACTACCTTTATTCTACAGCTTGTCAGGCAAGCTTGACTTCAAAAGTTGAAGGCCAGACCAGGACAAGCTGATCCTTCTGATATATGTGTGACAGTGCCTGGTGTCACATGTAGCCTTATGCCTTAGACAGGCCACACTTTAAAAAACTGTGCTTGCATTTTCCCTCCATTCCCTGAGAGCACATTAAATGCACACATACCATGGCAAATTCAACTTAGCAATAGAAGCTAAACATGAAAATACATGATATATGAAATATATATGAAATATATATTAAATAATACATGAAAAGAAAAGTTATTACTGGTAAGCACCTAACTTAATGGAAAAATACCCTCCTCCCCCTGCCTTCTAAGGCCATGCTGGTGTATACACATGGACATATATTTAAGATAATTTGGAACCATTTAAAAAGAAATGTTGGCCTCTACTTTTTATTTGTTAGCATGTTTGTGACTTACATTACAGGACTAGTAATTTGAACAATCCAGGAGGTTCTCTCTTTGGGGAGAGAAGAGCAAGACATGCTAAATACAGTGTACATTTACTATCTGCACAGGGGCTTCTCACACCTTGTCAGATCTTCCTTCTCACTTCTCATGTGACACCATCACTATTATCTTAGGTTGTTGGAGTGGCTAAGAGCCCCAGCAGACAGCTCCTGCAATTATTGACATGTTTATGTATCCCCAGAAACTACTATTCCTCCAGATTTCCAACAATGTTCCTGAAGAGTTCAGTCAGAAAAACAGATAAAATATTTCGAACAAAAAGAAGAATGCTAGTTGCCTCCTTGTAGCCTGGGCAGGCTCTAAACACTTGGAGATTTTGTATTCCTGCCCAACAGTCCCCCTCAAAGGCAAATGGCTTGGTCACATATCTGACAGTAGAAGCAGGAGGTTTCCACTTTCTGCTCTGCCACCTCAGCCTTGTGCAAACTCAGGGCCAATGTCTCCTGGCAAATCGCTGCCCTTGGGCCTGCTGAGGGGAAGTTGTTCCCTGCCTGGTGCTTGGTCCCTGAGGAATGACTCAATGATGCCATGTCCTACTCCAAATGTCTTCAGAATTGGTGCAGATGTGTGGCACAGCAAAATAACACTGTGCTTGTACTACCTTGCAAACTGTGAGTAACTGAACCATTCAAGTTACTCCTTCTAGCCTTCAGAGCAATCCATAAATCAGAAACTCATGGATGGTAAGGTTTTTGTCCAGGGAAGAGAACTGGAAAGAAACACTGGAGTCAGAAAGGCATTTGCCCCCAAACCCAGCTTACTTTTTCCTTTCTTATGGCTATCTACTACCACTGCAGTGACCTAGGACATTCCTGTGGCTCTGGTTTAGTGGCTTTTAATCTTTTACACTAATGGCCTCCATTTTCTCAGATGATGCTAGAAAGTTTCATCCCTTGGGAAAAGGAGAAGGAAGCTAGATGGATGTTTTGTAGACCAGTCAGAACTATGAGCACTTGGCAAATGTGTTGGCCTAAAATGGCACATAATTATATAATTTTTTTAATTTTTAAAATGTTACATTCAAAGAGAAAACATACTTTGAAAGAACAGTCTCAGATACTACAGGGAGAGACAGACAAGTATACAAGCAAGGAGAAAGACATAGAACCTGAAAAGCCACTTGAGCAAATTTACTCACAGGATCAGTCACACAAACCAGTTCCTGAACTGCCTATTTTTGGATCACATACATAATACTTGGGAAACACAGATAGCAGTTAAAATATTCTTCCCCAAAACTGGTCAAGGATTTTTGTCTGCTGGATGAGGTTTAAGCTTGTACTGAGCTCTTAAAAATTACAGTGATTATTTTCAACAAAAGAATTATATGAAGAACAAAAATTAAAGGCAGAAGAAAGCTCCCAGATACCTGTAATTCTAGATGTAAAATAATTTTCTTTTAGGAAGTATTCACATTACAAAAACAGTTTTATTTGCTTTGCTATTACACAGTTTTATGTTTCTTACTTTTTTTTTTCACTCACCTTCTGAAGAAAGAAAAAGTAAATTAAAACAAAAAGCTGATAGTGAAGTACATTATGAAATATGAAGAATCATGGGACCAACTGACCACTCCAGTGATTAGGAAAACTGTAAACTATTTAAAGAGAGCACTTTTCACTGCTCTTCATTAGAGTCTGATTACCTCAGCCATTAACATTTGGCTCTTATTATGATGATTGTGAAATACTGTTCACACTAATGGACAAAAGAAAGTTGACATGGCTATCTTGATTAACTCATCAATAATAATTTGGAATAATTTTTCTTCATTCACTGGATGAATCTTTCAGATGTGCTTTAATAATGCACATTGTTGTATAGTAAATTAGCATGAAGATTACCCACCTCTGGGAGCTACACTCTACTTCAAAGCATTGCTCAAAAGATGTTTCAAATTTGAATTTTACTTAAAAAAAAAAAAAAAAAGGAAGATCAGGAAACAATGACTTCTTTTTAACTGTTCAGTACATCAAGACATACAGCCCTCAAGTTATGCAACTGAGCTCAACCTTTAAGCCACCAGATACTCAATATGTAAAAAACACACTCCCCACCTATTTGCATCCTTTTTCAGAGACGAAAGCAGAACTCTTGTTCTTCATAAGACAAATATAAACTTGAATAAAATGAAGTAATCCTTACCTAAACAGATAGGAATGTAACCAAGTCCACCAGGCTCTTTGTGGATCCAGCCTTGCAAACCTCCACTCATGTGAGGTTTCATAGGCAATGTGACTGTGAACACAAACTGTACTCATGAGAGTCAGTCCTGCCTCCATGCAAAGAGCCCTGACAAGTCAGATGCTTGCTGAGGATTGCCTGTGCAGGGTAGGATGTGAGGCACTCCTGGCTCAAAGCCATGCCGTGGTCCCCATGGCAGGTGATGACCCACCTCAGCTCTGCAGCAGCAATTTTCACATGCCTCAAACTAACTCTGCCTCACACAACTCGGTGAAAATGCAGTGACACACACCTCCTTGCAAAAGCCAGCATCAATAGTCAAGATGATTCTCAACATTCTCAATTTTCAATTTCTTCTCCCAAAAGAAGAGAATCACCACTTCACTTCTGAAAGTGCATCAAGCAGTTGTCTTACATTTATTTTAGCTCCTTGCTACCTGTTGTCCAGAGCTCTGACAAAAGGTAACCTGGTTCTCTCATCTTCCTGGCTGTACCCACCATCTGCCAGCAGCAACCACCCTGAGTCAGGTGTTAACAATCCTGTGCCCCTGCCACAGAAAGAAAGAAGGTAAGACAGGGTAGATGTATGTATACATAGCAGCTTCCTAAACCAGGCCAGGCACCTTTGCACTCAATAGATGGATTTTTCTTCCGTTGATTTTTCTAATTGCTTTTAGAACATGTAAGCCTGTAACAATCCACAGCCTCCCATGGTGGTGACTTCCAGAGTTTAATTGCACACTGTGGGAAAAAGTTACTTCTTTTGCTTGTTTTCAGTCTAAAGCCTGAGGGGTTTTTTAATAGTTCCTGGGAGTTGTATAGGAGACAAGGGACAGTAATTCCCAATTCAATTTTTTCATGGATTTTACAGTTTTCTATAATCCCTTCCTCAATCCCCTCTCTTCCGTGCAGAGAAGTGCTAGCAGTTCAGCTGTCCTCATGGTTAACTGCAATGATCAAACTGTTCTTCTGTCTGGTTTCCTGCTCTTTTCCTAATTTTGTGTGGGTTTTCCCTGCTAGTGAGCACTGATTAAATGTTTTCAAGAACTGTGATAATGCCAAAATGACAGTAAGCAGTTCAGAGCCTATTACTGTGCATGCAGTATCAGGTGTTTCCCCCGTGTACCTTAATTTAATTTAATCTGTACTGAATGTCATCCACCTTTTTAATTTCCTAGACCTTCTATGGGATGAAACCGTTCTATATATATCTTTTAAAACCTTTATTCTTTCAGTATCTTTGGTTAACTGTCCTAGTAATGTCACATCAGTGAATACTCTCACTACACCACCACCCACCTTACCAGTGGTGTTCTACATCTATGAAGATGCAGAAGAGCCCAGGACTGGCTCTCATTCCCAAAGGACTCTCCTGTGATGTCTCTTCACTGAGCAACCTGATAATTTATTCTTGCTCCTTGTTTTCTACTTTTAATTAACTCTTTTATCCATGTGGAGAACTTCCATCTTTCATAGTTCAGCTTCTTTGGGAAGCTTAGGGGAGGGGCTGCACTAAAAGTCTAAAACTGGGGAAGAGAAGAAAGGAGAAAAAACAAACCACTTCCCTTTATCTCCCATCTTCCCTCTTTCAGACATCCATCTCAGTTATAATCTGCCACAAAAACAATCTTTTTGAAGACTGCTGTATTTTGTCCTTTCGTAAATGGTCATTCTTAAATAGCAAGACTCCCAGCAGCTATTATACAATATATATATTGTCAACAAAATCACCTAACATAATTCCATTAATTCACCCGTTGCAAAACTGTTTCATAGGATGGAAGTTACTACTGGGAATGGAGAACAACATTTGTTTGACAGTAAAGATTAATTGGAAAATGAACTGCGTAATGGATGCTTGTGGAGGAATAACTAACATAATGGAATATTTGGGGTATTTTCCTATCCTTATGTACAGTAAATAATCTATATAAATCCCCCACTCATAGAGACGAGCATAAATCCTACATAAATATTCAAATACTTCTTTATAGCTACAATGGGAAACGCATCTTCCCGTTCTTTCCAGCTGAAATAGTGCTTATGTGCTCTTTTCTCTCCGTGCTTTGTGTGGCAGCTATTTCAGCAGGCCAACGTGCTGCAGAGCCAGCAGGGCAGCTGCTCCTCTGGTGCACATTTCCAGTGCCGCGGCTCCAGCAGGAACATTCGCACCTCCAGCCAACGCGGTTGGCATCGGCGGCTGCCAGCAGGATCTGGGAGATTTCCGCTGCCTCGTGCACCTATCGTATGACAACACTTGGGTTGTGTAGGTTTGTCATTTCAGGAGACACTATTCAAGATCTCTGGAGGGTGTTCTCAAAGCTCAAAAAGAATATAAAGAAAGGAAGTGACATGTGGTTTTATGATCATCGCTGTAAAACATTTTATCAGCTGAGGGACAGTATTTCAAGATGCAATATATATTCATATGAATAATTCTTAGTTAACTGGGTAATTTTCTCAATTTTATTAGATTTTATTTATTCTAGATTCTTAACCATTGCAGGCCAGTCCAGTTTGGGTAGGGATCTTACCTAGAAGCTGGACATTGAGCCTAGAGAGGCAAAAATACTTTTTTGCTGCCACCAACTTCTAAGATTTGCAGAATGAGAAATAATTTCATTTTCTCTGTCTTTTTTTCTGACATCTGAGGAGACAGGTACATTGAAAAGTCATTATAGAGGGAAGGGGGAAAAACAGTGAAATTAAGACTTAGGTGTGTAATTAGGCGTTCTGGTAAAAAACAAACAAACAAACCCAAAACAAAAACACAAACCCAAGGTGCTGAAATTCTTACATTTCCAAAATCTGCATCCTTTATACAAGGAAAATATAATTGTGAACAAAATTCTATTTTCCATTTAGATATCATTTTGACTGAATAATTTTCATCAGTTTTACTGAGCTAGAAAGGAGACGCCAGCCACTGTGTATGTTTCCCTTTTCATCATTATAGGAAGAAGTATTTCTTGGACTGCATGAGGACTATTTCCATATAATAGAAGTACTTCTGTTATATAGAAATAGTTCTCATGCAGTTCAAAGTCTTCCATGGACTCAGCTAAATACACTTCCTTTTCTTCACAAATAAGCACATTTGCAAATCTTTTCTGGGACACGTTTTCGTACACACATTTATGTTGCATTGCTCTCTTGCTCCCAGAAAATAACTGCCCTTACTTAACAAGCCTTGTACTTTTATCCGTATCATACTTCCATTAAAAACTCCAGTAACATATAGTTAACAATACTTAGTGAACCAATTGTTCTCCTTCGTTATTTTGTTTGAGAAACCAAAAGTTGTACTTTCCATCATCACCAGAGTCAAAATTGCATCAACGGGGAGAACACGTAGGTATAAACTTTGAGACCAGTGAGAGTGTAAGAATGAATAAAGACAACCAACATTATTTGCCTGCTCCAGCCCACAAACATGGTCTGACTACAACACACAGTAGAGCTATTTATATACTGATGCACATGACACACATTAATGAGCTCTCTTGGGGGTTTATGATCATAAAAGATATTGCTAGAAACAATGAAAATAACTGGGGGGGAAATTATCCTTGAAGTAAAATATTAATAAATGATTTTTTTCAGTGTATGGATTGAGATGCTTCCATTTGTGACAAACTCAGTGCCATTTACAATGTATAATTTGGTTGAGAGTAAGAGGTGAGAGGATTAAGTACCCTCAGCTCTTCCATAATGTAGCTGCACTGTTGAACCACTGCCACAAAAAATCAACTCATGAGGTCTATCTGGACAAAACCAGTGAAACTCTCTTTCCAAAAGGATCTTATTTTCAAAAAGCACACCACTATGGGAAGGATAGGATATAATTTGGATGCTACTATTTTGCTCTCAATATCTAAAAAACACCCACCAGACCAACAAAAACACATAAAAATATTCTTCTATACATTATAGATGCATGCCTGTGTGTGTGTAAAATAATTTGGTTTGATCATGTTTAAAAATTGAGGGGACTAGGATCCATGGCTTTTCTTCCATTTTGAAGCATGATACTCCTTTACTATTCCAGTATCCTTCAGATACAAATCACATGTGACCAGATCAGTTCAGATTTCATCTGAGTGAAGTCTTGGGCTCTGCATTATAGGAAATATCCAAACACCAAAAATAGCTGCTTGAACTAGAATTAATCACAGCATCAAGCCCCATTCCCCAAATGGCTTCAGTGACAGGAGGTCTGAGGAAAAGCATCTAATAGATAGATCAGAGTGCATATTTGATTTGTGTAAAAATAGGATGCCATGTCACCTGCAGCTATATGTTAATTTAGGATAGAGTCCTTACATTGAGGGGGCTGTGCTATTATCAGCAGGGTAGAGCTCACTGTACAATACCAGGCATATTAACAGCATTAACCAATTCACAAAAACATCAAAAAACAAAATGAGAAATTTTTGAAATCCCTCAGTGTGTACAGGTTCTCTGACATAAGCCAAAGTGTAAATACTTTATTTTGTGTATTTAATGTAATAATAATTTTCTATTTTTAAAGTTAGTATCTGCCCGTAGTCAGCTTGCTTTGCTGATCTCCCTTTCCCTGGCAGCTCATTTCTATGTTTTTAAGTGGTTTTCTTTTAAATCAGGCCTTTAAAAAATTCCACAGTATCATCTTCAATCAGAAACATAATGTTATTTTTCAAATAAAACCATGGCAAATTAGATACCCTTTAGAGACAACACACCAACTTAACTGGCATGTTTTTAAAATTAACCTTCCTTTCACTGAAAAATGTAAAACCTCTACTTGAATATAAAGTTCACCTGATTGTGTAGCTTGGTTAAAAGACAATAATCATTACAATAGGGTGTAGGTATATTCATATTGATCTGTGACACACTAGAATTTGAGTAGACAAAAATAATAATAAAAGGAAAATGTTAATGTTATAAAGTCTCCAACACAAAAACATTAATCAGCCATTGTTTTTGTGTCAGCTCCTGAGGCTGCAGGGACCGTCTGGTCCTGGGGTGGAGGCCCTGGGGTGTCCCCACTACCCCACCAAGCACAGAACTGGGTGCAGCAGAGGTGGATGCACCCTGTGCTGACAGGCTGATGGTGACCCCAACAGCCAGGATGACTTTTGGCTACACCTCATGGAGGCTCTTGCCTTGGGAGAGAAAGAGAAGATGCCTGCTACTCCAAAAAGGAAAGGTCCCTTGTGTCCTTGGCTCCTGCCTTCTGCTGACCGCTTCTCCTCCATGCTGGCCCTGGGATGACAAGGGGAAGGACCAGAAGGGCGAGGGGTCCTGTGATAGCCACCCCATGCCACCATCTTTGTTGTTTCCTTATGTTTCATGAAAAACAAACTGCAGCCAGCTGTGTGAACTTTATCTCAAGGACCCATATGAGCACTAAAAGCGCAATTTGAGTCTTTCTTGCAGCCCTTTGTGCTGAATAAGTCTCTATGAAGTTTTGGTACTATCTACTTTATGGATTTTTAAATTTATTTCTGTACTACAATAAACAGCAGTTGTAAAAGACTAAAACAGCTGGGGTATAGCACAAGTCAATTAATAACTGGAAAAATATGAATACTATGAGTGACAAGTGTTTTATAGACAGGTTTTTCTGATAATGCAAAATGCAAAGAAGGCCCAAGACTAGAACTGCACAGAAGGCTCCTTCTGCATGTGACCCCTGGAAAAAAAAAGTCTTACTGATTGTCAAGACCTGACTCTCAAGACTTCCTCCTGCTTGACTTTTAATCCAAGGCTCCTGTTTTGGGCTGAACAATTATGTGGGTTTGCAAAATCCAAAGAGTTTCCATTAGCATCTGCACAATCCCCATCTGTGGGGGTACCCTGGGAGTGCTTCACAGACATAAACTCTAAGAGAGTACTGCATATGCAACCAGGTGGGTGAGCCCTCTCCTAGGAATAGCTAATGGTATTATCAGGTCTTGTATTGATATTAAAAGCCATGTGGATTTTGGTGCTTTACCACAAGGTGCTGCTCCCTCTTAAGAGACATTTGAGTCTGGAAAAGTCCATTCCCATTTTTTCTTAATGCTGTTAGGTAGCAAATTCAGCCTTGGTGAAAAATATCAGACACTTCTTAGAAGTATGGGCAAGTAAACACTCAAACAACTTGTTTTCAAAATCTTAATGATTTTTAAGATTGCTTTTTCTTCCCCACCCCCCTGCCCCCCCCCTTCATTTGACTCGCTCTTTCAGCAGAACTGAAGAGCTGCTGGTGCAGCTTAGAGCAGCAGTTGTTGGCACATTACCTACCACCCATGCCCGCATACTTGGTGCGGACACAGGACCGTGGACAGACTTACACATGCGCCTGCTGGCCTGTCTCATCCCTCCTCCCTCCCCCGAAATGTCCTAGCTTAGGCCTTGGGACAATAAAGGGCATGCAGGCTGCTTTTTCACTCTTTGAAACACCCCCGGAGAATCATTCCCAGGCAGAGGAATGCTCACTATGGCCGTACCCAGTAGAGCTAGAATAGCAGGTCTGCATGACAAAACTCTTCTCAAAGCTATCCCATTCACCACTGCTATTTGCTTGCCTTGGATTTCTTGCTTCTCACTTCCTACATATGGAGAAGGGGTGGAGCAGAGCCCTCGCAAATCACACAGTGATTTGGTCAAACACACCAAAAGGCCTTTTCTTTGCACCAAAATTGAGAATGATTTTAGTTAAACATACAACCACCTAAGCTACTGACTGCATCTTCTGCAGGTTTCAGTAGGTCTAGCTGCACAGCTCTTCAAGCCTTTTCCACCCACAGCTATCCACTCATGCACTTTTTTACGCATATAATAAACAGTAAACATGCAAACCCAGAATGCTTTAACCATGTCACTCAGAGCTACCCCATCACATTCACGAGTCTGCCTGTCAGAATACAGCTGCTGCATTTACCTGAATGCTCAGTTTGTTATTTCATGACTGGAGGCTGTGAATTACAAATAATGCAAGTACTAAAATCATAGCCCAGTGCCAGCTGCCTTGTGGGAGGGACTATAAACTCTGCAGCCAGAGTAAACAGCAGGATACTTTGAGTGACCACTGCTTCATCCTCCCACACATATCTTATTCATCTTGTCTCCTTTTGATGACATTAAAAGCTGCTGCAGCATAAAAAGAAATATTAATCTGCAAGAGAAATATGAGGAGCAATTTAATACTTAGGCAAGCTAACAGATCTGGAACCATGGCAGAACTGTTACTGTCATCAACCATTCTAGCTGAGCATAAGTTTCAAGGAATACAGAAGTAGAGAAAATACGTGGAATTTGTATGATTTTTCATGTGACCCAAAGAGGTGCAAAATTAACCATGCTTTATTAGATGGGGAAAGAGTTGCATTTAAGCCATTGTGCAAAAGACATAAGCAAAGTTTAAAAGAGCTTCCTTGTTTTCCACAGTTTTGAATATTACCATTCTCACTTCTCAAAGGTTATTGAAAATTATTATTACTTGATTTCGTCAAATAGTTGGTGCAAATGCAAGGGAAGCATGAGAAGCTGAATTGCCCTCAACTTTCCAGGCAACATTTTATCCTTTATGCACAAAGCAGCCAGGCAGGTGTTTCTGAATGAATAGTGAAAAGCTCTACAGCTAAACCCGTATCAGGGTTAGTCTGGAGATATAGCAAGGGACTCCTTACAAAAACCCTCCAGCAATCTCTGCAAAAGAGCTGATTCCTCTATTGGAGGGACACAAATCCACTGAGCCTAACAGGCCTGCTTCTCAGCATTCACCAGTAGGACACCCAAGGCAAGCCCACAGTTACCAGCCCAGTTAGATTCTGGTAAGGAAAAACCCCCGGCAATCTTCAGAAGAAGCCGAAACAAAGGCTCAGCAGCCAGCCATTGTAGCTTTAACTAATCAGAGAGAAACCACCTGCAGGAATACCCCCTTTTCTGTTTACTCCCAGCAGAACCTTCCAAATGATGATTAATCACTGAATAAACTGAACAACTGACAATGACATGATGACAAAGGGAAGGCAGAGAGGGGCAGCAGCACTGGTGGACGTGGCTCGAGCATGGGTGGGTGGAATGGCCAAAGAAGATGGATGGCCTGAAAACGCTTGACACTTAAGTATCTCCTGTGTAGCAGGAGGACGTCTATGCTAAAGCGAGCTGTCATCTTCAAGCAAATAATGCTCTGCACAGCAAGCTGACACACTTCCTTCAGTTGTCAGCAGCAATGCAGAGGGGCAGCTTCCTCAAGAATGAACTAATGAAGCTTTTAATTGGGAGATGAAGCCCTGATAACAGCAGAAATAAGAGATACTGTAAATGACAGGATAATCCATTACAGTGGAAGGCATTGTAAATGCTTTACTGATTATACCCACATATTATCCTACCTATGTCCCTACTAATTTGAAAAATGATGAATCATAGGGCTCAAACAGGACTCAGATGAGTCAATTAGACTAACTAGTGATATCAAAAGCTCATATTTTCTGTACTTGGGAATCAAGCATGTTTTGCCTAACAACAAACAAAAATGAGCTGTGTTTCACACTCTCAGTTGACCAAGTCATTAGCAACATGGAAAATACTTCTTTGAATTTTCCATATTTTTAGATGCTCTTGCCCCCATGGAGTCCTTTCTGGCAGATGTTTATTAGCTGGAAAAACATTTTCAGGAAATGAAATATTGTCTTGCAGCATTCTGCTGATTCCACTTCTAATTTTATTAGTCCAGGGTTACGTTAGGTGTTTCAGTGAGTATCCACATAACGAGAAAACTTTGACTGCTATTAGCCAAACTCTGCACACTCAGTATTCAGACCAAAACTGAGCTCCAGCGTACAACTGGGACATCACTTTTTCTTATAGCACTTGTGTTGCAAGTGGTTTAAGATTAAACCTTAAGGACAAATTCTCTATTAATCATGGTTTGGGCAGTTATTTACAGTAATGCAGAATGATTAGGTGAATCTTCACACCTGCCAGGAGATACAGGGGCATTAAGCACCTTACTGCCTTTGAAACCACGGCTGATACGCCACCTGATTTGAAAGCTGCTTTTTCCTGAACAGAGATGGTCTGGCTCAGTCTTCTGCCAGTTTTTTGGGGGTTTTTTGGAAGAAACAAGTAGCAAAGCTCAAATGTCAGTAGGAGTAAAACCTTTTCCTCTTAATTTAAGAGTATTTTTAATTTTAGGAGTCTAGTACAGGTACAAAAGAGGATTTGAAACAAACGAATTTTTAAAAAGCGTTTTGACGGTTTGGTTTTCTGCTTTTGGTACTCCCCTCCCCCCCTTTCCATTAGTGAAAAGAGAGGAGAAGGGGAATTACTGGGGTAAACCAAATCCCAGATGCTTTTATTTTAGTTTCAGATTCATTTAGAACGTTTTCCATTTTGAATTACTGTACTGAAAGCAGTAATATCTCCTTGTATCTGAAAATGGCTGTGAATATTTTCTATATCTCAGAAGGCATTTTTTTTTTGTAGGGGAAAACATTCATAAAACACTTCAGCTACACAGAATATAAATTAAGTCCGATCTCATGGCAATTTGCATTTTCTCTCTGATTTAACAGAAAACAGACAATTAAGACGAAAGTTATTGCAAGGATGCATCTGCACTTCCAGACTTCAGTCTATGTCAGTAATTTTATATTGTACTTCCTCGGCCCATGGTTTAGTAAAATTTAGCTTTCCATTTTCCTACCATTTTCTATAAAAGATCTCAAATATAGCTTTAGAAATATCTTAGCTTTGAAAAAACCTCAATAGAAATAGACATTTGAGGATTAAGACATTTAAACAAATCCAAAGTAATTTCTTGAGGACAGAAACATCTAGGAACTTCTGTCATTATAGAACCAAGATCTTGTCAAAGTGCCCAGAGAATGACTTGCTCAGAGCGTCTTTCAGCAACAAACAATGCAGAGACTGTTCCTTCTGTACACTTCTGCTCAGCACCTGAGGTGGATTTGGTGATTTTGGTGTAATAGCATGTGCACATCTATGACTGCAATTGCCAAATGGTTGAAATGTGTTCAGCTGCAGCTGAGAAGCCTCTATCACCCCATCTCCTCAGCAGTAAAAGTAATTTCCAGCTTTCCCGTTTAAGCTGCTTGGCAAAAGGGGCCAGAGAAGAGTGCACATCTGAGCTATAGTACAACACCTACAGAAGGCTTGGAGCCCAGCCCCTGCTCAAGGGCTACTTGTGTACTCTGTACATGACATCCTGATCTCAGCTCAGTCAGCACAGATCCTTCTGTGGCCTAAACCCTTTTTGAAGACAGAATTTGGTTCCCAGTCTCACTCACAAACTTTCATAACTTTACCTGCCCGGACTGCTGGTATTTCCTAGGAATACTGGTACAAAAATGTGCACAGTTACAAATTTTATATTTCTATCCTGCCATACTTGTTCCATTCCTCCACCACATCAAACAGTTCCTTGTGACAGCTACCTGTACACTATCACCAGCAATCTGCACAAGCTTTATGCTGTTTTTATCCCTTAAAATTCATCACTCACAACAGATGGTCAAAATCTTCCACTCAAAACCATTCCTTCCTTCTCTTTCACTGGTACAGTCAATACTAATTCTCAACAAAGTTTGCCCGTGTCAACTGGGTGCTCATCCCAAACCTTCCAAAATCCTCAGTTATTCTGAGGACTCCTAACTCTTAACAAGAATTGAGCTTCCTGTCAAAATCATCTGAGAGTCTTGAGCCTCAGTATTGTATATTCCAATTGCTTTGCACAGTTCTTTGACCAGGGTCAACATATATGTTTAAGGAAATAATTTATTCTAAAGGTGCAACCTTTTCTAGAGAAAGCAGAATTTCATTTGCAGGTCTATTTCAGTAACTATTGCCAAATTTGCTAAATATTTTTTCTCTACACTGACATCTTTCTGTTACAGCACAGACTTTTTCACAGATTTTTGGAATACCACTCTGATCTCTGCTGTCCTCACTCAGAGAAGATTATTCACAACCTCAGTAGCAGTAGCTTCTTGGTGCCGTTTTTCCTCACATTCCTGCTTCCACATCTGCATTGTTTATCAACTCTCCTCATCCTTTTTAATGCATATTTCCAACAAATATTTTGCTTATTTCCTTTAGATTTTGCATATGTGTTTCTTTTGATCCAGACAGGATGAGGAGAAGAAGATAAAATGCTTTGAGGAAAAGCTTTTCTCTTGTATTTATTCTTGCTTTTATTTTGCATGACTCTCTTTACTGACTCTTTGGAAAGAAGTCCTGGTGACCCTGGAAAAGCATGGAAAAGATAATTTTAGAAGGTTCAGCCATAGACAAGGTTAGAAAATCTGTGAACAGGCGGGAAAGAGCAGAGAACTTGCTCTGTTACTGTTCCTTCATTTTCTTTATGGTACTCCTTTTCTGAATTCTTATAAAAGCATACATCCCAGTGAGCAAGGAAGTAGTAGAAGAGAAATAAGAAAGTACAGACAGTGCATTTTGCCTTCAAAATGCTTAAAACATCTTGTGCTCTTTCTTTGCAACAGTGAAGATTGATGTCTTTTTAGGATAATGCTTCAAGGAGTTACTTTACAAAAAAATACCAGCTTCCTTTCAGCAAGTTCTCTGCATGTGGCAGGATATTGGTGAAAATCAGCAAATCTGGGATGTTAATGTTCAACCAGGTACAGTGAAGGGTGCAAAGCATTTAAAGACAGATCAGCTTGACAGATTCTGTACTCCAGCCTATTTAGGCAGGCATGTACTTTAGTTGTAAGTTGCCTTGTTTAATTAGCTACTGAGGTATTCCATCTTCATCCCTAGTGCCTCATGTCTCATAGGACGCAGAAGCAATCACTGCTTGGGACTATGACGGAGCAAGGCTTGATTGTTCTACAAGATGTCCCATGGATGGGGACCAGACACCACTGATTAACCATTAACTTTGCAGTTCTTAACATCAGGGTTTTTTTTCTTTCAGTGATGCTAAGATAGACACTTTGGAAAGATCTGAAATGCCATGTAGAAGATGACAGATTGCTTTGTGTATTTTAAAAAGGGCTGATTACACAGGCTCTACCACCAGAACAATTTAAGAATAAGAAAAGCATAGGAAGAGATGGTGGAATTTCTATGAGAATTTTTTTTAAATGCATACACGCAGACAAGCACACTTGAGATGTGTGTAGAGATGCCTCTTCTGAGTGTATTTCTAATAATATACAAATGCAGGATTAAAGCAAACCTTGCTGAGAATTCACACAAAACCAGTTTCTAGCAATCAGCAAAATTCTTCAGTCCATAGGTTTATGTTACTTTTGCAGAGGGAAGAAGAGACTTGTGGAAGAAAAGGTAGAGATGGAATGGACTGAATAGCAGAGAACTGTCTGCAGAAGCCATACTGAACTAAGTGTGCTGCTTAATATATGCATTTTCAATGTGCTGTGTTCACTGCAGAACCACTTGAAATCTTCTTTACCATTGACTCTTTCCATCCTGAAATACCATCACAATTTAATTCTCAGACTCTTCAGATGAATTTCTAGGTGCTCTGCTATGGAATATTTTATGCATTTAAGTTATTTTAGGTTATTAGTTCATTAGCAGCCTATCTACCTACTGCTTGCTCCCAAACAACCAAATAAGTGAGAAATTTTCATTAGTGCCCATGAAAACAAATCTAGTCTAGTGCTGGATATTACATTAGTCACAGTATGCATCAGTTTTAATTGTTCAAATTAGTCAGCCAGTTCTGAGCTTCCTTTTCCCATCCCTCCAAGAAAGCAATGCAGAGAAGGGCACAGCAACCAAGGCTTGATACTGCCTCAAAGCCTTCAAATTTCTTCAAATTGTGGTTGGACCACCCAAGACCACAGAAGAGCACAGACCTTGGGTGGTGATCTGCACGTAGTGCTGGGCAGAGGTCCAAGCTACATGATCCCAGCTGCATGGGTTTCCAGGATGGTGGAACTGACATCTTGATTTACAACAGCCCAAGTGAGATTAAGTCATATCAGAGCTGACCAGGTGGCCAAGGTGACATTTTGACCACATCAGGTGGTGTGTCCAGACATCCCACAGAGCAAAGAAATAAAATGACAGTACTGAAAATACACTCATCTACCTAGGGGGAGTCAGCTGAACTTTCTTGACTTAGTATACCCCTCCATTTCTTTAGGAAGACGAGGATATTGCTCTGCTTCCTCCCAGACATGTCAGTTTGTCAGACAGCAGAGATAAAAATACTGCCATCTCCAGCTGCCCATCACACACCTCTGGGAGTGGGAACAGCACCAGCCCTGTGGCTGCCCAGCTCACAGCTGAAGTGCAGCTGAAAGCAATCCTACCAAACAGCACCTCACCTCCTCACTTTGCCCCAAAGACCAGCAGTTTCACCAGCTTCGCAGCAGCTGTTGGAGTCTCAAGAAGCTCCTGTCTGGCCAAGGCACGTGGCATCTGCCATGCAAACACTGCCCACCCGATATGTGGCACACACAGCCCTGAACTGCACAAGGATCTGAGGTCACAGACTCTCTGTATGAGTGAGGAGACCCCATTCCCCATTCCCCATACTCTTTCCTCATGCTTCCCTAGTCAGCAATGGCTTGCATGTGCTGAATTTCAGGACATACTGAAGAATCCTGCCATTTACCAAGTCCTCATCCAGGCAAGTTTTAGGGAAGTCTTGGAAGTTTTTGCTTTTTTGCCTTTTTGCCCCCCAGTCCTTTCATTGACACAGAGTAAAAGTTGTGAGATTTACATGTGCCTGGAAAGGATGGAGGCAGCTATTTTTAACTGCATCACTTGCTTTTAATTCCATCATTCAATTAGGCATATATTTTTAGTTTCAGGAAAGTTTCTTTTCAAGAGGTGGAATGCCAGCACAGTACACTAGCAGAACCATTAGCTGTCAAAATAAAAAAGGCTTCATATTCACAGAACAACAAGATCAACTACAGCGACAGAAATAAGATGGCAGTGCACTTTTACTTTTCAGCAGCTAGAGCAGTGTTTTCTGTATTAAATTTAATAGGCATTTTACATGGGATGTCAGATATTTTTGTCTCTGCAAATAGGGTTCTTTCCTTTAAAAAAAAAAAAAAAAAGAGAGAGAGGGAGAGAAAAAAATTTGAAGTTTCCTGCTGCTTATATAGGGAAAACAGCATAGAAATTGCAGCCTTACACTAGCAACGACTAGGTAGTCATCATTTTTAAAAACAATGTCACAAAAGCTATTTCGACGCTGTCACTCTTAAGAATAATTAGTTTCCATCAAAGCAACAGATTATCTGTTCATGTTGTCCACTGGGTCATTACAATGGGCAACCAATACAGATAAATGGTATCTAATCTTTTCTGCTTTTCTATTGGACTGATTGATGGTTATAACTTCTCCGATATTATAAGGCAGAAAAATTATGCTGACATTTAGAAGCAAAAGCACAGGAAGATAAAACTAAGTACAAAGCACATCCAACACCATAAAAAAAAAAAAAAAAAAAAAAAGAAAGAAAAAAAAAAGAGAAAAAGCTAAAGACAAATTGAACAGAAAAACAAATGACAATTAGGCCAAAAGAGAATATAGAGGGGAACAACTATACATTGTGGGTGGCAAGGAGCTCAATTAATTATAGAACATGAAGGGAAATCCAGGCATTTCCATTAGATGTTATTAAAAGACATATTGACTGAGCTTTCTTTACATGTTATGCCTTAGAAGAAGACAAAAGGATTTCCCTGGTATTGATTTGTTCCTGGAATTGGTCGACTTTAAGACATGAAGAATAACATAATGAGAGGTGGCTGGGTAGCAAACAAGAAAGAACAAATTGCTGCCACTGACACTCACATTTGTGAGCTTCCATATATTATTGCCTTTTTCAATTTAGCATTTTTTCACATTGCTTGTCAGAAACCATTACACCATAAAATATGCTCTAAACTTAAAACAGCAAGCCTCTCAGTTATTCATTTACTGTACAAATAATCACTATTTTCAGCAGATCTGCTCAAAAATATTAGTAATATTAACTAGCTGGCTGGATTTGCAATGTTCCTGTGAGGGGCTAAATGCCCCGAATAGCTCCCAGGTATAAGGTAAATATTCAGCTTTTTGGAGGAGCCCTCTTTTTTCCTCTAGCAATAAAGATGTCCATCCCATGTCCAAATGCTGTTTTGCAGCTGCTGTAGGATGACCACAAGTCCAACACTCCAGTCAGAGTGGCCAGGTGAGGATGTTGACTGTCAGTATGACAGCCTGTGGGCTGAGGGGCTTTTAAACACCTTGCTGGTGAAGATAAACAAAAGTCTCTGCTTTGCTGAGATGGCCTAATCCTGCCCACGACAGACTGTTACATAACAGAGCTGTGTGGGGACCATCCAGTTGGGGGTTGGAGGAAAGAGGGCTGGCACTGCTACCCCTCATGTAGGCAATCATCAAAAGAAATTAAAAGGCAGAGTACTTCTCATGGGTATTATTTACATTGATATGAGAAAAGTAAGCCGTTCCATACTAATCATTAGCGCTACACTACAGCTGGCTTGTCTCCATGAGAACAAAGGCTTGTGAACGTAAGTATCTTCCCTTATGTATGTGCTTAGCAATTCTCCTCTGAGTTATAATTCTTCAAGCAGTCTTGCATTGTGTTAACAGTTTGACTACGAAATTATTTTCTGCTACCATGAATGTATATCAACAGCAGGCAAAAAAACCCTTCAATCTATAGATCCACTTAGACAACTACCTTCAAAACTATACCATCAGCTACACTTACACTCTGGTATTTACCTCTGGCTTTATCAGCAACTGTGCTCAGTTTTCACTTCTGAAATTTTGTGCAGCAGCTGATTTTGCCATTTCTCTCAGGCTCATGTGATTGTTTCAGGCAATAGAATACTTCTGTAAGCAAGCATTATTTGGAAAAACAGCTTAGAAAACATGAAGAGCAGCAGTGGATATGGTAGGCCTCAAGCAGGCGCGAGCCAAATAGTTTCTCCACCACACAGTTGTTCAGAGATGAATGTCCAGACAAAGAATTGGCTTTATGTTTCTTGTCTCTAATATTTCTTAAGTTTTCACTCTTAGACTCATCCACTAAGTCAATGCCTCTGGGAAGGATAAATCACAGAGCTACCCTCACTACCTTTATAATTTCTACCCAGAATAAAATGTTTTCTCCATTTGGTGAGAATATAAGATTTTAAAACAGTTTCTGTCTCAAATGTAAGCAAAATGCCAAAATCTTGACATATTTTTTGAATGAAAACAACACAATTTCAATCATTAAATTTGCATTACTTAATTTCTAAATTGGACATCTTACATTTTTTACTTCACATTTGGTTTTCAATAGAATCTTTTTGTTTTGACCAGCACAAAACAAAAAAAAAAATGTAAAAAATTGCTACTAATACTGATTTATAAAAGGCAAGGATTGAAATTGGAAGTTCTAGGGCGTTTGTCAAAGTTAAATAAACATTATACTTCAAAAAGGTGATCCTTAGCTACATTTTTTAACCCAGGCTATCACATAACTTTGAGGTTAGGCTAACTGTGATTGGGATGGATAAAATAGATCAGTGTTTAACTTAGCCAGTCGGACACAACAAAGCTTATCCCACTTCTTAAGAGCAAATCCAAATCTGCTAACCTGGAAGCTAATGGAAGAACCTTTCTAAAAGATAAAAATTTTAAGGTAGCACTGGCTGAAAGGAGCTTGTGACTAAGCAAGGAAATTATCTTCTGATTCTTTGATCTCCTCTTTCTTCAGTTAAATTCCCTATATACATAACCTAAGGGTTTTTTAACCAAGTACCCCTATGAACTAGATAGAACTTGTGCAAGATCTTAAATTTCTTTGCTACCTGTTCAAGTAAATGGGGTAATATAATTTCAAGTCAGAGTATTAACTCTTCCTCTCAATGGCTCAAATTATAATATTCGAGTTTCTTCAATATGCCCTCTATTTTTAGAAAATAATGGAATCAGAATAAAAAGATGAAACTTTCCACAAATGGAGACCCAGATACAACAGTGATTAAGTCAATCAAAATCCTTCAAGATGTTTTAGACATTTCACTTAGATTTTTAAAAATCAATTTAAATTCCTAAATGAAAAGTCACTTGGACTAAAAATGTAACTTTAAAAAAAAATTAAATCCAGAGAAATATTTCCACAGTTCCAAGGCTTTTATTCTGTATTTTTTAAACAAATACTGTGCTAAAAATCATCCTTAAAACAAAAACAAACCCCAAACCCAAAACCAAAAACCAAATAAACCATCTTTGATTTACTCTCATTTCTGGGGAAAAACGTTGAAATAATGTTGACTGCCTCTACTAACCTTTAAACCTGTAATGGTTAGTGGGCAGGATGACAATCCTCTCTCCTCAGGCTCTGTGACGTTTGCACAATTGTGTGTATGAAGGGAGATCAACTTGTCACTCTTCTTGAGTGATAAGTAAGTTTCAAAAGATGGGAATGCTCTGATGCTACATGTGATATGGCTGAGTGAATGAATGTAAAGTAGGAGGATAAGAAACTGTTTTATCTAGTTTTTTCTTCCCTTCTGTTGTCTGTTTATGCTGTGACATTTTCTTGTTTTAGCTCTCTTCTGCTTCTTTGGAAATTAAATGAGATCCAGTATCTCAGAGACTACTGGCACTTATGGATTAGTGAGACTAACGTAAAAGCAATTAGTGAGGGGGGGAAAAAAGAAACTAGCTGCATGAATTTGATTTAATGTGATTTTTTTTAAAATCCTGCAATAAAAATTTGCAGCAAAGGTGAGGTTTGATAAAGAAAAGCACTCCTGGCAAACTCAAGTGAAGGTGCATGCAAAGCAACTCTCTTGAATTACAGAAATTAGAAAAATGGATGAAGGAATTGTGAAGCTGCAATGACACTGCAAGAGCAGCAGCCTCATATATTCAGCCTCACCAGCAATCTGCCAGCTGGCACCAACATTTTCTAAACATACCCAGGATACTCAGAACAAGATGTTAAAAGCAATGCATTGTACTTGGTTTCTACCAGGGAACCACAGACACATTCCACCTGGATGACAGAACAGTTAAGTCTCGTGTGTTGTACATGGGAAGACTATATTTTGAAATCCCTTCTGGCAGCTTCATTTCTTTTAAGTTGTTGACTGCCTGAACTCAGCTTTTAATGGTTTGGACTAGAATGAGTCTATCTAAACCTAATAAAGGAAAAGAGTATTTGTGCTGTGATGTCCCTTTGCCAGCATCTATTCATGTTTATCACACAGGTACACAGACTGTGAAGGTTGAGATGTTATCAGAGAAAAAAGCTGCAAGTATAGGTAGGTACTTTCCTATGCAAGTCGTTAAAATAATCTGAAAGTCTAGCTCGTGACTTGTTTTCCAAAGAGTGCTATTTAAGTCTGTGATACACTGTGGACTTGGATTAAAGAATTTTAGATTAACTTGTACTCAGCATGCACTACTCCATACCTTATTCTGCTTTGTTCAAGTTTAAAAGGTCATTTTGCAGTTCTATCTTAAGGGGTACAAAGAAGCAACATTTTAAAATGCACCAAAAGCACAAAACACTTCTGTTCCTTTTACACAGAATTAGATATTCAAACCAAAGTCAGCACTAAGTCATACAAAACTCTCCAAGCTGATCAAAACTCCTATCTGCTACAGAAAAAAACGTGTAACTAATTACAGGCAAAATTTTGCTTTTCTGCATCCTCTAGGATGGTAAGGAAAACAGTCCTGTTTGGGCAGCAGTTCTGATGACTGCATACCTCGGAAAGACCGAGATGCAGGGACAGCAAACTTCACAAGTCTCAGTCCTGTTGTTCCCTGGCAGAGCTGATAAAAGGCAACACGGTGTATTTGTGTGTGAGTATCCACACAGTGGATCATCTAGGCAGTCTTAGGAACACAGGCTTAGGAAGCATTAGATTCCTAACATCCAGGTTTTCAGATTAGTATACAAAATACAGAGGATGCATACAGACTGTCTAATTTTAAGCATCTGACTTAAATGCCATAAATGGTACTCTGAGGGCATCTTTCTCCAGCTGCATATGCAGAGAATTTGCCTGTCTGGGCTCAAATCTAGGATGGAAGTGGCATGTGCAAGTTCTGCTGAGTACCCCGAAAGAAAGACAAAGTCCCACCTAGAACTGTTAGCTGCTTGAACAGGCTAAGGCACATCTCTTCCTCCTTGAGACTCAGCTAGGACAACAGGTCACAGGCAGCACTGTCGTGCCCAAGCATGGGGGAAGGGGGTTAGCAGTCCTTCTTCCTCCTTAAAAGGACCAGCTCTGAGTCCTTTATATAGAGACCTTTAATGGTCCAGGTTTCTCTCTAACCCATGTACTTCAAAAGCACACAGATACCCAGACTGCCCAGATAAAACCCAGGCTGGCCTCATGTGGCTCCAACTGCAAGTGTTCTGAAAGACATTTGAAGTGAATACCTGCAGTAGATGACATGGATCACAACCTGCAATGGTTTTTTCACCTGTCAGAACCATGCAAAACCTGCAGAGTATAACTTCATCAACTCCAGTGCATTAGTTTACAGGGAAGGTGATTCAAGCACAGAGCCGCCAGTATCTCATTGTTTAGCTTTCTGTAGCCATGGCTGGGCAGAGGGCAGAAAGAGCCAGTTCTATGATTTTTGTGAACAAATAGCTCTCTCAAGATCACCATTCCTATCTTCAGCTAGCACTGAACCTACTTCCATTTGCAAAAGGTCAAACTAGATTCACCCGTGATTAATAGAATGAGTAGTTTGATTTTTATATTTACTGACATATTTCAAAGCAAGAAGTAAGGACACACTGTAAACATAACTCTTACCATCAAACTAATTCCAGACTTATGATTACAGAAAAGAATTAAAGTTCCTCATTTGAGACAGATGCATTTTCAAGAGCTCTTCTACCTGATTTTGTGCCCACAGACTTAAGAGATATTTGCGTGTTACAGACGGAACAGCTCACATGCTCCAGTCACAAGGGAAATTGCAACTGGGCTCTGAACTAACAGACACCAAGGTAAACTTGATTTTTCAACTACGAAGGACACAAATATTTCTGAGTCAGTAAAGTAAGTGCTTGACTACAAGAGCAATGGGAGGCAAAGGCAGACTCATTAGTAATCTAAATTTACATTAGACATGCCTAACTCCATCTACAACTAGAAAATTTTGAAAAACATATCCATTTTGATTTAAATTGCCCCATTTGAAAAGAAAGATGGTTTTGACCAACCTCTTTAAGCTCAAGATAAAAACCTCCAACATGACTACTAAACCACAGAGAGTAGAGACTTGAACAGCTAAGGAACTTTGCCTGACCAACAAATGCAATTCAAGGAAGCAAGTGCTCAAATTAGGATTGCCAGGAGAAAAAAAAAAAAAAACCAAACTGAAAACATTTATTACTTTATCTTCTACTACACTGTGACAACTTTCTTTACTGAAACAAACTGCTCTCTTTGCAAGCAGAAGTATCAGCCATGCAGACTTCTAGCCTAGCAATACTTCTGTGGGTGCATCCTAGTCCCATAGTACTTCTAAGTGGAATTCACAAACCCCTTGGACTCTGGGAGGTTGAAAGTGCAGTGGAAGAATGAGAAAAATGGCAATATGAGTCTGCAATGACTTTTTTTTTCAGGAAATAAGATCCAGGTGTAATATTTTCATACTGAATTAGTCATCTTCAGACCTCTTGAAGAAGTTTTGTTGTTCTGTGATTGACAGACACAGAGATCAAGTGGAAAAACTTCATGTGCAAATACGAAATGTTTCACAAATTGCCACTTAGGCAGAGGCAGGGCATTAAGCAGATATTCCAAAGTGAAGTCTATATCCTTGCCTTTCAATAAGTAAAATCCTACCTATTTAAGTATCTTAACACGACAGAAGTCATTAAGTTTCTTTGGAGTTCCCCAAGTAAATGCTGTAAGAGTTCTGTTAGTAATTATTTTTGCAGTGCTACCGCTGGAATTTTACAGACACAAGACACAACCAACCTATGTAGCACATTAGTTAAAACAAGCTGTAACATGTTCCAGTGCAATCTACACAGAAAAGACAAAAGGCTATGTCAAAACATTTCATCATTGTTCCCCCAAGTAACAATATAATTCCATATGTCCCAGAGCATGTTTGCAACAATACATCTACACAGAGAGTTTAGCCCACGCTCAATCTCAAACTTTTCTTCACACACCCTGCATGAAAGCTTTAAGTCTTAATTCACAGAGCTCACTCTCTTGCGTGCTGGAAATACTGAGCCAAAATTCAGCACTGGGGCTCTTTGGTGTTCCACATCACGGAAGGTGAATGCAAAAAGTAGCCAGACTTGAATCCTAAGCAGGAATTTCTGCTCATATTTGCTCATTTGAAAATCAGCTCTAAAAGCAGAAGCTACTCAATGAACAATTTTACCTCCCATCCTCTTTCTCTATCTGACCCAAACTCCAGCCTTTTATTTGAGAAGTTCACCAGAGTCTAGTGGATTGCCTCCCTCTTTATATCCACTGACAGTTTCTTTTAGTTCACTCACTTACTTCAAGTTGTCCAGAATGTCTTATCAGACATCAATTTATTGCAAGAAAAGTAAAAGCAGAACTACACAGTGACACATAGCATGCTGTAGCTGAGAGAGTATATGGAGAATCTCACAATTAAATTTGAGAAATAGTTAGGAAGAAGCAGAATTTGACAACTGTCATTTTTGTCAAAGCATCATATTTGAAAAGACAGTGTCCTTGCCAATGGGAGATCGTCCTTCCAGTCAAGAAGGAATTGTAACTTTCCTATCCTACCACTGAAGTTCTACAGTTACCTCCTCAGACCCATGCTACTGTCTGCAAAAACTGGGGAACGATATATGGCCAAAAGGACATTGTTGGAATTGTCAAAAGGACATTGTCAAATCTACCCAGCAGTGCTTGGGCCAAGTAACCAACCTTTAGGATGGAGGATATAGGGAAGTCCATGCTGGAAAGGCACAAGATATCTCTCCTGTGGCAAAACTGTGCTGCCTTGGTACATTCTGTTATCTAGAGACAGAAGCTACAGGAGAAGCCCTGAGGAGAAGGGTGCTGCTGTGGCTACATGCAACCTGTTCTTTTATAACAGGGTATCCTCAGAGGCCTGAGGAAAGACATTTTGTAGTCCTGCAGTTGCTTTCCAGCAGCACTGACTTCCTCCTTTCTCCCTACCCTTGGAAGAAGAACAAGGTGTATGGATCAAAGCTTTTCAAGAGGCCTGTCTTGCAAAGAGGTAAGAGAAAAGGCAGGTCTACAATATCTGCCATCTTCCTCCAGTTTTCTTGTACAAAAGAAAGAAACAGTCAGAACTGCAAGTTTCCCCTCTCTATGATTTTGAGTAGATAGCCAAGAGATAGTTTGATGGGACTTTCTGAACACGAGCAAGAAGTAGTACCAGATACATGTAAACAACACACACCACAGTGGCCCCTTGACTTCACCGTTTTCTGTGGAGAGACCAGAGCCACACCTATCACACTGGCCAAATGAAAATGTGTGACTATACACACGAGTGTGGCTGTACCTGAAGCCAACACCTAGCCTTGAGTTTGGCTCAAGGACTGAGCTTCAGCCAAGAGGCCCTGGTCTCTCAGTCTTACACGCACACTTTAAAGGAGTATTTGCTCCCAGCAGTCAAACATGTATACGTAGAGCAACATCAGAACAGATCTGATACTCAGAAACAAATAGTAAATTGAAAACCTTGCAGTTTTTCCAGATGGAAGCTTATCATTGTCTAACGGCTTGAACTGCTTTTAGGGCAAAACATCTACTGTTTTATAGTAATTTGAGTTACAATGAAGGGTATTTTTCACTCTAGTCTCTTTAACTGTCGCTATACGAAGTGCCACAGCTTGTCTTAAACCTGCTATTTATCAAAGTGAAAAGATTTCCATGTATGAGGAAAATGCAATATTATCTGTTATATACCAAAGAATAATGCTTGTGGTAGGATTTTTTATTTTCACGTATGTAAATCTATATATTGTCTAGTATTTTTTCACCATTGTCTCATCATCAAGATTAACATTAAATCAAACTATGAATTATTCATGAGGTGTGAATAAATGGAATTAGCCTTTCTAGCATTCACTCTGTAAATCACATCTTCTGGATAAATGCCCTTTTTCTGTCTTTCTTTTTTTTTATGTCTGAACACTAGAAATAATGACCTGGCTTGCAGCCTTGCTAGATTAGCTCTTGTTAGGGTGATATTTTTAGAAGAACATAGGTCTCATCAACCAAGAGATGTCAGGTCTGCTATCATTCCTGTCAGATTCCTAACTTCCAACAGTTTCCCTCTCCATCCCTAAACTCTGTCCTCACCCCTAGTAGCCATGGTACCTATAGCTCAGATGATTTGTTGAGCTTGACTCATTATCTACTGTGTTGTAACAGCAGTTAGAAACTGAATGACATTCAATTAAAATTATATTAGCAGCTCAGGAGTGATTTTGTTTAATTTACTCCTACTCAGATGTAAAAACATTAGTGACTTTTTTAATTGGACCTCATAATGTCTAACTCCTACTCAAATGCAATGAAATTAAAGACTTTGGTGGCTAAATACCGCTTAATTTACTCCTACCCATCTATAATGACATTAAAGATGCTTTAGGGTAGATATTGTTTCCAATCATTTATATTCAAAAGAAATCTGAGCTTATAGGTACTATTATTGAGCATATAATAAAATCATACAAGAAATTTATCTATACGGTAGGGGATAGTTGGCTACAAGTAATATTAAAAAGTAATCATTCATTTTTAATGCAAGGATATTAAAAAGTAATGTTAAACACAAGAATTTGTGAAGTTTTCTGTTCTTCACAGCCTCTTCAAGGACACAAACCTTTTCGTTTTTAATTCAGTGTGTGGTTTTAGAACATTTTATTACATTGCACGTGGTTTTTAAAGCAGTATATATAAGATAAATCCAAGGCTGACTTACATCACTGCTCAGACAGACGGCCAAGATACTTTTCAGTAATGAAGTTCACTTGACCCTGTAACTGTGTGTAATACAGTTTGGTGCAGTCTTCTGAAGTTCAAAGTTTGAGAGGAGTATGTGGTTCTCTGTCACATTTACACTACTTCATGTCCCCTTAAAAAATTACTTGATCTTTACTGAGCTAATGCTGTTTGCATCAACTACAAGCACCTGCCCCATGTTCTGTAACATCGATAAGACTGAACCATCATATCCTTCATATCTCTTTTACTCACACAAAAGTTCCACCCATCTGGCCTCTGGCATATTCCCCTCTTCCCCTTCCCAGCCTTAAAAAGTAAAATTATTAAAAATGTCTTCCTTCACCTACATAAACTTTTAATTATTGAAATGAAAAGCATTTACAAAATTTCACTTATGCTTGTATTATGAAAACAAGCTGTGCAGATGACAGATTGTCTCTTGAGATGGAAGAACAAGATTTCTGCTTTAATCTTGTGCTCTCATTTAGCGTGTGGCTATGGAGATGTTCAAATGGAAGAGCCTGTTTCAGGTAAGCACCATAAACCATTGCCAAGGGAGAGAGAAGAGATTTCTTCTCTTCCATCTTGACAATACACAGCCAGGCATCCTTGTCCTGCTGAGTGGGGGGAGGTTCAATGACTGTCTTTTCAAGTGAAAGTACCTGATACCAGCATCTTCCCAATTCAAATGGAACATGGTCCTTGAGCTTTAAGAGCAAAGCCCTTAGGAAACCATGATCTTTGATTCATTTTCTGATTCTGAACCAAGAATTCTGTTTGCATACACTATAAAACTAGTTTAAAATAATGTATTCGTTTATAGCAGTTACTATATAATAATTGTAAAGCTTTACTGTAAAAATCCATTTTAATCCAAAACACTTGCATGCAATTTTGTAATCCTTTCCACTCAAATCTGGAATTTGGACATGGGAGATTTAGAATAATTTTTCCCTAGGCATGGGTTTGCAAGGGGCTAGTTAAGCAATGTGGGCTTGAAACACTAAGAAGTTTCAATGCTATTTTGGAGTATTCATAGCAACATTAGTATCTATATAAGCACTTAAAGTTAAGCACCAGCAAATGCAGCCCCTCTGTTTTGACCTGCAGTGGGTCATTTGCCAGGTCACATAATAAAAGGGACTGCCCTGTTCCACTGGAGCTGGGAAGTGTATTCCCTCATACAGTTCCTCTGGATACTGCACCCTGCCACAGCATCACACCATGCTGTCTCCTGCTCTATCTGCAGAGCTGCAAGATGAAAACACTCCAGGAATTTATGCACTATGAACTACAGCCCTTCAGGTGATGAGTTGGCGACACAAGTCCCCTGAGAGGTCTTGGCCTCGGAGCATGACAGACAGCAAGACTGGCACAGGTATTTTGCCTGAGCCTTCAACGCTTTTACACCCTGTAATGTTTATAGCACACAGTGCCATATGTGCAAGTGTGGCACCACAACTCAACAATTTGACAAGAGCTGGGAGAAGCTCTCCAGCAACCTCTGGTGCCCTTCCTCACCTCCCAGCCCAGAGACTGTCAAGTCCTCCCAAGGAACAGTTTTTGTGCCTTGGCCTGGCACAAGGAGATGGGTAGGTTTGCCACTGTCCAGGGAGCAATGGTGAGCCAGCTGAGTGTGCTACCATGTCCTGTGTTACAGCTGCATTTCTGTGTGCACCTACACATCCATTTCAGTACCACAGCTGCCCTTATTTTACCTCTTGTCCAAAAATCTGTCTGGATTGACATTGGGTGCACACTGTTAACACTGTGGAGGGAAAAGGGGCACCCTAGGTACAAGAGAAGCTTTCAGAATAACAAGGTTATTACTATACATTTGGACACAGCTCAGCTATGAACAGGTAGTTACAGCAATTTTACAATTTTAGCCTATTATTAACATTTAGCATATTTACTATAGATATGATTATTGCAATTATCTCTATTTAAAGTTGTCAAGAGGGACCACTGAGCATTGATCTTTCTCCCCCTTCTTTTATTCTGGCATTTCCTTCCCGAAAGCATTCTCCAAATAACCTAACACCAATGGGAGCAAAAAAGTGTGAGGAAGCAACGATTGTAGTGAGTTATGATTATGGTGAGTCCATGTCAGCAACACTCTTCCTTAATGTCCCTATATGGGGTGATCACCCATTATTCAGGGGTCTGTCATCTTCCAGCAGGCTCCTCTTCATTGGAGTCTCCCACCTGGCACCTCCTCCCCCCAAAGTGGGGTGGAGACAAGTTTCTCTGTGCTGCCCTGTGCTTCTCTGTGCGGCCATGGTGTTCTGCAGGCACGTCCCACAGCCTGTGGCTCAATTCTATCCTATCTCTCCCCACAGAACACCAATAAAACACTATAAAAAAGAAGGATGATATAAAAAACAGTGATTAACTGACCAAGTGGTGCCATTCCAGGATCAGTGACGACTCAAACATACAAAAAACACACAAGGACTTCTATCTGGCTTCAATGTCTCAAATATGAAAGGAATATTTAACAGAATACATTTCTAAATACATTGCACATATAGTAAAAGTTACTCAATATCATAAATTTAGTGTGAAATTACAAAATTTCAAAATACATAGCCAAGTACAAATTTTTCTGTACAGGAAACATCTCAGGGTGCAGTACAGTAAAGCACAGACAGCTTTATTTATAGTTTTTTGTGTATTTCCCCCAAAGCCAGAAGCATTTTTGAAGTCAAGGATACTATGCCAGGATGAAGTTCCTCAGTGGATTGACACTTAGATGCCTGTACTCTGCAGAAGTGCTCTATATTAAGACATTTAATATTAAAAAGAGCAAGAGAGAACAGGAGGGAAAAAAAAAAAAAAAAAAAAAAAAAAAAAAAAAAAAAAAAAAAAAAAAAAAAAAACACCACAACAAAACACCAAACAAAGCAACAAGCCATATCACTTTCTTTCTCTAAGAAGGGCACCAAAGATGGTCAAACCCAAAATTCCAATTCACGTTCATCTAGCTCCCCTACTCCAGTAACATAGCCTACAAGCAGATCACTTCCCATGGAATTCAACCCTCACCAACCACAGCAAAGCAAACTCCAGAATGGGCTTAAGAACATCAACTCCCTGCTACCACACTGCTGACTGGGCAATTCCATTTAATCTTGATGCTGTGACTGCCACACATTTTCAAGGCACCCTAATTCTCATTATGGGTTCTTGACCCATTATATAGAGCACTAAAACAGCCTGCATCCTCTCTTATCTAACCTCACAAAGCCATTATTTAACAGATGCACTAACAAATCTCATCTATTTTCCAGTTTTCTGTGGAAAAAAACCAACTTTGCTAACTGTCTCTAACATCTATTTCTGTCACCTCAGCTAAAAGAAATGTTTCTGTTGCAATTAGTTCAGAATTGTTTTGGGAAAGAGGAAGACACTGTCTAATTTCCATGCTGGAAATTTTAATAAACAGCACCCTCAAGAGGATTAGAAGTCACTTCCTTTACTGTTTGGTTAAAAAAAAAAAAAATTAACAAAAAAACCAACCAAACAAAAAAAACCCCACAGTTGCTAAGCTACCACTTTTGAATACAGCCAGAATAATTTCCAAGGGTTATTTAAGGTGTTTAACTACAGAGCAGATACTGTGCAGGAATCCAGGTATGCACTAATATCCCCTCATCACTAGTGCCTCTGTGGTGGCCCCTGAGGCGTCTGCGTGGTTTTGTGTGAAACTGGGGCTCACCAAGATCAAACAGACAATCAGTCCCCATGCTGAGGTGATCCTTTAAGGAGGTGGCTTTGGAGAGGGATGAGGAGACAGGCTGCTTCAGGGCTCCCTGTTGCTCTGCACATTTGGGAAAGTCATTGTGAGAAAAGCTAACGTAAAGAGAGTTCTCATGTTTTGATCTGAGCGTGAGGAGTCCCACGGCCATCCTGTTTGTGGGCTGAAGGCACAAGAGCACACCTGGGCTGTGTCCTTACACTACACTGCTATGAGACCCAGACACACATTGTGGACATTTAGGGAGGAAGCATAACAACTGTACCTTGCTCTGGGTAATGGGAGGGCTGACTGGAAAGGCACATTGCTAGTGCCCTTCTTCCCCAGGACAGACACGGGGTCACCAGCTGGGGGCAGCTGCCAGGAAGATTACAGCCCCCACCCCTGTAAATCTCAGCCTAAGTAAGCCAAGTCATCTTCAGAATCTTGAAGGAAAGCAACCTCGTGTGGAATGTCTGAATCTAGGAGTGAAGAGATCTTAAATATCATGTCTCAGAACAGAAACTGAATGTGCTGAGGACAACCACGATTTGCATAGCATCAGAGAAGTCACTCTGGTGCCTCATTCTGCCTTATGATGGAGGGTACATATTTTCTTTGCAGAAGTAACACCATCCAGATGTCTCCTCCCTCTTTCACTCATTCTTTCCAACAGAACTCATATCATATCAATACCACTAAAACTGATTTGCTGGCATTTTAGTCCTAACTTCACTGAAAAGAAGACTTCCAAGAATACCAGAACACTCAACGTTAAATACAGCTGTAATTTACAGAGTGAATAAATTTGATTCCCCTTTGGATGTTTCTCTCCAGTGTGTTGCCAATGCTCAGGTACCAGGAATTAGATCCTTGATTGTAGGTTTAAAAGGAATCTTGCAACAATAAAATAAAACCTTGAGAATGAAAAGACAATCAGATAATTCAGAATAGCTGTTTTACACTTAATTTAGTGAACCAACTTTCAAGGGGTATGTGTTGGGTTCTCATTCTACTGCAAATGTACTGGTAAATGCTGTTATTTAGCCTTTTTGTTTTAAGAATTAACATTTTCTATATGATTATCATTTTTAGGAGAATACTTAGGTGTTAAAAAATATATCCTTACTTTTGAAAAACTCACGTAATCTAAGGAAGCATAAGCAAGGATAGCCTTCCGACAAGCAGCCAGATTCACATCTAATGTTGTTTCCAAAGAGCATAAATTCGTAGAGATGGAGCACCCAGCCAGATACAGATGTGACCATCAGAGAGCACAGTTAATCCATATGCCAAAAGGAAGCTGCTTTTTCAATTCAGAAGTGCTTTCACAGTTGTCCTTTGGTACAAAGAACTATTTTTAACTCACTTTCAAAAGCATTTTTACTATTATTTCTATCTAGATGTTTTTTTCTAAAGCTAGACATGAGATGATAAGTATATACTGAAGAAAACTTGGGCAGAAATAACACACATCTGGTCATTATTCCCTGGAACAACAATAAACAGCTTCTTAGCTGTGATTACTCTACTTGGCTGTAGCATTAACATAGAAATAAAAAATTTCAAGATCACATTACTATAAACTTCACAAATTATCTGTTATACAGACATGAATGGTTCTGGTGCCATTATTCTGAGAGAATTAATTTCTCCCTCTTCTCACAAGTTTTACTGCCCTTTCTCAGCATGTCTGGCAAAATTTTCTGGCATGAAAGCCTTACTCAAACCTACTGATTGTTTACTTTACTTACCATGTACAGCAATTTCGGTTAATTATTTTTAAATCCATACATGTACATCTCTATATATAGGCTCCACATGAATAATACAGGCTAACATATAGAAATTAACCCTATCTTCTAATTGCTTTACTAATTTTATTTGATACAAAGTGAGGAGGGAATTTTTGCATAGCTTTTAATTAAGATTTCCTTTTGACTCTTCCCAAGTAGTATAATATACTGGGGTAGAAATACAGCTTAATCTACATTCCACACTCAACCATATTCCTTTTTATGCTGTAGTGAACAAAGGTGTTCATGAATCAGCTGAAAATCTCTGTTTGTAGTTGGATGACACTTTTCTACAACTAACAACAATCCTCAGTTACAAATGCCAAACAGGAAGAGCACATCTGTGAAAAACAAGCCTCTTAAACTGAACGAATGAGTAACAATGATGTGTGGGTTGTGCTTTCTATGCAGCAAACTCTGGGAAGACCCTTCTGTGAAGAGCTATCTGAGAACAATTGGAGACACTTTGGTGTTCCTACTCGCCTCCCACAGCCCTTTGTATCAGCAACTTAGCAGAGAGAGTCTGACAGCAAGATTCTTTTGTCATTTGAAATCCCAGGTACTGTAACTCAGCACAGTGCTGCACAAATGAATCTCTACTGAGTGGCTGCTGTTTCTACAGAATAGAGAAATTTCTCAATGGCTGGCTCTCAGTATGCAGCATGAATTGTTATCTCCCAGTTATCCCAACTAAATCAGTCTCTGCTAAGAAACCTTCCATCACTTTGGTCTCCCTGATTTACACAGAGCACCACCCCCATTTCCACATAAACAAACTGAAACTCTACAGCACCCACCCAAAGACCTACCTATGCTGTGCATAAGGATTTGTGATACATGCAGTTCCTCTCCCAGTTAGTTGCAAGGAGGAGGAGGAGAACATGTGCTTAAAGCACCACTAGGTTCTCCAAATACCATGCTGAAAAGGTGCAAGTCCATAAAAATGGAAATTCCAAACTCAAAGTTTCATATCCAAATCTTAGTATAAGAGGCATTTCCCCATTATTCTTGTAAGCCCATCAGAAAGACACTGGATATGAATATAAAAATACAGAAGCATGAAACATGAGCAAATAATTCTCGATTTCCAAGATGCAGTCAGCTGCAAACAATCCCCCCCTCCCTCTTTTGCATCCATAATATTAAGAAGTAAGTAAACAATTTGCAATACTTCAGTCATCATATCAGAGACAGCTGCAAAAGACAGGGCAAGGCCATTAGCACTGGCAAATCCACATTGCTCTTTTTCCTCAAGTCCCACATCAATATTTGCATAATTCAGCAACATAAACTCAAGGAACTGTCAGAGTTCATTCCTGAAAAAACCTCCTTTGACTGCTAGAGGCAGACCTCCCTAGGCCAGAAGAGCAGATTGAAGCCATGCAAATCTTCTTACATCAAGAACAGGGCTACACATTTTAGATAGATGTAACAAACACTTTTAATTTTGCAGAAAGTTCTCTCCCATCTCAGCAGAAGGCAAGTCCTCAAACACTTCAATGACATGAGAAACAGGCTCTGATCTGCTCACTTTCCTTCTTGCCAAAGCAGACTACAATTTTCCAAATATGTAAGACCATTTTTTCCCCAACCACATAAAATCCCAGTCACTGGAATCAGAGTCTGACAACAGTTAATTTATTTGGACTCCTTCTACCTCATCAACATGCTAGAGCTGCAGGCTGTAGCATAATCTCAGCATTTTTCTCTCCTGAAAAACAGATGCCACTAGGAGGAAATAACTTTGTGCTCTGAAGCAATTGTCACATTCCCAAAGACAACTTCTTCTCATGCCTTTCATGAAAAAGAATTACTGAAATAGAATCTTTCTACAGACTTTTAGGAGTTCCCATCCATGGCTTTTGATACCTACACTTGACACCATTTGCCCAGCTATAACTAAAGATGAAAAGAGGAAACACTGTTTAAAATCACCAAATCTCTGATGAGTTTTCTCCTCTATGAAATCTGTGAATGTGTAGGAAAAGAGCCTGCTTTACTGAAAAGATTGGGAATGTATGTTATATTCAATGTGCAGTTTCAGTGATGAACTGCAGTGCCTAAAAGTCAACCACAGGTCTCTGGGGTACAACCCTGTTCTATTACTGCTACCTGTACAAGGGACACTTGTATCCTGTATTTCTGATTTTCCCACCTGTAACAAAGTGAATACATAACTGTTTAACATAGATGTTTCAACATCCATTGCCTTAGCATTTGCAATTTTGCAGTCCTTGACAGGTCTTAGCCTAGAAAGCCCTCAACAAAAGCTGAAAGTAATATTAGTTTAGATCATATTTTCTGCATTTTTTTGTCCTACCGTTTTTAATTTTGAAGGACAACTGCAATTGCATTCCATCCATTTAGGCTTATCCTGAAGTCATTATTTGTTATGATGCTGTTCCTGCCTTCAACTACAAAGAAAATGACTATCCCTACCCCCTCACAGGCAGGATTAACAGCCACAGAAAATGAGTTATGGTTACTCTCACTGACAGGAGCTCAGAAGCAAATTCATTTTCAAAAGTCCACCTAAGCCCAAGAAAGAATTCTGCGCCCTGTGTCTTCTTAATTCTTCTTCACAGATACGTAATGAAAGTACACAATGTGTTTTTCTTCATCACCAGTCTGCACACTCAAGATACATGCTGAGACCTACTGGTGTCAAAGGCTGGTGAACTAGGTGGTGTAAAATAAGTAATGCAACACGATACAGAGCCTGTGCACTCACATCCATTTTTTTTATAGAATATTACAAATATTGCCAGCACAGGTGGATCATTTTACATTTAGGTGGAATAATAATTAATTTTACTTATGTCTCTGTCAATCTCCAAGCAAGCAGGCTCAGTGAGACTGTTTACAAATAGATTTGTACTAAATTGGTAGTAACCAACCTCAATTTTTCTTTCAATTCATAGTTTCACATTTCTTAGCACAACAGTACCAGATGCAGCTACATTGGTTTATTTTGGCTGAATTTAGTTTAGAAGAGCCATAGATCCTTGCCTGTTTTATTGCCCTTTATCAGTAGATTGATGGGAAAGCTCATCTGCCTTGCTCAGAACGAAGCTGTTACCCAAGTATCCAAATGCTGCTATCAGCTTTTGCCCACTAGACACTACTGAAGAAAGCATTCTTAAATCAGCTGGAAACAAGACATTGTGGGATAAAAATATAAACTGGATCTTATACAGATCAACATGACACAACAGTGATGTCCAAGCAGCCTTCCAAAGAGGTAATATTTCAGTTTAGAGATCAACATCCAGCTTCTAAATAAAACATACTTCATAATCACAGGCCATGTTAAAAGACTAATGGCAACACTGTTTTGAAATTATTCTGAAGAGATCTGTTTTCTGAACTTGTTGTAGTGTAAACATGGACTTAGCTACCTGCAGCTGCAGTGAAAAAAACGATTGGGTTCTCTACGATTCACAGTAATCAATATACGAAAACTCAATAAATTGAATTCTCACCAAAAGTGAGAGAAGATAGGAGACAAATATCAGATGTCCAACAGCTGCAGCTTTTCAACAGGTACCTGCAGGAGCCACTGCAGGCCTGCTCCATGTGGTACACAACGAGGGACACGCACTGCCAGTCACTGGGAGCATTCAGCATTGCTACCAAGGAAGCACGTGTGCTCTGATCTGTTCTGTGCCCAGCCCTGAGTGCAAGAACACACACAACTCCAGAGCCGTGTGTGCGCTGCTGCCGTGACAAACAGCCCCAGTAAGATCCATGGCACAATAAAGCACTTCCTACATGGATCCAGGCTGTAGGATTATTGCTTTAATTGTTTCTTTTCACAAATACCAAGAAAACAATGACACCTTTCTCAAAGTTTACCTGGAGAACGTGTCCTAATCCTGCTTCACGAGCTGAAGCCTTAGGTTTTCAACATTGGTTTGGATTTTGGTTTTTTTAATCTTGAAAGTCTTCATATGTTTCACAAAGTACTTATGAGTATGAATTCACATGTTATGATTCTGTTATCAGTATCTCCACTACCAAACTGGAGTAGATGCTTTGCTAGATTAGATCATATATAACTTTGCATATTAAAAAAGTAGATGGAAATACCAAGTTACATTTATTTTAATACAATTGTGTAATTTGAGGTTTATAGAGCCATGCATAAAGCATTTGTTATTCCACCTTTAACAAAATTGATCCATTAACTCTGACCATATTTTTAGTACATAGTTTGCTACAAAAGCATTAGGACACATTATGAATCATTCTGGCATTATGAGAGTTAATAGAATACTATATATTTTTCAGGATTATTAATATTTAGTGTCATTCAGTAAATTAAAAAATCAAGTTTAACTAAGGTTAAAAATATCTGATGATACAGTACATAGATGATTGTAAATGTATATTAATGAAGCTTTACACAATTGACTGGGTATCTTTTCATTAATCACTCACAAACCCATGCCAAACATATATCAAAGACTTCAGCTCCTTTTTCATCCAATCTTCCGACATTTCATTATTATGGTTACCTGATTAATGGATGCAATAATATATGTGGCATGATATGATATGTTCACATTAAATTTTAATCAAATATTACTAAATTCAGAAAACATTAAGTAAATCATGACTGATGAGGCAATATTGCTGTACTGTCGTATTGATGGTTAGAGAAACTCACTATGGAGTTACAGATTAAGGAGGAGAAGTAAATCTTATGAGGAAATAGAAGTATCTCAAGTTTAACTAGTTGGTTCTTTTAAAATTGCCTTCCAGCCAAAGGCTGAATATTAGATCCATCAAAAGTATTCCAGTATCTGTAACTGATATGAATGCTTTGGGTTTTTATACTGCAAGTCGTCTCATTCTTTAAAAAGCATGGATTAACTTACACTCTGCACAAGGGCCTTTACCAAAAGAAGATGGCCTGTGTAGAGAAAAGAAACATTACTCCCCACTGCATTTGGGAAAAATTAGCCCAGTTTATTTAAAACCTTGCTCTGACTTGATCAGCAGGGTGTCAGGCACATGGAATGCACTTGGTTTGTTCATTTTTACCTAAACTACACTTCTGTGGCTTTGCAGGAGGTGTGCAGAGAGACAGATGGGGTTCATGTTCACAGCCTAGATCTACAAATGTAAGCCATCTACAAATGTAAGATGGTTTCACTCTGGAACACCAGAGGATGTGCCTCTACTGCTGCAGACAGCAGCTTTCTTTTCAGCTTTACACCAGTAGTTAACATGTTCACATAAAATTTTGGTACTCATATTTGGCCATAATTCTGTCTTGCACTTTTAACTGACAGACAGGAAATAAAACACGGAACTGTCTTTTCACTGCTGTGTTTGAAGCTGAAAGAGACCTAATTGTATTCATCCACTTATATTTCCCATTCTAGTAAAATTTCAGATGGGATCTGCCTGTGTTGTCCTATGTCTGCCTTGAACATCCACCTCGCCACTCCCAAAACTGAAAGATTCAATTTGTGATTTTGGGCATTACTCTTT
The DNA here is from genome assembly GCA_016584745.2 of Phylloscopus trochilus trochilus. NCBI lineage: Eukaryota > Metazoa > Chordata > Aves > Passeriformes > Phylloscopidae > Phylloscopus > Phylloscopus trochilus. The sequence continues at coordinate 30,447,683 of WQNJ02000014.1, forward strand.
ATAACAAACAAGTTATTCATCCAGAGTAAAACTCCATCTCATGAGAGTTAGAGGACCCTTGAGAAGTTAAATGATGAATCCTGAAAACCAGTACCAGAGGGAGTAGTGGCTAAAAGACTGCAACAAAACATTTCAAGTATTAACCTGTCCTGAAAAAAACTTATTCCAAAGAATTCAGAGCTCCTAGAAACAGATAGTCTGAGGTGCTCATTCAAAACTTTCAGTTGACTATTCTTGCGTGGAATTTCAGGTCTCTTCTTTCATTTGTTTGCATCTTATATATAAAAATAAAAGGGAGACAGTCTTGTCATATTACCATCTTTCTGGTAGACTCTTATGCCAAGATATCAGATGTTACTGGACCTAATTTTAATATGAGAAGTAGCATACAAGCGCTTGTTAACTGAATAATTAATTGTATTCAGAAATTAATGCATTGCATAGTACTTGCCACAAGACCCTTCCAAAATGCTGTTTGCTTCTTCACTTCCTGGTCTCACTTTCAATCCCTTTTCTTGTTTTCAAAGATTATGAGGGGTGTAAGATTGCCTTGTATTATGTTTACCAGCATGGGAAATCTCAGTGCTACTGCATTGCAAATAAATACTACTCAATTCTGCAGCTATAGTCCGAATATTAAGAGCAATAAATATTTAACGTGCTAACGTGCTTAGCTGGATTTTTTTTTGACAACTTGCTTTTTGCTAGAAGTCATTCCATATAAAGGATTTCAAAGAAAAGTATACAGATAATAAAGGCAGAAAAGGAAATTTAAAATGCTTAAGTGGATACAATGAAATTAAGGACCAACTGGGAAGAAGCACACAGTACTGACGAATCTTGGTAGCCCAGTTGAGCTACTGGTTTATTACTGGTTAGATGTATGGCACAAGGATTTCAGTTAAACACCTTCTTGCTATAAAAGTGAGTTTGGGATTTTTTAAGTATGACTAGCTCATAAAACCTAATGTGAACGGTTATGAGAATAATTAAAGCAATTCACTAAGTTATCTTCCTCCATACCCAGATAAGTTTTGTACAGTTACAAGATTAAAAAGCACAAAATTCCTGTGAGTGTAAGGCCTAATAAAAATGGAAGAATACATCCAAACCCACAGCTCTTACCTCAGGCAAACTCCCACTGGTGTTGGCACCTCATGTGATACAGAGAAGAGTGCAGACACTTCAAACAAAATTGCCTGGAAAGGTTTGATTCACTCTCACTTGATTAATTGAATGAGATATATATAAAGTCAGTCTTGCAGCTCTTGCTTTTCTCAGGAATGGAAACATACCAGAAAAAAAAAAAAAAAAAAAAAAAAAAAAAAAAAAAAAAAAAAAAAAGGTAACTCAAGGTTCTCAGTAAATTTTAGATCAGAGCATGATGTTACAGCTCAGGCCTTCAAAATTCTGCAGGTTCCACTAGAATGTCAGCAAGATCCAGCATTTAAAGACCCAACAGAGCTTTGTAGTCTACAGGGTTATGTTAAATACCAGACCTTTTGTCAGAAAGTCAGCTTGAAATGGGCCTATTCTTTGCATTACAGTTTCAGAGGGGAACAGCAAAAGAATCTAGAAATTTTTTGACTGAGCACTCTGGATATGTGACATTCACTGTATGTTGAACGTGTGTCTATTTCTGAGGGCAAGGAAAACAATAATGTTCTGTGCAGAGAAACACAGCTATGGAGTTAGGGTAAGAGAGCCAGTTCGAAAGAGAAACAGAATCAGTGCTAGTAATGCAAGAATAGAACCTTCATATCCTTTAGCAAAGCAAAGACGCTAAACAAACCTACATTTTCCCAAGTTTTAAATCCTTGAAACCAAAGCTGAAAGGGGCTTTTACGTTTGTGGATAGGGCCAGCTGAGGGGAGCGTTATTCAGCTGCCTGTGGCAGCATTTAGGGAGGCAGTAACAGAAGCACGGATGCAGTGCAGGCCCTTTCAAAGATGAGCATGAGTGGAGCAGCAGGCCTGAGTTGAGGAAATGGGGGCAGGCCTGTGGGTTATAGGTGAGAGGGGATTTCTGCAAGGGTGGGAAAGTGGTGAAAGGGAGGGTGGTGGCTCTGCAATGGAGCTGTACGAGAGGAAATACATTAGGAAATGTTAGGAAGAGACTAGCGGCAATGAAGTATATGTGAAAAACACGGAAATCCTCACATTTTGACTTCTCATCGCTTTCAGATGGCCAGTTCTTTTTGACCCCATTCTTGATACCAAAAATATATCAGCCCTACTCAATATAAAAGAAAAAGTCAGTATATCAACTGCTCATCTCTATGCTCTCACAAAATACTGAAAACTGCTCAGCCTAATACTGAGGACTTATGAACAAAGACAGTTTTCCTCGTATCTTGCACCTGGACAAAGCAATGCAAAGGAATACTACTTAACCTTTCACCATTCCCACCAACTCCTTTAACTAAATTAGTTATTCTGAGCAAAGAAATCACACTATAAATATAATTAGTTACTTGGAACCTGATCTAAAGCCTAATGAAATCAGCATAAGGCTTCCAGAGAGAATGAGCTATAAAGAAAATATTAGTTTGATTGCTGTGGGCAAAACTACTTTCAGATCTAAGCAGAGGATTTAACTATTTTATTCTGCAAGCAATGAGAAAATATCTTCTTGATTCTAAAACTAAAATAAGAGACCTAATTAATTCTAGAGCACCACAGCCATATACATTACTTCTTAGTATGCACGAATCCAATAGTTTCTTTTTTAAACAGGAATATTTAAGAGGCATTTAATTTAAGTGGTTGTGGATCCTCCTTTCAGTAAACACATGTGAAGGCATACATTGTGTTTAAATATAATAAATACAGCTAAAATCATGCATCTGGGTCAATCCTCTGCATGTAATCAGGATTATGAAAATTTAGTTTTTCTTATCTTTCTCAATAAATGGTCTATGTACAGATGACTGGAAATGCATTCAGACATGGTCTTGTTGTGTTCTTGTTTTTTAACTCGCCAGTTTTTTTCCTCCCTGCAAATCTGACTGATTTCAAATTCTGTCAGTTGCTCTGGTAGCTAAGAAAAGTGCCAAACTGTCGGTGCTGATTTCTGAGCTGTGCTCATGTTCTTTCAGAGACAAAATTCTCATGCCAAGGCATTGTAATTGCAAGTTTTCAGCCCATTTTAATTACTTGCTCTTTTGGTTTTTATTGCTGACCACACGTATTTATAAAGGAAAAGGTCTCTGAGGACCTTGAGAAGGCAAAATCCAAATAGACACAAAAGGGGTAAAGGTGACTGGAAAAGGTTTTGATTTAGTTTACAGCTTCTCCAAGATTTCACTGCCCTGAACCTCCCAGTCCTCTGAGTGAGTGAGGTTCCTTCAGCCCCAATTGTCAAAGCCCTCCTTCACCCACTGCCTTGCCCACAGCTCCTCTCGGGCATTCCCCAGAGGCAACCCAAAGAAACACAGCACATCCAGGGGGAAATGCTAAAATCTGGTTATTCTGAAAAACCTGACAAACGGAAGGAGGCCCATCAGTTCCATGGCTCTGTACATGTATGGTGGGAAAAAAAATTGTCAGAGGCATAGGGGAATCCGTTTTGTTTCAAAAGTGCTTCTTCAAAGAAACAGACATCCCTGTCTCTCTTTGAGGAAGGCACTGTGTGGGAGGCTCTGTGGGCCCTCCTACAATGCCATGACTGAGAAGCCTGTCTTTAACTGGAGCTTCACTGAAAATGCACAGTCCAGATAAAATGCAAAGACACAAAGAGTAAATAAAGAAGTAGTCAATGCTAAGCAAAGTGTGGGCCGAGGAATTCTGCCTCCTAAGGAGGTGACAGTCAAATGAAGCTGGCTCATCATGTGTGTCAAAAGCAGCATCAGACAGGTAAATAGCAATTCTACACTCCCCTCCTACTCTAAAATTCCATCCTTAAAACACAGGGTATTTTAGGAAGCTTCCTGCTGACAGGCACATCCTGCCCAGGATTACATTTTAATAGTTCCTCTTTTAGACAAACATTTAATTTATACTTATAGTCAACATGCTATTGCCATGCAGTCCCTCAGGAGGAGCAAAACATGCAAAACACAGAAAGGGTGCTAATGAAAAGAAATAATCAATCTGCATTCACTGATAAATTTGTAGATAATGTAGTATTTACTATGGTTCTGTTTTCTCCGGAGGGCAACTTTTTATCTTTTGGATCAACTCTGTATACTGACAGAAAACAGTAGCCATCTTCAGTGCAGCAGAGGTTGGCACACAATTTGAAATGAATATGTGACATTCAGCACTCCAGGATCTTGGTAATTTGGACAAAATCCACAAAATGCCCAAGACTTTTTTCTAAGTAAAGAAAAACTTCCATATAAATTTAGATTTTTTTGAAGTAGCAATAACGTCAGTATATCACATTAAAGCTAATTTTACAAAGATGAGGTTACAGGTTTTACTTGCTTCTGCAGCCACTTCAGGACATTGCAACATGATGCTTCTTGAAGGACCAGGGGACAAGGATATTTTTATTTTGCTAAAGCCAAAAAGTACCACCCATCCACACACTGGCTTGACTCAACGACACAGCCCCCAAAACCTTTATTGTGTTGATACAATATTCCTTAATACTTTAGCTCTCATTCCACAAGTGGTAAATTGGCCCAGCATCTTATTCCTTTTTCCACTGAAGATAATGTGCCTTGAAATGAACATTGACTGTCTCTTAAAATCCAATAAATTAAATTGTCTTCCCTCAGCCAGCAGCAGGAGTAATGGAAAACATTTCTCAGAACAAGTTTGTTTGATTTCCACAAAAGTGTTTGACCTAATGATCTGTTTTAGCAAATTGGGATGACTTATGGATAACTGATAAGCACACAGCAAAAACCAGCTATGCAATTACCTGTCACAAGTCAAATACTTTATGCAAAATTCAAAATGATACACAAACAGATCAGGAATACAGTTTGAATAAATAAATAAATTAAAATCTCCAGTTCCATCGCAAAAGATGAAAAAAAAAGTTAGTAAAGAGGCTAGAAATAACAGCTTGACAGTATGCAATTTAACTGCCAGGGTATCGAAAATCTCATCCTACATAGTATTTAACAAGATCATCAACATCTGCCTCTGGATTAATGCAGTATGGAAAAGGATAATCAGCTAGCTAAGTGTAAGAACTGATGTTTAGATGCAAGAAAATCAGTAAATTGTGACACATTTAATTCAGTATAACTTCATTAACAACTGAGCAACCAAGTTTTGTGCTCAAATATCAAGACCTTTGGCAAACTTCTTCCTTTGTAGCACTACCAGAAGAGAGAGGAAAAGGCCAGGCTGCAGAGGGCTAAGGATTACAGAAGGGATTGTCACTGTCAAGAGGTACAGTGACCAAGTGTGATGGTCAAAATGGGTACTGTACTCCTACAGATAACAGCTAAACATTACCTTTTCATGAGTGTGTGTCCATGAGCCAAAAGTACCACACCAAGGGAAACACAATGGTTTGGTACAATGAAACAATTCAATTTTATCATCTCATGTCTAAGTGCTGACAGTGAAGTGCCAACCACCCTTTCTCCCTCACCCAGGCCAAGCTATGCCTTGAACAACTGCTACAGGACAACTTCACCTATCTCCTATTCCATCAATGGGCTCTAGATCAAAAACCCCTCTGGACTACATGGGATCTGACTTGCTGATACATAATGAAATCAAGCGATAGATAAATTCTTGCAAATGAAAATGGGAACTAGCAAGGTGTCTTTGGGAAGCTCCTTGCCAGAAGAGACTATCTTGTCTAACCACATATGTTAGAGGGAAAATTCCCCCCAGCACTCCCATGTTGCAGAGCTAGTCCCTACAGCACAGGCATAGTTGAGAGCTAGGGCATATCAGGCCATGTGGGGCTCCCTCAGAGAACCCACAGACGCCACTCGTGTCTGAGGATTGCAGCTACAAAGGACACAAAGGGAACTCTGAGCTTTCTTTACTTGCTGCTAATTAGCTTTTTCACGTCTTACCTTCTGGATGTCTCAGCCTCAGCCCTACCTTCTTTTCTCTCTCTCTTTTTTTTTCTTGCCTTCTTTCCCCTTTCAGACTATTATATGAACTCATGCCACCCTTTACTCCACCTGACAAAGTTACACGCAATCCCTCTATCACACTTTTTTTCCCTGGTGCTCAAAAAACACAAAGTTGTGTGGACAATGACTGTCACCATGTTCAGTGCCCTGCTTCACTGGTCTCTCTCAAGACAGTGTATATTAAATAATTAATCACAGAATCATTGAGATTGGAAAAGGTCAAGTCCAAGCATTAACTTAAAACTGCCAGGTCCACCATTAAACCCCAAGTACCACATCTACAAGATTTTTGAATACTTCCAGGGACTGCTATTCTGTCACTGCCCTAGGCAGCTTGTACCAAATGCCTGGAACTTGAACTCAGAGAAAAATGGAAAGAATACGGTCAAAAGGTGAGCAAGACAGTTCTCTTTTTAAAGCATTTCAATTAAACTCACCCAGTGCTGGTCTTCATGCTAGTTTTAAAGCTTCTGTGTGGCAGTGACTGGTGCAGAGCTTTAGAGGTCTCAGATTGACAGTACAGCAGCTTGCTTCTGGTGTCCACGTATAGCTCTACACAAATTTTACATGCCAGTTTCAGCCTTATATTGGCTTACGTCCACTATTTTGAATTATATCCTTCTGACATTTATTGAAGGCCTGGGGATGCTGACTTGATACTGCACAGAATATGATGCAAGCCAAACACAATCATTTCTTACTCTTTCAGAGCCACGGCACTTATTCCTAGGCAAGGTTTTGACCAGATATTCATATTTTCATGTGTGTTTATTTATATCCTCTTCATGCTGGGTTGTAAAAGGCACTTATTTAATTGGTGTTACACTAAGAACTTCTATGGGGGCACTTTTCCCCACAGAAACCCCATTCTTCCCCTCTGCAAGCCCCAGCAGGCTCATTGTCACGTAATGTCTTCCACACAGAAGGGTGGTGCAAGACATTAAATAATACTGATAATAAAGGCATTAAATAATAATGGACCCAGTATCATATCTTGGGGTATGTCACTAGTCACTGGACACCAGTGGAACTCTGCCATTAATCATAATGAAAGGAAGCCCTCTGTGCCTGGCAGCTCAGCCAGTTTTCAGTCCATCTCTATGTCTGTTTATCTAGATCATACTTCATCGCTTCCTATGCAGTCATGTTACAGGAGATCATCAAAAGCCATACTAAAGTTGAGATAAACGTGCATACATGGCCAGAAACTCAGATTAGAAATCCCTCTCTGAGGCTAATCATCCTTACAGAACAACCATTAGTGCTGAAATACTTGAAATCAAGATCATAAGCAGCAATGCCCAAGGAGTGGCAGAGGTCACTTGGTTTGTTTAGCCCGGAGGAGACTGAGGGGAGCCCTCACTGCGGTCGGCAACGTCCTTATGAGAGGAAACAGAGGAGCAGGCATTCATCTCTTCACCCTCGTGACCACTGACAGGACTCGAGAAAATGGCATGAAGATGAGTTAGGCTGGATGTCAGGAAAAGGTTCTTCCCCCGGGGGGTGGCCAGGCACTGGAACAGGCTCCCCGGGGCAGGGGTCACGGCCCCAGGCGTGACAGAGCTCAAGGAGCATTTGGACAACGCTCTTGGACACATGGTGTGATCTCTGGGCTGTGCTGTGCAGGGCCAGAAATTGGACTCCATGATCCTGACGGGTCCCTTTCAACTCAGCATACAGCATATCCTATAATTCTGAGATTCCCTTTTCTCTTCTTCTTTTTTTTTTTTTTTCTTCACCATTTTCATTCACCAACTTCTCCAAGAGGCAAGGAAGGTGAAGTATTTTCTATATTTTTCTTCACTCTCGCCGACTGGCACACCCTTACGGAAACGGTGAACAAACCCCTCTCACACTCCTGCTTTCCCCACAGACACCCCCCGCCCCCTCACCCCCCCGGTTCTGCCCTCAGGGCGGGAGGCGCGCGCGGCGCCCGTTGCCCCGGCGACGCGGCGCCGTAATCTCGCGAGGCGGCGCCCGGCTCTCGCGGGCAGGGCGGAAGCGGCCGCCGTGTTTACAACCCGCGCTGGGGCCGCGACGCGCCGGGCCGGGCCGGGGGCACCGGCGAGCGCCCCTCGCCCATGTGCCCGCAGCCCCCGCCGCCCATGGAAGTGATGGAGGGGCCCCTCAACCTGGTGAGCGTGGGGAGTGGAGGGGAAGGGGTTGGGGGGGGGGGGAGCGCCGCGTCGGGTCAGCCGGTGCCGCCGCTGCTCCCGCCGCTCAGACAGCGGGGAGAGGGTGACACCCCTCGACTCCTACCCCCGGGTAGCCGGTCGGAGAGGCGCGACCTGAAGAGAAAAAGGGGCTCTTGCCGCCCTTCATTCTCCCTCAAACACCTGTTCAGGTTTCGTGTCAGGCCGTGCCCGGACGGGAGCGGGGCCCAGCGGCCGTCCCGGGCCGGAGGCGGCTCCGGGGAGGGAGGGGGTGCGCCCGGCCCGGCCCCGCCGGGGACAGCGCTGCTCCGTGCCCGAGAGCGCGGCGGGAGCGGAACCGGCCAGGGGTACTTGTCGGGGCATGTTTAGACCGGAGGGGTGTGTGGGGACATCGCCTTGCAAAAGCGAGGGACAGAAGTTCAGGAAGGAAGCGTCTAGAGGAAACGTCTAAGTGGCACAGGCCATGTCCATGAGAGTTTCAAGAGTTTTAGAGGTTTGTCAGGGCCTAGCACTGGCTCAGTGCTTCCTTTAATTTCAGAAGGTGAAATTCTTTAAAACCTTAAATCAGTAATTGCTCTGCTTAAACTAAATTTCTAAGGAACCTTGAACTGAAACACAGATGGTCTAAAAATGCTTCTTCACAAAAGCTGATCAGATGCTAAAGAGTCTAAATTGGCAAGTCTCTGTCCCATAGACAAGATTAAGGTCAAGAAGAGTTAATTCTTTGCTGTCTTGTGGGTTTTACCAAAGTTGTATCTTGGCTATGTGGTGATACACAAGAGCATTCCCTTAGAAAACAAGCTTTGGTCCAGCAGTTCAGTTAGCCAGAGGCTGCACACTGGGAATACAGCTGTATTGCTTCCAGGAATGAGTTTGATCCAGGAATTGTTTAGACATTGCCATGCAAACATCAGACTTGTGTCAGTTTAGGTTTTAATCAAAGGTTATTTATGCCAGGTTGGTGTCAGCCCTGACAAATCTTTGCCCACAGGGTCAGTCAGGTATTTCTGGATTTCTCTCTCTAGTTCCGGAAAGATTTATCCAACTGTTATTGCAGACCACCTATGGAATTAGGGCTGGCAGTGTAGTAGGAAGATGGTCTGTTCATGTCTGTAGGTTCTGCAATGGTGCAGAACCATTCTGAGTACATCAGCATCATACTGTCTCACTTCTTACTCTGTCAACTGAAAGACTAATTGAAATAAAGAACAGCAGGAAATAGGAAAGCTTTTGTAACCTGTTGATATCATGGGGTTAAAGTGAGGCAAACTAACAACATGATAATACAGGAAGGCTAAACTATGGCTATTTCACAGACATTGTAAAAACCTTTTAAAAAGTAGATCTAGTTGTAGGGCAAAGTTGGGAGGAAACCCCCCCAAAAACAGATTTTAGGTCCCTCTAAAAAACAGATTTAAGCGGTCCCTCCTCCTACTTCGGGAAAAGATTTCCATGGAGAAAAGTGGAAAAACACAGTTTATTTTACAAGAAAAGTATTCACAAATGTAAAAAATGAATAATATTAAATAATAAAACCTCTCACTGTTCTGAAGAGATGGCCAATTCAGGAAGTCCTTGCTGTGGGCTGTAGCTCAGCTCGCTCAGTCTCTCATCAGTCCCTCCTGTGCTGGGAAGCAGTGTCCAGCCCCGGTGGGCCACAGGGGTGAGCTCCCAGTGCTTTGGGGAACTTCTCTGCCTCAGCTAGCTACAAAACCAACCACAAGCAAAGGAGAGCTCTCTCCTGCTGTCTGTCTGTGCTGCAGACAACAGAGTCCATGAGAAGGAATGTGTGGGAGCAAGTGCAGTGTCTGAAAACAAACTCCGCGCTTCTTTCCCCACCTCTGCTCTCAGAACCAGTCTTAAAGGTGCAGAACTTCATATCCAGCATAAACAGAACAGGTTATTGGGGATACAGGCATCAAAAAGTCACCCTAGGACACTAGTGCATAAGATCCTAAACAGAAAATTATAATTGTATATTCACTAGTAAATGTCTGAAAGTAGCAGCTTTTTTGGCAATATCACCAGTCAGTAATGTTTCTTACTGAGACCACTTGGAAGGGTTGTAGGAGTGACACAACTGTGACTAAAGCCTGGTTTACAACCTTGTGACCACAACAGGAATGTGCAGTTACCGTGCCTGTCTAGCTCCAGGCTGACAATGAGGTCAGGACACTCCTGTGTAATGGAGGATACAGGAAAAAGGAGTTGCTTTACACGCTTTCATACACACAATCATGAATTTGCCTGTGAAAATGTTGCTACTGCCTGAGAGTGTCCTGAAATACGAAAACTTTTCTCTGTGACTGCTGTGCAATATAGTCATGGATCATCATATACAGAAAAGTGACACATCCATTCAGGTTGTGCCAAGCACCATGGAAACTCCTCATGATAAGAGGGTTAGGTTTGGCAGCATGGTTAGAACATGCCTACATTTTTACAAGGACATGAACAGGAAGGAGTAACTACAGTTCTGCAAAGCTCTTCTGTTCACAGCCCCTCTCTGCTGTGGAGCTTCAGATTGACAGCAACATTCAGGGGATGTACCAACCTCCAAAAGAAAAATATTCATTTAAGTTTTTGATACTATCCAGTGTTACCTGTTGCACTCTCATTTCCCAGAAATTTCTTCTCTTACCTAAATCTAGGTCCTGTGAATTGGAAAAGCACAACTTTTTCCAAAGATGCCAATGAGGAAAACAAAGCTACAAAAAATAAAAGGGAAACCAACCAAAGCCACCAAATCACCCAACACCTAAACTACAAAGTGATTTTGGAGACAGTAATCATTAGTCTTTTTTAACTGCTATCAATGGCTTAAATACAAGATATTTTCCCTCTTCCAATATATCATGGCTTGCCAATTTTCACAAAACTGATTTTTCATCAGTTAAGGCTTTTCGTTAGAATTTACAGTACTTGAATCTTGCTTTGTCTTGTAAAAATTGTCCATTAGTTGCAGATTGGAGCATCTAGTCTTAGTTACTGGAAAGCATGGATACTGTCCTGATTTTGCTGGCCGGTTGATCTGACTGCAAAAAAACCAACAACCACCAAACCAAAAACCACACCCTTCCCCTTACTTAACCCCTTACCTTAATCCCTTACACTTTAATGCCTTATCTTATATTCCCCTGGCTTCAATGATGCTCTTTTTTGAAACTTCTGAAAGATACATTTCCTTCAAATAATATCTTTATGGAACAGAGTCTTCTTCAACCTCACAAGTAAAATTTTTAGGTTATGCCATGGAACTTGAAACCAGCATGAACAAAGTGCAGTCCCTGCACCAGCAGGCAGCCATATAGCAGGTGCCTAGCCCAGCTGATTGCTTACTTCACACATAATCCAGACCAAAAATACCTCAACATTCTTTTTACAAATGAAAACTTACACTGTAAAAGCGTGAAGATAAGTCTTCTATGGACACTGCATGTTTTTACAGAGCATCTTGAGAGCTTCTCTGCTGCTTGCTGTAGGAGCAATTTCTACTGCTATCTGATTTAGGCAAAGAATTTTGATCTCACATCCAGCCATAATTTTACCCTTAGGTGTAGGAGCAAAAGTTAAAAGTTAGGAAGCACAGCCACACACTGCTGACCATCAGAAGCTTGGAAGTAACACAGTAAAAGTGAGGCAAATAGTATTAACCTCAGGAAGAGACTAGAAATTGCTCCTTAAACAGTTTGACACCCAGGACTTCATAATTCTGCAAATTCTACTTTAGCAGCTCAGTATTGCCCTGTAGCTAAGGAGCCATAACACCTCTAGCATGTATTCTTCTTTCAAGGTAGTAGTATTTCTATGGTTTATAATACAATACAGTCCAAAACCTGGTGAATATCTATCACCTCTAAGTTTCCTGAAGCATAAAGGACCCAGCTTGAAGAGCTGCTGCTTTAGTGAAAACCATAAAGCACAGACCAGTAGCTGGAGTGAGAATAACACAAAATGTGTATTCCAAGAATCTCATCTAATGAAAGCTGTTTTTTTTTTTTTTGCTGCTAGCTGTCAGTAGCAACCATTCCAGTGCAAGCCAGTCAGTGGTTTACTTTAATGAATTATTTCAAAGTGAGGTAATACTGCATCCACACAAAGGCAAAGTAACAAGCAGAATAAATATGCAGTATGGAAGTGTAGGAGGAGAATATAGAAAGCATCTATGAAATTTCACTAGAGACCAGAGAATTTAAGCCACACCTGCTAATGTGTTTGAGGCTTAATGCCAGCGTGCACTTCCGTTATTTTCATTGGAAAACCAGGAATATGATGATAATCCACAGAACCGTGTTTGAAAAAAAAAAAAAATCAAAGACAACAATCTTAACCTGACAGCTGCTATACTTGTTCTTCCAGTGGAAAATGAAACCAAAAAAAGGCAGATGTGCTCAATTCTGAACTCAAATTAGAGACAACAAGCTGGTAAGGTAACAAAAGGGGAAGTATCACTAGATACACTTTGTGGGCAAAGTCTGTTTTTAGCACAGTGGTGGGAGAACCAAAAGGTGTGAATCCACAGAGGCAGCAGCATCCCTGAGTAAAGTGGCTGGAGGTGCATCAGATACTCAGCTGAACAGCCAGATCAGTAACAGCCTCCTTGCAAAAGCTCAACAACGTTGTGTGCAGGCATGTAACTGCTATAAAAGCACAACACAAAACTGTTCCTTGTGGCACATAAAACAACTTGCAGCAGCTCCCAGTCAAGAACATAATTAGCTAAGTGATGGGTGGTTGACAGGTATTTCCTCACTGTACCTGTGCTGTTTGGGTACCTACCAGCAGTGCCTTTCTGCTGTGTCACACTGCCATTACATGCCTGTCATCAAGCCACAGAGTTCAGCTCTGAGTAAGCATGACCAGCAGTTCAAAGACCCAAATGAAGCCATCTCAGAGAAGCCTGGTGAGACAGCTGAAGCCTTTCTGCCTCACTTGTTTTGAAATTGTTGCTCTTGGAAGCTTGTTTATTGGACAATTTGTTGTAATGGTTCAGATGCTCCTGTTGAGAGGCAGCTCATTTGCTGTGACAACTTGAGCCTTGTGGGTTAGAGCTACATACAGAAGCCCAGACTGGTTTTATTTATCAGGGCAATGGAACAGTTCTCACTTAACTTGTACCCTCCAGTTAGCAAGACGTGTACCAGCTGTGACACGTTATATTTGGGGACAAGAACATTGCCAAAGCAGCTGAGAACTGTAGGCACACAAAATGCCCTGGGGAGGTGGTGGAGTCACCACCCCTGGATGAGGAAAGGCTAGACATGACCCTCAGTGCTATGGTCTAGTTGACACAGCGGTGTTCAGTCACAGGCTAACTCCATCTCACTGTCTTTTCCAAGCTAATTCATTCTGTGAGTCTGAAAATGGCTCTGAAAAACAAGTTGAAGCATTTAGTGCATTTATCCTACTAAATGGATGAAAAGGAACCGAATGAGGTTGATTTGACTATGCAGTAGGTAAAAGGATACCACACCTTAATGAAGGTGCAGGTGATCAGGGAAAGGTCTGCAGCTCTGCCTGTGAGGGGTTTTGAAGACTCCACCTAACCTGAGCAGTATGAATGCAAGTTGGGTTCATTCCAGATTTTTTAATTGCATTTGCATGGTAAGGAACTCAGACTAACCATTTTATCTGAAACTTGGAACAGGTTGGGAACACACATGTAGTCATCAATTAGAGCTATCAGTCAATTAATGCGGGTTGCCTAAACAACTGGTTGCTTGTCTGCTCATATATTTAAGGTCTAATACTGTTGCTTACGTGCAAGTTGAACTTCAACATCTTTACAATTGAATACAAAGTGAGTGAGGAGTCTGTATTCTCAACATTAACTTTCTCATGATAGTGTCACATACTTGTTTTTCTCTATAGGAACACAAACCTATAATTTACATAGTTGAGTCATTGTTCTGTCAGCCTTGCTAAATACAGGCTTTCAAAAGCAGAAAATGGAGCTAACATGTGACTAGTGGTCTTGGTTGAACAGCCACAATGGGTTCTGCCATTTTTGGTTGATCTTTCATCATCTTTCTCTACAGAATACAAGTATTTAAAAGTGGGGACTTGCTTCTCTTGGTAAAGCTACACCATTGCAATTTCTTTAGTTTTACTGCAAATATATTCTCATGATTTAGCGTAAGTTATGGTACAACTCTTTTATTATTCTTAATTGTAGTGCAACTGCCAGTAAATACAAGCATTTTCCATAGCCACCCTGATCAAGGTTGCACTTTTTAAAGTAAATGGATGGCCGCAGTTTATTCTTGGACCTCTCAGATCAAGTTTTGCACTTGTATTCTCTCTTCATTACATTTTTTCACTGCATATGGGGACATACACATTCAAACCTTTCTAAATTCACTATTTCCTGGTAAGAATGTGTTTGAAAGAGGCCTCTGTAGGTGTAGCCTCCCACAGAGTGTGTGTGGGGTGGGGAGAACCATGGTGCACCATCTTGTCCCACCCTTTCTGGCCTGCTGCTGTAAACACCCACATGGAAAACACTTAGCACTCCTTTGGATAATAGAGAGGCAATGCAGTGTGCACTCTGACTGTTCAAAATAGGAATCAAACCTGTATCCTTAAGGGAACAAATCCTAAAATAGTTCCCTCGTCTCTCAAAAAAATCCTTTCTCCTTGTTTTCAGTAGTAACAGAGCACAGGTGTTAATCTTTTCTGGCAAGAATAACTGGTATGCACAGTCCATAACATAAAATAGATGATAGCAGCACCAAACAGTGGTTTCACATAAAACATTTACAAACAGAAACTTCTTTGCAGTTAAGCTTTCATCAGGCCCCATCGTTTTAGCAGCTGGGTTTTTCCTGCCTTTGTCATTTCAAGTAAAGCACTATAATCTGTGCTCCATAGTCACATTAAAATACATCATTTTCTGCTGAGTCCTTTATAATATACAAAGAAGGCTGTAAGCTGAACATCTCGTGCAAGGCTTTGTCCAGTGAAGGGCTGTTCTTGTTAGTGGAACAGAGGAAAACAAAGCATACCTGTCTCAGCTACAGGAGCACTGCAAATGACTGCTCCTAGGAGAGGGTGATAGGCCTACTCTGTTTGAAAGTGACTAGTACTACATCTGCCTTTTAAAAATACTGTTGAATCAAACAGGTTTTTTCCTGTTATGCTCCTTTCCACAATAGCTAGCCATCAACTAGAATTTTGTGGGAAGAATAGCAGCTTTCCATCCTTATCCCCACAAGCTAAGCCAGACTCGTACTGCGGCAGTCCTTTAAGTTGTAACAGAATGCTGTGTCTAGAAAGAAAACATTGTTATTTTTTTCCTTTGAGGGAACAGTAATAGATCTGGCAAGTGAGCCTTATGGCTTCATTTCTCACAGCCTGCAGTTACATCATTATCTAGTCTATAGTGGGAAAAAAATCCCAAAAAATCAGCAAAGAAGGGGAGTATTAAATTTTGGTTAAAGAATGGTATAGGTGAAGAGGATACTCTCATTGCTGTTCAAGAGGATTGCTTGACTGGGGTTTATTCTTCTGTTCAGAGATGACATAGGCAATGATTTGGGCTGGTCAGGTGGAAAGATCAAATAGCAACACTTCCCTAGAAGAGCAGTACAAACTTACTAAAGCAAGTGTCATCCCTCAGCATCTCAACTATGTTCAGAAAGTGTGTGGAAAAACAGCTGCGTTACCTTCTGCAGTTAGTCCAGGGTGCTTCAAGTCACACAGTAAGGCTTACACAAATCTCTTCAGTACCAAATATATTGGAGCAAGGTGAGGAAACTTTAGCTTGGCCATCCTTCACTCACACCTGCTCCCTTTTACAAGAGTCAAGTTGTTACACCTGTCCATTTGCCTACTGGGAATTCCTGCTCATCAGGGCTGGGAGGGACATCTCCAAGTAGTTATCAACCTGCTTCCTCTTTTAAATTCCATAGCTTGTTAATAAATTGTAATTATTCTTACCCCCCATCCTACATTAATTTCCAGCGCTGCAAGTGGAAGAGGAAAGAGAAATCAGATCTGTAAACCCACCACAGTCAAGCAGCAGGTGTTTGTGTAATCACAGCAGCAAGACCAAAGTCAAAGCAATCCTGCTTGAATCTGCTGGGAACCAGCACTGCAGCTCCAGAGCTGTTGTGTAAATACCTTCCTCTAGCACGATATCAGACCAAGGACAAGCTTGAGAGTAATCTTCTTCTCTTTATGACAGAGGACCAGTTCTTCCATTGTCAGTTTTATAATGGGATACAGGCCACTTTGAGTTCAAAATAGATATGCTAACAATGGTTGGAAGCTGCATGGCTGAGTGTAACTGAGCACTAAGAATAAACCATCAGAGTAGACAAGATGTAGAAGCTCATCCATGATAATGGCTAGTAAACATCCAAATACTTCCGGTGCAGCTTCGTCACTTGCTGCTAGGAAACAGCACCACTAATTTCTTCAAATTGCTTGTTGATAAATAAGTTACTGTGAAAGTGGGAGAAATTCCTTGGTCCTTCCACAATCAGCAAATTGGATCAAACACGGGTTAGAATAAATGAGCAAGTATTTTCCTGTCAACCTGTCAGGAAAAGATAGGAAAAGAGGAATTCCTTGCCCATGACTGACTGCAAAACAGCTAATTTTCTCACACAGGGCTATGCTTAAAGCTGATTTTTTTCTGGTGTGGCTCCTGTTATTTCCATTGGGAAGTCTGTTGCATCAGAGTAAGATGGCCTGATATGTATATTTTGATGTGAGAGCAATAAAGGCATTGTGACCTTGCCATCAGAGGACCCTAGGTTTTGTTTTTGCCCACATCTAGGGACTTTTGTTTTCCTAATTTTATTCACAGTTCAGCCCAACTTCTTCAGACTCCCTTCAGCTTCACTGGAATTTAATTGAGAATGGAAATAATTTAATTGCTCAATCAAATAAGAACTGAATGTCCTCAGATGTTCTGCATGTGCTTAAGTGATTTGAGTAAGATCATACTCCAGCAGTTTAAAACACATGAATAATCTTTGAAAACAGTGGGACTTAAAATTCTTATATGTAGAAACTAGTAAATGGAACTTGTCCTGCTGAATTGCTTTCTTAGCTCTTCTGTCTCTGGCTGTTCTGTTTCCTCTTTCCCTGTTTTATTTAGACCTGCCCATGCAGTTTGCAGAAGCAGCTGTATCAATACTAATTTACTGAAAAATTGTTTTGCAAAGAGCTAGCTCAGGTGTTTTTATGTCTATGACATTAGCTAATTTGTAATGGGACAAGCTGCCAGGAATAACCAAGGAGATCGCTCTTGTGCTGATACTGATTGTTCATATCAGTGGGAAATAATTATATTTCTGGCATATTTGCCATTTCTGGCATCATTTGTAGGCGTGCAGAGAAAAAGGCCATAAACCAGGTGATTTTCCAACAGAAAAACACTTCCTCTTCTGAGAACCTCAGGGTAGAAGAGGTGGGAAATGCTTACAATGCTCTGAGTGAAGGTGAGGAAGAAGAATATAACAAAGAATATTTCTTGTGAAGAAACAAGGAGCTGTGTTTTAGGTTTTTTAAGAACACACCATATTAGCATATGAAATCAGTTTTAGGAAAGCCAAATGTCTTCATGGAGTGAAGTAACTGCCAGGGATTGCCTAAGAACAGCTGTTGCCCAAACAGGTGTTTCCTGTACAAGTCATTCTCTTCTGTGGTGTCAGGGCTGCTAAGATCCTGGTAGAAAACTGAACTTACTATAATACTGTAGGGCATAACTCCACTTGGCAGACAAAAATGACAAACTGACCTGTCTTTTGGGACTTGTGTTTTAAATGGATGTTAATATCAGTATTAACATGCAAGTATCAGTACCTGCTGTCTGTTGCCACAATCCAACATGAATGAACGACACTCACACACTGAGATGTCCAAGGCAAAAAAGAGTGAGTTTATTTACAGACCTCAACATTTATAGAATTTTAACAGTGACCATGGATTGGAGGATGAAATTGTCTTCTCTAACTACATTGGTTAAACAAACAGTCTATCATTTTTTTTTCTTCCTTTAAAGAAAAATGCAAACCAGTCATTATTTACATGAAAACCACGTAAAAAACTCCATTACAAAAATGTAAACATCAAAAAGCTTAGAAGAACTTTAAAAGAGCAAAGTGACAATGTGTTTACTTCAAGCTCAACATGTAGTGAAGCAGTCCTGAACAGTGTGACTGGCAGACTCACCAGCTAGTGCTTGTAGCCTTTCACATTACACAGTTTGTCTTGGAGGAAGGGCCATAAAATCCATGTCTTGTAGTGGTAAAAGACTTGCTTTCATGAATGTTGCAGTGCTGGTTATGCAATAATTTCTCACTGAGCATATGCAAATATTTGCATCAAATGCTTGCTTTCAGCAACAGCCTCAGTCTGTGTTGGTGGTTTACATTAGTGGTTTACAAATACTAGTACAGATGTAACTGTTGTACAGCAACAACATGACTTGGATACTTTTAACTATGGCTGTGCTGCTATGAATTGGTGTAAGCTGCAGACAAAAAAAAAATGACGTTACTCATCCAGAAAGCAAAATGTCTTGGGCATGGGGCAGCAGAAAATGTCAAATCAACTGCAAGGTGTAACACAGTTCAAATATCTTGCATTCTGCCAGGTGAATTGGTCCAAAATACTTACAACTTCTCATAACTTCTTTTGGCCAGTTTTTACATGACTATGGTAAGTGCCTGCCTAGAAAGGAGAAGATGTGCTTTCTTGAGGAACAGTTTCAAAAGTATTTTGTTGTGTACACACCAGTTTGCTGCATTAACAAACTTCAGTTCCTATCAGTACAGTGTCTTGCAAGGTAGTATTAAGTCCAATTACAAAGCTTGGAAGGGAGTGAAGATCTGAGCCTAAAAGCCTGAGAATTGGAATCACTACAAGTTTTTCAGATGTACTGGTTACTTTCAAGACATGTATAAATATTTGTCCATTGATGTAATGTTCTTTTTTTAATTTTAAGGCTCACCAGCAAAGCAGGAAGGCAGACCGCTTGTTGGCAGCAGGGAAATATGAAGAAGCAATTTCTTGTCACAGAAAGGCTGCTGGTGAGTAGGTTATTTCTCACATTTCAGCTCTTAAAATCAGTTTCTGAATTTGCATGCACCAAGCCTGTCTTGAGTTCAAGAAGTGTTTTGACAGCACTCTCAGGCACCTGGGGTTCTTGGGGTGTCCTGCATGGGGCCAGGAGTTAGCCTTGCTGGTCCTTCTGGGTGCCTTCCAACTCAGCACAATCCATGGTTCTGTGTAAGTAGAATATCTTGCAAAATTTTTTTTTTAAACGTGAGTTTGTTTTTAATCCAGATCAAGAACCCTTTTGAAAACTTTTTTCCTCATATGAGCAGCTAAAGTCAGACATTTCCAAAGTGTTTAGACTGGGGATGGTTATCACTGTGAAGGCAGTTCTTGACTGAAGATGAAACCAGCACCTTGTGGTATGCACAGATTGAAGATGTGTACCTGCTCTAAGCCAGTTTCACTTTATACTTTACATTTTCTTTACTGCTTTCATAGGCGAGGTCACAGTGTTCTCTGTTGGTAAAGGACAGCAGAGCTTATGAAACTTCCCTTTCCTAATGTCTGCATCAAGGCAGCTAAGAAAGGTGATGAGCTCCCCAGAACTGGAGCAAAACAGCAGCTTGCATCACAGACCTCGACACTGCAGGGGCAGCCTCTCCTCTCTGCATTTACCTGTCCATTGAAATGCTTCATTTTTTGTGTTGGAGTCCCTCAGCTCTCTGACAGTGTGCAGCTACTTGGCAGAAGAAAGGAGGTCTTAACTGGTGCAACAAGTAGGACATTTTCAGTGACAGGGCTTGTGTGGAGACAAAGTGGCTGCTCTGAACATGGTAACCTAGATACCAGGCGTTCTCGCTCCATTCATAAATACTAGAAACCCCATAAAGTGAGAAACTAATAGTTTCTTTGGTATTTATGACCTCTCAAGAGTGATAAGGGATTGCACTTACATTCTAAAATGCATACTTTTTGTTTTCTTTCACTTCATGTACCAAGACAAAACCCAAAAATGCACTGAATGTTTCTTGCTTTTCTTTGTCTGTTGGTTCTATGCCGTTGTCTTGCATAATTCCAAAATTGGTTGAGAATTTCTCATAGGTTGTCATTTTCAGCACTAGTAAGATATGCTCAAAGTCTTTCTGGAAATGGCTGCTGTTCTAAAAACAAACTGGAGCGACCCAAGCCAACAGGATACCATGGGAAGGGTGTAGTGTCTATTACAAGGTGTCAGAGTGATTTTTTCAGACTTCTGAGAAACAGCAGGTGTTTCCAGCCACTGTAGCTTGGTAAATACTTTGCCTCTAGACTGTTGTTTTTATGTGGGGATTGAGCACACAGGTCTAAAGGCTTCTCTTAGCTTTTTTGGAAGCGTTCAGGTTGTGCAGCCGTGCGGTAAGCGCTGATGGATGTTCTGTCCTGCAGGGTACCTCACAGATGCCATGAAGCTGACCCAGTCGGAGCAGGTGAGACCAGAACCAGCAGATGCCAGAGCCAGCCACAGCCCCGTGGTGTGCCCATGTGTCCCATTGTGTCTGATCACACCCTCCAGGGCATTAGCCTCTGCAAAATTTTCTGAACCTTTGGCAACTGCACCAGGAGTTTCACAAGTGTGGTAATACTGATCTTCCCAGGGAGTTTATGTGCACGAGAAACATTAACCCATCCAAGGGGTCTCCAACTTTCTAGTCTGCCAGACATCTTCAAATAGGTGACAAAACTACTGTCATGTTTAACCTTATCTGTGAGGCACTTAGTATTTTGCTGAGACAAAAAGCCAAACATCTCATCTACAGTGTGTCATTTTGGTTTAATGCACCCTGACTGGGGGATCTCTAGAACAACAGCCCTGACACTTTTCTTATTCACTGCACAAGTTTATCTGTGAATGTGTTAGTGTAGTCTGCTCGGCACTTTTGTACCAGCAGGCTTTCAATTTAGCCAACGTTAGGAAATCAAATAACCCGTGGAGATCAGACATCTGTCCTTGCTCCAGCGGGTCACTCTTGCAAAAAATGGTCTTTCACCCAGGTGAGTTAGTAACTGCTGTGCCGCTTCATTAAATATGGCTGAATCATTTGGGACCATTCCTGGCCTTGGAGAAATCTGCTGCTTCATTTTGGGTGTTATTGCTAAGTCTGCACAGATACCATCATAGAAGCATACAAAAAGTTTGCATTGTTTAGCAATTGTTTAGGGTGGCCATGCATGCCAAGTGAATGAATCTCTTCTTTCTTGGTGTTGGTCGTAGGTCAGTTAAACTCGGGGTGCCTCTGCCCAGAGGTACTGTACCTGGTCAGTGACTTACAAACAAAAAGACCAGTAGTTATGCTAAATTGAACATATCTGAATCTGTTGCACTGCGCAAGCAGAGCACTTCCTGTTGGATTTAATGTCTGAATAACAAAAGCTCCCCCCCTCGGGCATGCAGTGATGCTGTTTATGTAAATATTTACTCACTTGTAATTCAGTCTGTGTGAAAATTTGGTTGGGATCAGGGTTCACCAACTAAATTGTTTAATCTTGTTCTTACTCAGGCTCAGCTATCACTGGAATTACAAAGGGATAGTCATATGAAACAGTTACTGCTCATCCAGGAGAGGTGGAAAAGGGCAAAGAGGGAGGAAAAGCTGAAAGCCCAGCAGAGTGCTGACAAGGAAGCAGCCGCACATCTTCAGACTTCTTACAAGCCATCTGCTGAAGACTCTGATGATCAAAACGTACTGGTTCCCATTGCTCAGAAATACAGCTCTTCCACAGAGAAACATTCACAGGATATTCGGGGTGTCTTTGACAGGGACCCAGATACACTTTTATTTCTGCTTCAGAAAAAAAAGGAGCCAGTGGAAGCATGTATTGGGAGTAAAGCGCCAAAAGATGACAAAACAATAATAGAAGAGCAGGCAACCAAAATTGCAGATTTGAAGCAGCTCATAGAATCTCTTGTAGCTGAAAACGAGAGATTAAGGAGAGAGAATAAGCAGTTAAAAGCAGAAAGAGCTAGACTCCAAAAATCTCCAGTAGACAAGGAGTTGGATGTAGACACTGACTTTGTCGAGAAGTCAGAGTTGTGGGGTCTGCAGCAGCACTCGGAATCTGCTTCTTCAGCTGCAACTTGGCAGAAGTTTGCAACAACTGCTGGGAAGGCAAAGGACATTCCAATACCCAACCTTCCCCCCCTGGACATCCCGTCCCCTGAACTCCCGCTGCTGGAACTCTCCGACGATATACTGAAAGGACTGATGAATAGTTAAAAGCCAGGAAAAGTGCTCAGTGTAGTTACCCAAACTTGAGAAAAGGGAAAGCCACCAGGACAATGGTGATCTGAGGGCAGAAACTTTTACCACAATGCTACTGTTGGAGAAAAGGCATTAAGCAACTTTGTTACTGTGAAATCCACATCATATCTGATTTACTTCATGGAAGTTAAAGGTACCATAGTTGGTATAAGACGGTGAGCTCTTTAGTCTTTCGCCCAATGTTTCAAACCAAACGACTGCCTGGAGAATGTTTCAAGTAACACAATCCTTCAGGGTTTTTAAGTATGCTATATGTAATAGTTATCTATAATGCCATAAATGATGGTGCAGAACCTAACTGTTATGGTTGCCAGTCGGCCGCCATATTGAAAAATGCTTTCTAGCATGAATTTAAACTGTGCATTTCATTATGCATAACTTTGTTAATTCAGATACAGTGCAATTTATACACCTCCTAGATGGATTTATGTGCCACACTCTGTATTCCTGACCGTGTTAACTTCAAGTCAGGAGAGATTTTAATTTTCATTCTATGAAGGAACCAACTTACTCGTTCTGTTGATGAGGGTTTTTTTGGGGGGTTATCTGTTTACATAACTAATCAGGGTGCATTGAATCTAGCTATTGGTTTCTGTATAAAGTGACATGGTTTAAAATGAAAAATCTATACTTAAGGTAAAATACCCTTTTTGTTTTCAGTGATGCATGAATGGAAGTAATTCTAGCTGGCAGTATTTGATTGAAAAAGAAATTGTTTACAGCTTAACCTGATTCAAAAAGGATAGGAAAATAAAAACCAAGGTGTTTTGACACTGTCTGTTACATCTGTACCAATATTGCTGAGTATAAAGAACAAATTATTACTTCTACTAAGTGTTAGGATACACCTACAGCTGAACTTCCATGTTCATCATACAGCAGACTGAGGAAAGCTGGGATGAATCCAGAGGGCCTTGCCCAGCTGTGGGGTGACCTGGCTGACGGGCGGTTCCAGCACTGCAGGGACCCAAGCGTCAGCGCAGCAGCTCCCTGGCTGAGCTGGGGCACAGCCCAGCAGGAGCTGCAGGGACACTGCTGAGGGTGCTGGGTCTGAGCAGGGCTGTGCAGCCTCCTCACAGCATCCCTTCCAGCATGGCTCAGCCCCTGCCCCTGGAGCCCAGCTGGGGCTTTCCCAGGGGGTGCTCCAGTGTGTAATGGAGGCATGAATCACCTTCTGCTGTTACTGATTAGTGAGGTGTTCAGTATTGCAAGCTATGCCATTTAAGTTACTCTTGTGCTGCTAAAAGGTAAGCTTGCTTTCTAAGAGTGCATTTTTCTTCCAGAATAAACTTGGAAGGGCAGCAAGAACACCTTACTCCCCTTACCTCTGTATACCTGGCATCTTCTGTGCTTGAAGGAGTGTAGGGACTGGAGGTTAGAAAAAGTCTGTAGAAACAGAGGTAAGACAAGT
The DNA here is from genome assembly GCA_016584745.2 of Phylloscopus trochilus trochilus. Taxonomy (NCBI): domain Eukaryota; kingdom Metazoa; phylum Chordata; class Aves; order Passeriformes; family Phylloscopidae; genus Phylloscopus; species Phylloscopus trochilus. Next base: position 30,471,608 of record WQNJ02000014.1, read on the forward strand.
TCATTAGAGGAGGTGCCTTGTGCTGAATTGTAGCTGGAATCTAATCTTGCTGGGGAAATAAAAAAGTTCTTTTTCAGTTGGAGCAGTATAGCAAATATATACTTTATATGTACTATATATACAAATATATTTTTCAATATAGCAGCATAGCCCCATCCAGCTGTGATGAGGTGATGTGTTCCAAGTCAGGCCCAGCTCACTGCTCCTGCCAAAGGGCAAGTCCCAGTCCCTGCTGGCCCCTGCCTGGCTGACTGTTCCAGGCAGAGGAGCATGATGTTCTTGTCATGTAAGTAAAGCAAAGAAAATAGCATGTGCTCACAAGATGGAAATAAAATTATTTAAGCACCTACCTCATGCCACTGCTGGGGTGGTAGCTCAGGGTTGTTAGCTGCAAGACAGACATGGTGGTGTCTGTAAATGGCTATAGGAGAAGGAAGTAATTTTTAGTTCTGTTGAAATCATGATTTCAGAGGTGGGAGTATGGGAATTGCAAGCTCTACCTTCTTGATTTTAAGACTAAACTGTCCCTTCGCATGTAGCTGCATAAACAAAACACCAGATCTGAAAGAAGCCACTTCTCTTTGGGAAGGATGGCCAAGTAGGGGCAAAACTCCGTACTGCCACTTTTGAAAGTGGTGTTAAAACTTCTCTCTCTCCTGCAATGCAAACGTTTGTTTGTTCTTGCAGTCTGCCTACTCAACACATGACTGCTGCTGAATCCCAACTGCAGGCAGTGAGGCTGAGCACGGCCGTGTTCCACTCTCGTGAGTGATGCTGAATTTTTTTTAAGTAAGGAATTCTTCAGTCTGAATCCAGAGCTAAGCAATTACTCAGTGCACTGGAAGAAAGGTAGGTTGTACCGAGAATACTCACCACTAGAGGACAGGGTTTACAGATTCATAGCAATATACCGAAGGAAATCCTTCTCCCATGGCTGTCAGCAATTAATTCGTGTCATATCAATTCCAAAGTGTTTGAAGTTATTAAACTTGTGAGCGGGGTGTGGCCGGGCGCGGTTCGGCGGTGCCCAGCGGTGTCCGGGCGGATCCCGCTCCGCTCGCCGCAGCCTTTGGCCGCCACCTGCCGGGAGCCGGCAGCGCCGGGGCCCTGCCCGGCCCGGCCTCGCCGTTCCCACCGCCGGCCTGATGGGCTCAGAGCCCGGCCTGGAGGGAGTAAGGGAGAGGCGTGGGGCGGAATGCGGAAGGGACCCACGTTCAGAGGCTGTGGCAGCACAACGAAGCGGTAAGTCACTGGCTGTCACACGGCGTGTCACCAGAGGCTGGCACAGCATACAAACATTCCCAGGGGCGCTGAGTCCGGGCTGCAGGGTTTTATAATGGATAGAACTGAATCCTGTGGTCCGTTATTTCAAAGTGTCTCACCAAGAACCAATTTTAAATACACATCCAGACACTGACTTCTATTCATAGACTTTGCTTTAACCACAGAAACCGCCCTTGTCTTGGCACACAGAAATACTGGCCCTGCTGAATATTGCCAACATATGCTATGCCGAAAGAAACTGTAATTATCCAATCTGGCTGTATCACCACAGAAAGAGAAACCAAAGAAAGGCAACTGGGAAGCAATGTGCAATCTCTTGAGAATAAAATGTGCAGACTTCACCACTTCCAGTTGCTACTTAAAATGATGGCTAAAACCAAAATACAGAAGTATTGGTTTTACATTTTGCTTTTATTAAAAGGGGGAAAATGGATTTTGTGACTGCTTCTTCTGAGAGCATTTCCATGTTCAGGAACTCTGGAAGTGAACTCCTTCCTGCTGTCCTCTGTCAGCAGCAGCTCTACAGCCATCTGCAGTTCCTGGTGGCCTGCTTTTAGTGACAGGAGCTACACCTCATCTAGACTCCCTTTCCCACAAAAGATTGGATCTTTTGAGACCCCTTCCAACCTGACTCTCTACATGGAGAAAAGCAAATACATCCACAACAGCTAATAACGTCATGACTCTTGAGGTGTGATCTTTCAAAGGACAGGAAAGGAAAAAAGGAGTTTCATGGAGAGCAGCAATGCAGACACAGAGCTGGACTGAAAGGAGAGTAGAAAACAAAATCAAACCATTCCAAAGGAATCAGAGCAGTGGTGTGGCTGCCACAAGCCAGGTACAGGCTGGATATAATTTGCCACACCCTCCTAACTGTGAGAACCATGAAGTTCCAACTGTGTAAAAAGTTCACTGTTCCCTAAAGAATCAAGAGCTACAGCCATCTTTTCCTCCACCTCCTTTCTCTCTCATGTTTGTTTTACCAGAAGTAACTTCAGCTTACTCAGGGTTTTTGTCTTGTAATCATCTGAAGTGTTCCCTCAGGCGCATTTGCTGCAGGACTTAAGGTATTAAAGAGATCAAACAATACAAAATCCTTAGAGCTGTGAAAAGACAGGATTTCCTGCCTCAGAGCTACTAAACCCTACTCTCCTTTTCACTAAGGTAGCACAGACCCAGGGACAGGAAAAAGAAATGGGCACCTGGGACAAGAACATACAGCCTTGGTATGGTTGGAAGGTACCAGAAATGCTCACTCTGAAATGTAACAGCAAAAATCCCTCACTCTACCACTTACCTTTAGAAAGGCCCATGTTTAAAATGCAACTATTTGCACACAAGACATCAGGTGAATCACATCTTCAGTTAGCTATGAGGCAAGATTTTCCTACCAGCTATTTATAGATGGTGACTTCCTTTTCAAAACCGATGAGAACAAACACACAGAAGGACAGGGGTTCGTTTGTGTGTGCTGCTGCTGACGCCACAGGCCCTTTGCTCCTTGGGCAGTTTCCTGGGCCACCCTGCTGAGATGGGAAGAAAAGAACGTGGTGGTGGCCACTGCATCTGAGGACCCCCCAGGGCACCGTGTGCTCTGCTGCCAGCTGGGGCACACGGACCATGGCAACACCACGGCGGCCAACAAAGCACAGGGCAAAGCCTGGAGAGCAGGAGCACAGTGCAGGGCTGACGTTGTTTGAGGCAGTGCTGGGGGTTAGGAGGGGAAAGCACAGCAAAGCCCCACTCCAGGAATCTCAACAGGGTGAGGCAGCTCATCCAGCACGGATGTGAGGGAGAGCACAAACATCCTGCTCTGTGAAGCAGCAGAACAGGCAGCGGTAGCTGTGGAAGGAGGAAGGAAGGGAAGTTACAGGCACAGGGCAGGGAAGGCTGTCAGCTGTGAGAGCAGGAGAGGGCTTGACAGGATGTCACGGGAGAGGGTACAAACACAATTACCACCTACCAAAAAGGTCACAGAGCATGAGAATGTAGTGCTGATCAGATGGGGGTCTGACACACACAGATCTGAGCAACTTGCATGAAGCTGGAGGAGTAGAATAAATAGATTTGCAAATCAGACTGTTCTAAACCCCTATGTCTGACCTCCATAACAGGGACCACCATTTCCCTGCCAGCAGTTCCGGCAATTTCTGTTTCTGCTAAACCATAAACACGGCACAGCCATCTGTGCTGAAATACTTGAGGTCATCACAGCCCTGCTTCATTCTTTGCTAAAAACTTACTCTTCATTAGGTCCCTCTGCAGTTACAACAGGAAAGAAACTGCTGTGGCCATGTATTGTACAGCGGTGCTGAGGATGGAATGATGGGAAGGAGATGGAAAGGAGGGAAAGAGGGGGTGAAGGGAGCAGGGATCACTGGTTTGATGACCCTTGAATTGTGATCTTTCAAAGAACAGGAAAGGAAAAGGAGGAGTTTCATGGAGAGCAAAGCAGACTGAGCTTGTGCTCGAGAGGAATGTGGCTAAAGATGACACACACTATTTCATATCCATCTTCTAGCAGCTGACAGCATTCCTGCACCCAAAACAGCTTCAGCTGATCTCACAGAATACTTCTGGCTGTATTAAAATAGCTGAGATTGTAGAGCAGAAAACCCCCCAGGAGTCTTTGGCAAAGTAAGATAGGAAAAACATGCCCAGTAACACCTCAAGGAACATGGAAATGGTCAAGAGGGAAAAACTAGCCTGAAACAAAACACCTTCCCACAAACCCCTGTGTGGTGTCAGACATGAGCTATGCACACCTCAGGTCATGCTCACAGCCACAAGCACAACGCCAGCCCCACTTCCTGCTCCCATTTCCTGCAAGGGAGCAGGGACCTTGGCTTCATGGTGACACAGCCAGAAACCTTAAGATACTGAGTAAGCAGAACGTGCAATGCCAAGTACTTGAAACAATTTTTTTGGTGTCTTTCAGTAGTATTTGGAGTACCTGTGAACTTTAACAACTTCTGGCACTGCTCAATCACTCCTCCAGTTCCCCCTAAGGAGGGAAAAACATCTTCAGCCTGACAGGCAGGTGCCAGGGATCCCTGTCCAGGTCTCTTTTAGCTCTAGGGTGGGCAGGGGCAGTTGTAAGTGGGGCCCAAACTGCCACTGGCTCTGCCTAACATTTGACAATCTAAGGATTTGAATAGTTTTAGTAACTTAAAGCACACTTCTTGTAAAGCTTTTCAAACTCACTCCAAAACCTAGAATTCTGCTCAACTGCTAACATTTATCATTAAATAAAAAACCCAAAAATATATTTTAAAACCCATCCATTACTTTGTACTATTACTTGCCCTATCAAAGGCAAGCTGTTACCAAACCAGCATTCCATAGGAGCGCCTTTCCCCTCCCCGCAGCTCTAGTGCCGATTCCTGAAGGGGAGAGTGGCAGAGGCTCCTGGCGGCGCCGCGCCCGCAGTCCCGGCTGCGGCCCGCAGAGGGCAGCACCGGCACCAGCGGAACAAACCAACCCAGACCGCCACGTCTGACAAAGTCATTTTAATGGAAAATGTAAAACCCCTTTCAACTTCAATGTACAAAGCATGTGTAACACTTGCACTTTTAACAAATTAAAGCAAGCCAATGTTTTAAAAAAATACATCATTGAATGTATATATGTATATATTTACATAGCATATTAAGTTTAATATTTAAGCTTTAAAAGTTCACATAAATTTTACCAAAATGAGACAATTTTTAAATAAATTACACCTTTTGAAAACGTTTAATTGTACACTGAATAGCTTCAATAAAATACTGAAGTGTCTGTATTTAATATCTACTTTATATACTTTATATTTTACAAAGTTTACAATTATTTGGCAGTAATTTTCAGATTATGACATGACTGCTGTGCGGACTCAGCAAGATCCCAAATGCAGGCAATAGCTGGTGTTTGTGTCCTACTCTCACAGTAACTGTCTCAATGTAGTGAAAAAGATCTGAATTATTTTAGCAAACTGTACAAGTCACATTTACATTTGATCAACAATATAGCATAGAATTTTGTCGTTTTTTCCAAAAATAAATACATCATCTTAAATCTTTTGACATTTCACAAACTTCATGTACATTATAATACAGACAGCAGAACGCTGCTCAACTGTTTGCAAGTGGAACATGGAATCACAGTGGCTGTGATACAAAGCTCTACCGTCGCAGTGTCATTGACAAGTAAATACGATGACCGTGTTCTCTTGGCACTGATGGTTTGTGAAGCTTAAATTAGTGTGTGTAGCGTTCAGAGATCAGGTGAAAGAACCTCGGGGTGATGCCACCTCCAAAAAGCAGAGTGTGCTCAGTTCTCATCCATATCTTCCATTTCACCTTCATGAATCTTCAAAGCTCTCACCATTTCTTTAACTGCGTGATACAAGATATTTTTAACCTGCAAGGACACGGGACAGATTTTAGTGAGGCCTGCAACCTGAGGAACTCTGCAAAGTTTAGGACTGAGCCCTAAGCTTAGTGGATGGAAAAAAGAAAGGCTACATCACGCCCGTGCAAAAGGAACAGCTTTTTACACATTTTCAAATGTAATGTGAAATAAAACCAGCAGCTCAAGGGAGAGTCATTTACAGCCCTGGCATTCATGCTGCTGCTCATTGTTATTCTGTGTGAACAGCAGCAAGGAAGTAGCTCCACGCACTGCTCGGCATTTCAATGAGCCTGAGCACGCCCTGCCTTCCCAGCCGCTTCCAGAGCAGCATTCATTTCCTACCTGCAGTTTATCATCGTAATTGATTTCTTCCTTTGACAGCCTCAGCTCCTGCGTTAAGTGAAATGACTGAACAAGATGTTCTGGAGACACAAAGTCTTCTGTTACTTGAACGCAGCTGTGAAAATTTTGCACCTATCCAAAATAACAAGAAGAGACTGATAATTAGTACTTGGGATTATTCTCTGGCAGAGGTACCTGAGGAAAGAGTGAGTCTTGAGATCCCTTAACCACAGCCTTATCAGACTAACGGGCACCTTTACAGGTAGAGAGCAATTATGTGTTTGCCTTATCTAAGCTGGCTCCTGGCAAAAGGCACTTTGAACACTGCACAGCTGCCTGTGTGCCGGCGCTTCCTGCGGTCAGCTCTGGCATTAATTCCACACTCAGGTGCTGTTCTGCCCTTCAGCAGCTGCACGGGTGCTGCTGTTGCTGCCACAGCCTCCCCAGAGTGCACAGGCACTGCTCTGCTGACCCCAGGCACAGCCCTGCCCTGCAGGACTGGCCTCCTCTGGCCACGCACATACACGCTGGAAGCTGGCACGTTCATGGAAAAGGAACTGCCCATGGAAAGACTTGAAAGAAACAATCCTGAACAGAGAAAGGGAGAAAAGAGCACTTTAGTCTTTCTCTGAACATTTCTTCTTACTGGTGTGAGATAACTACTGAGGAACAGACACCATCTCCTGCCACCCAGGTCATACCTGGGGGACAGGAGAAAGGAAAATTGCTTCCTCGTTGTGATTCAACCACCAACTCCAGTTCATTTCCTTCAGAAACATTGTATTTTCACCCCTAAACCCTTACAAACTACACTGCCATTTGTAATTCAGCATGTCAAAACCGTCTTTTCCCCAAACTCCAGCAGCTCCCCACAGAAGCTGTGTAACATCAATTTGAATTCCCAAACCTGGGAGTGGGGAGGCAGAGCCTCAGCCATCCCAGCAAACACCCTCATCCCACCCTGCTCAGGATTGACAGAGATCTGCGTATTTTAAAGTGAAACCTAGAAATCCAGTTCCCAAATGCATACTCTGAAATCTCCATGATGGTACCTGACATTCATATAAACCACTGGGGTCTACACAGCTGAGGACACAGGACTTCATTTAAAAATTACTTTCTTCTTCAAAACCCCTGCCCAAGTCTGATTTTACACAGCAGCTCCCCCACTACAGCTGAAATCCCAGCAGGGAATCCCCAGCTCAGCAGTCATGCTGCACACAGGCTTTTTGATGGCCCATCATCATCAAGGACAGAGCAGTGCTGGTTCCTCCTAAGAATTCATCAAAACAGAAGTAATTCCGGACACGAGGAGGGTTTGTTGATGCCACACAATTTGCAAACAGCAGAAATCCATCCAGGGGTGAGGCAGCAGCTGCAGAAGAGCTACCATGGGGCTCCCACCAGCACTCAGGGAATTTTCTAGAGCTTGGGGTGAGGTGCCTCTGCACAGTGCAGCCAGCAGCTCTAGCCCCCCCTCCCTCACAGGCTTCTCACACCTCTTTCAAGTCTCTACCTGCCCTTGGTTTCCTTGCCAGCCTATGCAAATCCCACACCACTCATTCACTTTCTCCTCACTAAAACAAGGTTTTACTGACTCCCTATCACACCATGGCAGAATAGGAAACATTTGTTTCCCTCAGACCTTTCATTCTGCTGTGCCTTAAGCCTTCTTTTCCCTCCCTTCCAGGGCCTGTCTTATGCGTGTGAAAGTTTGCAGGGACAGATTTTACCCAGCTGGTCTGGTACTTAGCATGGGAATGCCCCGCTGACAGCCTCCAGGCAGTTCTATTTATAATATTTATAACACAAGCCGATGCAGTGACACACACACAGAAACGTTTAGCAACGATCCCCCTGAGGTTTGTGGGGCGAGGAGTGCAGCACTCCCACGCCTGTGCCACTTCCAGCTGAACTGAGAACAGCTTCACACCCAGCCCATGCAGAGCAGACCTTCTGGGGCAGGGCCCTGGAGGCTGCAGTGCTGGAAAAGCCCCCGACTTGGGCCGGGCTGGGGCAAGGTGAGTGGGCAGGGAAGAAAGGGCCACCCACCCTTCCTGGTGGCCACAGGATCAGCCACTTCCTGCACGGCTCAGCTCTGCATGTGCCACACCCAGACCTTTATCCTACAATCCTTATCAAACATCGCCAGCACGTCACATTATCTCCGAGTATGTTATTCTACAATATATAATCTTGCTGTTAAATCAAGATAATGCCTCTATAAAAAACAACATTGTAATAACTTGTTCCACTATGAACAAGTTTTGTAGGGTGCCTGAATACCACATTTCAATCACTGACTCCAGTATTTCTAGATTTTAATTTTTAGTTAGAATATTTTACCACTTTGGAGCTACCAAGTTAAAACCAGAGAGGCCATGCCTAGAGATGTCTGTGATACAGCATAAACCACACTGCAGCAGCAGAAAGAGTGAATCCTTCAAAAGAACAGAACCAACACCCTTTTTCAGCTGGGGAAGTTCCAAGGAGAGCTCAGGGGCTCCCTGTCACAAGTGCCACAGAGGGAACAAGGCCCAGCCATTACCAAGGCAGGGACACTGCTGAGCTCCCAACCTGTACAGCCAAGAAGAAAGGAAATGACCCTCACAGAGCATTCAGGGAAGCATCTGCAGGGGTGACCGGTCCAAGGCTGTGTCTATTTCTGGATTCTCCTCCCGAGAGAGCAATTCCCTCTCCAAGAGGAACTGACAAGGCTGCCCTGCCCGTCACAGCTCACAGGAGAGTCCGTCCCTCCAATCCCACCCGGGAACAGTCTGACTTTGCCTGCTGCACTCATCACAAGAAGGATGTGACTGCTGTCTGCAAGTACACAGGGAGGGGGAGAAAGCTGGGAAGCAAAAGGAATGCTATATGCTGCCATGAAATGTTAAGAGTAAGTGACTTTAAAAGCCAAATATGAATTCATAGAACCAGGGGGAGGGGTGGAAAAACATACAGGAGAAATGTGTACAACTTCCTTCATGTTTGGGCAGTCAATTCGAGACCAGCAGGTCAGAAGCAGCAGTGTGCCAACAATCCCAACTGCCTCCAGAATGGAAGTATCAGAACTCCACTTACACAGTGACCACAGCAGCCAGGCATCCTAGCTCCAGCCCTCAGTCTGATTTCTTCTGCTCCACAGCATTACTCATGAGCAAATAAAAATGTTAATTCACCACCTAATTTAGCATCAACTCTCACCCAGTTTCAATAATTGAAAGGTTCATAATGTGCATGTAAATCTGAAACACTTAATGTGTAAACTTAAGATGGTATGTATTCTTGTGCAGACTTATTTTTCAGTTTTTAAATGTGCTTTGTATCTCTGCAGTGCTGGTGCTGATCCCTAAGGTCAGTATTTACGCATCTCTACAGAGAGCGCTATGCACACACATGAAAGAACACGATGCTTTTATTTCCTCCTACGTGGCAGATTCACAGGAACTTCTTACTGAAGATGAAAAGGTTCTCAGCTTCACCCACTAAGGTTTAAAAACACCATGTTATTAACTCCTTGGTGCCAGAAGCTAGAACATTACCACTTCAAACACAATCTGCAGTTTAAAGCCAGGGAGATAAAGATAAGAGTGGTCTTATTTTTGGTCCTTAAACATATGAAGTGCAGGGAAAAGCCTGGAACGGTCCCACTACTTCATGTTTTACATTCTGTATGCCTTTATATAATGGCACATGTTATATAGAACAGATTTCCCAGTACATTTGTTACTTCCCCTGGGTTCCCTTTCCACTCTTCTATCTGGGCTACATCTTTCTTGTTTCGTGAGATCAGAGTAAGGCTGCCAGAGGATGCAATACATGACTCTGGGAGTGCCAACTTCTTCAGCCTAACAGGAGCCAAGAACAGCAGCAATGTCAGATGTTCCTCCACATTTGTGAAACAACATGAAGCCCTGAGTCACTGCACAAGGGAAGGCAACCTACAGCCCCCTAGATTTGGGTCACCAAGGTCTGTTTGGGGCTGGGTTCGTTCTTTCCTGTGCCAGAAAACAAACCCACATAGACCATCCAGAGCTATGTACCACCATGTCAAACCCACCCAGAAACTCAGTGGGATGAGGAGGAGCCTGGTCTGGATAAGGTACCAGTTGCTTTCAATGTCCCACCAACAGACACAGCCAGAGACAGAGCAGGGCCATAACCCCCTGTCATCACTACACCCCAGTCAGTTTTCCACAGAGAAAACCCTACTGCCGTGGCCACAGGGACACGGTGAGCCCTTGCTTCCTCTCTGCCACAGCTGGAAGCTGATCTGCAGATTGGAAACCAAACAGCACCTTCTTCAGAAAGGCTTGGCCTCACTTGAACCTGCAGGGAGATCAATGATAGAACTTCAACATCATGATGGGTTGCAACCAACTGCAGGGTGGGGATGCTCCTCATTCCTTGACAGTCAGCGACCTCATTAGTGGTGCTTGACAGCTGGCAAGACAGCAAGGCAGCAGGCTCCATTTCCTGCTGGAGCAGGAAAAAAATACATCTAGAATGGGCCAGAAATCTCATCTAAACAACTGAGCTTTCTTCCTCTTTTCATCAAGGAGCAGCAGTCTACAGACTGTGAGGAGAAGAAAAGGCCTAGAGACAGTAACAAACCCTTTGTGCCAGGGGGCAACTGAGGCTGAATAACATAAATTCATCCTGCTTCTCCAGATCTGTCCCACTGGCAGTACTGTTCTTACCCAACTACAGATTAGATCAGCTCAGCCACTGCAAAGGTGGTATCACCCTTTCTCATAGAAAGAAATGCTGCTGAAGAGATAAAGATGATTGGTGATTGATGTACCTTCTGTGTTTAAAGGAACTTAAATGTGGCATGGGAAAACAACCAACTATCTCCTACAGAAACACCAGAACACCCACTACAATCCTCTTATGGCTACAGGCAAAAACAATGACACCTGACATCCGGGTGTTTTTACCTGCTCAAGTTGCTCTCCCTGCCCCTCCTCCATTAGGTTAAATTTGGCTTACAAGAAAACAATTACTAACCTGACTCTGCCATAACTAGACTCAGTTTGTTTAGAAATTCACTACAGAAATGGAAAGCAGCAAACAATGGTTAATAATAGTCCGGTCATTTGTAATTGGAAAGCAAAAAAGGAACTAATACTCAGGGCATTCGATTTGCAGTACATTAGCAGCTACACCAGCAGATGGACCTTGTTTTACAGTCCTACATGCTAACAGATACCAGTAAAAAAATAAAATGTAATCGAGCACAGATGTATCCATGTCTTTGGAAAAAAGTTATTTTACAGCAAATGTGCAACTTAATCCTGTATGTCTTTAACCTAAGGTACATTACCTGATGAAGTGCTCCTGCTGGTAGAATAATAGCATCACCAAGGAACTGAATAACCGTGCAGGTTTTTACTCCATATTCTTCAAAAAGTCTTTGGCGAAGTTTTTTGTTCACATACCAACTCTGATCACGGATTGGATCATGCTCTGGTAAAACTTCTAGGCCTTGCTCCTTTGCTATCTGTTAAGTACAGAAAAGATCCCAAATCATTTCCAAAAGAACCAAATGTTTTGCTGATAAATTTTATGTATACCCACCTTGCCAAGCAACATCACCCAATTCCCAATACCCAAACAAGAACTCCAGCTAGTGATTCAAAACAACCCCAAAGGATCTGGGAAGTCTCACTGAACTGAAGACATCTGCAGCACTCCCATTCCAAAAAGCAGAGCTTTAAAGAACTCAGCACAAGAATCTATTAATAAGCAACATGCTCTCTGTGTGACTTCTTTCACCCAGAAAATAAAATCTGAGCTCAGTAGCTCCTGTGCTGCCAATTCCTCAGGCTTACAGCCTCCTTCAATTCTGACACAGACACACAACATCACTACCTCAGCTCAGGAAAAAAGCAGCCAATAAAGCCAAGGGTCGCAGTCCTGGGAAACCTGCTCCAGGTGACTCTGCTTGAGCACAGGGCTGGACAGAGGCACCTCAAGGGGCCCCTTCCAACCTCAGCCATGCTGGGATAAGGAGCTGCTTTCCTACCATCCTATGAAGGTATTCAGAAAAAGTGATAAACACATAAAAATACTTCCTGACATTGGTAAACGGAATTGCACAACCATTTCTCATCAAGTGAGCCACAGGGGAACAAATATTACTCTTAATCAACTGCTACTAAATCAATCCTAGTCACTAAAAGAAAGAAGTGATTACATATAAAGAACACAGACCAACAAACCTGTTATGAGGCATGAAACAAGTAAATTATTAAACATTAAAACATAGTTTAATTAACATTAAAAACATAGTTTTGCTTTTATTTATTAAATAAATGTAATTATGTAAAGCAGAGCTTGAAACTCTCCTTGAGTATTACCACCCTTCTAACTGGATACTGAGATTTAGTATCTTAGCAGCAGCAAAGCAATCCCAATGCCTACCCACTGATTAATCTCCAGTATTTCCCAAATATCCTCTCCTAAAATACATGGTGGTACACAACTCACCTGGGATACCAGGACAAACTGTGGTAGCAAATGACAAACTTCTTTACACAGCATCCTAAATGCTTCTGTTTTAAACCTGCTGCTCAAATAGTTTCACAGCTACTCACAACAGTTTCACAAGTGCTGAGAGGAAATGCTGACTACTCTCTATGTCCACCTATTCCTTTGCATTCCTGACTTCATTCACAACTCTTTTTTGAACTGAAAAGCCACCATCTAACTGATGAGCATCCTGAATGAACAAAAAACTCTTGCTGTATAATTCATAATCTCCTGGAATGAGCTTTGTTTTATTTACCAGTGCTCATTTTCCCCCACAGTTCAGCCTTTGCAGCACTGGAGGACAGCTGCCCTGTACAGAAACACTGCTTTATTGTCCAAGGGAATCTTCACTGCTAAATTTCTTCAGCTTTCCCTGCTCAAAGCAGAGCCCTTGGCCTCAAGTGTGTTTATGGAGCCCTTTGCTGCAGCCCAACTCATCTGATCTCTCCTCACAGAAGACAGTAAAGACATCTCCTTGAGCAATCACTTCAGTGATAGTTGGGTATTTCTGTGTCATCTATCAAGGCCACCTTCCAGAACACAAAAATGTGCTAAGGACAAGGCACAGGGAAGTGCTTCCAAGCTGGTATCCCTACATTTAATGCACTGATGGATACTCATCCCAGGTAATAACCTGAAAGGTTCTGATGGGGCTCTAACTTATTCATTACATGCTGCTGAAGGATGATCTGCAGCACAGCCAGGGAAGTTTGCTGCCCTTGGGGATGTTATCCCACTGCCTCCACCTTCACCAAGAGCCCAGCCACACTCCTGGAGCTGACTGATGTGACAGAGTCCTGGCAAAGATCAGTGGCCACTGGGTGGTGAGGTCAGGGGATTTGGCATGGGGAAATCCACCAAAAATTCGGCAGCAATAATACAATAATGGATTAGTGACAGAAAAACATCATCCCACAAACTATTTTTAGTACTAGAGCAGGGCAAGAGTGGATCTCCATCCCCTCCTGAGCCTTCAGTTACAGGCCACCTGTCACCCTTATGAAGTGAATATATGTGCTACAGATTTTATTTGTTGGTGGTGCAGCAGGTCAAGTATAATTTATTTTATGTGCTATAAAGAAAATAATTTGGCCTTCCTCCCTTCTCTAGCACTGAGGTGGGGTTTGTGGTTTTTGCCAGCCCCCTTTCATTTACCAGTTACTTAGGTTATATTTATAAATCATGTGCAATAAATCTAACCTTTTGCAGGAACTCTCTTATCTTGTCAGCATCTTTGCCAGCATAAATGTGCCATAAAGCACCAGGTAATTCACTTGAATCTTTCAACCGTTTCCTTAAGAGGTCATCCAAATCTTCCTCTTCCAACTTCTTCAAAACTCCTAAGGGTCAACAAAAATATTCTTTCAGTGTGAGAAGGAAAAAACCCATTGAAACAAAATACCTTGTTTTCAAATTTCTTGTGTGAGATTGAGCAGATGAAAGTTTGCTGAGTAGAACAGAAGCCACCAGGTGATTTTTCTGTTCAGTGTTACCAGAACATGAATGACACGGACACCTTGAAAATATGTTGAATTTCTAAACTTCTTCACATTTCCTGAATGCAACAGAACACAATCTCCTACCTGAAATAAACAAGCAGGGCTGGTACCAAAAAATGAAAAGATAAATAAGGTGTTTTCCTGCAGGCAGCACGAGCAGTGCTTAGCATGCTGCTGTTGTTGCAGCCAGAGCTCTCCCAGGATGCTCAAGTTTGCTGCTATTAGCTCAGTGCAGACACAAGTGAAAACAAAGCAAATGGAAGACAAACCTTCCTGCAGCTCTGTTAGTCACACCCAAAATCTACATGTGCTGATTACGGAGTAAGAGGACAAAAGAAAAAGGGCAAAGAAACAGAACTATTTCAGTGATTTAAAGACTGTTTCCAATAAGCAATAAACCTCATAGAGATGACTAACATACACCAATTTAAGCTCTCCAGTGCTGAAAAATTACATTACAGCCCAAATTCAATAGAGTAAGCACAATGCAGAAAAAGCAGCACAAACAGAGGTTTGGCAAATACATCATCCTGACATAATTGTTAGAACCAGCACAGCTTCCAGAAAAAACCCTTCACCCTGCCCTTCCATTAGCTATGCCAGTCCCAGCACAGGAATGGTGCATCCATTATACATAATGGCAAAAAAAGTGGAAAGAGTCTGAAATACCATTTCATAATTCATGAACTGCAGTGTGTTTTATATAGAACTAATGTGTGTGCAAACCCTTGAAGCAAAGAAGGTCCCAGGTGTAAGCAAGTTCTTATGGATCTCTTTCATTGCCTTCTGAAGAACAGTGTCAATTTTACAAGGGGGAGAACATTCAGTCCATCTACACCTCTTACAGTGAGTGAGCTTGACATTACCTGATTTGGAAAGTACTCCATTTCCTCTGGCTATGCCAACATAAACAAGGATGTTCACGACATCAGAGACTTCAATATGGAGATTTGTGGTTCCTATGTCATGGTCTTTAGTAGCAGCCACACCTATGTTACAAGATAAAATTCAGATTTGTTTGTATTGCATATTCAAATCGGAACATGCAACAACAGAGAAGAAATTTCTGAGGTGCACTTGGCACCACTGAGATAGACAAATTAAAAACATGCTTTTGGTTCACCTGCTAAACAAGAAAACATTACTTTTAAACAGAGTCCTTGAGATCTCCCTTAGCCCAGGTACCTGTCCCTACAGCATTTGTGTCAGAGCAAAACAGAGACAGACATTTCCTGACCACTATGTTCCATTCCTCTTCAACCCTTCAGGTTGTTCAGGGCAGAACACAAGTACAATGAATACACAAGGCTATCAAATCTGTCACTTTTATGTCTGGCTGTAACAGAGTTCTTAATAACGCCCAAAGAGGAAAATTAATTTTCATTTTAAGAAGTGGAAATGAACATTCTCAAGTCAAAAGGACATTCTGGAACACTAAGCCCTAAAGCAGTATCACCTCAGAGTGGCATTAGTGATGCAGTTCTCAGACCCATGCCATTATCACTACTGTTAATATGCTTCTTTCACAGAATATTTGGAGAACTTTTAAAATCAAAGCCATTGTGTCACAAATTACTACTCATTACTTGTCCTATTACAACGATTTGTAAAACAGAATTGAACAAAATTCTTTGCAAAAGGAGGAGCAGACAGAACGTGTCTGAGGGAATCAACCTTTTCTAAACAGGTTTTTGAGTGTACAGCACACAAAATAAATGACGGGAAATATGATGAGATTAATTTCTGACCAGAATTATGAACACAATGATATTTCATGAAGTATTCTGTCACACAGCATTACTAAAGAGAGGTTCTGTTGCTGTGTAGAAGCAGCTAACCATTTATATGCTTCAGAAGAGTGTAACAGCATAAGGAAAGATGGAAAGCAATGGGGAAAGCAAAGAGACTCTCATGGCCCAGGTGCATGTACTGTTAAATACCCAAGTATTTCCCCTACATTCAGTGAACAATTATCCCTCAAGCAAGCTCAGCTTCCTATCAAGCACTGTAATGTGTGATCCTCTCCAAGTTTAAGGGAAGAGGTAACTGCTGCCCTCCCAGGGCATCTCACCATATGCACTGCACAGTCTGGGTCCCAAATCCGGACGGACAAAAAACCCTGGTAGATGAGAAGCCAAGTTTAGTTTTCCTTCTGGACTACAATATTCAGGCAAGGGTAAACTTTTTAGTAGGTCCTCATATCTGGAGGAGGAAAGAAAAAAAGATTGTAATTGAATTTGTGCCATTATGTAGAGAGAGAAAATAGAATAATATCAAGATTGACTTAAAAACATCAAATATTAAACTCAAAATACCTTGCTGGCATCATGGCCTTGAAATCTTCACCAGAGGGCCAGTCCTTCAGTTTTAGTAGAGCTGTTTCTCCATTTTTTACTTTCTGCCGTTCTGTAAGTAACAAAGAAATAACTAAAACCTAAAACACTGCAGGCATTTTATTCAAGTAAAATATAAACATTAAACCTGCCAAGAACCAAACTGTTGTGCATAAACAGGGGATAGTTGATTTCAAGACTCAAGAACAATACAAACCAAACACAGCTAGTTAAGTAAGAAGGACATTTGTCTGGTTTCTTAGTCAAACCTGGCTAGTATAATAGTGCATCCTCAATTCTGCAGATAAAAAATGCAAGTTTCCACCAAAATCTCTGGAAACAGATTCCCAAGACCTTTCTTTTTTAAAGTTTCCTCAAAACCTCAAGATCCATAATGATAATTTTTAACTGCAGTATCTAACACTGATCATGCATAACACTGGATCAATACCATAATACATTTTAAGGAACATACTCGAAACATCTTCAAAACCATCCCAGAACTCCTTGACATTGGTGTTTGAAATGATACTGTCCTTGCAATTCAAGATATCGGCTTGCTGGTTTCCAAAATCCAGACTGATTGACTCAGCTTTCCACAGGCTGAAATTCATTTTCTTATGCATACCAGACACCAAAACAGGCTGTAAAGGGTAAAATAAAATAATGGTTAAAAATCAGTACTTATCCTTTTGCAAGCAGACAAATTCCTTAACTAAACTGGAATACAAATGTGTCTGGAACACACATGGAAGACCCTGGCCTTAGTGAGCTATTAACACTTTCTCCAGCAGCACCCATATGCAAAGGTGTCACCTCTTTTGCAATCTGAAACTCCCCAACAGAAATGTCTGATTTATTATTACTGGTTAACTCGGGTTTAGCTACACAAGGTTCATCTGTGGCCAGTACCTGACAACTTTTTTTGGGGGGGGGGTTTGAAACCCCAGTTTCAAACATGGAGTTAAGGCATTTCTGTCCTTGAATACACAACTCCCCAGAACTCATGCTGATGTCACTTTACCGACCAACCTGCTCAATACCTACCCTGCCTTGTTTCCAGCACTCTTTGAAGAGCTTCCAGTTGTTGCTGTTTTTGTGGTCTCTGAGCCACAGAACATGCTTATCACAGATCCACGAATACTGGATATCACTGTACCGTTTACTGCAGTCATCCTGAACACACTTTTTATCATCCTTTGGCTCTTCTTTTATTTCAGATTTTACATTTATCTTTGGTGCTCTATTTGGTGGAATCTTGTTTTCTACTACTGAAGCAATTATGTCATCAAGAATATTTGGCATAGTCCTTCCACTCTTGCCACTCTGTTAGAAAACAAATGTATGCTTGAACAACGTAAATGCAACTTAATGCAATTCCTTTTGAAAGAGAATAACATTTCGGATGCTGTATCAATTATCACCATAATATAAAAACAAATAAAATGTTAATGTGTGTGTGTATGAAGTTTTAATTATGAATGAGTATTTAAAGCAATATATCAAACTGTTTTAACTGTAACATGCCAGAGCAGATTGATAAGAGTTTCAAATCCTAAGAGAAAACCTGTGCATCCTGCAAACACTTACTGCTGTTCCTGTGGAGTAAACTGGAGCAAAAGCAATGCCAGCATCTGTGGATCCCAGGCGCAGTTTGCCTGCTGTTGTAGTTAACAGATCTCGTAAGGTTGAGCCCTGCTCGTTGTTCTGGGATGCAGGAGGGGAACTTTTACAGTTTGGGGACTCCAAGTTATCCTGGTCCTTCCCTTCCTTTGAATGTTTTCCAGAAGGACATTCTTTGTTTTCTAAAACAAAAATAATCATTGCAAGTTTACACTGTTGTATCGTGGTGCACACATAGGAACAGCAGCACCAGTATCCTGCACTTCCTAGTGGTGGTAACAGACTGGTGCTTTATTCACCTGGACACACACCAAAGATGAACTACATCCTTCAAAACACAGTCAAACAGTGTGACCAAGCAGAGGCCCTCCTCAGCATCTCATCAAAGCCCAGCTGAGTGAGTACCTGTCCCAAGTGAGAGATGCTGTAGCTGGAAATACTTGCACAGCACACCAGTGATTCCACCAGTGGATCTTCTGGTGAAGGATTCTGATGCCACCAGGGAAAAGCATTGCAGTTTCAAGGTTGGAATCAGTAGAGAAAAGAACACTATCATTCTTTTTTGTGAACAGCAAATGGCAGGGGTTTTTTTAATTAATTCAATTACAGAATCACACAGAATCTCAAGGTTGGAAGAGACCTTTAAGATCAAGTCCAACCCAGCCCTAACACCTCAACTAAAGCATGGCACTTTTTGGTCTTTTTTTAAACACATCCAGAGATGGTGACTCCATCACCTCCCTGGGCAGACCATTCCAGTTCTTTATCACTCTTTCTGTAAAAAGCTTTTCCTAACATCCAACCTTGATTTTCTTTGGTGCAGCTTGAGACTGTGTCCTCTGGTTCTGTCAGTTGCTGCCTGGAGAAAGAGACCAACCCCAGCTGACTGCAGCCACCCTTCAGGCAGTTGTAGGGAGTGATAAGGACACCCCTGAGTCTCCTTTTCTCCAGGCTGAACACCCCCAGCTCCCTCAGTGGTTCCTCACAGGGCTCCTGTTCCCAGCCCCTCAGCAGCCTCGCTGCCTCCTCTGGCCGCGCTCCAGCGTCTCACCGTCCCTCCTGAACTGAGGGGCCAGAGCTGGACACAGCACTGCAGGTGTGGCCTCAGCAGTGCCCAGGGCAGGGGCAGAATGACCTCCCTGCTCCTGCTGGCCACACCATTCCTGATCCAGGCACGGTGCCCTTGGCCTTCTTGGCCCCCAGGGCACACTGCTGGCTCGTGCTCAGCTGCTGTCACCAGCACCCCCAGGTCCCTTTCTGCCTGGGCACTGCCTGGCCACACCACCCCCAGCCTAGAGCATTGCAGGGGGTTCTTGTGGCCAAACTGCAGGACTGGGCACTTGGACTTATTAAACTTCATCCTACTGGACTCTGCCCATCCATCCAACCATTCCAGGTCTCTGCAGAGCCTTCCTCCCTTCCAACAGATCGACACACGCTCCCAGCTTAGATGTCATCTGCAGCATATCAGTAGTGTCCCCACAGTCATGGACATGCTATGGCAATTTCAAACATACCTTTTTTTTCTTCTCTGGCTTTTTGCTCTGCAAGATCAGCCAGCCAATGCAGTGGGGACTGGGATTCAGGCGGTGTTAACTTGCTGTCTGTGCTCACATCACTCCTTGGACTTGCGTTGCCATTTGTCTCAGACTTTTGAGGAGTATTCTGCTGTTGAGACTCAGGCATACACAGAGAAATTTTATTACTGTGGTTAAGGACATTCTGCAAAACCTGTGAAGAACAAATTTATTTTTAACTACATAGCTTCATTTAAGGTATTTCAAAGACATGGCCAGCATTTAACCCCCACATATGCAAACTAAAATGCAACTGGTACTACTTAAATACAAAAATCCACCAGGATCAGAACACCTAAAGAAGATGCAATATATTCACACACATTATAGACTTACCTGAGACACACCATTCATTGCAGGGAGCTTGCCAGCCTGTGTGCTCTGCTTGGTGGTGCACTGACAGTGGGATTTAATTTCAAATTTTTCTCTAATATTGTGCATAGCATCTAAAAGATCTGTCAAAACTAAAGACAATTGAGAAGAAAAACATCAGTAGCTGTCAATCACCCTGTGACCCTCTTTACAACACACACTCTGTGATGTTTTAAGCTATTAAAAATGCTGAATTTACTACTCAAAACTACTCCAAAATGACTGCCCAGTTTATCTTTAAGCTTGTGCAGAGAGACATTCAATTAAATAATTGCACACTACTCTTCTGACTAATATAAGCTTTAGCCTGCATTCCCATTGCATGGCACACATCAGGCAAGCCAGTAATTATTTACTTCTCATTGTTCAATGGGAGTATCATTGCTTCATTCAATGAAACCATCAGCTACAGACTGAAGTGAGCCATGTCTTGACAAAAAAAATCAGTATGTGAGGATATAAATGAAGGCTGTTTGGTAATGGGTATGCACAGGAGAACAAAACTGAGGTTAAGTAGGCAGTCTTCATTGTGCTGTTTCCAGATGAGTAGTCCACTTTCACAAATTTAAATTAAAACCAGTTTCAGTCTAGAACCTGTTCTGAAAAATGTCACAATTTGAATTTGTTATAGAATTTACCGAACCTTCATTTCTACCTGAACTAACATGCAACAACTCATAGAATAATGACTGGTTCTATATTTTCAGCTTAAAATAACCTGGGAATTTACTTAGTATGTTTAAGGGCACATTTCAGTTTTCTATTTTCTGGTCTGTATCAATACTGACAAATTCTGAGCTAACAACCACTACACCACACCTAATGGCATTACTTCAAAGAACTTATTTGGTTGTAAGCAGAATTCTGAATTTAGCTGGGTTTATGATTCCTGCTTAGTTTTTCAATTATCACAAGCTCATTCACTACATTTTTCTCAATCATCTGAACCAAAGCATTTCTTTCCTTTCTTGTGTATGGGACAGACAACAGTGAAAAACAAATCCCCAAAAATCCGTTGCCTTGGTGGTACTATTTAAAGGTTTTCTTTTGACAGCTAAGATCAGATTTATTAAATACATTCTGATTGTTTTATTCTGCTCTGAAGAGGTACAAATCCATCACAAAAAAGGCCCTTAATTTCTTCACTGCCTGTCCCCAAAACTCCCCTTTACACATCTGTCAGCACACTCCTCTTACTCCCCTCATCATCTGTGCCCTGTGCTAGCAACTGCCCAGAACCACTTGCTTTCTTGCAACAATTTAACCCAATTCCCAGGTTTTTAAATGGAAAATGAGAAGTTTCAAGAAACAACTCTGGCCCCTCTTCACAAACAGACCTGGGTTCGGAAAAAAGGCTTCTGCTTGTTTGCATACAGTCTTACCAGAGCCTGGAATAATCTGTGTTGGCATCAGGTGCTTGTGATCATGAGGCTGTCCCTTCACACACTTCATCCAGGCATACAACTCCTTATCTGCAAAACAGTATTGCCAATGTTTTACTTCTCTTATGTTGCACACAGACAGACCTAAGGCCTTCCAGACTGGTTTTGGTTGGAAATATTTCTCTGCACACCCAGGTCTTCTGTCTGGGTATGCGGTGTGACAAGGACTTGCATACAACAGCTACTTTTCACATTAACTAAAAGAATTTTAACAATACTGAAATCTGAAACAGCTGCATCTGTAACACAGGCCCCAGCCAATTACCTCTAAATTTCATAGTGTATTCCCTCTATCACATTTAGTGAGTTGCCTGTTTAACACAGGCTGAAATCCTTTACAGTTGCTTTTAAGGCCATGAGCCTCCCTTGATGAATCTTGCCACGGAAAAGAGACATAATTAGGCTGTGACTGTATGCTTCATCTAATTTGACACAATCCACACTCCAACTAGAGGGGTCTGTTTCCAACCAGAGTTTGCCAGATGAGCCAAAAAGATGAGCTTCTAACCAAGTCATCGCTCTGATTCAGCTTCCCATGCAGCTACACCGGTGGTACTGGTGGCACAAAGGAGAGGGAAGTTGCACCACAGACTTATGTCACATTAAAGCAACCATGAAACCCTAAGTCTCTATTTACTGGCTGAAAATCATTTGCCCCAGCAGAGAGGGCCTAACTGGTAGGTTAAAATGAGACTTCCTTAACTAAAAAGTTTAAGGAAGACTCTTCCAAAATATGTGTGAAAAAAACACACAAGAAGAATGAGAGCAAAAAAATGTCTGGCCAAGCAACTGGTCATCAACTTGCTATGTGATTTTGGGACAGAAAGAATGCAATTTCTCTCTTAATACCCTAGTCTTGTGTCCTATCCACTAAACTGCTAGTTCTAAGACATTTCCCAAGCCTTTTACCAGTTTGCTCACTCCAGCAATTTAAACTAAGGAACACACCAAAGGAAGCATTTAACACATTTAAGGCATTTTTTAACACTGTAGTAGGTAAACAATGTTTCAAATGTTCCTTCAGATAAATATTCATTTTGTAAGCTATTCAGTAGGTTTTGTAGCACCTAAAACATCTAAATATCCAACTGGTCACAAACATAAATAAATGAAGACAACAAAACAGTGTGTATCTCCTTAATCTATTTTCTCACGGAAATGTCGTAACATGGCATGGCACATGGTGCCATGAACTGTCTGACAGTAACAATGGTTGCATATTCATTCACTCATGCAGTAAAGTGGTAAGAGAAGTCATTGATAAGTATCTGAATCTGGAATAGTTAAACCTCTAACATTCCTGCTGAAGCAGGGAAAAACCAGGGGATTCTCTGTTACATTCAGCAACTGTAAAAACAACTACCGGTTCCAGGAAAAATGGTGTAATATAAAGTCCTATTATATAGAGATGGGTGGGTGGTTCTGAACGTTTTTTAAGAGAGTGCCAAAGAAACAACACAGTTCACATGAATCCTACAGCATCATTAGAAACTAAGCCACAGTGAGGGAAGCTGTCGGACTTCTGCTTTCACACGTAAAACTGCAATCAACAGAAAGGAGAAAGTCCTCCCTGTAAGAAAACTGAAGAGAAGCCTCCTTCTTTATACTGCTTGTTCAAACCTCTAAGATATTTTACTAAAACTTTCCTGGCTGGTTAACACATACTATAAAAAGCCTCTGACTGTGTGTTCCCACCAGAGTAAATAATGTTTGGCATATATCCCAAGCCACGTCAGAGACACACACACATGAGCACACACAGACTTCAGGCAGTCAAGTGCTGCTGGAGCAGCCTCCAGCGTTAAAGCATTAACAACTGTTCTCAGTGCAGGAAAATACTGACATTAGCTCCCTAAAAACGTCAGTGCAGGAGGCTTGTCACTGCAAGCCTGGGACAAAGTGAGTGGAAGTCTCCATTTGGCAAAGCTTTGCCACCTAACAGTTAAACTTTACACATCTGTGACATTACGTGGCTACGACAAACATGGAACTGCTTTTCAAAACAGCATTATCCTTGAATCAGTTCCTGGCACAGCATCTGAGTGCAGAACTGTGCCAGGGCATAATGCCTGCCTCCCAGGGAAGGCAATGCATTCCACCAAGCAGCCTGCACACCAGTGTCACGGCTGAGGGCTCCAAGCCCAAATCAATCCTTTCAATTGCAACCCAGCTGGGTCACACAGAAATCAGAGGTTTGCAAGTTAGTCCTGTTACATTTCTCTCTCTCCAGACTAAAGCAGACACTTCCATTAGAGCATAGGATAAACCACGTATATGTGTAGGCTTACGGATTGTGAAACTTCCATTAACGTTCATTTTAAATACCACCCAAAGTATTTTTCTCCATCTCTTTGTTTTTTACGATAAAACTATAAAATAGGACGTTATGTCAGTATGACAAGCCACTCCTGAAGGGAGGACACCAGAAAGCATTCAAATCAAGGCAAGTCCTACCAGCAGTGAGCTACCATAAAGAGGGACGTGTGACTGAGCACCAGTCTCACAACTGATCAAGATTTAACCTTGAGGGAC
This sequence comes from Phylloscopus trochilus trochilus, assembly GCA_016584745.2. NCBI lineage: Eukaryota > Metazoa > Chordata > Aves > Passeriformes > Phylloscopidae > Phylloscopus > Phylloscopus trochilus. Next base: position 30,495,535 of record WQNJ02000014.1, read on the forward strand.
AAGGCACAAGCAATCCACAACAATCCACACAAAAAGACTGAAACGTGGACAAAGAGCTGAAACAGCCCCCACCGCAGTTGCTTTCTGAATGACTCATTCTACATCTACTGACAAAAAAGGAGGCAAAAAAGACGTAAGAGGAACCAATACACACAAGAAGTAATGTAACACTTCACAGAAAGACAGTTCTAGTGGATCAGCAGCTCTGCAACAAATGAGAATAAACAGCCTATACAATACTCTAGTTCATAAAGAACTGACCTCTAGAACTTTTTCTTTCCTTCGCTTTGTAACAATCTAGGCAGACCACAAATCCACATTTTTGGCAGACCCAGTGAATGTTAAATAATGTGGCTTCACATGCATCACACATCTCACGGACTCCTCTCACTGCTCTCTTCCATGCAATTTTGGCTGAAATACAAAATAAGCAGAATAAAAGGACTGAAATTTAAATGAAAAGCACAGAATGAATAGTCTTTATAGATTAAGCATTCATAAGTTTCCCCTCAGACACAACTGGGTTTTGGGGGAGGAAAGCGATCCTTCATGAACAGGCCATCAAGAGTTATTCCTTAGTTCCATTACACAGCATCCCCTTCAATGCTACTATCAACACATTATAAAGAAATAAGCATTCAGAAAACACAGGCTAAGCAACAGAGAAAAGATACTGCTGCAAGCATGAAGAACTTTTTTAGCATACACTTTTAACCCCATGCACTCAAGAGGGTTTTTCATCTGACTGCCCACGGGACATGTTTGATCTAAAGGGCAGCCAAACCTGTGAGCTGGCCAGCTGGCAGGAGGGGAGGGAGGTGCCTGTTCAGGAGACCTGGCTGGTTTGTGCTTTCTGCTCCACTTCCTCCTCACACAGCCTGGTATCAGCAGAGCCACCAGCCTGTGCCCATCTGCTGTGGGCAGAAGGAGGGACGGTGGCTTTGGTGGGGAGGAGGTGACAGTGCTGGCACATGCTCTGCGGGGCCTGCGCTGCTCCACTCCTCTCCTTTGTTTTGGGAAGGAGACACATCAGAAACACACCATTTGTTGGCAGCAGTCAGCACCTGGCTCGCCACAGGCCTTGGCTGGGAGCTGGCTGCTCTGGCTGAAGAGCTGGAGGCCAAGCTGGGGATGGAGGCCACTCCAAACCCAACAGGAGCCTGGCCCCGGCCCGGCACAGCCACCAGCACAGGGAGGGGACTGGGCTGGCCCACGGAGGAAGAAAGCCTTCCCAGCATGTCCTCTTACCAAACAGCCCAGGAAAATCCAACAGCCAGGGGAGGAGAGCTACGCAAAAGGAAGCCACGGTCATCCAAGAAAAACTGCAGAACACCTGAGAGCTTTGAGGGTTCCTTACCGTCTTTCTTCACCCAGGACATGGCTGTTTTCTCAGACGTTACCAACTGGCAAAATTTATCCCCTATGATATCTAGAATGTATTTAGAAGTTTCTAGGTCCAGTTCATCATCTTCATAGTTTTCATGTGTCCATAAACTCAGTGCTTCATCATCATATTGATCAGGAGAGGAGAAACCATCTATCCTAACCACTCCGTTCTTACTAAAAGACAACCTAAAAATGAAAACAGATAGTTTGACTGCACGTATCACTATACTCTCTGACCTCCAATTTACTTGCTACTTCACCTTGATGCTTAATCTTACAACATGGAAGTTTTCTTCTCACCTTGTCATCCTACATACTTTTTTAATTGTAAAATAAATCCTACTGATGAAAAGAGTTTTAAAACTATAAATAAAGAAGCATGAAAACGAAAACTAACCTTTTAGGAACTTTTTTGCATTCCGTTCACTCATCATTCTCTCTCTAGCATTTATTACTCCTTTAAAATTGCAGACAGAAAAAATCTTTTTTTTTTTCTATTTTATTTTCGTCAAAGTTTGGTTCCACCTACTTTCCTTCCTCACTTCCAATTTCTGGAATGTCTGTGACAGCAGTCACTCACTTTGACTTATATTTTACAGATTTTTGTATCCTACTGCTCTGATACTGAGAAAACATGAGCTCAAATACTACATTTAAACTTTTCTAGGCAGAACAAATCACCAATAGAAGCTAACATTTTTGTGTCCAATAAACTCTGACTTTTAAAAGGCTTTCCTATTACCCTACCCAGGGCTATGCCACTCACCCTGGCTATACTTAGCCTATTTTTAAGCAGTAACAATTAATTATTCCATCTTATCCAAAACAGGATAAGTCACTACACAGATATGATTATAACAGTTAAAGAATCTATGCCAGCTAAACAGTCCTGAATTTAGAAGTACCAGAAATAACATTTAGATATGTATTCAAATGAAGATGAAATTATCAACTTTCAGCTTCCAAAACAACAATTTCCAAAAGAAGTGTAAACATCTTCTGAAATTCAAGCCCTGCTACCTAAACACAATGAAAATAATTAAAGTGCTGTAAAATTTAGCACAATAGAATAAAAACATTCAAGCTTTTTAATTCCATACATTTTTTTAAATGTTGGCAAACCGCTACATTCTCTTCTTTATACAGGAGGAAGAAAACCAACCAAAATTCCAACTTTGCCAAATGTGGAAGCAAATACTCTTACAGAGAAGGTATTCAGAGTCCAACCTTGAAACCATTCCTATAGATCTACCAAGTCTTGTAACTGAAGATTCCTTATAAAAAAATTAAACCTTATTTAGGGAACAGTTTCTTGTTGAAAACAAGTTGGATTAATATTGACAGCACAACCCATACACAAATTGAAGCTGTTTTACCCTTTCTTGGTCCTTCCTGTAACCCAGGAAATTTTCTTCCTTGTGAGTTTTCCTTGATGGGCCATTAATTGCGAAAAACTCCTCTCTGGCCTCAGAAAACCACAAGCAACATTCCCACCATATACTGGCATAAGAACAGTTATAAGTAAGTGCAACTCTGGAGTTGTACAACTTGTCCAGCAAAACTGAAGCCTGCCTTATGAAAATCCCACTTCACATGTCAGACACCCGTGAAAATGGCAATGTGCTGTATTTTCTGCTTGCCTAAGGTACACCAGGCAGATGTTCTGATGTCTTTGCTATAAAAGCTTTTAACAGTGATGAAGTCAATCCACAAAAGAAATGCAAATACTGTTAAAATAGCTGCTGTCTTTTATCGGGTGGACTGAGACAGAAAAATCAGACATGCTTTCAAGTATGCCAGTCCTTTGTCAGTATTATTTCTAAATTATTTCTGAAGCACCACATTACCAGGAAACCAGGCATACTTACCGCCGAAAGTAGTAAAATCTACAAAACACTGGTGAGTGAGTTGGTTCTTCTCCTTTCTTACTTCTTATTAACCTACACTCTCGGCATTTTTGCAGATTTGGTCCTATTTCAGAACAGGAATCATCCTGCAAAAAGGACTCTCCCGTTTGCTTCAGCTTCTTCACTTTGCGCCAATCTTTTAACACAGAGCGAGGTATACCAGCTACAAAAGTAAGGAGTTTCAGATAAGATACTGGCACTGCTTCCTCACAGATCACAGTCAAGACAGTCAGCAGTCAACATTTTTTTCTTAAGTTAAAAAAATAAACAAAAAAAACGATTAAACTTACACAGGCAGGAGCACAGTTAAGTAACTGCTAAGCTCCCAAGACACTACATTTCCCCTTATATTAGATGTATCATTCATCAGGTATTCTACTAAAACCATCTCCAGAATCTCATTGTCACAAAAAAGCAAAGACATAAAATACTGAAAGAATGTTAGGTTTGAACTCTGTTTCAAGTGAAGGTGTAAGCAAAAAAGGCCACAGTTTAATGAATAAAAGCAGAGCTTAAAAAACCCAACCTTAAAACCAAATTCCAACTCCTTCAAAACTTTTTTTTTTTTAAGGTTACAGATATGACTACAGAACAGCAGCTATAGTCACAGAATCCATTTATACTCTGCCTGGTTTGTTGGCTTTGCAAGGCCAAGCAGTATAAGTCTATTTTCGATACCGAAGTCAGCAGATCTGACACCAAGTAACATGAGGAGCAAGTCTATTGAGTAATAAGTGCAATTTTCACATACAGGTTTTGAAACTGAACCCTGTTGTTATTTAACCAAGCTTTCATTTTGAGGAGTCTTGAAAGTGGCACCACTCTTATCAGCAGACAGAGAGAATTATCTGTCATTTCATCTACCACTGCTCTTGAAAGTTCATGTCCTGTAAACAGGGATCTGATGTAGGATGATAAAAGGGTCAGGTGCTAACTTTGGACTTGGTACCCGGGTTCAGATGGGTATTTTGCCAGAGATGACTTGTACAAACTTTGCAAGTGACAGACTGCCGTGCCTCAGTTCTTGGCCTAGAAACCACACTCCATATTCACCCAAGGCACGACACTAACTGGATTAAAACCTGAAGAGTAAAAAAAGCCCAAGTACAGGTTTACCAGTCCAAAATAATGCTTTCTGCCTTAGAAGCAGAGATCCTGGGTGTCACCTGGGAGCTGCCAGACTGCAAGCTCTGTGAGTAGGCCCTTGGAAGACCCCCAACACTTGCAGGGCTGTGAAATGCCTTGCTTTGCGGGAGGGAGCCTCAGAGCCTGGAGCTCTGAGCGCTCTGGCTAGCGCACAAACTCCTAGGGGCTTCCCAAAGCAGCATCAGGACAAAGCACAATCCACATACCACCCATGCTGCCAAACTGCCACTGAGCCCTAGACCCTGACGCACAGTTAGCTACCTCCAGACACCTACAGAAAACCCAGGCAGCTGTTCCAAGGGAACACCATCTTTCCTGAAAGCTCCTCAAGGTTGACCATGATTTTGTGTAAATCTTTACGGAAAGTTCTTTTTGGAAAAAAAAAAAAAAAAAATCTCTGACCAGCTCTCACAGAAATTTACCACAAAAAATCTTTTGCAACAACAGAAAGGTCATAAATATATACACTTAACATGTTAAATGTATGTATTTATAGTTTACTTTATGAAGGGAAGCTGAAAAAGATTTTACAGGCATGTTTGCCTTGATCTTCCCTTCACTTGGAAGCAGAAAGAAAAAGCAATACTATTACTACTGGACCAAATATCCAGAATACTTCAGACAGACTACAACACTTTCATCACCCAGTACAATTCAGGGATCAAGTACTGTCAGATACCAGAAGAGTAACTTTAGACACCAGACAGTGAAAAGCCACAGAATGTAATTACAGGCAGTATTGCTCATTTTCTTGCTACCTGTACTTAAAAAGTCTTACAAGAAGTAATTTAATAGTAGATTCTCTCATACTTAACCAGACCAAAGACAAAGAAGAATCCTTGGAGAAGAATAAATTGGGATAAAAAATAAGGCAAGTTTTTAAATAAAATCCCTTATGTTGGCAGACCAGTTCCTCTTTTCATATTAATCTAATTACAATCTGCTACACGTTATAGTATTACATTTAAATGGAAATTTGTATTTCCCTAATTTTTTTTTTTATTCCTTAAACAAGAGGGATGTTAACACCATGTACTACACATGCTAGTTAGGAGTGTGAAATTATTCTCCCTTAAACCTTTCATTAAATTAACCAAATCGTAACTGAGTGGCATCAGGCTCTCAAGGAACTGCCTCTGGCTTTCTGATCAAAGGATGAATGAGAGTTCAACAACAGAGAATCTCTCCCTCCAGCAGTGCTCTAAAAATAAATTCATTAGATCTTAAAATAAAAAAAAAACCCAACATATATATATATATGTAGCTCAATACAAGTGGTACAACTATATGCACCAGCCTGCCCGATTCTGATGGACAACATAAACGAGATGGTTTACTCCTTATTTTTTGGCCAAGAACCAGTTTGTTAACACAGACAAACAAACTGCTCTATTTCTTACACCAGGATATTTCAGATGGCCTCAAGACAGATAAATCTGGACCTACTCATTTACACAGGCATGTTTTTAGCTCTTTTCCCAGCTATCGTGCATGACCAACCCTCCACGACTAACAGCATTGGACTTCCCATGCTTCTGTGTCTTCCAGATCAGATGAATATACTCACTGCTGTTACTGCCGCTCTGTAACTTCAGCTTGCTTTTCTCTTTGGCGCTCCTGCTAAGAACACCATTTGGTTTCACTTCTTCCTCGGTATCACCCTTTTTTTTCTGCAAATCATTTTGTTTCTTTTTGTAAGTTGGCTTGGGCTGCCGTTTAGTCCTTTGCTCTGACTTGCTCTCGCTTTCATCAGAGTCACCACTTTCAGAGCCAGACTCGTAAGTTCTTTTTCCTTTTCTCCTCGGGTGCTTATCTTCCTTTACAAACTTATCCGCCAAGATTTTGCCATCTATGTTATTTTGCAAATCATTTGATGTAGAAGCTATTAAATTGACAGTACACGGCTTAATAATTTCTGAAACACTGTTCCCTGAATTCTCTTTTTTATTAGTGTTTTTATCTTCCTCTGAATGCCTTGTTAGCCAAGCCTTTTTCAGTTTAGTGTGGTAGTTTGGCTGACTCGTCTGGGAAGCCTGCCCACTGCCTACAGAGTTCGCTTTGTTTATTGTATTACAGACGATAGCACTGTCTAGGGAGAGAGAGGTTGAAAATGTCTGATTTTTCACAGAGCTGGACTCGGTCTCAGCGGTGTTACTACTTTTAAACTGAGCTGCAGCCAATGCCGCCTTGTGCTTTTTCAAATGGACAAAGTCAGTAGAGGTGGAGAATCCCGAGTTGGGCTGAGCGGCGCTGCCAGCAGCGGATGTAACCGGAGCTGCGGTGCTGACCTTGCACTCCTGGGGCTGCGCCGCCGCCAGGCCGGCCGCTCTCGGGGCCGCGCACTCCGGCAGCGCGCAGGACGCCGAGCTCGACACCGAGTAAGTCACTTCAGAGCTCCCCCGGCTCGACACGCTGGTTGTCATTGCTGCTGGGGCGGTGACATCCGTTTTGGTGCTGCAGATGATGGTTGTGGTAGGGGTGACAGCACGAGGAATGCTGCCTTGCGAGACAGCTGCAAATTTCTTTTCATACTGTGTGCGAGCACTGTCTGAGTTCATATTTGGCAGTACGATTCTTCCAGTCTCCCTGGCTTCCGCTGTTTTCAGGCAATCTGCTGGATTTGTCACAGCTGAAGCTCTCTCACTGACTCGATCTTTGGAAGCAGACTGCATTACTGGTACACCCTCGTATTTTGTGCTAGAAGGAGGACGCACAATAACAGACGCTGTAGCGGACTGCGACTTTCCACTCATCCTTTCGCTGTGCCAGTCCGCTTTTTCGTTGTTTGGGGCATTATTAGACTTCCACATTTCTGATAAATTCTGTTCAGAAGTGCCCTTGTAAACAGTTTGGGCTTCCTTGGGCTCAGGTACTAAAGTTGGCGGTTTCTGCAACTCCTGTATTTTGCCACCACCAGCATTAACGGGTTGAACAGGGGTTAGAGTCGGAGGTGAAAGGCTGCTATAGCTGCTCTCCTTCTTCTCCAGGTTCTGGTGCACAGGAGGGTGAAACACAGGGGCCCTATGCAAGGCAGGCATACTCCGGAGTGTATTTGAAGATGAGACTGACAACTGAGTGGGGCTCCTGCTGTCACTTCTGAAAGAATTTACAGAGTGAGACTGCACCGACTGTGAAAGCTGCTCGGGTATCTTGCTTGTAGAGCCTTCGCTCTCTGGTTGGTGCTTAATTAAAGGTGGAGGTTTTGAAAGGGAAGAAATGTAGGAGGGGAGAGCCTGGGGACTAGCTGCTGTTGAAGGACAATTAGTTTGCTTATCAACATATATACCTGAAGCTTCCTTTGATGGGTATGATCTTGGTGGCTCATTTACTACACTGTTAGACAAGGTAGTGAAATAGTTACTCTGTGGCAAACTCTGTGGAACCGAATGTTTCATTTTATACAGTTCTGACACAGAGCGTTCAGCATCTTTGTCGTATTTTACTGAATGGCTTTTGGGACTTGAAGATAAGGATGCTACCCTGGAGTAGTTCTCTCTCTCTCCCTCCAGCGCCTTTATTTTAGCTGTAAAAGGAGCAACTTCAATACTTTCTTGGAGTATCCGTCTGTGTTCTTCTTTGTATTTGCTCAGTCGCTCCCCAGTCTCCTGTGGTGGCCTTGGCAGCTGGTTCAACATTGGATCTGCATAATGTCTGTGCATGTGGCTCTCCTTTGCTGCCTGTGTTCTGCTCTGCTCTAGTTCACTCTTCACTGGTGCAGTGGTAACAGAACGCAAAGGTTCAACAAACGCTTTCCTCTCCAGTTCTCTGTTTGAAGAAAGGTTAAGCAAACACAGGTTAGCCTGAATGTAGTACAATGCGCTAGACAGAAGACCTTTCTTCCCATGCCCCGAACGAAGTTATCTATTAATACAAAATAAACTTTTCTCTATATTAGGTACAATTTTCAGAAGTCTTCAAATGACTCATGAACTCAAGCACCACACCAAGTCAACATAGTGACAAGCCTGTGTCCCCACACAGGTATGCACATCTACAAATAAGCTAAAAGGAAGCTAAAAGGCAACCCCACTGGCTGGGATGTACCTTCACAGACAGAGCTCAATAGCAAACTCACTCTTTGCGATGCTCTGCAATACTTTTGGACAAAGGCGGGCTGGAATGCGTTGTCAGTTTGAGAGGCCGAAGGGGATCCGCACTGGACGGTCGCACAGGAATGTGACTCCGTAAACCAAGGCTGTCAGCTGAGGTCACTGGGGTGGGCTGGTGTAACCAGGGGCTGGGAGTATTCTGTTGACACCAACCAAAACAAAAAATAAAATCAGATTTCAAAACAATCATGAGACCACCAGGGTAACTCTACCAAGTCCTGCCAATGATTGAGGTGAAGTAACGTATTTCAATATCAAATCATAGTAAATAAAATCTAACATTCTGAGTCACTTTTTTTTGACCAACTAAAACATGACTGTACTTCCCCTGGACTTCGAGCATAAAAAAGAGTTACACATTTCAGAAGCATTCTTAGAACCATTCAATTTTCAAGTACTCAGGATGAGCAATTAATTCTAGAACAGTATCTCAAGCTCATCAAAATTAACAAACTAATGACAACCTGACAACTCTAAAATTCAACTACTAGTAAAAAGACCACTATTTCTTCAAAGAACTGCAAGAAGTACTTCCTTAAAATACAAACATGGCTTGATATTTCTGGCAGCAACTTTATCTTAAGCCTTATGACAAATCCCAATAACATGGGATGTAAGTATCTCTTTCCTGGATTGTTCCTCTCCTGCCCCAACAAAATGGTTAAGTATGATAATCCTAATTAATCTGCTTTATTTAGTCAGGCATTTTTATTTGGCTTGATCATCATCATCACACTATTAAAACCATAAATGTACACACCTGCCATACTGAGCAGCATGGCAAACACACAGCCCAATTTTATGCTGTGTACCTAAACACTCCAAAGGTGGACCTCCTCATTTAGACACACTGGTAAATCTTAAACTGTGAAACTACTTTTTAATCTACTACTTTGTTAAGTTTCTGTTTTCTTATTTTTACTGAAACTTGTGTAATAGCCTGCAGAAAAGACCAGGAGCAGCTCTCTCTCCTCTTGCCCTCTCTCTCTACCCTGCTTCGGAAACCTGCTTACAAGAAGTTCACACGGCAGAGTGGAAAAGCAGGGCACCTGTTTTCAATGGAGCTCAAGTGCTGGGGACAGGCCAAGAAGGGACTGGGGACAAGAGCGACCTTTTGTGCACACCCTAAAGCCTCATGGTCCTTGCTTATCCCCACCTTCTTCCCCTCCATACACTCCTCACCAGTCCATCCCTATCCTTCTCCCCAGACCTGGCAACTCCAGTTGGGAACTGCTACAGCAGAAGGGCAGCCAAGAGCTCTCCTGACACATGCACACAGCACAGAATAGATCTGCAGGTGCTACAACTTTGAAGTTATGATTTCTGTGTTTTTGAATATTTAAAGCAGCCACTTGGGTTTGTGCTCACAGTTTTAGTGCGCACGTTTCCTCGGCCAGGAGTTCCCACGCTGTGGTGAGTTCCCACGAACAGCCTGTAAGCTGTATTAAAGTATTATGCAAAGGAGGCCCGTCACCTTCTCCGTAGAGGAGCTGGGGAACATCTGCCTGAGCACCAAGCATTGCTCAAACAGCTTCGTGACTCCACCTGCAACCATCTACTGCCCAGCCCAAACACGGCAGCTGCCACAGCCACCCAAGGACAGCAGGAAAGGTGGGCTTGGGACATGCTTCCTTCAGCTCAGAGACATGGCTCAGCCCTGAGCCAAGGGTGGATGCTGCTGCTGCTACAGCTGAAACACAGATCCCTTTCTGTGATTGTGGCATCCATGCAAACCGACCTTGGAAACGCCCAATCTGGGTTTCTAAGATCTATTTTAAAAAGGCCTCCAGTGCGAGATCCAGAAGACAAGTCACCACAAGACAATTGCCACATATCAACATAATTAAAAAGTTACGTGCCTCAGTATGCAGGACTGCATTCTTCAGGCAGCCAAAGTGAAAACGTCTATCTTAAGTTCTTTTAAAATGGACTTCTGGATGGGGTGGAGCAGGCAGCAACATGAAAAGATAAATCCACCTATCTTCTTCTCTTAGGCTTTTCTTCGCTGCTTCATTTTGATTTTATCACATTTTAGATCAAACTCACTTCATATTAAAAGGCCAACTAAAACTGGCTGTTTTGGGAAAGACGTAGCCACAATGTTTGGCTTTTTTAAGAATGAATCTGGGTAGGAACAGCCTTCTCCACGAAAAAAAAAAAAAAAAAAATCTTTCTCATCATTTAGCCAAGCTTCGACACAAAGGCTCACAATTTGGCAGAAGGACCACTGTCAGTGACATGCTTTTTGTGGTCCCTGAGAAAATCTGCCCAAATTAGGCCAAGTTGAAAGCCTGCGAAGATCACTATGCACATGCTCAGTGGTGGTTTAATTGAAGCTGGCAGTAAAGCTCTCCAAAGTTTCTGTCTGCACTACACACATTTCATCTTACATTACCCCTCTGAGGTGCCTGCAATGAGCAGGCCATATCCCAAGCCTTCAGGAGCTAAGAAAACTTTTCCTGTAATTGCCACGTCTGCCTGCCAAACCCCACCACCGCACTGGGCACTAGGCTGAAAAACACTAACCATTTCTTCTGGGACTTCAGTGGTTACGCGCAGCAAACAGACAGAGGAATCACCCTGACTTGAATACAGAGCAGAAAGCAGATGGGAAGGCAGGGTTGTGTGTCAACAGAAACAGAAGGGGAGAAAACGACACGCCAAGAAAAGGGTACACAGATAGGTGTTAAGAGAAATGAGTGTACAGTGTGCATGAAACATTTATAAATGCAAGAGTATTTCTCTTCAGAACTTCCCACCAGATTTAGTACTCTTTCCTTCTTCATCTTTCACCATTATTGAGTGAGCATGCATGAAATTTCACTATGAAGACGACTGTCTCACCTCTCCTAATATTTCACTTACACAACGGTACACAGTTTGAGGTAGCAAATATTTACCCTGTGAACTTGAGTTCCCAAACAAGCTTGCTGACCTCACTTTTAGTCATAAATTGAAATCAAACATTTCATCTTTCCTCAGAATTCTTAGGAAATCATGGTCTGGAAAAACTCCATACACACATCCACCATAAGACAATGGTTACTGTTGTAGTTCCATTCCTAGTTGTCTGCTACTCAAAAACCCCACCATCACAGTATGACACCAACTACCACATCTGGACCTAGGAAATCACTGCTGGGAGACACCAGGCCCAGCTAAATACGTCACGAAGAAAGGATTTTAACTTACCCTTCTCAAGGAAGCCTCTGCGTTAACAGGAGTTTCTGGGTGGACCCATTTGGAGGAGGGCAGACCGAGTCCTGAGTAAGCATGTGTTCCATTTGGATACTGCCAAATAATTGGATAAAGCCCTAGCTGATTATAGGAAGCAGAAGGATGAGCTTGTCCGAGAAGATGTGGAGACTGGTGTTGTAACATCTGTTGCTGCTGCTGGTGTGCTAATGCCAAATGGCTTAAGCTGCTAGCATGAGCAGTCTCTAGTCGTGGGTGGGCACCCAGCAAGGAGGCAGCAGGCACTCCCGGCAACACTGTGGGAAGTAGATGAGGGTGATGAACAGAATGGTGAGATGCGCTACTAAGGGGGTGAGTGTTAATAGCGGACAAGGGAGCCTGAGCTGAAGACCCAGCGAGCAGATGGGATGAACCAGTTAATGCAGGATGATGTGCGTTGGGATTTAAACAGGTTCGGTGGGATGAGGAATGCAGAGGATAATTATGCTGATGCAAGTAAGGTGAAATGTGATTAGTTCCTGTTTCTTGTCCAATCAGAGTGGGGTCCCTGTATACTGTGAAATGTTCGTTCTTGTCAATGATAAGAGGACTCTTAGTAGCTTCTAGAGCACTAACTCTAGCTGGAACTGGATGAAAACTAGACCTAGGCAAATCATGATCAGTTTTACTGGCTGACCTTGTTAATCCAGTAGCATGGCTGTTTTGGGAACTAACCTTAGACTTCACAGTATCGGAAGATTGGGTGAATTTAGGCTTAACATCAGGTGACTTTGTTTTGGGATGATCAACTGAAGCACTAGATTTTGACTTCACAGAATCGGGGACTGGACTTTGTTTACGCAGTTTACTCTCTTCTGCTAGAGAAGCTACATTTAACGAAGACGTAAATGAGCCATACTGCACTTTTTCAGAATTTAAGTGTTCATTTACTGGTAATGTTTTTACAACCCCAGGTTGTATCAAATCCGTTTTACCAACACTGCTAACCCAACTTTGATCAGCTTCCTGTTTTCTTGCTTCAAGAAAATTTGCATTTGCAAATTGCTGCTTTAAATCACTGCTGTGAGATTCTATTTTCTGAACTGTTTGCAGACCAAAGGTACTCGCAGCATTATCCTGGTTCTCCTTTTCAGAGTTGTTTTTATTAGTAACGTCAACAACACACTTAGGAGTAGGAGGTCTGGGTAAAAACTGCTCATTTTTTAACTCCACAGTATGATGTTTCTCTGCATTACACTCTTGAACAGGTGGATCCTTGGCATTCTGCTCATAAAGTGATGGCTGCTCTGCTGCATGGAGCGAAGATTTTTCCTGATGATCCAAGACTGATGACTTCAGCCTTTCTGCCTCTTCATGGTTTTTATCCTGCTGTACTTCATCCCATGGAGATTGTCTATCTGTTAGTGTCTGCTCTACTTCCTCGGTAGTTTGGGATTTTCCTTCTTCTCCATTTATCTTTGAAGAGTTCTTGCTTTTTAGCTCATTTTCTGAATTTTGCTCTGAGGATGAATCTGTTAATCTTTTATTTGAAATCTCCGAGTCACTGCTCTCAGAATAATCTGAGATATTGTCTGTCCGCAGTCTCTTCATATTTAATTTTTTTTCATCCTCTTCAGGTTTTCTTCTTTTACTATGAAAGTGTTTATTTTTGGTTTTGGGGTTTTCTGCAAAAGATAAAAGCACATCTATCAGATTCTCAGTCTAATACAGTTTTAGGAAGCTCTCCCTCCCTCTCCATTAACCACTTTTACCTCCTCGACCTATATAATCGTATCTTTCATCTTTCATCTTCTCCTCATCAGGCATGCTGCTATCAGAGCCTTTCCTCTTATTTGGCCGAGTATTCCTCTGTTGCTGGTGAGAATTCTGTCTTGGTGCTGCAGTTTGGGAATTCATTGCTGGTCTGGGACTATTTGCTTGTGCACGTGTATAATGACCCTAAAAATAATTTGTTATTAATGGACTTAAATGCAACGTTAATTAGTGTCTTTAAACATGAATTTTTAACATTTGCAATATACAAAACTATTTAGGTAAAAAGATAAATGTATCTACGTGAACTGTGTTGCTGTTCTGGTTGGAACGAGACCGTCGGCGTGAAGTGATGCCAATATTTTCACCTTTCAACAAAGAGTGAACAACATCATCTAGAAAGGTCATCTGAACCATAGAAGGATCAACATTCTGAGGTTCTAACACCTGGTTTATGTAAAAAAAAAAAAAGAGAAGAGAGAAAATAACAATCCACAGATGTTCAGACAATGCCTAATCTGTATTTTCTGTACCAGTGTTCACCAGTCTATTTTGTGTGCTAAAGACTAATCAGAGAAAAGCCTACTTAATCCTGACAAGCAGAACTGACATATGACACAACAAATGTTGGCAACAGTGTCAAACCAAAGCAAATGTGTCTTTACATGTCACTGCAAAAATAATTTTTTAAAAGCAAAAAGTATCCCACCACCCATTCCCTCCCCTTCCACTGACCTGCAAATTTGAGATTTAACAAGCTATTCACAGAATAATCCCTAAGTAGTAATTACAATACACAAGTATTTTATAAAATTATTTTACTATACTCTAAATTATGTACTGCTTTCAACAGAAGCAAAACTGTTAGAAGAACCGAAACGACTGGAAAGAAGAACTCCAGAACTGTTGAGCATTACTAGTGAGAAATACTTCACAAAGTAGGAAATGCTAAAAAGATCTTCAAGGGATACGGCACAAAGTGAAGAAAGTAACATTTGGGGAATATTAATTTGAGCAAATTAAGGGGAAGAATTTATCTGAGTAATAGAGAAGTCTTAAATTTTTATTGTCACACATGGTTTTGTCAGTCATTTCAAGGCAGATGGGTCATTCATTCTATTACTGTTGAGTCATTACTCTCCTGAAATAGAATTCATTACTGCCATTAAAGTTCTCAGTATTAACTCCCTTCGTAACTTCAAATTCCAAAATAAAACTAAAACCCACCACAGCAAATATAAACTAGGGCTGCAGTAAATGCTTAATTCAATAAATTGCAGAAAGTGACTATTTCAATTGCTTGAAAAAGGTAACCATTACTGCAGTGCTGACAGATTTCATTCTTGTGAAAAGAAATTCTCAGCAGAGCAGACAGGGAAGACCAGTTCTTCAAACTGGATTGCTTCACTTCAAAGATTTCACTAGTCAAATAGCAACAGCAGAATAAACTGTAGGACTAGTATTAATCATATCACTGCACAAATGTACAACTTCAGGAGGATTTAACTCATAGCCCAACACAGCTGTGCTGTAGTTCCAGTGCAGTGATACCCTCAACCTCCCGGAACTGGACCAACTTGGTGTGTTTCTGAGTGCTACCAACAAAAATGAGAACCTCCTAAGGCATAGCTCACTTGCAGCTTGTTTCTGAGTATCATCCATCAACTCACCTGGTCATTCATAACCACCATAGTGCGGGTGAAGAGATCATGGTGAGTGATGATGCCAGTGAACCACTGGGTGGCAGAATCCTGTCTGTACACTCTCACCCTATAACCATTTAAGGAGTACGGACCTTTGGAAGGGGAAGAAATAAAAAAGCCATTAAGGAATGCAGAAAAAAAAAAAAGGCATACATGGATTTTCCTGCCTTTTATTTAAGCTTCATAGCAAATATATAGTACACATGGCATGGACAGCTAACCACAGATTCAGGAAGACATTTTGAAATGCAAATGGTCCATATAAGTATGCTTTAAGGTTAATTCTGCTAACATTTTCAACATACAATTTTCTTATCTGACTAAATCTTTCTGCAACTGTGATGACACGATGGGAAAATTCCTGCCTACAAAGAGCAACCACAGAAAAGTAACCTGGAAGGCTTGAAAGTGGCAGCAGCAGGTTATACAGAAGCCATTTAACAGGCTAGTCACATGCCCAGCTGCTTTGCTGGCTAGATGATTTACATCTTGGTGGTTAGGCTCTGCATCTGCCAAGTCTTTCCTATAGGTGACCACAGAGTTTCTCTCCATTACAACAAGCACAAAGGCAGTGGGATGATCCCGTGCCTGCTATGGCCACAGAACACTCAAGCACACATACACTTACGAAGACTTCAGCTCCTGTTTTCAGACATACCAAATCTAAAGAAAACGCACAGCTTTTGCAAAGTTTGGTTTAATTCACCTCCAAAAGCCCATGGGGATGGGGAGCTATTATGATACAGTACCTATTTTACAGTTTGTTTCAACAAGCAGAAAGGCAGTGGAATGATCTCACGCCTGCTGTGGTCACACAGAACACTCAAGCACACACACTATAAAGTTTTCAGCTCCTGTTTTCAGACATACCAAATCCAAAGAAACCCCACACATTTTGCAAAGCTCAGTTTAATTCACCTCCAAAAGCCCATGGGAATGGGGAGCTATTATGACACAGTACCTATTTCACAGCTTGTCTCAAGACCCAGAAATCAAAACTTAACAGTTTTATTCATATTCAGTGTTTCACTTGATCACTGGAACTCTTAAGTTTCATTGCACTCGGTGTTTATATAGCATTCTGTATGACCAAGCAACACTGCCACCAAGTTCAGTTCCAACTGTGTGGGTTTCGCTACTTCCGCAATCAAACCCCAGGTCCCAGGTCAGGCAAACAGGAAGGGAGGAAAAACCAGTCAGTGACAACCTACAAACAGCCTAACTGAAGTGATTTAAGACTGCTCAGTTGCTGAACCACACAGGCAAGGCCAGAATTCCCCTGTCTTTCCTAAAGATCAGTTTTTCCAAGCCCTGCCCAGTACATTAAGCAAGCTCAAACATCTGCAGCAAACAAGCCAGGGACCTCACAGGTGACAGCTTTTTCTAGTAAAAAATATCCATGATCACACAACTGGGTCTATTACACCCTCTGCATGTGACAGTGTGCTACTGTAAGGACTGTTTTTAATGTCAACATCTGAGAGATCAAGAGAAGTGCAAAAGCAGTAATTATTCAGTAATTTCCAAGTGGTCTCTAGAAATACTTTTTGCATGTGACTATCTCATTTTTAAAACCAGCTGGGAAGAGAAACACCACACCACGGCAGCCTTCTTATCCCCACTACATCATTCACGGCACAACTGAAACCCTGAGACCTCCTGAACCCCTGAGCCACCAGTCTTAACTCATGCCTGGAGTATGTTTCCAGCAGCACAGACAAGGGCCAGAAGTGTGCCAGCACAGGCACTAACAATCACAGGTACATATGGGCAGAAAAAGAGGAAGAATCTACAAGCTTACGTCTCACATTTCTGGTCTCAGACCAGACAGGGTTCCCACGGGGACACACTTCCTGATGGCTTCTCTCCAACCCTTACTCCATATGCCCCTGCAAAACACCTCCAGCTCAGCTCCCACACTTCTGACTGCCTGACCCATCCACATTCCCCACATCTTGAACTTTTAATGGCTGTCCCAAAGCTCTCCTTTATTCAGACAGTCTCTGTACTGCCTGTGTCTGTGTAAATCTGCCATTCCTACTTTCCTATCCAAGCTCCTCCTCTCTTGCATCCTGCTGCTAACTGCACAATGATTTTCAGTCTCTTGCATAAGCAGAACCAGCATCTCCCCAGCCTGTCTCATTTTAGCATTACTATGACTACAGGCCACTAGCTTCTAAGTCCTTTCCCCCAGTCTTCTCAGCTTACAAGCTCCATCCTTCCTTCTCCAACAGCTTCCAGCTTCTCCAATACTCTCCTACTTGATCCAGTGCCAACTTCTTCCCTCTTACTCCTTGTTCTAATCTGTGTCTGTCCATCTCAGCTGTTACCCTACCTATTCTTAAAAGAGAATTTATCTACCTTTAAAAACAGTGGGTTGGGTTTTTTTCCTTACATGCTGATGGGGTGACAGTAAGGAGGACAAAGATTAAACTGCAGTCACACGACACAGACCAGCTCAGCTCCAGCCCAGCCCAGCCACAAGCCATTACAGGAAAAGCCTGGCTTTGTCTCCAGCCCCTGGCTGAATCACGCCAGCTACACATTGTTGAAACAGCCTGTGCAGTACTATGAGAAAATATGTTCAGAGCTGAAGCACACTCGGTGTTTCAAGAGGATTATTATACATGCAGCCTGAGACTGTAATGATAAAAAATGTAATTGGAAGGAAGAAATCAAATATTTTAATTGTTAAAAATCAAAGACACTTCACTATGTTCCTTCAACTGGTTTTATTTGTCCCAAAAGCTTTCAACTTGGCCAAGTCTGGGAGGAGTTTCATTTTTTTATTAAACAAGGAACAAACTACTTTCCTGCCAAAGCTACAATCTCTACTGCAAAGCATGCTGCTGTGACTGCCACCCAAAGAAAAAGTTAAATGAGCCAATTTTTTTCTTTAGTCTCATTCTTGTAAATAATTGGACCGGTTTTGACTAAAATTCTCCCTCCTCAAATTGGCATGTTTGTTTCCAAATATTTGGAAGCAGATTTTAATGCTTCTATCTGACCCTCCTCTTCCTTCAGACAAACTATGTTTTAACTGAAAGAGTCAAAGTAGAAAATACTAAAGGTATGAAATGAAGGTCTCGGCAGCACAGAAAACAAGGAAAAGCCTGGATACTAAAGATGTTGGAGAGGATGAAGTAAGAGAATGTGGTAATAACCTTAACAGATGCATCTCGACAAGGCAGAACTGAAAACGTAGCTTTAATTGCAGGGAACAAGAAAATGGTAATGGAGAAGGTGAAGCAAACCAGAGAAGAGAGAGGAGGAGAAAAGGAAGAGAACATGACTAGATTACAGCAGCTAGCTAGCACTGTCAGAGGGCTGTCCCTAAGCCACTGGAAGGTTCGTGCCAACATAAAGTCTGCGTGACCAGGAGCAGATTATGTACCAGCAGAGTGTGACAGCAGCCCAGTCTGCTGGCTGAGGTGGGGGCACTGCCAAGGCCCTCGTGAGGAAGCATGTGTCTCCTCAGGTCATGCATCACATCAGGGGAGCAAGTGGAGCTAACGCTCCTCCTTAGATGAGGACAGCTAGCCTCAAGGACATTGGCAGGAGATTCATCTTATCATTTATATTACTTTTATATGCACTTCTAAGCACAGAAACCTCTGAGAATTTATATCTATAAAGACAAAAATACAGTTCCTGGAATGATGGGAGGGAGTTGCATGGGTGATGGGCTGGCAGCCTCATTTAGATGACCATTTCAATACTGCTGGAGCTTTGCTCAACTATTGATTCTGTACCAGTGTACAGAGAGGCTTTTACAATATTTGTTATTACTCTAATGAAAAACAGTAAACAAGCTCAATTTCAGTTTCCTTTTCATATAGCCCTGATTTGATTTTGCATCACCTCTCAATCCAGTTTTGTCTGAAAATTTCATAAACAGACTAGTAACTTGTATTGCATCTGATATATCAAAAGTTAAATCTAAAGTTACTAACACCAACATACCAACTTACTATCTACACAATTCCATGTGTTCATTTTTTCAGCATCCTTTTTCTGTGGCCCATAAGAATCACATCTAGTCAAATGAGAAACTCCACAGAAGGAAAGACAGAAGTATTTTACTCTAAGTTCAGTATTATACTTACCATATTCCTTTTGTCTTCTGATCTTGGTTTTACCAAAGAGACTAGACAGCAAGGAAACCTCAGAGCCATCCTTAAAATATCTGATTATTTCCAGCTTCCCTCCTAATCTTCATTTACATGATGACTGCTTAAGCATTTTTGTTCTGCAACTGCTTTCCTGGGGATTTTAGCCCAGATCTGCAGAGGTTGGTTTCTGCCTCCTAGTCATGGGAACCCCTCTGCAGAGCTTCCTGAAACTTAATGAGTATACTGCAAATGCATATAACAGTATTTCTACTACCAGCAAGATGGCACCAATATATCTTCAAATTCATACTAGTTTTCTTGTATCTACAGCATAACATTATTGTACACAGGTTTTTCTGCAACCTCCCAGCATTAGAATCAAGTTACAAATTGTAACTGATTTGAAAGGAACTTTTCAGTCAGGAGGAGAGAGCATAGGGTGGGGATCTGAAAGTATTCTTCATCTGTGACAGAACTGTGAAGAACTACAAGCACAGACAGGTACCTGAGAAGTTATCACATGTAACAGTAACACTAACAGAGCACAGAACAGTTTTAAACATGCCAAAATGTGTGTGGATGCCATTCATACACACTTATTTTCACAACAAATTTTATAAAAATATCTACAGACTAATGATACTCAGCTTTTGCTGTAATCACTAAAACATCAAATAAGTTAAGAACAGTCTGAAGCAATCATCAACAGCTTCTTACCATCTTGTTTTCTTGTATTAACAAATACTTCCAAAAAATACCTTCCAAGTTAAAAAATATATTCTCCATTACATCACAAATGCTATGGGATGAGTCCCACACAAGTAATGGCCTTAAACTAGCTAACACAGAATATAAATAACACAATTTCCCATATAATTACCTTGCATAAAAATCTCCTGAACCTTTTGTTCCTTTACCCAGGCTTTTACCTCCTCATGTAACTGCGGGTTATCCCTGAGAACTGGGTTTAGACTGTCTACGTCGTCCTAAAGTAGAGATTAAAAAAAGAACCATATGTTATGTTTACTTGTAACATTTTTGTTTATTTTCCTAGATGTATTTTTAAATACAATATTAAGTAGTTAGATGCTAATTTTACTGGTTGCCTACAAATCCCTATGCTATTTTTAGAAAAAACTTAAAAGCGTAACATAGTGCTAGAAGTTATTTCATGGGAACACAGTATGTCAGATCCCACATGTGGCCAGACTTGTAAGCTATTAATAGGATCACACTTTCATAGTGTCTTACTACAAGCTAAAAATGCCCTCTAAAGACTTAAATGTTCACAGGTATGCACAAAGAATTGTTTGAATAATTACTATTTATTTTTTTAAAAAAAAATCTGTTTTCCATATCTCTAAAATGTAATATGGACATGTTGAGCATAAACACAGATATCAAACCTACAAATGTAACACATAAGCAGTATTTTAAGAGAAAGAAGCATTCTGAGAGAAACACCATTGCTGATTTTCAAATACACTGGCCTTTGTTAATTAGGTAGTTTCAAATAAGACATGTTTAAATTTTTATTACAATCAGTTCTCCTGGAAAAGATTATTTTCCAGTATTTGGTAGGATATCATCTGGGAAATAGAGATATATTCAGTGGCTCTGTCCTTCTAACAGGAAAAAAATCAGCACAGAATCTGGTTCATATCCTTGGAAGCATGGCTTAAGAATCACCATTCATCTCTGGACTCCTGGAACACCTATTTCTCTATTTCAGAATAAACTTGCTATTTCTGTCTTTGAGGCAAAGAAAGAAAAGCCTGGTGGGTGCTCCTCATGCAGAAGATGGCCTTGAAATCTGTGAGCAGCAGCAACACTCATTTATACCAAGAGAACTTCAGGCAGCTAAAATAATGAGCATAATTTTCCACATACAAAATGTAGAATGTTTTATCAGTACTGCAGCTGAGATCAAGCAATTTCTTTCCTTGATCTCCAACAAGTTCCTTGATGTTTCACAATTTATTATGAAGAGCTCCAGCCACAGAACACAAAGATACAAGTAACACCCAGTGAATTGTGCATTGCTGCCAGGCCCTCCAGTGACACAAGCAATTTCTCTCTATTCATCTGGATGAGATTATTCCTGCTAACCCACTGATGACAGGATATCTATTTTCAATTCAAAATTCACTTCCTGACACTTGGAGATTTGCTGTGCTCCACTATGGAGAACGTATCAATGCTTTAGTTATTAGAGAAAATTATTCTCTCTATCTTTATGCTTTTACAAAGGATATGACCTTGGATCGAAGAAATGGTCAAGATGACCATTTTAATACATGTAAATTGGAACAAAGTGAAAGTGAAGAGAGATCAACAAGACCTCTACCACAAGGTTCAAAATACCAACCAGATAAGTATGCTGCTAGCATTACCAGAGGCACAAGAGGGTAATAACTGAAATTTATTCCAGGATGGCCTCTCCCAAAGCAGTTTTAAAAAGAGTATTAGCTATTTTGTCTACGTGTCCAAATCCATTTGTGCAATGATCCTACGTAAATACCACCATCACCACCAGAAAGGGGAAATTATTTGCCAGGGAAACACAACGGATCCTGGAACTGGAGCTGTGTGATGATCCATCATCTGCCCTCCTCCCCAGGCACTCTTGTTCAGTTGCAAGAAACCCCTGTACCAAAAATTTCCCCACTCAGATCCACATGCACTGGATCTAAGCAACAGACCAAGGACTGCAATACTGAGTTTGGCAAATGTAGTTAATGTGCAGATCTTGTACATTTTGAGCAATCTCTTCAGTCACATCTAAGAAAATTAGTACCTTCACTTTGAGATTATACACATTGATTAAGTACCATGAAATCAAACCTGTTACTCTTAACATTATTTTCATGAGTTCTCTACACAAAGTTTTTGAGTCTCTATGTCATCTTAAGCCACTTATGATTTGTTTTGTGCAGGCAACACAAACACTGGTGCTTTTTTTTCAGATTTCACATCCTTCCTAAGCATCTTGGCCTTCTTTGAACTTGACACTGAAGATAGGTCCATCCTACATATAGTACATTGGAACCTCTGTCTCCTATTCAGATGCATGACATCAGCATCTTTGGCTGAGAATGCTCCACATGAGCACTTAGAAAAGGAGACTGCAAAGTCCATTTTGTATTTATCTCCTCACCCTTGGAGAAAGATGAGCTCAAAGATGAGCTACAAAAGGCACAACTTAGGTCAAAGACCCATTACACAAACTGCATGCAAGTGTGACTGGGATTATGTGGAGGATACCAAAGAGAACCCAGAGTCTCTAAATATACACACAATACACATTTAACATAGGAATCACATGGTAGGGGGAAGATACTAATAGAGCAAGTTTCTGTAATCTCAAAAATTATGTTCTTTTGTGTACATGTATCTACAAAAAATGTGTGCCACATGTTACTTTTTTCCATCTTTAGTCTTAAATCCGATTATCTAAAACCCAGGAAATTAATTGCATAATGTGTTAAATTATAAAGCAGTGGCCTTAACCACACCGTTCCAGCACACATCACAAACTCTGGCAAAAGCAGGGAGAGGACAACAGGCAAGGCTGATGATTTACAGTCTCTTCCACAGTTCAGTACTGAAGACAAGCAGATGACTCTGCAGTTCCCAGTTCTTTTCCTTATCCTGTGTTTATATTGCTCAAGAAACAATTACTGTCTACAGATTTGAACCTTGACAATTGTAACCCTCAGTTTTCTTCTTGGTTGATGCAGCATGATCGACAGACTAACCTGCAGAAGATTTTAATGTCCTACAAGATTTTCCTCCAGACTTTTCCTCATTTGAAAGTAGATTTACAAACAAAAGTAAGTATGGTACCCTCTCCTAGACTAGTTTTTCCACAAGTCCTGGAATACCTCCTCCAGAAGGACGTTAATACTTTTTGAAATCTTTATGCAAATCAGGATGCAAATCAAATAAAGGGGACTGTTATATTCTTCCTCAAATCTCCTGTAGGAAGCTCCTTATGTACTTCAAGTGGCAGTGCCCCTTGCTCCACGGATGACTATGTGGAACTCTGGGAAGAAGACAAAAGGCCTATGGGTTAGAAAAATATGGGTGAGATAACGCCTCCTGCCCTTCTGGAGAACAGTCACATGAGGCAATGTGACTACCAGAAGCTTGCCAATCTATGACAAGTTTTTTACATCTTTGCTGATATTCTTCCTTCTTTCTAGATCAAAAGAGGAATTCACATCCAGTGGACTGGACTTTACGCTTAATTATCCAAAGAACTGAGTCAGCTGCATGTCTCTCTAGGTGATCCTTCCCATCTGCTGGGGATGTGTTAAAGGAAGTCCTGAGAAGAACAGAGAATGAAATTTTCCCCAAGTATCAAAAAGATGCTGTGCTTTTCTGAGTATATCTGCTCTTTATCCTTGTGCAAAACAATACAAGCAGGTTGAAACCACAGACCATACCATCAAGTTAAGATATCACACTGGTCTAACCAGGAAGGAGAAATTTTTGTTCAGAGAAGCATTTTTAGAGAGTTTATTCAGACAAAAAGAATTTATCATTCAGAGTCACAGGTGAACAAGTGCTTAGATCACTTGTCATGTGTCAAAATTCCTTTGAGATCAAACAGGAATTTCAAGATAGTACCCACAGGAAAACAAATCAAAATCTCAATGAGAATTCTCCTACTCACTCTCCATCCACAAAAAAAAATTGTCCAAGACACCGAGAGCTATCCCCCAGATGTGCTAAACCCGCCCACTGCCCAAGACCATACAAAGTGCTCTGAAAGGCTCAAATGACCAGAAATTCATTTCACATTTTGAGCAGCAAGGTATGACTGAGGTAGGAAGGCCTACATATTTCCACAGCTACCTCCTTCACAAGACCTGAACTACTGAAGCAACACATTTCCTCACCATTTTAAAATATTCCTCTAAGTAATCATTCAGAAACTTGAGGGACAGAAATGAGTTCATCTAGAGATGAAACCCTGGAGCAAAGAGGAACTAAAAAGTGGATTCCAGTAGCTGCCCCTACCCCCAGTCACACAGCCTGCATACTACTCACAGGAGGGTACACACACAGTCAGCTATCAACTCTCCACTGTCAGCGAAGAACACAAGAACTGACAATATGCACTCCAGGTAAGCCAGTCCTAGAAAAACGGTGGCTTTTGACATGAAAAAGGCTTGAATCAGAGCCCTGAAGACTACATCTCCACACACACCACACATTAGGAACCTGCAAACCTTCATTTGGGAAAGCTCCTTCCTTGGTCATGGTGTCTCTGCATTTGGCTTCATGCATCAAGGACATCTTTCTAACATCAGTAGGAACTCATTTCAGCTAGTGTTTTCCAGAGAAAGACTAAGTAGATTTTGCAGTCCTCACAAAGGTCAACGCCACATTAGTCCTCACCATCTGTGGCTTAATTAACTATAGCTTCCTCTGGCTGCTTAGAGGTTTTCTGATAATTTGGGACACGAATTAGATGAAAACTAGTACATAACCAACTTGACAGTCCTGTTTACAACGTTTACACAGTGTGCACTGCACACTGAAATAAGCATTTTGTCAGGAGTTTTAATGGTAGAGGGACCACCTTTAAATTCAAACAGTGCAAAAGAAAACCTCAGAGAGCAAGGTGTCCTGAACCTTCAGTTTTGTTCCTGTTTCGTAAGTGAATATTAGCTTCTATAAAATGAGCCCCCCAACCTTTTTTTTTTTCCTTTTGCAGCAAGTCATTTGTACAACTGCACTGAACTTCAGCTGCATAGAAATTAGGTAGGAGAACTGCAGTGTGAAAACAAGCCAACACTTCCCTACTGATTGCTACAAGTCTTAAGAGAGCAGAACAGAGGCAGCAAAAAGCACTTGTTAAAATCTAAACTACTGAGAATTTATACTGCTCCTCTAATGCCATTTTTAGATTATTTTCTCCCATAAAAAAAGATCAAATATTGTACCTGCACCCAGCCTCAAACACATTCATGCCAATTTCTACCCCTCATTTTAAAGCAGGCCTGTGCATTTCTCTCCTTATTTTAATTTCTTGATAACCAGCAAAATCCTTTTCCTTTTCTTTCATCTTTCACCGATCGTGTCACCTGACATACGTGATTTTATCACTTATCTGTAATCTCTTTCACTGACTGCAATTTTTAACAAACCTTCAATCTTAACATTGTCCTGCCTGACATCGAGTGAGAAAAAACACACAATATGCAGACAGGCAGAATATCAAAGATCATAACATCACCTATGAACTGGTAGTATCCCTCTGCCCTGCTACCAGACTTTTTTTCCAGTGGCAAAAGATAAGCATCTAACTAAAACACAGAGAAACTGGCAGCGACTGACACCCCTGAAGGCATTACCAGACAGGCACTGCGGCTGCCACACAGACCACACCAGAACTTAGGAGGGAAATAACCAAATTTAAATGAGTCTAAATACAGATCTCCTGCAGCTTTCTAGACACACAGCATGCATAACCGCCGGTAAACAGTATATTCTTGATTTCTCTCTGGCAAGTGAAAGGCTACCCCAGCTGCCATGGCACTGCAGCTGGTGGGCAGGAGGTCAGAGAGGCAGCACAGGGCTGCAGGGCTGTGCTGCAGCACACAGCCAGAGCAGCAACGCCTTTCCAGCGGCGCCTGCTCGGGGAACACATCGACCCGAGCCGGGCCAACCTCCCTCCCCTCCACGCCTCTCGTTCATCAAGGACAACACCGCCTACGAACACCAAGGCTGGAAAGCTAGAAAGGCTAGAAAGTTTTTTGGGGAGATTGTAACTTCCCAGTTTACCTTAAACGGCTTTGTCTGAGCTGAGAGAAGAAGCTTAGGCTTACCAGGCGACGCTAGCGCTTTCTATGTAAACCCAACCCACACTTGACCTATTTTCTGCTGCTCTGAGCGCACAGTCACAATTTACCTCATTCAAACCCGGCAGCTGCTGGGCTACATCTGAACCAGTTAAGTCAAGCTTGAAGGCACAACCCTGACCCCTAAACCAGAAACAAAGTCGAGCCGAGGTCAGCCCTACTTACACGTGCACAGAGGCACGGCCACATGGGGAAAGCAGGGATGGGCAGTGACGCTAGCCCTGCGTGCAGGGGCAGGACAGACAACTGGGAGAAATAATCCCCACCCAGCAAGGGGCTCTGAATGCTCTGATTGTTCCAAGAACAAATGTTTATAGATATTTCAGACCACAAACATTTAAAGATTAGGGGTTATTTTCAGTGTGTAACAGCAACGACTACGTTTCTGTGAGTAGGAAGTTAAAATTACAAGGGGAAAAAAAAATGAGGAATACAAATTTAGTGATTTTCCAACTGTCAGTAAAGTTAACGTTTCTCAGGAGAAGCTATCAACGATTTTTCTGCTGCTCCCCACTCTTCCCTATGCATAATACTTCTCCCCACACACTCCTACTCCCTTCCTCATTTTACCTCAAGAGTTGAAACTGATTTTAAAATTTTAGTTATCAGATTTGAGAATCAGGGGATCCAGGCTACATACACTTCTCCAAGTCCTGATTTCAGGCTTGAAGATGCATCATTACACTCATTTGTTCTGTTCTGGAAGTGTAACTGATATACTAACATTACCAACATACATACACAGGGAGAAAAAAAAATCTGACTTGACAATGTTCTCCACGATTTTAATTTACTAACACAAAAATCAACAGAGGTATTCGCCTTCCTATAAAACTATCAATACCTCAGGTGAAAGGGGCATGGTGTAAAACTTACTCTTTTTTTTACAAGTCTGTTTATTATTCTTCTATCTACAGACAATCTGGTATGGGAAGGCAGAGGGGAAATCAGAACAGTATGAACATGAACATCCAGCAGGAAAGTAAGCAGCAACCAATGGGTAAGCAAAACCAAACCTGGGCTAGACAAATATTGTCAATAACTGGCCTAAAAACTGTTCTAGTGACATCTGCAATAGTCTTGCATTTATGAAAATAGAGATTTAAAAAATAGATGACCCTTATGCTCACAAATTATGTTTCTCTCTGAGCAGCTAGAACAATCTGGGTCAGAACAGCAAACTCTTCCCGCACAGTCAGGTATCTCTTAGCATGTAAGACTTCCCCAAAAAAGTGGCTTCTATCCACAAAACAGAGGGCTTTCAGCTTCCACCTAGAACACTGTGGTGACCATTTGTACTATTTACATTCTCAACACACAGACAGATAAAGGTCAAATTATCTACTCTACTCCATGTCCATCTTCTCTCTCATTTTGATGACACAGCCACGCATTTGCTTTTCTTTCATTTTCCACTGAATCACATTTCCTTCCGCTTCCTCACTGCAGGCACCACATATTTATCACCACCATCTCAGCAATATGCAACTTGTACTATTTTTTCTAATTGTAAGAGAAACAGGGAGGTACAGGTCCTAAGCCACTCAGTCATGTGGTGATACTGGAACAAGCCTCTGAGTCACTAAGCAACTCACTGCCACTATGGGAAAAGAAACCTCAAAGTGCAGACAGACATTTCTCTGAAGCAAGCAATTAGCAGAATGAAGTTGATGCTAACAAGGAGACCTGCTAAGTAAGTACATTGAAGAAATCTGTTTTGTACATTGTTACTAAAATTTAAAGTGAGAACCAGACACTCTGTGAATTGTGAACAGCTTTCAGAAGGTATTCAACAAGACCCAAATCACATCTGAAGGACAAGCTGTATGGATGAAAGTGTCTTTAAGCAAAAATCAAAGTACATTCTGTTGATCATTGGTTGACTGGACTAGTGGGCTGCTAAAAAGGCAGTCGAATGCAACCAGAAATCAAGCCAAGACATGAGGCCTGCTCAGACAACAGCCACATCTCCCATCAGGAGGGACAGCAGAGGTTATCTGTGGCAGCTGGCAGTGGCAGCTGGAAGGCTGTGTCCCACCACCATAGAAAATGACTGACAGGACAGGTCATCTCCTGGCTCACAGCAGTCACCTCAATCAAGTCTTTCAGCAGCTGCATTATGCAGCAATACAATATTCCTCGACTACAGGTAACTGAGAGCTTACTGAAGTGAAGAGCAAAGGCCTCTCAATTCAGTTCTGCGGAAGAAAACTGCAGAAAACTGTCCAAATACTGTCACTATGGTGACAGATCCCAGAATCAGCACCACCTCCTAGAGATATCCATCAGTGTATTACTCTTGTGAATGACTCCCTGCTCTGGAATTTGAACTACCACCAGCTTAGATTGCCAACAGTAATCACACAGCTACCTAGTCTCTTCTGCAGATCTTTTCTCTATAACTTATGAGCATTATGGGCAAAAAACAAATCCTTACAAATAATAAAAATATTTTAACTTTCTTTTTTTTTTTTTTTAAGGCAGGAAGAATACATCAGATACCATCCAAACATTCTTGAAACCCAGCGTGTTTTAGTCTACTGAATTACATTAATGCTTTATTTTCAAGTGGCTTTCAGGGATTTATCTGATAATGTGTTTCTTGCAATACAAATACATACATTTTGGCCCACATGCTGGCATTATGAAAGTAGATAAAAATAAAACTCATTTTTCTCACATTTTACAAGTACCACTGTATTTGCAGAGAACTTTTCAAAGCTAATTTCAAATAGGATTTAAGGCAGGACTGTCCTTTGTTCCTGCAGAAAGCTCCGTTATGACCTGCTGGAGTCATTTTAGACATTTTCCCTATAAATAACAGATCTGACCAGATGGAACATATATCACAGCTGGATTAACACTACAGCTCTCTGCAACACTGGAAAAAGCCATGGATATGCCTTTTATAGAACTGATGAATAACGGTCTTGCAAAGAGGAAAGATTAAATTGCTAATCAGTAAACAGGGATGTTTCAGTTATTGCTGCAATAAATTCCCTAGGGTAAACTTAGGAAAGTCATTCAGAGTTTAAAATTGATACAATGATCTTGTATTTCACAATATTTTTTCATAGATTAATCTCCTAGCATGCAGAACCAAAAAATTCCTACTGAAGAAATAATTCAAAACTGAACTACATCACTTGGGGAAGAAAAAAAACGAAGAAAAAAGCTCAAGCCTGTCAAGCACAGTAATTTAGCCACCAAGTCTAATGTATTCTAAAACCTGTTTTAACCTGATTTTATCTGCTGTACACCAAAATAGTGTGACTCGGTGATAAGACAACAAAAGCAAAGAAAACATTCAAATGGGGTAAATCCCCTGCCTCTATTTTAAAATATAATTTATAAACTGCATGCTTAAAATTTACAATTAAAATCACAAAAAATGTAATCATTAGTGAGATGCACAGAAATTACTATGATTCAAACTCACTTGCTCAGCAAAAACACTAAAATACTACCCTCAGTAATACTAGCAGATACACTCAAGTAGAAGAGGTTACAAGGGAAGAATGGGAATAGTTCATTTTAATTGCATTCAAAAGACAAAAAATGTTTGCTAGATTGAAGGAGGGTGTCAGTATTTATAAATAATAGTAGTAAAAAGACTTTATAACTGTACTCACTAGTATATTGTTAAAAAAATAATCTGTACATCAAGCCCTCCACAAGCCCTTAGTAAAGTTATTCCAACGTCTAAGAAATTAGCGAGATTCATACCTGGTTTTAATTTTAAAAATTCAAGTTTGTATAAAATTACTTGAGTTTCTCCCCAGATGTCTGGCCTGGAAAAAGTATTAGATACAAAGACCTGGAACTGCCATAGCTCTCAACCCCTACTAACTGTAGCTTGCTGAAGGCTGTGGAGTAGTTCCCATAAAGCAGTAACCCCAGACTACAAATTATTACTTCTATTAGTGTAATTTCAAAAATACATTCTGTAAGAAAAAGGTCTAGAGTGGCAGCCAGAACAAAGGGACATTGTATCCAAGGGAGGAAAAAAAGCAAACAAACCCATGAGCACTTCAGCCAATGAGTTATTGTGCTTATCATGTTAAGATAAGGCTTCATTTGGGTAGGAACACATTTCCAAGAAACTCAAGTTTCCCCCTACCTGAAATGCAGGAATGCTTACTCTCTTCCTGCTCTGGATACAAATTTCCCTGCAACACTTCTGGGATCCATAAAGCACCAAGGATTCCCAATCTCAACAAAGAGCAGCTTGGGAAACCAAGAATATAGGGGCAAAGCAGCAACTGGTTATAATGTGAAATAGACTTCTAGGACATGACTTGGAGTCTGGATTACACAAGAAGGGTTGGTCAAGACCACCACGTCAGAAAAAGACTTTAAGCTTTCATTTTTAATGGATGAAATGGAAATTTTAAGGACACAGAACCAAGAATAAGGCTTCCTTCACTTACTACTGAGTGATACTTTCCATGCATTTGTGAAAGAGTAATCACTTGTGATTAAACACAGGAAATTTTCACCCAGAAACACTGGAAGGATTTTTAAACTCAGTAATCCCAAGCATGGCCTTTCAGAAGTACCAAAAGACTTCAGTAAAAGGATTTGATATTCACCTCCAAAAAAGAAGCAGGTTTTGTACCATATCTTCCCTTCTGAAATCCAAATTTTAATTACTTACTTACATGCTACCTCCTAGAGTAGGATTAATGAAATCAAATCATTGAACTGACTCGTTTTTCAGAAATTGTAGGAAGAATATGACAGAGGAAGGAAAACTGTCTTCCTATGGATTTGAGTGTCATCTGCATTGTAGCAACCTCAGCTTATGCCAAGGACCTTGCAACTCTTTCCCCCTTCCTCCTTGTGTACCTTCCCACAGCTTCAGCAGTTGCACCTGAACTCCCTCCCATCTGCAGGAGCCACGCTATTTGTGGCAGCTACGTCACCTTCCTGCTGACTGATGGCCTCCCCTCCACACTGCTCACTTCCCTAAGGCCTGTCAGACTTGAAGAACTCCACTCCTGCGTCAAACCTTGCTGAGAGAGATAAAAGAAGTGACTGAAGCCCTTACTTCTTAACAGATCAAGGTAGAACAGAAAGGTGCCATTTTATTCCACCTCTTTTGAGAAAACAGAGGAAGCTCTCAAACAAGAAGCTCTTTTTCAAAGAGAAGCACAGATACAGGCTTAGGGGAGATGATGTACGTGTCCCTCTGACTCTACAAATGGAGGGCGCCAATCCCTCCTCCCTCATTCCTCTGCTTTTGTGAGCACTCTGATGAAACTCTTGTGTCCTGAACGTGTTACTGGGAGTGAGGACTGGTATGACTCATCTGACCCACTTCTAGCTGGATGAAGCTTTTTGCTTCCCCACGTTGGAGCCTTCCACTTAAACTCAGATGTGTCGGTAACAAGCTGTTTAGACCATCGCTCTTTACAAGGCTGCCAGGGAAGCCAGCTGGACTCCTTATGGGTGGTCCAGAGACATGGGAAAGAATTGAGACAGTTCTTCAGCACAACAGTGCGAGGAGTTAAAGATGCAGAAAGCTGTGTGTGCCTGGGCTGCCCCTGGAGGAACCAAAAGAAGGAGGGGAGCACATAGGTTCTGTGGCCAGCACCCGGAGTTGCCGAGCTGCTTCTGGCAACCTCAAAGGGTGGGACCAACCCCAAAAGCTTCTGCCTGCCTTGTCAGTGGAGGTACAAGTTTATGGGAAAAGCAATTTTCAGCTGCAGTAGTTATTTTTAAGCCTGAAGCTTAAAGTAAAAGAAGTCTGAAAGATGAGTGCACATATAATTATGGGGTGCTTAAAATACAGACAGAAAAATACTATTTTATCCCTGTTTCAAGATGTTTAAAGAATTTTTTATGTGCACATATCATTACTGCAAGTCCAGCTTACTTGCTCTTAACAAGCAAACAAGTCATGGAACCCAAAGGCATGCAGGTCTGAAATATGCAATGTCTGCCCATAATGAACAGAAAAGCAGAGCAGTGGAGTTGCTCATGGCCCTTTACCCAAGTCTTGCAGATATGACTCGAATTTGTAATAGATCGAGATAAGTGTATATTAGGTCCTGTATCGGATATATCTACTTCTTGACTAGTGAGAATGTTTATTATTTCAACAATCTTTAAGGCGTGTTAGACATTTGACCTGCCAGCATTCAGACGTGCCACACA
Organism: Phylloscopus trochilus trochilus; assembly: GCA_016584745.2. Lineage (NCBI taxonomy): Eukaryota > Metazoa > Chordata > Aves > Passeriformes > Phylloscopidae > Phylloscopus > Phylloscopus trochilus. The sequence continues at coordinate 30,527,876 of WQNJ02000014.1, forward strand.
CATTTAGAAAAAGAGCAAAGTACAGGTGCCTATCACTGTTCATGCAACACCTCCCACAGGGGATTTCTCATTGCCCTATCTTTACATCTGCAACCTTCAACACAGAGGTGGTAGACAAGCAGACTGTACCACTTTGAAACACTAAAGCAACCAGGCTTGTCTTCCAGAAACAAAAGTTTTGGAGGAGAGTGTAAGGCCTGAAGAAACTTCACCATAAACATTCATTCTTAGCAAGATTATTTCTTTTCCAAACCAAATAAGCAAGATGACTTTTTAAAAGACTGTGCACCCTTCCTTCCACTTTCCTCCCTGAGTGGTAAAATACCCTTTGTAGGAAGTTTAATGATTGCGAAGAAACTCCATTTGAATTCTGCCCTGCCACCATTGTGCACATTTGCTCCAGTGCCGTGTGCTCAGAAATCCTTTGGAAATACATTATCACACACAGTACGTACGTATTTGGAAGTACATAATCAATCATGCACCCTTGCTCTGCCTGATCCAGACACACAGCTGAAATGCACTCAGTGCTTCAGGCAGTCTTTCCAGATCTTTCCACAAGCGTATTATACTATGAAAATACACAATATAAACCACTTTTTGTTATTCTTCATTTGCTTGTCCGAATTATAATGGAGTTGACTCCAGCTGCTTCAGCCAGCAACAGCAGAATCACACACTTCAGCCCAACAATGTCCTTGATGGGCACTGCCAAACACCACCCAGACAAAAACACCACTCTGATGAGGTCACGCATACCATATGCTGGGCTTTAATGCTTCACATCCCCATCTATAGTCCTTCAAGTAAACGACAGTGCTTAAACAAATTAAGGCATGATTAGCTTTGCTGCTGCCTAACTTAATATGTGTATCACAAAACAGACACACATAGATGTCACAGAATAGTACAAATAACTTATTACAGAAAACCATTTCAGTCCAAAGTATTTGATTTAGGTCACACTATGTATGTAATTTTTCCTTAAAACAGCTTTTTGGAAGAAGTATTCATTTTCAGACCACAGCAAGAGCCTTTATTAAACCCACTACACTTGTGAATTTTTAAACACAGAACATACATGACACATTATGAATGCAAAGCAGAATTCACATTAAGGACCTAGCCTACATGTCCATTTCAAGACCACACTTCCTACAGATACTAATTTGACATTAAAAATGCATATTTGTAAACTTTATGTCTATTATTTCCTACAAAGGACAGAATTTTCATTCCATTGCTAAGCAAAGTACCACAGCAAACGTTCACATCTGCTTTATCCTCAAGATCCCCTCATCACCACCATAAAAAGAACTACATGACTAAATGGTCTGACCATCCCAGATTAATGAATGAGTCACTCAGTCACACACAAGTTTCACATAGAGAATAATACCGTTTACATCCTCCATGAAGCAACAGAGATAAAAGCCACCGGAAACAGTTGTAGGTTGGTGTTTAAGGCACCACACATACAGAATCCAAGCACTTTCTAAAGAGAAGGGCAGGATCCTATGCAGTACACACGTATGGGAAAAGAAGAATCACATGCACATTTAGCAGTAAAGAACAAATTCACTGGCAAGTGTTGTAGCTGGTATAGCACACCCTGTGAAGACATGGAAGTGGGCTCACATAATGCAGCTGCATACTCTACTCTTAATAACGATATTCATCTAGCCCTTAGCAAGGTCACTGAATCTCTTCACAACTGAAACATATTTATTTATGCAAAGAGCAGACATGGCATGGGAATGCATGGGTCACGATTCCCCAGAAGTCCTGCCAGAGTCTCTTTAATCTTGTTCTGGAAGAACCACTTCTGGTAACGACAGTAATTTAGTTCTTTGCCTACTCAAACTTTGTTTTTCCTGCCAAGTCTGAAAGGATGCCAAGTGTGCTGTTTTCTTTGCTTGGAGCAGTTGTCACCTTTACACTGGACAGCAGCACCTTATTCATGAAGCCTTTTGGCCCAATAGTGATGTGAAACACCACTGTTCCTTGATCAGAACTGATGTGAGCAGAATTTGTATCAAATACTTGTCTGCTGCCCATTACCAGTACTATGAGTCTATGTAACGATGGGAAAAATTAGTCAGTAGTGAAGGATTGTATCTGAAGTGAAATGGAGTCTTCCCACACAAATTCAAACTTTGTTTGTTTTGGCAGAAAGACACTGGAATTTTAGGCAGTAACAGCAAAATGCAATAAAAAAGTGTTTAGGTCACCATGGTCTCTAAGGACTTCATATTGAAAATGTGCAGCCATGAGAGCTTAAACAAAAAACTAAACGTTTCAGAAGACTTAAAGTTAACTCATCCCTGCAAAGAATGATTCCTCAGTTCTGTGTTCTGCTCAGAAGCAGATCAATGCTATTCCAGACTACACAAGGGAGCAAAAATGCTGTTTTTTGCAAAGTAGTTAGTAACAAGAAGTTTACCGAAGATTTATCTGGGACCTGGTATTATGGCAAAGAAAAGGGAGGCCAAAGAAAACGGAGGTCTTTCAGAAAAAACATACAAGTACAAACTATCTTATAGAAAGTGACTATGGCTAGGAATGTGATTTCCAGCATTAACAAAAAACAGCAAGCAAAAGGAATAGAAACAATCCTCCCACTTCAGGTATCTTTGAGCAGAAAATAAGTCTCAGTAATAAAGCTAACATTTCTGTCTAACATACTGTTAGTATATATAGTTTCTGTTCTCTTGAAGACATCATCATTCAGTACAGCTCTTATCTGTACAATTACCTTGTAAAACTTGGCACCGAGATATTGCTAGCCCTGCAAAGAGACCTTCCTATGAAAAACATTTCTCAAGCTTTTTATAATCATTCAAATAAAGAAATCTTTGCACTATTCATCATTGAGCACAATGCTGTTTTATGCTACTACACTCAATATCCAAGCAATATCCAGTTAAAATGCAAATTCTGGATGCCTTAGTACTCAGAGGAATCTGTCAGCGAACTTCTTGTAATGTTGAAATAAGCAATTTAAGTATCTTGTCACCAAACTACTCATGGATACAAATGAACAGCCTCTATCTCGGGTTTCAATAGGTAAGCATTTGCTCCATCAGAGGAGGAAACAGCCTGATCTAATACAGAATTGCCCTCTACGTGTCAAAAAGAGAGGCCAACAGTTAGAGAAAGCAAGCTTATCTCTGGAACTATTTTTGACAAGCTACTGCTTTGTAGCAGTTTTTGGTGAATATCTCCTTGAGAAGTCGCGAACACTGCTAATTTCGGTACTACCGCTCAAGATAGTATGGAGCCACCTGTTCATACGACATATTTTAAAAAATGACAACTTCAACCTGAATGCACCTTCCTAAACTAAGGTGCTTCCAAGTCTAATGCTCTATCAGTTAATATTCTTTGAAGGGCCTAAAATGCATAGAACATTACTATGTCACTGCCTGGCAATAGCACTGTTTAACAAAAGGCAGTCCTCCTACGTTCAGTTTGCTTTGTTCAGATCAGAAATGATCCACTGCCAAAAGGAGATTGATCACTGTTACTGGAACGAGCATTATCAGACACATGATCTTGACAGATTTCAGGCAAAGGACAGACACTAGCACCGGTATTTGCTTTGTAAAATGAATCTGGAAGATTGCGGCTGGACTCCGAGGGCGAATTTACACTTCATGGCTCAGCTGATTTAAGAGGTCGCTGCTGCCAAAGGAGGATATCCCGCTCTGTGTTGCGTCATCCTGACCCCCTCTGTGGAGGAAGCCACAGCACTGGATGCACCCTGGGCTAATCCAGCTCAGCTCATCACCATCACAGGCTTTTCCCCCGCGCTGCGTCTCCCCCTCCCGTGTTTGGAAATCAAGGCTGTGGTGGTTTAGAGGACTGAAGGCGCTGGCGTGGGGTCTGATAGTGGGAACTGCTGTCTGCAGCAGAGCCAAGCTGTTCTAGCAGCTCGAGTCATAACATGTAACCTCACCCTGATGAGAAATGTTCAACTCGTTTGGCTTCCCTACCACAGACACACAAAAGCACCAGCCCCTCCATGAACTGAACCTCCCTCTCCTTTCCCTAGGATTCTCTCTCAGCCACTCTCTTCTTCTAGCTCTGTATTTGGCATTGGAGAAAAAAACATCTTGGTGAAGCAGGAGGGAAGAAGGGGTGTCAGGACAAAATTACATAGCGTTTATTCAGGGCCATCTGTTATTCCAAGCCTCTAAGTACTATTTCTTATAAAATAAGATAAAATAAGATATATTTTATCACTACAGTGTACCATCCAAGCCATAAGGAAGAATTTTTTGGTACTGTAATTGCAATCAGTTCAGCACAAGTTGAAGCATCAAGTATTTTTCTGTTTGTCATAGAAGAGATTTTTAGACCTTCTTCGGAAGCAGCAAGGGAGGAATCACTCTAATTCTGATGTTCTTTAAATATGCACACATTAATATATTAATGTGTTTCTAATTAATGGAGAGGCATTAAAATCAAGGATACTGGAAATTTTAGCAGGCTTAAAAACAACAGTAAGAAAAGTGTTGATTTTTTAAGAAACTAACATTTTCTGCTATTCATTTTCCAAGTGAATCGAAAATCACTAAGTGGAATATCACTGTAATCATGCAACGACCTGGAAATGAAAGCTTCAGAAGAAGGGATACTATCCTTCTATCTGCTCTACAATTAATGGTACTGGTTAACCTTTAAATGGGTCAGGTATTTTAACTGAAGGTGCTACAGTAATATTTGTGGCACAGTATTCCTTGACATGATCAGATTAACTAGAATCATATACAGTACCCAATAAAATCTTTCACAAATCAAGGAACAATCTCTGCCAATAACCAACAGGAAATTGTTCCTGTAACACAGAACTTGAATAAAATGCACTTAAATAATAGTAAAATTATGGCTTTTAAATAAGTTCAATGGATAGTACTTATACATTAGTCAAATTTCTTACCTGATAGGGCTGAAAGGCACTATCTTCAGTTATGAAATCCAGCTGTTTGTCCACAAGGAATTCTACTGCAGTAATTGAATTGTATATACTTTTTCCAACCAAGGGCTTGAACGTCTATCAAGGAAAAAAGAGAAAATTAGGCAACTGAAAAAACCCTTCAGCACATAAAATCCCGAAAACTGTATAAATACTGATGTATTCTTCCATCAAAATAAGCTAAAACAGAACAACAGTTATTAGTTATACAAGAAAGGAGGATTTTGTGTTCTGTCATTTTTTTCCTTTGTGCCACTGGTGGAAAACCAGCTAGAAAAGAGAACTATTTCCTTCACTATGATTGAGCAAGATTGTTTACCACAGAAGCTCAAAGTACAGGAGCACCATTCCATCCTAAACACACAGCTCAGCCCGGAGATCCTCTCTCCCTGCCTGCAGGACCAGCTAGCACAGCAGTGATTATACTAAGGACAGCTCAAGTGGAATCAGACTGCAGAGAAATCCCTCCCCCCCTTCCTGTTCTGAAATCGTTCACCTTGCCTCAAGTCAACCAGCTCATTTCCCTGCCCATCTCTGAACTGTTCTGACTCTGCTCCTGCCGCCCCCGCAGCCGCTCCTCCCTGCAGCAACCGGCTGCTCCAGCACAACGCCTTCCGAGCTGCCAGCACCAGGCACGGGCATTTCGCAGCACGGCCGGGAGCTTTCCTGATTCACCCCGTGTGCTGGGAAAGCAACAAGGTGCTGACGACCCTCGCTGCTGGAGGAAGCAGGGAATCTGCCAGCTCTGCTGCAAAAGGCAGGCACAGAGAAAGGGGAGCAGGGAGTCAGAGGCTCCTCGACACCCTCGCACAGCCTTTGCCCAAACTCCCTGCCCTCATCCAGGCACAGCAGGATGCAGCAGGCGAGCAGGGAGGGTGCCATGACTCCCGTGGATCTCCCCTGAGAGGGGACAAGCAGGCAGTCCCCTTCCCTGCTGGCTGGCTTTCCTGGAACAGAAGCACAAGGAGAGTGTGACTGAGCGGGGATGTACCTACTGGGATGAGTCAGGTGAAAAGGAAATCCCAGCGGATGGAGGGGAGAGAAATGCTGCTCTGAGGGTAGACAGGAACAGCAAGAGGAAGACATCGGTGAACAAAAGAAATGACTGGCAGAAAGGACATGCAGGATGCAAGGAGAAAAAACATGGAGGGAAACAAAAAAAATAAGAGGAAAGTTATTTTACAGGACCAAAAAAAAAAGTAATGAGGGAAAACAGGAAAAGCAAAAAGCCCTTTGAGACCGATTCTAAATTTAAAATGCAGGAGAAAAAGACAAAGAGGAGAAACAAGGGCAGGTCAAACCACATGGAGCATTGTGGAAACGCTACACCAACATCTGTAAAATGCTGCTATCACAGCTCACATGCAACATCCTGCAGCAACAGACCCCGAGTACTTACAAGGGGAAGGCAGGATCACCATGACCTATTTACAAATGGGGAAACGGAGGCACAAAGCAATCCCATAACTTGACAAAAGCCACTAAGCAGGGCAGCAGCAGAGCCAGTGACCTGCCCTCAGCCAGTCTGCAGGCAGGCAGTGAGCACTCAAGGTTTTATCAGGCTTCATTACCTACTTTCAAAGGTGTTGCCTCGCGATTAGGCTAAATATAACCCAAGTGTCTCTGGAGCTTCAGCTTTGGCACTTACTAAACAAATGAGAGAATACTTCATGGGAGATACATTAGACTTTCTAATAAATCTATCAAACTCCACAAATGCTCCGACTGAATTCACAGCATTCTTGTTTCCATTTAATTTAAGGTTTCACTTCAGCTGCTACTCTTTCTCAGACAAGGAAGGAAAAAAAGCTAAACCTCTCCACCAGTCAGCCACCTCTACAGTAACTAGATGAAAGGGCTGGAGGAGCAAGAATATATGACAGTATTCCAACTACAGAGTCCAAATAGTAAATAATTATTTAACCTCTAATAGCTAAGAAATGACCTTTGCTCTTGCATCACTTTCCTATAATGGATCTTGTATTGCTAATAGTTAAGAGGGTGGAGTTCACATCATCAAATTGCAAAGTGTTGAGTGTATAAACTCAACAAGCAGACAAACTTTTTTGAAAAAGCCAATGTTGCAGTTTTTCAACTCTTAATCTGCCCTCATGTCTTCCCTCATACCGTTCTACTTTTCCACACTGCCTTCTTTCTAACTTTCTGAGCTATTATTTAGGTCAAAAAAGGAGTTTCCGACTACAAACAACAGGACATACCACATCATTAGCTGAAACGAAACTGTGTGGAATGTGGCTTGCAGTTATCATTCAGGATTCAGACAACACTATAGATTAAGGTACTTGTGAGCCACTGGTTTATCTTCCTACTGGTATTAAAAGCACTAGTTCCAAATATAGATCTGTGAGCGTGATTATTCTGAGAAGAGAAACGTAATGCCTTCTCCCTTACTTTCATAGATCTATGCCTCTAGACAGGTCAACGCCCCCAAAATACTCATGTGAAGGATGCAGGCTATCCTACAAGCACAGACGAAAAATATGTAAATGAATAAAGCAGAACCATGCCATGTCACATGCCTCCTCCTATGCAGGTAGCTGCTTGGCTGCACACAACTTGGGATTTTTCAGACACTATTAAAAAACATTCCCACTATCAAAGAACAACAAAACACCACCCTTAAGTAAACGCCTTCTTGGAAAACCAAAGTCCAGACTCCATCAGTTCCATGATATAGGCAGGCCACCAAGGAGATACCCAACCTGAGACAGCTAGGGATTTGAATAATTTTAAATGGAAGACAACTGAATTTCACACTACATATCACACATGCACAAAGAAAACTAGACTAAGAGCACAGCAGGCAAGAGTCAGGAATTAGAGGTAAGCATGTGAGGAGGCATGTAACGACATGAAAATAGATATAAGAAGGTCCAACAAGCTCCTTGCAGATTTTCAGAGGAAAAGCTCCTTGCAGATACTCCCTCTTTCCGTTCCCAAAGTGGAGGACAACTTTAAGGACAACCAAGCATACTGGCAGAAACCAAGAAAAACTGAACTTCTGTAAATTAAAATCTCCCTTTCAAACCTGTAGCTTGTAAAAGGAAGCTCTATATGTTAACTCAATTCCCCTAAGACCACAACTAAGCAAAGGACTCAAGCACTCAATTTTAAGTGACATTTACCACTATTCTGACTGCTTGGGAAAAAAAAAAAATCCCACTGTCCCCCGCCCCCCAGACTTCCCTGCTTAGCCAAAGGGAGCTCCATGAACACACACACACTCTCTCTTCGGCTGCTTTACTAACAAGTTCCTTGATGCTGAATAAAAGCATGTTTCTTACTCTGCCCCCTCACCATGATTTACCCCAGCTCATGCCAGAAATAACCTGCCTACAAGAGGCAGCTGGCACAGGACTGAGTCTGAGAATTGGATTCTGGACTTTCTGGAAACTCAAGTAATTTTTAGAAGACAAAAATTATCATCACTTCACAGTAAACAATTCAACAGCATTCACCAAATACCAATACAGCAGATTACTCAGTGACTGCCTTTTCTAATGCCCAATAACACAAGTCATCTATTTATTTATCTTTCCAAAACCCCCACAGCAATCACAGGACCGACTTTCCCAGGGAAGCAGCAGTGAGCAAGCACACAGTGCATTTTTACCTCTGCTTGATGCAATTAAGCAGCTGGAGTGGTGGTAATCTGCCTCCAGCATGCGAGCAGGCAGTTCCCTGGCACTGGCCAGGCCTCCAGGAGCTGCCGCACCTCCACTGCTGCAGCCTAGGCGCTGCCAGGCTGTGACACCCAGAAGGCTCAATGCAGCAAATGCTCGGGTTACAGCTGAGCTCGCAGCTGCTGCCCGGCTCATCCCGCACGTACCACTGCCTCAGCTGCCTCCCTGGAGCTCACAGCCTGCTTAGCTGGGCACTGTGCCTCGAGCCGGCTCCCCACACCACAAAAGCACATCCTACTATGCACACGTACCACAGTGACCCTTTTTTTTAAAAAAATCTTTATAGAGAAATTTATGCCCTAAATCAAACAGACTTTTAAAGAGTTAATAATGTAATTTAGAAAGCTATTCTTACACTAAAGCATCTACATTCTATACTTCTTCCTCTTTAAAGCACAAAAATTGAAAAGACCATTTAAACCTAATTTTTACGTGCTATTCAGTAAACTTTTCCACATATTGATCTCTAGCCTTGCTGTTTAGTCTGCAATAGCGCAAACGCCGGCACCTTTTCATTATGACACTTAATCATTCAAAATAGCTGTAGCTCTCTTCCAACGCCTGTTTGTTGCCATGGTTTGTACTCAAAGGCAGAATTACCAAGTGGAAAAGAGCGGACAATCAGTAGAGCAGCCCTGACGTTAAAATCGAGCACAGGGTTTCCTCATTCGCGGACTACCCTGCCTGCAATCCCTACGGAAGCGCCCGTTTCCAGCCAAGGCGCTATTCCGGGCGGAACTCTCGCAGACCTTCGCCGGGGGGAGCAGAAGGAAGTACCCGTCGGGACGCGGGGGGGAAGGCAGCGCCAGCCGGGCCCGCTGCCCGCCGGAGCTGCCGCACGGCGGGGCGCACCAACGGCGCCCACGGCTGTTCTAACGGCGGGGTCCGTGCCGTTAACGGCCGGCACCGAGTCCTGCCGCTCCCGCACCCCGCCTCAACGGCACAAACTTAACCGAAGAGAGGAAACAAAAACCCACAAAACCTCGATTATTTTTTTTTTCTGAACTCGCTTTCTCCCGTTTCCCGAGGGGCGCGGGCTGCCCTGCGCGCCTCGGCGGGTGCAGGAGATGCCCGGTACTCACGTCGCTCCGGGGTCGCCGCGCTCTCGTCCCCGCCGGGCCGCGCACAAAGCCGCCGCCGCCGGCCGCGTGCCGCGCCGCGCGCGCCCCCGCGGGAGCCCGTTCGTTACGTGCGCCGCTCCGCGCTCCGCGGGGATAGGACAGAGCGGGGTTCGGGGCCGCCACAGCCCCGCGGGCCGGGGGCGCGGCCCGTTCCGCCTCAGCAGCCTCCGAGGGCAAACAAAGGCGCCCGTCGCAAAGTTGAAGTGTCCGCGCGGGTACGCATCCCGCGGGGGCGCCCCCCGCCCCGCCGAACCGCAGCGGTGGATTGTCCCCCTCACCCCGCCCCGTCGGTCGATACGCACCTCGTCCGCAGGCCCAGCCCGCGGGACCTCCGCGCCCGCCTCCGCCTTTGAACTCACAAGGAAAATGGTTCTCGCCGCGCCGCTTCCGGGTCGGGCCGGGCGGCCGCGCCGGGGGCGGAGACTGCGGGGCCGGAGGAGGAGGCGGCGGGGAGGGAGAAGAGGAGGAGGACGATGGAGACTCACCGCCCGCCCTTTGTGGGGCCGGCGCGGACTATCGCGCAGCTGTGCGCTCTGCGGAGGCCCCGGCGCGTCCCCGCTGCTGGGTCATGGCGCGCTGCCGATGCCGCCGCTTACATAAGGGCGGACGCGCAGTGCGCGGTGCCGGGGCGGGAGGAGCCGGGCGGGGAAGCACCGAGGGGAGCGGAGCGTCGGGCGAGGAGAGCACGCCGCGGGAAGAGGTGGCGCTCGGCAGGCGCGGCCCGCGGCCACGTCCCGCGGGGGCGGAGTCCCGGGACACGTGTGGCGGTGCTCGGGAGCGCGGCTGAGGCAGTCGGGGGCCGGGAGCCTCCTGCTGCCGCTGCTCCGCGCCACAGTCTCCAACTTCGTTTACAGCCTCAGTATTTCCTCCCCCCGCGAAGCCGAGCCCGGCCTTGGAAGGCTGTTCTCTATCCCTCCCGCGGGTGGGCTTTGGAAAGATAGCAGGCGAGGGCTGCAGCTCGTCCACATTCAACCGAGGAAAAAAAAAGTAATAAAAAGGAAGGGCGGGTCAGGCATGAGCTCAGGGCCTGGTTTGGGTCCAGGAGCAGAGGGCGGTGGGCGGCTCCGCGCCCCCCTGCGCCGCCAGACCCGAAGCATTCACCAACAGCACACAGTGCTCAGCGGGGACTCAGCCCGGGAACTGGCGGAACACTCTTCAAGCACAATTTTCTCATTTTTAATATACAACCTGTTTTTTTTCCCTGACGCCCCCCCCCAAAATCCAACCAAACTAACAAAAAACAAAAAAAACCCCAACAAAAACCAAAACCCACAAGTACGTTTGGAAGTCCCACTTTCCAACACAACTTAATGTCACTAACTAGTTGTTTACAGTTCACATGGAAACTTCAACTGAATAGTCCAGGGGGAAAAAGTTCAGGGGACACTTTGTAATGAGAAAATGGTTTCCAGAGAGAAATTTAGCAAAAACACCTGTAATGTACTCCTTGAGCTTAGCTCACATACACAAACATGGCTAGTAAAAAAAAAGAAAAAATAATCACAAGGGAGGTTGCGATAGAGACATTTGTTTTCCCCAAACTCTTTAAACATAAACAGCTGTACATTTTTCACTTCATGGAAAAAATACAAGGCGTGTCATTTGCCAAAAGTCTGAGAATAATGGGAAATCAATGCATGACTACATCTCTGTTCTCATCTTGAATTATTCCAAATGATGTAAGCTTAAAGGTGTACTGGAATGCTATAACATATTAAGCTCTGAAATAAAATACTTTGGTACAGCCAAACATTAAATTTGAACTGAAAGGCTCTCTACCCACCACAGGCTTTTGTCCAGCAAACTGGTTTTCTTCCAGAACAGTTTGTGACACTGCATGCACACAAGCAAGGGCAGGAACCAGGCTACTTGTACATGGCATTTGTACGCTACCCGGCCTATGCTCAAACCACGTAACAGCAAAACTCCTGGATTTTGATTGTAAAGGACACTAGCAGAGGCACTTTACTGTATTGATTTTCCTTTTTAAGTGGTCTTCCATCCTGGCTGGCTCAAGGCAGCTGAGCAGCCTTATATGGCAGCAAGGCTGCGGGGAGGCAGCAGTGCCTTGAGCAGCCTCCATCTATTCCTGACCACCCAGACTGGACAGTTGCTCCTCTGGTTTCTGGCGCCCACGCCAGAGCCCCTCACCAGATCCACTCAGAGCTCGCCACCAGCAGAACACGGCTCACTAACCTCCTCGGTTCCCCCAAAACACACCTCCTGCCCCATCCGTGCCATGGTAGGGCTGCACTGCTGTATCTCCAGAGAAAAAAAATTAAACATCTTGATTTCCTTTCACTTCCTTTTTCTCCAGACCACCTCTCACTGGGTAGGGGGGAATAACACATCAGTCACTTTCACCGGCACTGAGAAAGGTCATGCAGTGGCAAACACTAAAATGCAAGCTTATTCCACGTTTGGGGCTGCAGTTTGCACTGCTGTTTCTTCCCCCTTTAAAGCAGAACTGTGCTTTGTTATCTGTCACCCAACAGCAACAGAGCCACTTGTTAAGTGAGTAGGACAGTCTTTCACAGACTTGGTCCTTGGTCCTCATCACCTCTAAAGAAATAAAACTTGACCTCTCAGAAATAGCTGACACAAGAAAATACCTTGGAACTCAGACTTTGCCAAGTAATCAATAAACAAACTATTTTTTCCAAACTTAATTCTGTACTTGTATGATCTTCAATTTAACTTTTAAAACACATCTTAGATTACCTCGAAGAAGTACTGAGCATCCTAAAGACATACTGCTTCCACCACCAGATTCCCACCTTTCTCATACAGTTAGAGGTTTTGTTTTACCATTTCTCATAAGAGCCCAGACACTTAATAGCTATTTCAGGAAGAGCAAACAAATGAAAAATGCCTATTACAGAGCACAACATAGTTCGTGCTACTCTTGAACTAATGGTGCTGTGATAGCTGTGTGGTATGTAGTGCAACTGTCAAAACAGGCAATCCTTAATAATATCCAAGACACACACTATTAAAATACAAATCACAAGATGGTCTGGAGGACAGGCAAGTTTGCCCGTTTGGACAAAGCTTTATTAATAGACTGCAACTTAGTAACAAAGAATATTAATACCCAGTCCAGCACCACCAACTCATTACCACAGAGGGATTTTGTTAAAAATTCTCAAATTGCACCAGTTATGCATGGAATACTAACTCAGCAACTCTATTTCCAAGGGTTTCACTTAAAGACATCCTCAGGAAAAATCCACTAAGTGGTAAAACACCTTTTGGAAGTAAATAAAACCAAACAAACTAGGAAGTTGCTACTGGTACAATTGTTAAATAGACTAAGGCAACATAAAGTGACATTTACATCATTACTACTTACAAAATTTACTGCAATATATATGTGTATGTTCTTAACAAAACACAGATTTGCCATGTAAAAGTACTAACCAATTTTTAAATAAGAATTTAAAAAATTAGCGTCTCTCCAAGCCCAGTTTTGACATTTGCAAAATAGTACACTTTAAAAAGGCTTATTTAGTAGTCACATTATTTTAGCACTGTTTTCCACTACTGTTTGCTTCTTCTCACAATTGGGCCTGAACTCTGTCAAACAAGCCATACTATAAGCTTGCAGAACAGAGCTGCCTTTGTTCTTTGGCACTGCCAGTCCCCTATGGAATCAGGCAGCACACTGAACTGCACTCGACAAACAATCCCTGACCTTCAATTACTGCCTTGGCTCACTGCCACAGGATACATGTATTACTGGTAACACAGCGTGCCCTATTTTGCAGATAATCGCTAGAACTACAGATAATCATGAAAATCAACGGAAAAACGCAAACATGCCCTTCCTAAAATCGCAGTTGTAACTTCCCCGGTGCGCTGCAGCACAGCCACAGCTCCGGGAGAGCAATGTGAGGAGAGCAATACTGCGGGTTTGGTATTTTTAGTGACTGCATGAAAAATTCCAGGTGGTGGATGGCTTTGCCGTCCTCCGCTGGAGCTTTTCAGTTTGTTTTTTGTTTGCTTTGAGGCGGAAGGCACGCCGGGTTGTGCTGGCACAGTTGTGCAAGAGCTGCTCTTTTTTTTTTTTTTTTTTTTTTTTTTTTTTTTTTTTTTTTTTTCCCCTGCTATTTTTCCCGTTTAGGAGGCTGGCAGGTTTCTCAGTGGAGCGGCGCTGGCGGAGCAGGCAGGGGCCGGTGGCAGCTGCAGCCCTTGCACTTTGCGGGCTGGCCGGCAGCCAGCGCCGGGCCCGCTGCCACAGCCCTGGTGGGAGCTACGGCCACCGGGAATGCCGCACCGGCGCTGGGGGAGCGACAGCATACATGGATCAGGCATTCTGCTGTGACCTCCCTTCGTTCCTTGCAGGCAGCGAACCCCTTGAACTACAAACCGAGCTCCTTCACACCGCGCCAGAGAAACCCACGTGTGCAGTGCTGCGGGCCAGGAAAGAGCGCATGCAAATATTGCAAATGAGTAAATATTTAAACTTTAAAACAAATGAAGGTTAGTTAAATCAGTCTTCAGCATTTAAATTAGCTTCTTTTTTTTTTCTACTTATCTTCTTCCTGTCTGTGCTGCTCCACATTTGCTTAGCAAGCAGAACTGTTTCATAGTGATATCCTGCAGATATTTCCTGCAGAAATAATGCAGCGTAAGGGCAGAGCTACGGTCAGCCTCATATAAGTGGAGAAATTAACTTTCTCATTATGCATTTGTGCAACCCGTCGAGTTCAGACCCTGTACTTAAGTGCAGAAGCTAAAGTCCAAAGGAGAAATTAATGTGTGTGAAACAGTCATTGCTACTGGAACTGCAACACGTGAGATGCAGTAACTGGCATTCAGGTGCCAGTACATTTGGCAAATTCTTTATTTAATTCTCCTTTTTTGGTTATTGAGGTGGGCAAATCAGACATGCAAAAACTTCACCAGACTATCTTCAAAATGGAGAAGCTGAGGACAAGAGTATACGAGAAGGAACACATGTAACTGTACAGTTAATACAGTCCAGGTCAGTGCTAACTGATTTTACAGTGTATTTCAAATTAATCCAATTTAAAATATGGTTTCTATCTTCTTAATGTTTTCAATCAACCTTTAAAACCAATTTTGTCCTTCCCTGGGCAGGCATCATGGGGTTTAATGCAGCATGCATCAACATGACTGTGCAATTTTCCCCATTACTTCATACCCATCTACTTCATCATACCAGTACTGTAAACACAACTCTGGGAATAAGCCCTGTTAGTGATCTGGTGCTATATCTGTGGCTGAATCACTGTCCCTGCTGCAACAGGAGACCAATAATTGTGGTAAAAGAAAAACCAGATGCATGGCCTTAAAAAAAATAATCATCACTGCAGTCAATAGCATTGTATGAGTTTTCTTATTTGCTGGACAGTGCTCTAACTCCAGATTTATGTTCAAATACAAAATATTGAGCAGTCTCTCAGGCATCACTTTGTGGATGTCTCATTTTAAGCCCAACATCACTGTAACAGACTGGTGTTTTGCTAAGCCCCCTTCCCTCATTAACTGAGCAAAAATGCTGGGACCCTTGCCACTTACACTGAGTAACATCCATGTCACCTTATGTGTGACCTGCTCTCTCACTTCTGGGTGCAGGTCTTTCTAACAAAGCTTATAAAACACATTTTTCTACCCATCCCCATAGTTCAGAGCACCAGCCTATATTCATTCTGCATTTCATTCTGGCCTCAATAAATGCACACATGTTCAGACCATGCAAAATGCTGTCACAAACACTCCCAGCCCACTCTTTGCACTCCTTCCCCCAGCAGCCCCATCAAATCACATCACATCCCATCACCCTGCACTTTCCGACACAACATCTTCCAATCCTGGTATCGCTCATTTACGAATTTCAGGAACAATTTACTGGCAACACTAGCAAAGCTGATTCACTGACATCTTTCCATTTTCTCCTTAAAACTCTGCCTGCTGTATTGACCTCTGAAACCTTGACAATGGCTTGGGCACTGCTTGATGGAAGCCTCATCTTCCCTCATAAGCAATGCTTTCTATTTCCCACCTCCTGTCTCTGTGTGTCATCTGCCCTTGACTCACTCTCAGATTTTTAACTCTGTGCAGAAAGGAACCCTTTTCATTCTCTGCTTGATGTACAGCTCATCAGACAAGGGAATTCTGGACTCTTATGTGAGTTTTCAAGCGTTGTGGTAATGTGCCATAACATTCTTTAACCTTGGGACAGATTCTGTCTTCTACAAAGCAAGCACAACAGCTTCAAGTTCATAAAGCACAACAGCTTCAAGTTCATAATGTTCTTACCCACACTCTGTCTGCAATATTCATCAAACCCTTTTTAACTTGGGTGCCATCCATGTTTTGCAGTATTCATGCTTTTTCAGCCTTCTTACTTCCATCACAGTGATGCCAAACTTGATCCAGCTCATTTCTTGGCTTTACTTTGTTCTTCCAACCCTATCAGCAACATTCACAATGTTCTTACATCCTTTTCTCCTATATCTTACTGGATATAACATTCATTTACCTGGCCTCCTTCCAGCCTCACCTCCAGAAAAACAATGTTATTAAGAAAATCAGGCTTCTAAACATCCACTGGATTTCTGCTCTTCTGATTCAGAGGCACTGTTGTGTCCCTCTCATTCTTCCAATTAACTGAAGTCCATTACAGATCAGGAGTCCACCTTTCATCCTCCTCCTATTTCCTGTTCCTCTCAGACTACATTCCCAACTGCCTCTCTGAAGCTCATCTTCCTTCCTGAGTCACCTAGATCTGGCTTTCATATGGTCCCTTTCTGTTCTTATTCCCCAGAACTTAAATACCTGCATCACCTTTTTCCATCTTATCCCCTACATACTTGTTAACTTGGATTTCCAGAGGACTGTTTTTTTCCCAAGTCTGCTGTTTTTTTCAGTTCCTCTGCCCTGCCACTCCCTGTCCTTTGTCTAGAGCATCTTATTCACCAGCTTAGTCATCTTCCTGTCTTTTAAATGGACTGTGTTTTATTTTGTATTTTTCTACGTGCTCTTCACCAAAACAACTCAGGAGCATCCTCACCACAAAAAGCTCAGCTTCCCACTGAAGTTGAGGCTTCCCACTGAAGCGGATTGCTCAGGCTGCTGGCAAGCCCTTTGGTGCAGAGACGCCTCCTGGAAACAAGCCACTGGCTCCATGGGAGGCCAGTCAGGGTGTGGTTCTGAGGGAGTCTCACTGCAGGCGTCACTTCCTCTCTTAGGGCAGTGGTGAGCATGCATCCATGCTGCTATTTTCCATTCCTGTAGCCCCATAGGACTCCTGTAACATCAAATGCTCCCTATATGCCTGACACACCCAGGGCATGCAACGTATTCTTGACACCATGCTAGAAAATGGTCACTTGAGTAGTAGGCTGGGACAACACACCTAAATCTCTACAGGGAGTAGAACTGGCTCTTGAAACAGAGCTGGATATGTTGAAGAGAGCTCCTGTTTAGAGCTATTTGCTATAACAAAAGCCTCAAAAACATACAGAAGGTGAATAAGAGAAATACTGAAAAAAAATATCACAAACAGAGAGCAGTATTTTAAAAGAACACATATCGTAGAAGCTGGAAGAGGGAAATACCTACTCATGTTTTCATGTGAGTAAAGTTGTACATAAATTTGGATTCAGTTTCTGAGAAGCAAAAGACTCCTCAAGGCCACTCCTCCAGGTTTACAGTTACTCCCTTTTACTGACAGCAGTGCATTTCACTGTCAGACACAGTAAGAGCTGTAGAATAAGCACATTCAATCTGCAACATAATCTGAACTGAGGAAAAGGGTGGTCCAGGCGTGTTGGTGAATAGTTAAAAGGCTGCAACTTCTATTCCCTTCCTCCTTTTCTACTTCCACTGTCTCCAGAAAAGCAGGAACCCCATTTGCCATTTCTTCAGTCTTTCTATCTGGCTGTCTATGAATTCCCATAATAGGGAAAGGCCTTTAATGCAGAGAGAGGATTACTCATTTTGGACTCAGTGCCTCTCCTCTTTGCTCTTAGTCCCAGCTTGTTGGGAGTTAGGTCAGGCTGGAACATTGGTCTGTGTTTTGCAATACATCTTTTTTATATTCTAAACATTGTACAGCTTTACCCATGAGGGTATATTAAAAGTAGTATTTTCATATTTCCAAACACTAAGACTTAAGTATTAAGCAACAGTGATGCATTGTGTTTTAATTATCTTTATAAAAAAGCTGTCTTACTGAGACAACATGCTAATATATACTCCTCAAATAAAAACACCAGACTGTTCACCTTACCTGTGTGAGGGAGGGAGAGAAACAATCAAGTGTCAGACTACACAGAAATGCATTTTAACCTGCTTGAGCAGTACTTTCTCCTGCTATGATTATTTTATAATCATACTGTAACTCTGTCAGACCTCCTACACAGATACACTTGCTAATACATTGGTTTGATTCCTGAATCTACAGCATTAAAGGCTTGGGAGAACTTCTGAAATAAAAAAACCAAACCCTTATAAGCATAAGCCACTAAGAAGGTGAGGTTAAAAGTTTACATTTGATAATAAAACGTCTGATGGAATAGACAGGGTTTTAGTCAATATATCCCAGCATAAGGATAATGCTGAAATAATGTTGAAACACCATCAGTCTATCTAGTAAACAAATTAGAAAATAACCTAGATATCATAATGGATTCTCCCCCCCTCTCCCCGCCCAATGTTATTTTTAGATTCTCACATCTGCCCTACATGCTTGTCCAGTAGCAACCTTGATGGACAAACACTTTTTATTCCGTTCAGGAAAACACAGGACAGATGGTGTTCAAAGTATTTCTCTCCGAGATAACAAGTTTTCCGCTTTTTATAAATTCACTTATCTTCAAACCGTGACAGCTGTGAGTTTAAAGATAAAATCAGAATGATCCAGATCTTGTTCATCTCCTTTCTCTAGGGTCTCTGAAAGGTCACCCAGACATGTTTCACTCAGAAGTTTTCTACTGAATGTGAAATGTTTTTCTAAGTTCAAACTTACTGGTATTTTAGAAAGACGCAATGTATTCTTCTGCATTTTTCCCAGTTATGTCTCAAGTCTGTGAATTTGGGATCTTCTGGATCTGTTTGATTAGTTGGTATTTACCTCCAAGATCTATTAATAGCAGTGATTACATTCCCTCATTCCTCCCATACCAGCATACACGGCAGTGTTACTAACCTACATTTTCTGTGTCCGTGTAGTCTCTCATGTTAGATTGTATTCTACGCTCTGGTTATCCTCATCGTCCTCCCCTGCATCCTGTTTGGCTTCAACTTATCTGTCTCCAGCATGGATGAGCAGCATTCTGTGTGTTAGTGGAAAAGGGCTCTCAGGAGCAGCTCCAGGGGGACACAAGCATGCCTCTGTTCTCACACATCCCAGAGTCACGCCTGCGATCAGCGCGACATCACGCAGCCGCTTCACAGTCCTCCTCTGACCGGCCAGAAGGCTCCAACCTTCTCCTTGCCAGGGCTTCTGCTGGATAAGCTCTCGTCTACATTTGCCATCTGCTCCTAAATCCACCGCTGTCTGTTTTATGCAGTGCCGTTTTGTTCCATTTTTATTACTTTTGTTTCTCAAGGATATTCAATTTTAGTTTCATAAAAAACCTTCATCCTCTGTGTTAAGGGCTTCTCCTATTCTGCACCATCTAGTGCTTTAATAAAATTTAATCAATTAGTCCAAACATTTTAGTAAAAACACGAAGCAAGTCATTCCCAAAATGTGCTAACAGCTATTGGCAGACAAAACTATTTCACCACAACACTCCACCTGTTTCAATACCACATAGCCAACATCTTATAAACTCATTCCTACCTAATTTACTGTTCACACTACTAATCCCAGTCTTCCTCTGATTGTTTATTGCTTGACACACAGTGGAACACATTACAAAAGTCTAGACAAATTATATTAATTACATTTTCTTGCCTCACAACAAAGCCAACCAAAATTTTTATTCAGGTGGGTCCATGATACAGCATTTCAAGGTGCTGATGGTAAGAGTGGACCAGGATTAAGGGCAGAAGGAGGAAACACACAGTAGCTATAATCAGTCTATTTGTGAAGACTTTAAAGAATACAAGACCATGAGTACAAGGCAGCATTAAATCAAAAATGTCAAAGCAAATTTCCTTGCCAAACAGAAGAGCAGGCTTGAGAAGCAGATCTATATCCTGACACTTTGCCTCCTATGATACTCATGTGCAAGCTAAACACATTAGACTCAAGTGAAACTAATGCAGATGCATATCAAGAAAAAAGAAAGAATAAACAAAACAATTCAATTCAAAACAAAACAAACCCAACCTCCAAACATTCAGAAATCACCACTAACTATCTGTCAAAATATGCAAAATATGTATGTAGAATGCAGTTCCCAAAGTCACCTACACTGGGTCTGGTCTTACTCACTGTATTTATTAGTGACCCAGATCACAGAACAGAGACTACATTTATTAAATTGACAACCAACCAACTTGATGGGACTGCAAATGATATTAGTGGACAAAAAAGAAAACTGGACAAGTGGTCTGAGAAAAAAGATGACATGCAAAACACTGCACGTAGGCAGGAGTTGACAGCAAAAATACTGAGTGGCTACGGAAGAATTCCATAGAAAAAGAGAGGTTAGGTTCAATTTATGGACTGAGTTAACAGCATCATGCTGTAAAAATATAAACACAATACTGGGATATATGAATGTTTGTACAACCTGTGTTCAGCATTCATAAAGCCTCAGTTATAGTACTATAAAGTGAGCAGAGTTCTGGATATTGCTCTTCAAGATAGGTATGTACAATAAAATGAACATAGTTTTCGAAAATACCATAGATGAATACAGACTGAAGAGACTGGGAGGGGAAAACAGCTGGGTGTGCCTCCAGTTATGAAAACAGGATGCTGCAAGGAATAATTTCTTAATCTGTACAGCAGACACAACAAGTTTTAACTGCCTTAATTTAGATTAGATGATCTCAAGGTCTTTTTCAGTCACACGACTCTAGAGTATCTGCCGACTCACTCACCTCTCCCAAACAAAACAGCACTTAGGAACACATAGCCAAATCAATAATATATTTAAGTCTGCTTTAATTATGCTGTGCACCTCTCTGCCCAACATCACCTACTTCATGGCTTCTCTCAACAGCAACAAACCATTGTTCCTGGGAGGGCTGCAGTGCAAAAAGAGTCTCAAGACCTCCCTCCCTGGCAGCAGCATTCTCTTGAGAGCTGGGAGGTACCAGCATTCCCTGGCTGCACTGATCGCAGCCCCCACATTCCCACCGCTGGAGCTGAACAGAAGATTTACCTGGAGACCTTAGGAAAGATTCTGGCAGATCATGCCTGACCTGAATGCCATAGAATGGCCTTCCTTGTCTTGAAGATTAATTCTCCCCAAAGACAAGTATTGGGTCAATAAAATTCACTCTCTGAAGTAGATATATTGTAGTTTATTTTCTTTAATCTCCCAAATCCTTGACTGCCCCTCACCCAGACACCGCAATGCCTTCCAAAGTGTTACATATTGTGAGGATAGACTGACAGGCTTTTAATTGCTTGCCTAACTCTTCCTTTCTCCCTCTTCATGTTGGCACTGCTTACTCCAATGATTGGTATCACCCTGAAGGAAAAATTAGCTAAAATAGTTACAATCAACACTAATTTTTTCCTAATTGTGAGATGAAAATTCCTCTTCGTCTCTGAGTATTTTACGATCCTTAAGTTCCCTCTGCTTGCAGCAATTTCCATTCTCTTATTCTAATACATCTAGTATTTCCCTCTATTTATCATTATCCTTACTGAAAATTAAGCCAAAAATATTTAATGGTTTTTTTCTGTATTATGGTTATCTATCCTTCTCACCATACAAAATCTTATTTTCATTTGCTTTCACATCATTTGCAAGGTCAAGTTTAATTTTTAGAAACAAATCTGAACTAAGCTGTCCTATCCTCTTCCCCCACCCCATTGCTTGCAGGATTGCATTAGTTGTACTATATATTCTCAGGCTGACTATTCATTGATTTTGAACTACAGATCAGGATAGCTCTTTACTGAGGATTCACTTTCTAGGCAAGCTTTACATATCTGTAAGTTCCAGAAATTGAGTCCTGAGGCTCCTTACACCTGTGACCAGTTTTGCTTATTTAAATTTGCTCCTAAGATTCAAAACCTAGACTTCCAAACCAACTTCTCTAGATTTTTTTTTTTTTTTTCACATATTTCAACCTGAATCAGCCCACGATTACTAAGGGTGCAATTTCACGTTCCACTTCATCTGCTGAAGTGTAAGCTGCCACTGACTGGGAATGCCCGAGCGCCTCAGCAGCCCCAAGCAGTGGCTGAAGCTCTCTGGAGGCCTGGTCCATGGGAACTCAGTCCCCATCTGCCTGACTCATTCCCACTGGAGTCACCTTGCTGATGTCATTGATGCCTTGGCTGCGTGACTGCTCAGATGAGCTAGACAGGGGCTGAGAGAGGGAAGCCAACTCTTTCAGCAGATGCTAACGCATAAACTGAATACTCAATCCAAAATTATTTTCTAGAATATCCTGGTTGCTTTTCACAGTGAAGGCTAAAGCAACACTTTCTTCCTGTTGGTTCGGTGACTAGTTTGAGGAAGAAACTTGGCAGCAATCAAATCCAGGAGTACCTTGGCCCTATCACTTCTTCTCTTATCTCCACCTGAGAAAGTAAACCACCAAATAATAAGGCAGTATTTATCTAACAACACTACATACAAAGATCCCTACCCCTATTTGAGTCTAACCCTGAGGCTAACACAGATTCTTTGCTGCTTCTGTCATCTTTTTCCAAAGTGATTTTCAGCCAAGCTGATTTCAGTCTGACCTTTTTACACCAAAGCCTTTTTTCTAGTCCACGATATAATTGCTACTGCACAACTTTTGCTTTTGTTCAGTTATTTCTGAACAGCACAAAGCCTTTTAAACGCACCTCGTCCAGTTAGTAAGAGCATTCTGCCAACCTTCTGATACTTGAATGTTTTATACCCTGACCTCTGTGAGAAGCTACAGTTTCTCCATTTTATTGTCCAGGCTCTCAACATTTCAGTTCTTTCTTAGTAATCACATACCATTGTCCAGTAGAAACTTTTCCCTAGCTGCAATGCCTGACTGTCATTTTCCTTAATCCTGGAACTCTTTTCCTTCTCATTTGGTACTAGTCTTCTACCCACTGGCACTTTTCCATATGTCAGGAAAGAAACAACATTTACCCAACAGCTCTCTCCTAAAAACTGAGGTCTGAATGGAGGTTGCATTGTGGTCAGAGCTTTTCCTTACACTGGAGTTCCCAGCCATTGCACTAGCCACCTTCTCCAAAGGCAGTTTTTCTAGGTACTTGGGATTAGAAGCTCTTTATGAGTTGTCTCCTCAGTGCTCTCTCCACCAGGTACCATACCTCCACTTAGGATTGTCAGAACATCTCCTCTGCCTTCTCCAGGATAGTATGCATGTCTGTAATCCACCAAGGGAGAAAATTTACTGTCGTTTACCCTACCATGAAGGCTAATGATGGAGCCTTTCCTTCCCACTCCCACTCAAATCCCTTCAGGATCTTTCTCAGCTTTCTCATTCCTCCTTATCTTCCCATTCAGCAACATCAAAAGTCCCACCAAGAAATCTGCAGTTCCTCAGGCTTCTCTTAATTCTTGGATCTGGTTTAAGTTCCAGCCTCATTGCCAATTGCACCTTGAGCCTCCCTGCTTTTCTGGCTTTTTTTCCTCTTCAGTTTTGAACTGTATTAGTAATTTCATGCATACTATATTTAGTAATCTTTATTAAATCTGCCATTTTTCAGGTTTCCTGCACTGCTCCCTTGATTATTAACTCTCCTTTGGTTTGAGTCCCTGCTTTTAAAAAGGACACACACTAAACTCCCTTGATATACTCACAGCAACTACTTACCAGCTGCTTGACTTTTGAAACCCTTGTCTAAAGGCATTTCAGCCCTTCATTTAGATCAGCTGTGGCTAGCAGCAGGAACCAGTCTCATACTCAAGTTCAGACGTTGCCCATAAATTACATTCAAATCAAACACTTGTCACTGGTCCTCAAGAAACAAGATTTGCTTCCCAATGCCTCAGGAGATGGTGCTGTGCTTGCTTTGCTGACCTCTGCTATAAGCTTGGTGCTTTATAACAAACTGGATGTGTCAAAGATGTCTGTTTTGGTTATTCCCATGGAAGTGTATCCAAATTTGGCACAGTTAGAGGCCTAAAAAACCAGTAAGAGTTCGAGATGTCTGACTGAGAAATGCTTGCAAGCAAGGTGCTGTTTCCATTCCTGACAATCACTGTTCCCAGTTATTGAGGGTTGTGGCCTTAGAGATCAGGACAAAAGGTGCTCCCCATTGCTGGCACCCAGCACTAAAGAAAAAGGGAGACAAAAGCAGAGGAGAAGGCACAGGGGCAGGGAAAGAACCACCCAGGTGGGTGAGAAGGAATGAACACACAAAACAGCTGGCAATGGATTAACAAGAATAGAAAGCTCTGTGTACTACCACCACACAACCCCCTTGGAAGCTGGAAACACACCTAGAAACCCCAGGCAACATTCCTCTGGTTTTTCACAAAGACAACTTACTGCTTCTTTTGTACTGGTAAAACCAGCCAGCCAACTGATGTGGAAAAAACCACTTTGCTCTGTAAAATGCTTGAGTACTAAGAGGGATTAAGCTTCTCTCTACCTCACTCCCTTCTCTCCATCATTTAAAACAGGTATCCTTCAGGGATCCCCCCACACCAAACTGACTAATTTCTACAAATACCACCTGCTCACAACAGTGTCAAAGCAGAAATCATCCAGGCACTCTCCTCATACACTGTTCTGCTCAACACCTTCCTGTCCTTCCTGGCCTGTGTCACTCCTGAGTATTTTTTGCCACTTGCAAGACACTACATATCTGAGGATGAGAACGTTGTCCTATATGCCTTTCAACTTTGTGCAGTAATTATTGTTTTAAATAATTCTCCTGCTTGTGTTCAAGTTTTTGTAACAGTATTTCAATTTACTATTTAAATTAAATTACTCTCTTTTTGTGGCCCAATGAGCCAGGCATAACTGATACAAAACTATCAAAAAATCAGATAACAACTTCAAATCTAGAAGTATTCAAAAGTTGTGGGGGGGGTTCTCCTATTTAAGATATCCTCAAGTTGAGCTTAAAGACATAAGCAATGGATGGAAGCTTAAAAACAAAGCCTTCCTTTGGTCTTTATAGTCTCATACCTGTAAAATATTTTTAAGAACTTTACTCTCTTCCTCAACCCCAAAGTAACAAGCCCAAGCTTTACATAAGCCAGGTACTGAGGGAACAGAAGAGTAACTCTCACTGACAGGTTTTTTATTTTTCTCTGAAAGAGAGCTATTTCAGACCAAGACTCACAAATAGAGCTAGACAATAGAGGAAGCACTAAATCTCTAGGACACTTCCTCCCTCCCCCCTCCCACAACTGCATAGTGCTATAACACTGCACATTGAATTACTTCAGGAGAATCTATAAAATAAATGACCCATTTCTGGTCAAAAATCCCAGCTGTGAATCACCTAGGCATTTGGCCTATAAAAAGCAAAAAACATAACCTTTCCTGCACCCTGCCACCCCACATCCCCACCCCTCAACTTGTTCTGGTACAGAAAAATGAAGAAAGTGTGATGTTTTCCAATGAATATAAAAGCTAAGAACATTTTGAGAAAGAAGCACGGTTATTTTACTGTTAGAACTACCTTCTTGTATGACAAAATCATTCTGGCATACCTGCAGAGAAATGCTTCATTTCTCTCTCTCAGTCATTATTCAGCCTCTGAAACTCTCTAGGTTTCTCTAAAACTGAGTTATACCTCACTTTCTCTGTAGGATTACTAGTCCTGAAAAGAAAGAGGGATAAGGAAAAATACATCCACAGGTTTGAGTCTGTTTCAGCAGAAGTAAAGAGGCTTTGCTCCAAGTGGCTCTAATAAAAAGAGAAATCCCATAGAAGAAACCCCCATACTGGCAACTTTTTGTCTGCCTTCAAGCTAAACGATGACCTCAGTAACATTATCAATGGACTTCAGCAATAAATACCTCCTCATTGTATTGAAAAAGAAATGGACCCCTACTTGTCACAGCTGAATCTAAATTAGGTTTCTATATTTAGAAGTACCACCTTTCTTTTGAGGATAGCAATGTGCTTCAGTTGAAGGGCAAAAGAACTCATAGGAAGTTGGTGCAGAAGCTCGTGAACACAAGTGAGAGGCAAAAGAGTGCAATCAAAGAAATTTATATGTAATGATGATGTGTATCAAATGTAATTACAACATCAACATTAAAACTAATTTGTAGAAGATGGGAGGTGTATGAAATTGGAGAGTGAAGTTTAACTAGCCGAGTTCTAGATCTTCAAAGAAATTAAAAGGACAAAGCTATTAATTCCATTATCAGCTTTTGATTTATGACTGTTCCAACAGAAATTTTCCATCATTTTCAAGAAAAAAGGGAAAGCCCTCTGTTCTATTGTCTGGTCTGGTAATACCTTGCTGCCCTACTTCTCAGATGCAAAAACTTCGGATTTATTTTCAGAAGTGTTTTCTCTGTGATGCACAGACACACCCCACTGGACTCTAGATTGTAACAGTCTTTATAATAATAGTCTTTATAATATGAAATGTATACTTCATTGCAATTGACATTCTGCTGCACAATCTTCCAATCAGAGAACCCTTAGCACTGGGCTAAAAACTACATTTTAAGGATTACAGTAGCTTGTAGCTTGATGAAGATGAGAAAAATATACGGAGAAAAATATGTGTGTGTGTGTGTATATATATGTATGTATATATTATATATATTTCCCTCTTGCAAACTTTGCTGGTGTAGGTATTGTGCCACAGAAGGAAGACCATAACCTGACTTGTGGCAGGAAGCTGAGGGCAGAGGCACACGCACTCTTCCACATGCCTCTTTGTAGCAGTATGGTGGAAAGCAGGAGCCAGTCAGACCACAGCAACTGTGGAGTGTCAGCACTCCCTTCACCAGGGCTCCCTGCCGGAGCACGCCTTCCTGAGCACTCACAGGATACTCACAGACCACCTCCACTGCAGTCGTCAGCTGTGTAGCCAACATATTTACAATCCCCTAAAGTCAGACTGGAGGAGCTGCAGTCAGTCAGGTCTGTGAGAGCTTGCTAGATTGGTGTCAGAGCATAGTCAGGAACAAAACTCCACACCTCACCCTGAGGACACAAACCATGCACCCCAGAATAGCCACACCAAGCTCCTGAGGAGTTCCCACTGCCACTGGGAGCTCCTGCCCAGAAGATGGGACAACAGCAGCCCAGAGAAAACGCCCAGAGCATGCAAGAGGCCATCACTGTGCTGCTCCAGCAGGCACTGCCTGTGTCACAGCTGGTGCCTGATGCTGTTGCTTATCCCTGTAGGGTCACAAGCTGCTCCAGGTTCCTGAAACTGTCTTAGCAAGTGTGTTCCTCTCCTACAGAAGCAGAGATGGCACCATGGGGCACTTAGTTAAACACAGCAGCGTCCCTCCTTTGTTTGCAGGTAGCAAAAACTCACAGCCTTTTTACTAGCACACTTTTGATGTGATGAAATCTTAACCTTATGGCAAGGCCAGAAGCCTTGGGTAAGCAACTGCACCCTTCTTTTTCCTACAAGAAGTATTTTGTTGGACTGGTGCTGGCAAGTCTCACTGGGAAGTCACATGTTTTGGCATTTACTCTTTAAGGCAGTATATGGTTCCTCTTATAGCTTCTCAAAAGCAGCAAGCAGATGTCCCTGTATTTGTTACATTCACACCACATTTCAGGACTTCATTTCCAAATATGAGGGGTTTTTTCCAGAATTAATTAAGAAAAAAGATAAATTCTGCATTCCTCCAAACTGCAGGTGTGAGATAGCAGGCCAAAACAGCCTACCTGCATCAGCCCTTCACATTTCTGTAGATTCAGAGTAACCTCTTGCAATCACACAAAGATAATCACCCCAGCTGAGAAACCTCAAACATGAGAACTGCTCCGACTGACAAAAGCAGCCCAGGTGGGGCTGACAAAAAGCAGCATTTAATCACAGGTCTCAACATGCAGAGTTGCTATCACAGCATCCACACTACTGTTGGAAATCACAAAGCACACCAGGTGCATGCTTACTTATTGTACATGTGAAATTCTAGATGTCTGGTATAGTTTATCCAGTGCTGAGCCCAGTGCATGCACTGCAGTAGCCTGCAGATTCACACAGGAATTGTACAGCCCAGCTTCTGGCACAGGGGACAGCTTGGGGCTCACTTCAAGCGCTCCATATAAACATCTCTGCATTTGTACCTTGTACCCACCTGAGACTGAAAAAAACTGCCAAGTGTACATGAAGAGATCATGCTTAACAACAGCTCACAAAAGTATTGTGGCAGTACCATTACTACCCTTAATTCTGCATTTTTTCCAGAAGTAAAAATCGCTTTCTTGTATTGATTCTCTCAGCACCAAGATTTCAAACCTTTTTGGAAAGGTTTTGTTGCAGCTGCTGTGGTGATGAGGTTAGCAGGTACCTCCTTCTACCATTAATTCTTTTGCTTTTTCTGATGGTTGCAGAACAGATGATTGCGCATGTCTGTTAACTGATGGCAGAACTTATCTTTAAGTAGCTCCAGAGCAGCACTGGATAAGTGTATGTTCCAACCAAAGACTCTTTCATAAGCAGTGCCCAGAGCTGACAGGGCTCTGTGTGTTCAAGGTCATCAGGGAGCTGGTGAAACACCAGGTGTACCTCTGTGTCTCCCAACAGGTGCTGATAGCCCTCAGCACTGGCTGAGAATGACAACTTTGAAGCTAAACTTCAGTAACAGCTTTATTGTTTGGGTTTGTTGGGGGTTTGTGGTTGTTTTATTTTATTTTCTTTTGCATAGACTAATTCAGGCCAGAAAAGCTACCTCACATTTCCAAAGCCCAAAATAAACCATATCCAAACATATGGATTACATGGATTTCCTGCAAAAACCATGAAAAACACAAACTGAAAACTATGGATTATGTTGTCTTGTTGTATGGGTTTGTTGTTTTTTCCTGGTAAAGTGTACTTTTAACTGGTCACAGAAAATTTGGATGAGAGTTTTATTTATCAGAAAGGCACTCTCAGATACATGCCATGCTTTGAAGTCTTAGGTATGAAATACTTTAGGCTGACAAATACCCATGGCCATGCATGGCAGCTAATGCTCTGAAATTAAAGCTGGGATGGTCCTGAGGGGGCTGGGAAGAGCACTGGGAATTTACAACCCAGGCAGCTGCTGAAGCAATGCTAATTGACTTTTTGTGCTATTAAGGGGAAGAAAGGAAAACTGGGAAGGCAGAGAAATTTTACTTTACAGCTTCACTAATTTGTGCTGTTAGCATCACCTGTCCTGTCTTCATTGCGAATGAAATCACTGCAGAGAGTTGTTCACTTCAATGCAGGGGCACAAGAGGACATAAAGAGAAACTTCCAAGAGGGCAGAAAGAGACTTGGAAAAGGCATATCAAAATGGAACAGCATAATTCCCCCTCTGACCACACACACAGCTCACTAGACCACATCAAAGGATGTTAAAAGGAAAAAGAAATCAAAAACCTAAAAGAGAAGAAAAGAAATACTTTCCAAAGAAACTGACAATATCTTGTCCAAGTGGTGTACCATAGCAGACAAAACTGCTGTTATTCCCATCTCTTATCTCACAAGTCTATGAGCAGTGATACTAGGTCACACCAGGTCACTGTCTGGTCTCAGCAATTCCCACACACACACTCTCCTTGAAACTGGAAAGGGGAACCCAAAATGATGCAGCAGGTCCTGGCAAACAGCAGTTTATGGACTGACTTCCTGAGCTGGAGTCTGCATCCTATTTCATCATCCTCTCCCTGAGTCACCATAACCACTTACCGTATCCATGAACAATTTTTACCACTCTAGCACAGCATTTAGCAGCAAGGGCACCATGGCAATAACTAGCATTCCCTTTGCTGATAAAGAACTTCCTTTTGCTTGTTGTGAACCTGCTGCTCCCATGTTTCACTGGACATCCACTGCTCCTTCAAGGCAGTCATTTCTGATGTGCTCCCTCACCAGCATTCATGGCCATACAAAAGGCTGCCCCCACCACCAGCCCTCTTCCAAGCCAAAGAACACGAGCCTGTTTAATAGTCCAGACAAGAATATTTTCTTCTGGTCTTCTTTACTTTTACAGTTTTACTATGCAAGCCTTAAGATAACCTGCATTTGCTATCCAGGCAGACATGCACTGTTAGTTCCTACTGGAACATGATTTTAGGTTTTACTTTGTCCTAACACATAGTCTTTCTCCACTGTTTGCTGCTATTCAGCAAATCACTAGAGCTAAAACCAGTATGGAAAAGGCAAGCCATAGTTAAGGTCAACTGAGGACATGTTGCCATTACCTGCTTTTTAGAATGATACTAAAACACTTGGTAAACTTCGAGTGAGAATTAAAACACCTCTGTTCGAGGGCTAGTTGTATTCTAAGTAATTTTTTTGGAATGAAGGAGTGTCCTGGGGTGACTTTATGATGCTGAATTGCATCCCTATTTGTCTGTTTAGCCCAGAAATAAGTTCTGCACCTTTAGAACCAGATCCAAGAGTGAAGAGACGGGGAAGCTGTGGCACGTAGTTTGTGTGTGCAGAAGCTTCATTGTCACTGCCCTGAAATTCCTTTTCTCTTGGTGTGTTGTCTGCAGCAAGGACAGACAGTGGGAGAAAGCTCTCCTTTGCTTTTTTTTTCTAGCTAGCTGAGGCAGAGAAGTTCCCTGGACTGTGGCTTTTCTTTTTCTTGGAACTGATCAGGCTGCTCTGGGCTGAAAACTCAGAAAAGCACTGGGAGCTCACCCCTGTGGCCCACCGGGGCCGGACGCTGCTTCCCAGCACAGGAGGGACTGATGAGAGACTGAGCGAGCTGAGCTACAGCCCACAGCAAGGACTTCCTGAATTGGCCATCTCTTCAGAACAGTGAGAGGTTTTATTGTTTAATATTACTCATTTTCTCATGTTTGTGAATGCTTTGCTTGTTAAATAAATGGTTTTCCCATCTTTAAAGGGAGATTTATGTCTCTTGAACCAGTAGGGGGAGGGTCCGCTTGAATTTGCTTTTGAGAGGGACTCCATTGGAGGTTTCCTCCCAAATTTGCCCTAAACCAGGACCAAAGAGCTTCACAGAGAGGCTTACATAAAGGTGGAGAGTTTGACAAAGAAATTTCTTCATTTCATAGAGTTCCAAGATCATAAACATTTGAAATGAGAAATAATGTTATTTTAGATTAACAGCTGATCTACCAGAATAATGTATTTCCATTAGTGCTTGACACTGTCAACACCTGTATCAAATAAATGTCTGCTTCACTTGGGAGGTGGGTATGAGCCAAATAACAAAGCATTTTGTCATTGATACTGAAACGAGCCTGCAGTTGTAAAAACCCATATTTGAGAAAGAAGACTACAGTGATGTATTTGATTCCTTTCTTACTGTCATAATTGAAAAAGATGGCTGAGGTAAACACTAAATACACAAAAGTATTTATTTGCTATATCTCAAAAACACTAAAACTGTTTTTGCCAAAATATTTAAATTTGCTGTAAAATTTTCATAGTCTTACAGACAAAATATCAGGGAAAAGCCGCCGCTTTAGCATGACAAGGCTTATAGGGAGAGTATCAAAAGGTGAAACAAGGAAATTGCAAGAATGCAGTACCTTTAGATCATCAGAAATCCATACATTTTATAAGAGAAGGAGTCATACTTTTTCCATTTCTGTTACTTTATTTCACAAAGTCTTTGTGGGTTGATAAATCTCACCTTGGTGTCCTGCACAAACACCAAAACAGCATTTTGAATCATTGCCTTGGGTGAACTTCACTTGAAAATATTTCCTGAGGCTATTCAAAAGGATGTTTGCCAACAAAGCAGATTGTAAAAATGCAGACTGAGCAGAAGAAAGATATACTGATATAATTTTCAAGATGGCACAAAAGACCCCTATACACTTCAGACAAGTAAGAAGAAGTTTTTCTTTATATTTCTTGAACCTTTAAAGACAGCCATTTATAAGGTCCTAGCTGTAAGAGTGCATTCTTAATGGCAACCACATCCCATTGACTGTCTATCAACAAATCCCTTTCGGACAAGAAAGGGAATCATACATACTTGTCCTGCGTGACTGTATGGTTCTTTATCCCCTATGGTTGTCCTTGTGCACAGGCAGGAGTCCTATAGCTTTAAGTTTGAAAGAGGGGAAGCGGTGGAATCCTTTTGGCGGCTGCGTTCAAAACACAGATAACTCGCTCGTCTTTTCCAGCTCTTGGCTTTTTTTCTCTGGGGAGAGGCACAGAGTTTTTCTTTGCTTTTTTTAGCTATTTTTTTAGTTAGCTGAGGCAAGACGTTTTTCCTGGGACTGTGGCTTCTTCTTCTTCTGGAACTGTTCAGCTTTCCTTCGGTGCGAACCACCAGCACATGGCCAAGGGCCCCTCAGAGCACCAGATCCCAGAGAGAGCTGAGCCACACCTACACAAAGGACTCTGAATCTACAAGCTCTTCTCCGCAGTGAGAGGTTTTATTATTTACCATTATTCATGCTTTCTCATGCCTGCAAGCACCCTGCACGTTAAATAAACAGGGTTTGTTCACTTTCCTCCAGAGATTCTTTTATGAATCTCGGTAAGGGAGGGGTTGCTGAAATCTGCCTTCTGCTAGAGGACACATTCATTTTGGGACATTTCCTCCCAATTTGTCTCAAACCAAGACAATATTGTAGTTGATTCTCCAACAATGGGTTTTAGTATAAATAAAAACATTTTTTCTTTTCAGAGTTTAAAAATGTGCTTGAACTCTACTATACTGGCATAAAAAATTCAGTTAGTCTGATTTCAATGTCATCTGAATACAGCATTATTGATACGAAGTTTTATAAAGGATGACAACAAGGTATAGTCATCTTCACAATTAATGCCTTTCAACTGGAAAACTATTTTTGGCATGGGAAATTAGAGCAGAAATTATATTTGAGGAGTACTAGGAATAAGCCTTATATAACTCTTGACCTAAAGTAGACATTTTAAAAGTGATGCTTATAGTAAAAAGATAACTGACCACTTCTATTTTTATAGCACCAGTGATGGAACAGAAGAATTCCATTCCTGAATAACATTTAATATATCATGTATTATGATGCTATCTGCTCAACTGGCTTTTTGCCTTTTTTTTTTTTTTGGTGCAGAAATACAGTCAAAATCCGTCCTCTGAATATTTTAAAGTACTTTTATGCAGAGCAACTATGAGGCACTCTAAATTCTATGATGTGTAAAATACTTCGACCAACTACGTCTCAGCTACAGTTATTAAATTACAACTCATATAATTCTCTCTGATATATTCCACCATGGTATTCTGTAGAACTCCAGGAAAATTAACTTTTTCGTTTGTCTTTTACCCAACCTAGCAATTAAGTAAACTTTTCAGTTTTTAGGAATAATCATATTCTGGGCAATTCCTGTAACTGTGTGCAGGGTAATGGGCAGGAGGAAGAATACCTCATCTGCATTGTATAAAATTTTAAAAATACTCAAGAGTTTGAAAATGATGGAAAATGCATGGTGAATCAGTAGGCCTCAGGTAAGGACCATCTTACACCATTGCAAAAAAACTGGTGGATCATCTATCCACTAACTTGTGGATTTTGAGATGATTGAGAAAGAATATTAAGCATAGATACTGTCATCCTTTCATTATGTATTCAGCTTTAATTATAATTTTATTCAGCTAAAATTAAATGAAATTCTGAAGTTCAGGAACTGAGGATCGAAAGTTTGCACAGACAATTTACACCTCCAGATTCATCCACATATAGGAAAACAGTGTCTTCCAGTTTTCCAGTGGCTGACTTTGCAACCTGAGCAATGGCTTTCAAAGTACAAGTCTTTTAGTCTGTGATCTCCTAAACTCAAAATGGAAACTGGTATTAAAGAAACTCCATCATGTGCAAGCATAGTGACCCCTCAGAGCTCACAATGCCAATTTGAACTTTCGTATCTCATTTACTAGCCAAATTAAGTGAATGGAAGAACAGCAGGCATGGGGGCCCCTGTCTGGAACTACATGTATTCGCCTACTCTAAAACACTCTCTTTTCTAAAACAAAATGACAGCCTGAGATGAGGATCTTCTTCAGCTTCCACAACTTAATACCAAGTGTTGTTCTGCTCAGAGCTCTGTTCCTCCCTGTAACTGAGGCACCAGAAATCCCTGGCGGGGTGCCACTCAGCACAAACCCACAAGACCTTGCTTAAAACCAGCCTACATTGTCAGATGTCTTTTGAGCTAAGGAGCCTGAAAACCTATGCTGCAAGGCAACCACAGAAGCTGGAAGAGTTTTTAAGAGAAGACTGTTCAGACCAGTCCCTAGAAGGAGATAAAAGACTATGTAAATGAGTGTCATAATTATCTGGTAGACAAGCTTCGGTACTCAGGATTCACAGGTTTTATTTTTAGTTCTGAAAGGAAGTATGCTTTTTATGGTCAATCCCAGTTGGCCTCTTTCTGCTTCCACCGTTCTTCCCACTTTAGCAAGAGAAATTACAGTACTTCTCGTTCAGCTGCTCACAGGTTTTCCCATAATGGTTATGTGAAATGGGGATGAACTGATACTTGCATGGTTTTTCATAGATTTCTGCACCAGAGGTGGCAACAACCAGAATTTATTTCATATTTTCATACTTATTCTTTCTACAAAATTCTGACTTTATGTTTAACGAACTATCTAGTCAGCTCAAGCAGTAAGTTCAGTAATACAGTTTCAGGGATCTATCATCCAGATTTCTTTTTATATAAAGAAAATGCAAGTTCTATAGAAATTGAGTGGTTAGACCTTCAGCACATCAAGGAAATCTTTCCACCTGCAGACCTTCAATACCCAGGAATATGACTGACTTAGATTATAGGGCTTTTTTTTCCCCTCTGTATAACCAGAAATCTTTTTCTTTTCAAGTAATGACACTTTCTCTTTTATTTTTAAATCACTTTCTTACAATCACCCAGAGGTTTGCACTAGAGCTGTGTGTCACCCTGCAGACTGGTGATGAGTGAAGAAGGCACCGCCGTGACTCACTGTCCCCTCAAATAACCTCCAGACTGTTCCAACCAGAGCTGCAGCAGAACGCGCTGCCTGCTGACTCAAACAGATGCAACACTGCCTCATTCCCTCACTGAGCACGGTGCCTTCCCTGTGCCATTAAATATGATTCATACACAGCACAGTGCCAAAATCAAAAGAACAGATCAACATTAGCAGACAGTAAATTCTAAGTCTGCTCTTCTTTGAATATTACATGCAAATAACCTGGTATAATTCTGCGTATAGCAACCTGCCCTTCAACCTCAGCAAGGACGTTACAAATTTACCACCTTCAGTACAGACACACAGCCAGTTTGACCATGGAAGCAACCAAAAAGAAACATCAGAGATGCCTGACACCAAAGTAAGGTAAATATATGCCAGTTTTGCATCAACTGGTATTACAGAATAATAATAATTGTTGGTTGTTAATTAGCAGACTGTGGTGAAAGCACTGGCATTAAAAGCCATTAAAACCACATCCAAAAAACACCTTCAGATTTGAGAGAATCTAACACTCCTCTCTATCCCTCAGAAAAGGAGCCAGTGCCTTTGGAAGAAAGGAGGACATGTGACAGAAGAGCTTCTGAGCAATGCTGTCAGACAGCATGACATGAAGCAGTTCCTGTCTTGACAAAAAAGTCACAGAGAGAGACAGACTTGGCTAATATTCCCATCCTTTTCAACCAGACAGGATGTGGTTCTACAATAAAGAGACA
Source organism: Phylloscopus trochilus trochilus (assembly GCA_016584745.2). Lineage (NCBI taxonomy): Eukaryota > Metazoa > Chordata > Aves > Passeriformes > Phylloscopidae > Phylloscopus > Phylloscopus trochilus. The sequence continues at coordinate 30,563,564 of WQNJ02000014.1, forward strand.
CTATTGACTCCATTAACTTACAGTGCTGGAAATAAATCATGAAACATGCATTAATTTCCACTCCTCATTACTATCCCCAAAATAGCTGCTACAGGCTTACCTATCACTTGCACTATTTTTCAAGAAAATACTGTAATCCAGGGAAAGCAGGATTTCCTAACTCAGTATTTTTTTTTTCTTTAAGAAAGAACAAACCTGTATGTTAAACCAAGTGTTTTCATCTGCTGATATTTTTATGATTAATTAGTCCCTTCCTATGGTATAATGCAGACTCTCAAACCAGAAGACTTGATCTTGCTGCCTAGATTTAAAAGGTTTCACTAGCAAGGAGTTTAACTTGCAGTTTTCAGTGATGTAAGTTGAGGGGGGTTCTAGTAAGGCAATAAATGACTGGGTCAGGAAAAAAATGTTGCGATTGTTCTTAATATGGAGATCAGCAATTAATTGTGTGTACACTTTACATGGCTACAACAGTTTTGTCCAGTGATACTTGAAAACTATAATAACCCATGAATACAAATTTAGATCTGTTCTTTTTTTCACAGTCATTATTAAAGGATCATGCCAACTGTATCACCAAAACATACAGCTTTTTTTACTCCCTGACTTGATAAACAGAAATACCCATTTATTTACATATCTGTATCCTTCTACTTTTTTGATCCCTTTCCCCAGTTTGGGCTTCATAAATTCAAGATGTGTTAAGTCATCATGTGGTTTTGGCATTTAGTTCAAAGAGCCTTTTCATGCTTCTATCTGTTTTTACAATTAATGACAACTTTGCAAATTAAGACAGCCTGCATACTGTAATAAAGATCAAATTACAATGGTTTTGCCACTAAAAACACAAACTGCCAATATTTCACCTTTATAACATATTTGTGAGAGTTGCTTATACTTATCAAGTAACTTACTCCCCTCCCATCCAAATCATGATCCTTTATCTCTCAAACAAGAGGCTCAGACATTGTGTTCAGCATCCTAGGGGCATAACAGGCTTTGTGGTAGAACTCGAGTTCTTAGAAGTTCCCGGGAATGCTCCTCTCAGAGATGTTATTCATTCCTGTGACATGTCAGCACAGCGTGTTGGGGATTGCACCACCAGCCCCAATGGGATTTTGTGAGGAGTCAGCTCCCATCCTGGCAATACCCGAGAAGCACAGCCACCTGTGACTCACCTGAAGTGGGAGTCTCTGCCAGCCTCTCCAGCTGCACAGGGACAAGGAGATCGACAGGAGAGTTGTTCAACCAGCCACAACCCGCTTCCTTTCACTGAAGGCCCTCCTTACCACCTCCCTTACAGCCAGACAAAGCAGCAGAGGCACATGAGCAGACGGTGGGAAAAGCCTGCATTTTAGCCATGGTGACTGCACCCTTGTCAGGTGACTGAACACGAGTTGTCTCATGCAAATGTGCCCTTCATCACTCCAGAGAAACATTTCCTGGAGGCAGCTGCATCCTGTGTGTCCCTGTGAACTGCTGGGACTGACCATGTACAGACAATACTGGAACATGGCATTTTAAGCTCCAGAAGGGAGGTGTGGAGAGGAACTGAACAAATCAAACATCCTGTCCTCTGAGAAAAACAAAGACTACATAAAGGAGATTCTCATTAATAATCCTGTACTCCACAGAAAATGCAAAGCTCTCATTCCACTGTCCCTGGACTGACCCGCATGGAAAGCACAGCTCTAAGAGGGACATGCACCCTATGCAGGCAACAGCTCCATGAAAACACACCCGAGAAGCACAAGATGGGATCAAGGATCCAGGACAGTGAAGAAATACCAAATGGCTCTCAGACGTGGTAAAGGGAGTAAGAGAAAGAGAACAAATGGCACATTGGCACATGTTGTGTCTGCATTTGTATGTCAACTTTTTTTTTTTTTGTCTAGACTATTATGGTTTCAAATTTCTTTACAAAATTAAGGCTACTGAAGCTGAATTGTTAGCAAACTGCTGAACCAGAAATTTCACAAAGGGAGCACTTTTAGAAGGGATGTTTTGAAACTAGTGAGAAATCTTTAAGGAAAGAAAGAAGAACTGTTTTTACGACAAAGCTGTAGCAACCAGGATGTGGCACAGGACAAGGTGCCTGTAACTGTGAGCCTTGTACGTGACCTCAAGGAGCATGTTCTGTACAGCGCCCTGGAAAACCAAACTATGGGCACAGGATTCAAAAGTGTAGTCCAAAGAACCTTCTATCTTTTATGGCCACAGGAAAAAACTCATCACAAGGCTGTTAAATACATCTCTGCATTTCCTCAGAAATCTCTTTAGCCTCTTCTAAAACCATTTCAGGAGAGGTTGTGTGGCTGGGAATGAAAAGCTTTCTCTGTGTTACATGAAGAATCAGCTCGAGTCTGGCTGAGATGACGTCCCTACAGTCATCAATCTTGTTAAACAGATCCTTGCACAAGACCTGGCAAAATGAGGAAGAAAGCAGAGGACAAAGAGGAGAATGGAGTTGATCATGTGTCCAAACTGAGGAATTTGTAGGCATCACAGAAAAGGGATCAGTGATTCCTCAGACCTGGATTATATTGTGATGCATTTGTGAAATGATAACATTGCTCTGCCTGTGACCATCACCCCAGTCTCTGTTATGAAGAAGTGGTGAGGAAGGCTTCCTGCTTTCAGTTTTTCTTCCCAGAGCTCTGATGAACGCTGTCCAAGTACATCACTGGTAATCTGGGGCTCTGCACAAACAAACATACATACTTCTTTCAGTATCCACTCCTCTATTCAACCCACTCCCTGGAATCAAGGCAAGGGATTCTCTCCTGTTCCTCCCTCCAAAAATGGCAAAAAATACAACATGAAAAAATCACTACAAGGAAGCAAAAGGAAAAACCTACTGGACTTCATCCTGTTCTGAAGTCTTCTGTGGAAGCAGTAATTCTCCTTTCAAAGAGAAAATTGAGACAGCCACTACCACCAGATATTGTATAATTCTATTTATCTCAGCAAGTTGGCTCTATGTGTGCTAATGAAAGAGCATAATCATTTAAACCACCTTTAGAGAAAAGAACAGGGAGAACAAAGACTCCCCCTTTTGACACCAGTGAGCTCCTGCAACAGTTCTCTGAATTTGGAAGATGATGACCTTGTATTCTGGCAGTCACTTACCTGAGGAAGCTATGTTTTAGTTTACCTCCTTCTGGCTACTGTGGGAAAAGAGAAAACCAGCAAGGGCTGGAGACTGAGTCTTTTTTGTTAACAGATTCAATATAGACAAAACCTGATGCTGAAACAGAAGAAAAAGGTCATAACAACCTGAAGAAGCGGTAAATGGCACAAGTACAGAGCATCCTTCCCCAGTTCCCCTCACACCTATGTTTTTTTTGTTCTTAGATGATGAATTCCACAATCCCTTTTTTCCTCTGTCAGCAGCCTCCATCCCAGCCCAAGCCCCTCAGACAGCTCTACAAGAACCAACACTGCTTGCAAACAGCAGCAGAGAACGAAAGCAGGCTCCAGTCACAGCTTGGAACCAAAGACAAGCAGTTTAAGTAGACAACTCCATTGCTTTCACACCTATCCTGTTACTGCTGGTATCTCCTTTCAAACAGTGAGATACAACCTCCTATCTCAAAACATGCAGCACATCGTAGGGGCAAAGGAAGTAGTGAATCCTTTCTCAGCTGAGCAGCAATCCCAGCAGATAAATGAAGGAATTATAGAACATATAGCCAACTTTTTTGCATGACTGCTAAAATCTCACCCAAATTGGAAATCAGACAAACTGTGGGGAAAATAAGTATTCTTTGCTATTTCTGTGCCTCTGAATCGTAAGAAATCACAACTGAACTCATCTCTTCTCACAAAACTACTCAAGAGAACGACTTCTCAATAATAAAATTATAATTCCAAACTTCATGGTTGAAAGCTAAGCCTAGAACTATGAACAGGCTGCAAATCATTGCTTCATGAATCTGGAAAAATGAATCAGATCTGTAAACTGCCTTGTTAATCTCAAAGCAAATCACTACTGAGTCAACGTCCATGAGGTAGAACTCTGGCCTTTCTCAACATACAGTATGAAAAAGAAATTCTGGCTAATGAATTTCATCACTTGTTCTCAGACAGGAACTACATTATTTCCCCCACTCCACAACTGCTCCTACTTGCAAACTCATTCCCTCAGAGGGTGACTAATGTGCAGGACAGTTCAATGAGCAGTAAAATGTAAAGAACAAAGAGAGCACAGGCTTTGTCTGCAAGGCAGAAGAGACAGAAATATGGTCTGGTGAACTCATCAAAGTCAATGAGGATGGGGGAAGGCATCAGGAGACTCAGTGAAGGTGGATCCAAGCTACAGCCTCTGACACGGGACACCCAAACCTTTGCATTAAGAAAACCCAACAAATGGCTTGAAGAGCATGATAAAAGCAATGGCCAAGAATTACAACAGTTGAAAACATACAGGACTGAATATCACTTTACATACGGATTATTTTTTTTACTTATTTTCACTACTCTAATGGGAAGGCTGTTTGAACACAACACTGCTTTAAAAAGCAACTCCAATCTTATTAGCCTTATTTATTACAGTTAATTTGTGGGTAATTCATACCCACCTTCTCATGCCTACTTTGGAAATGGAAAATAAGGCCCAATTTCTGATAAATAAAAATTATTGTGTTTACATGCATACATGCTTACCAATATTCTTTCATTTCTCACAATTTTGCATCATGGTTGAAAACAGAATTTCAAGGGATAAGCAAGTATCTGCTTTGGCCTAATGACTTATTTTCCTTAAGAAATTTGATATAAACAGTTACTGGGTTTTCTCCATTTACTTTTTATAGTCAAAATATTATTGCTGGCCAACATAACAACAGTATTCATGATTTATTCTGTTTTATAAATCTTGCAATGACTTTCCTGTTACCTCCCATCTTCATATCTCATTTATGAAGATAAACAGATCTTTTAGTTCATTTCAAAGACACACTCTAAAGGCAACCAACAAAAATTAATTGAAAAATCTGTACTGAAATTGTACCAAGAAAGCAAACTGCAGCTGGAGTTCTAAACTCACAATGGAGATGCTAAGACCCTGGTTAACACCAGTGAAAAAGATACATACATGTTAAAGAAAACCAGTTCCCTGATAGAAAACAACTACCTTTCACAGTGTCACTGTGCCAGAAATATCTATGGCCAAGTAACAGACCTGTACTTGCTTTATACAATTAAATCACATAGATTAAAAAAACAAACCTGTCTGTGTCTCACTGTAAAGACATATACAAAAACATAAGCTACAATACCATTAACATATAAAAGGGGTTGGTTAGAATCCTGTAAAACCAGGGAAACAGTCAGTCTGTCTTCCCTAGTATCCAAAATTTGATTAAAATAACACTAACAGAAAGACAAAACGGGCTACAGCTTTCCAGTGTTCTGGGCAGGTGAGATGTCATCCACAGTATCCCCAAAAGCAGGCAAATACAGAGCAGTCAAATGACAGCCAATAGCACCAACTTTCCCTGCCTGGATGTGTGGAATGGTTGCCCTTCCTGTTTTCACTTGTACATTGTATGTGCATTTGTAGCATTTGAGGACATTTTGTCGCTGTGAGAGGAAGCTTAGGTTAGATATTCAGAGGAGAGTTTAAAAGGCACAATAAATAGTGCACTGGTTATTCTAATAAACAATCTAGCATACAATCCTACACGTGCCAATAATGTCATTTGTATTGAAGGAACTCCAAGTACGTCTGTCATTGAAAGATTGTGCAATTGCAGCAGCCAAAGATGTTGAAAACTGCATTCTACAGCAGTGGCAGTAATTTCAGAGCTGTGTGCAAAAATGTGATTAATTACAGCTCACTGGCTATTTTGATAGTAACACAGGAAAATAGCTTGGCATAGAAAAACCATATGATCAATTCAGAATGCCATCAAGCCCCCCTGAAGCATAATCTTCTAGTAGTATGTATACACAGCAGTTACATAGGTTGATTAACTTCCCAAGATATAGGTTTCGTATATATAAAGGACAGAAAAATCAAAACTACTAATAAGAGATCATATGAAAACTGTATAACTTCTCCCCTAATAAAAGCTCACCCGAGATTATCCAAGTTTAGAGGAAACACAAATTGCTGCATAGTCAGACATCCATCAGAGCTGCATTTCTGCCTGACCACGTTTTGGTGGAGGGAAAACAGCAGAATCACAGCCAAATTCTCTGTACATTGCATGTATTAGACAGGCTTATAAAAACCATGCATGATCCCTCCAGATGCAAATCCAGCCATACACATTTCTCTGCTGCAAGTGCACCAGAGTCCTGACTGATCAGGCACTGCTGCTGCCTGCTGCTACCTTCACCAGCACAGCTGATGGCCTTTGCTGGAGGTTCATACCATTCTGCCTGTCCAGGTGACGGCCTGACATCAGTTTGACAAGAAGTTCAATCAAAGTTCTGATGCAATTTCAAACCCAAACTGCTTTTCTCCCACAGGACAGCATCTTGCTAGACAGTAGAAAAACATCAATAAATAAACACACACAGTGATTCTATTTTAGTTTTATGTTATTTTCAAGACGACAGAGTTCTCAAAGACATCTCTGACTTAATGTAATTCCTCCACAATTGTCCATAAGTGCCCCAAGTACTGCTCCTGAATAAACTAGACCAGGAATCTTAGAAGATGACTGCACACAAATACCTATCACTCTACTTGCCAATAAACAATCAATCCATTACCACCTCTCAAACTACCTTGTAAATGTGTCTTACCCAGGAAGTAAAACAGAATCGATTAGGTATGTCTTAAGTAATCTAACAGAAGGAGATAGTTCAAAAGGGGGGGTTGGGGGGTGGTTTTGAAGAATGGGGATGTCCATTCTTCAGGATTAAAAGGATTAGCATCTTGCCTCCAACTTCAGTAAAGCATCTGATTGCAGCAACATCATAGAAGCACTTTACAGAGGTGTTGATGCTTCTTCATGTACTCAGCAATCATGTACAATTTATTACTAAACAAGATTCCTGAAAGGAATGTCTTATGGTGCATCTTCAAACTCTCTCTAAGCTACAAAGACATCACCTGTCATTTCTGTAGCAGTTTATGTAACAATGATGTGAGAAAAAGAGTTGATTTTAAATTTAGAAGCAATAAAAAAGTTTAATGAATAATTTGGACTAAAGTACTACAGGTACTAGAAGTAGTGTAATTTAGAATAGTAAAAGTACTACTACAAGCAAGAGCATATGTGGACAAATAGAAATTCTGGAACCAAAACCAACAGGCTTTAGCTTGGTAACAGCCTTACAGAACACTGAATCATAGGATCACAGAATATGCTGAGCTGGAAGGGACCTACAGAGATCATCCTATTCCAGCAAATACACCAAAACACAGGAACATAGCTCCCTAAAAAGCCAGATACACTCAAAGGCAAAAAATTCTGTAGAACACATAAAGAGATTTTAGCTGTACTTATATTAAGATAAAGTTTCATTATTATACTTTCAAAATAACTAAATATATCAGCCAATGGTAAGAAGTATTATTCAGCTCATTTCAGGATGCAGCTAAATGTTTCAGTGATTCCAACATGATCTATCCACTCACAATCAGCCCTACTAATCAGTAGTTTATTCCTATTGTGATGGTACTAATACAGTTTGCAGCAATTCAGCATTTAAAATCTCAGTAAGGCCCTTCAAATTAAATATGTAAGAATTTTTCAAAGCCATCTGAAACTAGAGCCAAGAACAGAAAAATAATTTTGCATCATTTATTAAAAGAAATGAGATACTTACCCAATGTCCTAGACTTGAAATTGATGAAAAAGTTCAAATTAAAATACTCTGTCAGGATTTTTTCAGAATTATGAAATTATATGATGAATTATATGTAAAAATAATTAATTTTTTCTTATACAGATCTATTCAAAAATTGGCTAACTAATAGACCAAGGCTTTTCCATAAAGCAGTCAAAATGGAACACAGTAGCAGCTAATAAAAGACAAAAAACCTGAGTACTTTTTTCCCGTGACTGGTGGACCCTCTGAGAGATGGTAGACGAAAAATAAACACTATATCGTTAATTGTGTTAATAATTCACCTGTCTGTAAATAAGAAGTCAGACTTCCTCAAGGTTAGATGAGGTCTGCTATATTTTTCTAGTAAAGAATTAATTACTGCAAAAGGATATTACTTTCAAACAAAGATCAATTCCCTAATCAATAGGAGTCTATTTTGATTGCTTACAAAATCAGCCTAACAAATACTTGTCTGAAATTGTTTTGGCTCCCCAAGACTTTATATAGCCCTACATTTATAGTTCTTAGCATTGATTCACCTTCTGATATTAAAGATACTGTATGTAACAATGCTTTAAATGTGCAATGCACATTAAATAAGATACAATACCCCCAAGACTTAACAATGACTATTCCTGAAGTAACCTCAGGCTTTACTGCAAGGAAGTGCAGATAAGTTAGGGGGAAACAACCAATCCCAAAGCAAAGTTTCACTGGATGTCTTTCCCTCATTTACGTGACTATACCACACAGCAGATGCCAGAAAACCAGAAGTGTTCTAAACCCACAGAGAACATAAAGTGGTTTGTTGATACCTGATGAATTTCAAAAAATTAAATGGTTTCAGTGTTGTTTCATCATTTGTTTAGGACTGACATCATCGTAAGAGGACAGACTTTGCAAAGAGAAACACAAGTGTCTTCAGTTTAAGTTTTTTTGCTTTTTTTTTCAAGAAGTCACTGGACATGTCTTTGCCATTTCTAGCCCTTGACTCAACTTTGCACTTTGGCCAGCAGCTGGAAGGATGTTAATCCAAGAGTATGAGAAAGGAAGTGGCAAAACAACGTGTTCTCAGCCCTGGGCTCTGCACGTGCACATGGATTTTGAACTCACAGCACATAAATAAAACCTGTATTAAGTGAGGACAGGAAAATTGCTCAGCAGAAGAAACCAACCTGTGCCTTCAGCAGCCTTCTCTTCTATCCTTATCTCCCCACCAGTACTCTCTCACAATTCCAGGTAATCTGTGATTAGGCAGTAACTACATCTTTGTTGTCATCATGAGTGGTAGGACCTGCAGCCAACCCACATTTCCATTCCTTCTGCCCAGCTGGGGCAAATGCAGAGCCACCAAATCCAAGAAGGGCTTCAGGAGCACTGATCATATCCATGCCAACATAAATTGTGCCACACGAAGTTCAGAAAGCAGCACGTGTTCCAATACAAAAATGCACCTGGAAAGAGCTGGCAAGTACTTCAGTACTTGTGACAGTGAAGTCAGGAATAGAGAACATAGGGTGTTTACTGCTTCAGGGTTTGTTTTCCAAAAAAATGCACGTGATAGTCACTTTACTACAAAATGATGTTAGCAGAAAGTTTAGGATGCTAAAAATACAAAATACAGATTCCACTCAGCTATTCTCCTCATGCAAGTTAAATACCTCAAGCTGACAGTCTGTTTCTGAACTTTCCTATGTTCAGTTTTCTCCTTAGCAGTTAAGATAAATTTAAAAAGCAAACATACAAGATGTAAAATATCAAATTGTTGCTTCATCAACATTACAAATTCATCAAATTGTTGAAATTGAAGAACAACTTCAGCAGCGTATGAGGTTATTGTGGAAATTTTACTTTTCCTGTCACCAAGAAACTGCCATGTATGAAAAAGATTGCTCATGATAAATATATCCCAGACAGCCCATTTGTAATACTTTAGCACCCTTTTTCTCCAAGTGTTTGATTTAGCCTGTTTTAGGTTAACTGAAGGCCTGCAACATCTGCCAGCAAAAGAAATTCCTGTTAATGGCAGGCAGCTACCAACATCTCATTTCAAAATCTTTTTCAAATACAGAGCCCTGAGAATGACAAAATGAAACAAAAAAATATATAATAAATCAGAAGTGATCAATACAATTCAAGTACAGACAATGCATAATAGAAATAAACAATTGCCCTTCATTCTCCCATATATGTCTGTTTGGTTCACAAGGGCTTGGTGTAAACTAAAGATTAACTTGTGTAATGGAGGGGACAGAGATTCTGTATCTGAGACTGAGGTAGGTTTAAGCCACAGTACCAAAAAGGGGAGGTAGCAGCATGGCCCTTTCAGCATCAATGAGAGACCTAAGCAGCAACAGTTGCCTTGCTTGTATGTCAACAAGCCAAATTCATGGGAAGCTGAAGAATACACTTTCTTAGGCATACCAAAAGGCCTCCTTCATTTGAGAAGTACAGAAAAAGTACATTTTTTTACCTAAACTAGGAAAACACAATGTCTGGTCCTGACTGCAACATTTTTACTTTATTGAGACATGAATTTCACCTGAATCTCCAATACCTCAGCTCTATGAGAATGGGAGGAACAGGAATGCACCAGGCCCTGTGTATCCACAGAGTTGTGTAAGCTACTAAAGTACCTTATACAGAAAAAGTCTTTCACATTTTGGGTGGGTTACTGCTATATATGTAAGTTGGATATTGAGACTTTATACAACACATCATGGTATTCACTGTCAAGCACGGAAGAAACTGCTGGAATTCTGGGAAAGAAGAACACAAAACTCATACAATTCTAATTATGCTTTCCATAACTTATCTTACTCAAGTAAGCATGATGAGAGCAGTGCTTCAGTATTGCACAGCTGACAAGTTATTAATGCACAGAAACAGCAGTGGAGATTTGAAGAGTGAGTGGCTTTCGAAATTAGCTGCTAAGTGGATTTGACAGGTGTAAAGCCCAGCTGCTCCTCCTGCCATCACAAGAGAAACACTGAGCAGTATGTGGGGATGGAGATCTTCTGGCACAGCTTTCCTTACTCTGGGCAGCCACTGTTGGGATGGAGGACAAGTACCATGCTGACATCTCTTCCCCATTGTACAGACTCTCAACAGGTATAGCTCAAAAGATTTTTAAAGGCTTTTAAAAATGTTTTTAACATATAGAGAAAAATATTCTGTTTGTGTGTATATCTCTATACACAGGATCTATAAATACACACTCACACACACATATATAATGTAGAGATTTGTATTATAAGTCATAATTTATGTAAAGAGCAACAAGTAAGACTGAGAGTGATGAGTCTGATGGAGATACACAATCATCTTCTGAATCTCAAGCTCTGGAAGCTGAATTTCCACAGTACTGTGCAGAAATAACCACCTGCATCCACCAGCCTCTATCCTGCTCACTGTGGTATCTCCAAGATAGAGCTAATCTTTCTAATTCACTGAAAAAGTTCATGTGATCTAGACAGCTACAAAGCAATTTGTTTTCTTCAGCACAAGTGAAAATTTTGTTCTCATAAATGCTGTTAAAAAAAAAGAAATCAAACACTTAAGACTTTCCAGTGAATTCCAGAGAATCCAGCATACCTCGTGGCTCTTCTACACAAAGAAGCTGTGCAGCAGGCCAGCACTGAAGCCAAAGTGTGAGCACAGTTCAGATACACTGACACTAACTCCAGTCTGGCTGGCTATTGACGAGAGTATAACCATATCCCAAACCAGGCTAGGTTTCAGCAACAGTTATAAATATCAATATGCAAGCAGTCACCCTGCACTGAGCTCCCTGCAGCTGTGGCTTCAACTGCTCTGCTTCAAGTGCCAAGCTTGAATGTGGAACCTCAAGACGCTTTATGTCTGTCCTTTACAGAAAGACATGTAAATCATCACCAGCATTTCACTGCTGTCTGACTTTGGAACAGGTGCAAGAGACAGAGGCACACTCAACTGGGAGCATTGCTCAGTTACAGCTGAGGATGCTAAACTGCATCTAAGGTTTTTTAACTGGCACAGCCCTTGCAGAACAACAAGTGCTTTACTAACAGCAAAGAACCTGAGGTACAAAGACATCCAGGATGCTGTGACAAACTAAAGCAGATTTCTCTAGATGAGCTGCCAAAATGGCAACTCCCAGGCCAGTATGCTGAACATGAGTTGTGGTTACTGTTGAAGTCTAGAAAATACTCCATTTTGTTTGGAATTCTGTAACTTCTATAAATGAAATTAACATTAGGAACTATTTTTAGCACAACATTTAACTACAAAAAAATACTTCATTTATTTTATATATGCAAACATGCTTTGACAAAACTAAATCCCTTCATACAAAAAAGCATCCCCATTGCTTACAAGTGCAAGTTTAACAAGAAAGTAAAAAGGAAGCCTACCATTAGCCAACACCTCAAGAGAAGAAACTTTGAAACAGCCAGTGCAGTAGTATAAAGTGCACAGAAAGCAGGGCCACATAGAAAACAGCACTGCAGTGAGGCTTTCCACACCATCACTCATTTCCAGAGTGGGAAGCCACAGGGCAACACCCATATTTCGTAACAAAGCATCTGGGGAGGTAGATTCCAGTTTATTGCTCTTCATTTGGAGCATGTCCTGGGAAGGTAATGGCCTCTCCCTGGAAGGTTGCATGGAGAGCAGTGACTCCCAGTAAGCAGCAGTTTAAAAGAAGCAAGTGCCAAAGTACACAGGCGGGATGTGGTCCTGCTTGAGACGTTTATGTTCTGTGGGAATATTACAGTAATGTACTCTCCAACAAAGTAATCTTTGAACCATCTCCAAGTGCTGTTTCTGCGTGTTACTGTCTTTCACAATGCAGCAAAAATCAGGTCATTTATGCTCTGCTGAGTCAGTTACTTAAATTTTCTCTTCCCCAAGCTCTAAAGTTTTCCAAGAAGCTGACAGCTTCCAGGCATTTTCTCCTCTCTTGCATATATCTTATCTTTACCCCAGATTACCAAGGGATACAAGCACTAGAATTTTGATGCAGAGAATGGAGTACCTAAAAAAACCACTATTAGTTTTTGATTGTTTTCACTGGAAGCTACAGAACTTCCTCCCCTCAAATTTGAAATATCCTCAAAGTTTTTACTTATTTTTAGGACTCAGAAGACCCGAGTCTTCTCTTTGCCTTACTTTCCATACACAGAGTAATCCTTTGTGAATTAATTTCTTTTTACTGTTGGAGTATTTTGAGTGTCCACTGAGGATTTAATCATAGTATCTGGCAGTGTATACCTCTATTTTTCATTGTGCAGAGAGAGAACAGGCTGCAGTGAAGTAACTGAATATGCAGGGGAAACATCAGCAATATCTATAGAAGCTCCTTATTTTGACAGGGATCAATCTGAGCCATGGGATCAACATATAAAAGAGAAACTTACTCAGAAATGCTAAAATTAGATCATCAAGACAAAGAAGAAAACAAATTTTTGGTAAAGTGAAAAAGTGGTAATGTCACAGTATAAACAGAAATGAACAAGGAACCTGTTCTACTTTCCATTATCGTGCCAAAAATAAAGGATTTGATTTGTCTCAAGAACCTCTGGAAGCCCTGTAGAAGCTTGCTGTAGAAATGGTACACTTTCTTCTTTAATCATGACACAAATGCCAATAAACTGGCACATTAAAAGTGTTTGCTTCAAAATCCAACACAATCAAGCCAGCTGAAGCAGAACGCGGTCAAGCAAAGGGATTCTGCAATTGACAGCTGGGACGGAGGGGCAGAGAGGGAGGGGAGGGAAAAGGCTACATAAGGTCAGAGGACAAGCCATCTCTTCCATGTGTCCAGGAATGCCACTCCTCATGTACTTCACCACCAAGTGCCCTAACATGCAGCCAGCACATGAACATACTGGGCTCATTCACATTTAACCAGAACAAACACATCCACTACCACCCAAAACAAACCTCATCTCCTTCTTCTGCAAGAGGACCTCCTCATTAGCATGACAGTCAGACTGCAGGCCCACAGTCCCACATGTGCCACTGGCCAATTGTAAATCAGCTCCAGACTCTCATAATGGAAAAGGGATTTGTCATTGCCAGTGAAGATTCACTCTTTGTCCCTGTTTTTGCTAGAAGTCTGGCTAAAGCTCTATATTCTTGCAGCCCTGCACAGAATCCCAGGAAAAACTGTTCTCAAGCCACTGGTTTAGCAATGATTTCACTTGTTCCAAGAGAGACAGGCAAACAGATGTGTTCCTTTTTTTACTGGGGCAGGGGGGAGGTTGAGTTGTTCTTCCAGCCTCCCTACCTTAGGAGATATGCATATGCAGGATCTCCTCATGAAAATGTATTTTAGCTTTTATCTATATATTCCTCAGAAACACAGAATTGCAGGAGAACCAGTTCTTGCTGTATACCAGCCCCAAATCTGGCAGTGATAGTTACTGCAGGCCTTTGCAAGTACTGTAAAGCCAATGAAGCATTGTCTTCATATTCAGAGCAAAAAACTACGATTTATTATATATGGATTCATACTGAATTCACAAGCAAGTATAAAAAAAGGTTGGTTTACAGGTATAAAAAAGGGCAACACATACTTCACAAAACAAGGCATACCCAGTAGAACACATGAAACAGCCTGACTCATCATCATCCCAGGCACCCAGCTCTGCCCTGCCAGCTAAACATACCATTCCCCAGTCCTGTTTTTCATCAGTATACTGAGTAAACTGTTTACTCCTTTGATATCTACCCTGCACAAGACCACCAGCTTCTTCCAAAAGGAAAAGGCCAAAGTGAGATAGTACTTTTCATTTTCTTTTCTACAACAGTCTGTTTCTTGTTGCAGAAGTTTCTCGTTGCTGAAGTTTCTCATGTGTGCTCTCATTCAATGCGTTCACTTTTCTCTATATCCAATTCCAATCCTTTTCTTTCCAGTGTCTTGTGTTCTCCTTTACCTAAAAGTACAAACTTGCCATAACCCACCAATCTTAAACTCATTTAATGATAACTGCATTTTCTATTATTCTTCTTTCCTTATTTTCTTTCAAAGATGATGGAACATGCTTCTTAAAACGCCCATCTGAAATGTCTTCCTTTAATTTCTATCTGTAGACCTTCAATAATAATTCTTTTTTTCAGCATCATTCAGGTTTCCAAAACAAAATTATGAAAAAAAAAGACACTTGGCCCACACCCTCCTGTGTTTAAAACATGTACAGTTGATGCTGTGAAAAAAAGTGAACTGCTATCTATGTTTCTACCATAGTGCCCTCTGCTACTAAGTCTATCACCTTAAAACTTTTCCTGCACATTATTCTATTATTCCCTAAAATGTCTCTAGCTGCTTCTATCCTTTGTCATGTCTTTTTCTCCCTCTACGCTTTATTTCTAGATATTTTAATGTGCAATTAGAGAGGCAGTAATTAAATTCAAACTGACAGCTCACAGAAGCATTCTGTTCAGTCCACATTAAAACCTTGGCTCCAATGTGTCACCCTGCCCACACACGTACTTCTATCTCCCCTCTTGGCTGCTGAGGGGATACCAATATATTCCTATGGCTTCAGACTAAATTATATCATACACATGATTTTATCCCTGATCTCTAACATCACATTACCTAAACTATTTCTACATGGCTTAATTAATTTACTCTCCCTAAAATACAACTCTTCTTTATCTACATACAGGTCAAAAAAGTTTATTCATCATGTCAGAGGCTGCAAAGCTGTTTCTGAGAAATTCAAAACCCAATTCTGCCTTATTTTTGAAGTACTGGTGATTCCCCTAACCCATCACTTTGAGCCTATCATTCCCTTCTTTTTGTATCTTTGTGACATGCACCCCCCCCCCCCCCTATTTACCAATCCAATCTGATGTCTTCAATTTCAACACCTTATCTTGGCTACTTCTTTAAATCTCTTAATGTGGGAAGGCACACCACTACTTCGACTTACCTACACTTTTTTCAAAATCCATACTTTTATTTTTTCCTATGCTAACACTTTGGCCAAGAAGTCTTCTCCTGCATTGACATCTGTAAAGCATCTCTATTACTTCAAGGTAAACAACAAGCACTGTTTACCAAATATCATCTTCCCCAATATCCAGGCTACACACACACTGATATTACTTATCACTATTGCCATTTCTTTAGGCTTCTTGACAGTCTTTTCTTCTATGATTGCAAATACCTCACATGCAGGGTGATTTCCAATTATACCAGCTAGGCAGCCAAGTCCTTCAGTGCTCCCAGGAAATCATCTCACAAGAGAAAAAAGCATTTGATTACAGTGTGAACAGCCTGAGGCACTACAGTTCCTCGGCACTACAGTTCCTCCCTCCTTCTCAGCCTTGCACAGTAGCAGAAGTATCCAGTCACATGAAGTCATCACAATGAAGCTTGTTATAGGGCTCCAGGTTCATTTACAGCCAACTCTTCACCTGAGGCAGGAACTTCACTTAAAAAATATAATCTTATCATAAGAGAAACTGAATTCGGGTGATAGTCTACCCCTTTCCTGTTACTGAGTTTCTAAACAAGGACAAAGAGATGGTAATTCCTATCTCATCTCTTTCTCAGCCTGACTATAGAGCCTAAAATCTTAAAGCACAGTTACACAAGGTCAATGGATGCTGTGCTTTCAGGAATAGCTACACCTCAGGTACTCAGGCATTTTAAAATAGCAACATTTGTGAACAACTTGCATTCTAGAAATTTCATCTATAAAGTGGAGATTACAACATATCACACAACTGAGTGATGAAAGCAATCAGTAATTGTGAAGTACTCAGACACTAGACTGATAACTACCCACAGAAAGCCCCACAGCAACTGCAGACCTGGTCTTCTGATCAGGCTTGAATACCATACAGTAAATATCACACAGGGTATATTAATCAAAGAAGAGGAGAAGGTGATAAGAACCATCTAAATAATCAAGCAGTTTTCATTCACTCCACTGAAGGAAAAGATCCTAGAGAAATACTACATTAAATTCTCTAAAATATTGCTTTGCTGTATTTATGTTAGCATCCAAAATAAAGCTGTACCAAAACCTTTTATTCTGGTATGATTTTTTTTCAATACCATTTACATGCATGGGAATGCTTGAGACTTTTTCTTTAGAGGCTACATCAAGACTCAGCTTTTTCAAAATGTGCATATTAACACGTCCACATTTCGGATTTCACATAAAAGTGCAAATATTCCTACTGCTGTATCCAAAAGTTCCATGCCAGTTTGAGCACCCTCATTGTTCCCCACACCATGGTGTACTCAGAGTTGTTGCTGATACAGAGCAAAACCTTGGGAGGTCTCTGTGGAAGGAATTTGTTCTAACTATAGCTAATATCCTGTATCTGTACTTTCCCTCAAATATGATTTTTCTGGAATGGATGATGGGAGGGTTTGACCCAGGAAACAATTGCCAGAACGTCTGTAGGCAGGCCAAGTACAAATGCTGAGAACTTGTTATCCCTAGCATCTGAAAACTGTTACCTGACAAGTTATTTGAGCTTCACTTCAGACTATTTGATTTTCATTTTTTAACTGTAAAAGCAGGAGGCAGATCTTTTAAAAACCTTCCTTCTCATGCCTATCAGCTGCCTTGAGAATGTAAACATTAAAAAAAATAAAAAGAATTTATAAGATAGAGATGGAAGAAAAGAAGTTTTTGCCTTTTGCTGGATCAGCACAAGTTTGATCAAAGTGTCTGCTACGAGAAAGGTTCAACCTAAACACTTTCACACATTAGCAAATACATACTTTCAACTTGTGGAAAGAATCAGCAGCCAGACTAGAATACTTTATAGAAATATACACCTTCTAAACCCAAGAAAGATCTCTGCCCTAGAGGGTGAAATTAAAAGCATGTAAAATAGCAGACTACTTAGATACTAAGCTAAGTTTTTAACAAATTTTAAAATACCCATCTCAATCAAAGAGAGATGGGTGGCTTCAAAGAGCAAATGACATGGCTCCCTAAAACTAAAAATTCTTGCTGAAGGATATAGTAACTTGCCTGTACAAGCAAATACATGACTCAGCCTGTTCAGCCAGAAAAGTAATTTACTAAAGTACATTAGCACAAACCTACAAACTGAGTCAAGTAGGAATATTAACTGAAGAGGAGTAAGTCAATCCCAAATCATCTATGGCTTTTTTGACCAGACTGCTTCATGACCTTCAGTGTGACTGTTCCCACCCCAACTTCAAAAAAATTATCCTGCAACAGCATTCCAAGAAATCCATCACATGCTCAGAGACAAGAATATATTGAAGGGAATTGAAGAGTATATTGAAAGGAAACAGATACAGCAAAAGCCAGAGGAAAAAAATATCATGTAAATTCATTTGACTGTAAATATCTAAAAAAACAAGAGTAAAGTTACAGATTATTATTATTAAGCTTATTATCAAATATATCTAAGACTTCCCTTCACCATTTTCACAAATTTGTTGGAGCCCCCTTTTACCCACCAGCCTGTGAGGAATCTTCTCCAACTGCATACAAAGCAAAACCATCCAATATAGGAGGTTACCAAAATCTCACACCTATTTGGCTCTTCTGAAGACTTTGACAGCACTGCTAGTTTCTTTGGAGAAAAAGGCATACATGTTTAATGCTTTTTAGATTATCTCATCAGATATATCTAAAGGCATGTCACAAATGCACACAGCCTCCTAACAGTTATCTCAACAGCTTTAAATGCTTGGGCACCAATCCAAAAAGAATAGAGTCACAAGTATCACCTCATAAACCAGGCAAACAATTACCACGTACTTGATTAATCTTTTCTCATCTTTCTGAACTCTGACCTGAATTTCAGATACCTTCTTGTGGAACCTGAGGGTATCACAAGCTTAAGGGTTTATTTTTCACCTTAACTTCAATCCTCCCCAGAGCAGTAAGATGTGTTACTGGTAAGTTTATATTTGCAAGATGCTTTGACTATGTAAAGTGACATTAATCCTATTATGTCACTCAGAGACCACTTTTGCAGTGCTTTAGGTTGATTCAAAAAGGAAGATGAGTGACTATTATCACATCATTCCACCCCTCCAACACAAACATGATTTACTAATTTTTTTCTTATCCTTTTCTTACTCTTCTCCCCCTCCATGCTCATCACTTCCCACCATCACTGGAGTAACCTACACAGTTTCTTAAGGACAGAATTAAAGAGACTTTAATGCTTTAGTAAATGCAATTGTTAAAGCATCTTACCAATGCAGGCCATTGAATTTGTTTGATCTTTGATCCCTGAGTCTGGCTTGGGTCCTTTCTTTTCGCCCAGACCAGCTGGTACTCCACCAAGAAGATTGCAAAATCTTCATAAACTTTAACCCATTCTCGCTTTTCCCATTCAAGGTCATCAAATTCCACATATACCTGGGGAAATTTAAGAAAGGAAAGGACATACATTATTGCATATACACAGCCTATGTTCATCTATAGGCACTTCTCAATGCATACATTAAAAATTTAATGCCAGATTATTTTTTTAATTACCCACTTGAATGCTACAGTTTTGAAATTATATAATCAGTTCCTGCACCACAGAAGACAGTTTTCTTGGTAGTGCATTTGTGCTGAAGAGAGAGAAGAGTTACATTTACTAAAACATTACCACTAACATCAGGTGTCTTATCTCATGAACAAAAAGCATTACACCAAGTATTAATAGTAGCAGTCAAGTAATACATACAGCTACCTACATAATCAGTAAGCTTGAAGAATACTTCTCATTTTCAGTTCAAATACATGTCATGTCATACAAACCAACCAACGCAATGGCTTTAATGAAAAGAGAAGTCAGTTGGAACAGCACCAGAAAGGACAACCTGAGCCTGCAGACCTTGCTACAAGCAAATCCAACACACAGCAGCTCACAGAAGAAGCTCAGTTTCTTGCTGTTTCTGTCCTCCTGCAATCCGGCTCAAAAATCAAACCAGAAACAATATCACCACTTTTTATTTCCAGCTAGATTAATGTGGAGCCAGTCTGTGACTATTTGATCTTGTGCTATCCCTGTCCCTCCCCAACACAGAACAGCTGTACCCTCTCTCCTCAGCTGCATTCACTAAACTGCTGTTCAATATGCCCAACCTTTTGTCTCCTCTTGTGCAGGGCAGAGGGATCTCAAAGCTATCCAAAAGCTATCTGCATTACCAAACAACTCTGCTCAACCCATTGCTTTCAAAATTACAGAATTCATTTTAAATTAAAAGAAAACTCAGTGTAATAAGTTGTTCTCTTTACCCAATTATGAGAAATTTCATAAGAAAAATCAGCTGGCAAAATACAAAAAAGTCACTGCTTGTTACTCTAAGTGGAGAAGGAGAGAAGATGTTCTCCTATCCTTCTGAACTTCAGCCCTCAGCCACACCCAAGGCAATTTCCAAAACTGGAGTTTCTTCCTCTAGCTCCTTCTGAGAACTTAAAATCTCTGTCACAGAAATATTCTTCCCTTTTAACTCTGGTTAATTTTAGGCCTACAACATACTTTCTTGTCTAGACTTTCTGTCTCACACTTTCAAACGTGTACTACACTGTGCTCCTTCTCATCTTGTCCTTCTCCTTTCTGAGAACACAAATTTCCACCAAGCCACTTCTCACTCCTGTTCCCAAGTTCATCAACCCAGTTTCCCCCCCACAGATACTTTTAAACCCATATTACTAATTCTAAAATATGTAATGAAGTTGCAGAATATTCATTCCTTAATCAACAGTTAACAGTAAACAGAGTAAAACTTCAAAAAACACTGGCAGGGAAGCATACTATATCCCCAGTCATTCTAGCAGCATTCTTTATCTTGTATTTGCAGCTACTTTGAACCCTTCTGGAGAAACATTTATTTGTAAATTTTGTCATTTGATCAACTGTAAAGACAACCTTCAGTGACAGTACAGTTAAAAATCACTCTCTAAATTCACCTTCCTCCTGGCCTCTCCTTCTGCAAATTCCATTCAATTATTTCAGATTGCTCAAATAATTTTGGTTTAGTATCTGGAAAGCCACTTCACTTGGGTAGCCTGTAGCAAGGTGTTAAGAGGTTAAGCACCAGACCTCACACAGCAGTAGATTTTAAAAAAAAATAGGAGGCAAGGGGAATCAAGTGAATAAATATTTTTGAAAAACACGGATAAGTCTAAAGATGAGTTAGCAGTTTAGAAACAACCACACTAAAACATACTGTATCTTCTGGACACTGGCCAAAACTCATGGATAGCTGTGATACAATCTAGTGTTTGTGTGTGAGTTTTGCACCCCAAATAAACCAAAATCCGGTGCAGCGACAGTGGGAGTTCTTGCTGAGCTATCTGCAGACTCTCCTGGCACCATATAATTAGATCTTCAAAGGAGCAGTTCCAAGAAAAGTGGAGAATGGAGCGTGGCACAGAGCCAGTCTGCCATGGCTCAGGGCACCACATTCCGCCTCTAGTCCCATACACACACAATACTTGGGAATCACTTCTGCCAGCTTCCACCACTTTCAGCTTTCCATGCCAAGACTATTAACTATCTGCTGGCTTTTGAAAGTTGGTTTTTGAAAAGCAGAGGCAAGAGAGACAAAATGCAGCACCCAGTCATTGCCCGTTCTCTGTTTGGCTGAGAAATTAATTTTTCTAAGGCAAAAGCAAAACCTCTGAAGAACAGAGGCTTCCCCTTTTTCTGCACGCTGACCTCCCACACAGAGACGAGCCCTATCTCAAACAGCACCATTTCTGAAAGGGAGTAAAAAGGGAAAAAAGATGAGGAGAGGAAGCAATCCAGCAACCTACGCCAACAAAATAAAATATAGAGCCTAAGTTAGACCCTCTAAGGAGTGCAAAGCCTAAAAATATTTAATCTTTTTTGCTCCACTGACAGAACTCTATACAGCAAGAAACTCTATGACATTTGCCTCCCTAAGAATGAATGTTGATTTTGAGATTTTTCAGCCAAATTTTGCTTCCTTGCCTTGTCAGCTATTTGTGAATAGATATTATATGTTCATGTTCCCAGAGTAGCTGAAGTCTTCTCACCACGTATGCATTCTCTTGAATAAAAAGGAGAAATTCCCACTGGGATGATATTATATTTATAATTGGCATTAATGTGCTAATTTTGTAACTCACTGCTATTTTCCAACAGGAAGCAGCGTAAGCTTTTAGCAAGCTTTTCCAAGTAAAGCAAGACAACAAATTTATTTCCAATAGAGTCAGCCAAGCAATTGCAACAACATATTGTTATTTCAAAGCCCAAATACAACAATCATGGTGAAATTCTCTACATGCAGCTCTCTGATCCAGAGTTTTCCAGTCACTTCTGCTCCAAATAAATCCACCTGACCAAACAAATTCTGAAACCCTTTAGAACTGTCACAAAAGCAATGCTGACTTCCAAAAAATGTGACTTAAAATGTTAAAAAGCATAGTCCCTGCATCATCCACTTTCTTAAAACTACTCAAGTGCATTGTTATCCAAGTTCTGTTTGCTCTCCTAAGGGAAGAGGGTACAGTTTCCCCTTTATCACCTAAAAATAATTAGCAAAATGTTTACTTCTAGAAAGAAAATTCCAAGCAACCTTTCTGAAGCTGTTTTCAATAGAGCCAAGAAAACACTCCATCTGTACAATATTAAGTATCTTTCATCAGCCAGTTTGGCTTCTGACTTCAAGGTGAGCCTCAGAGTTCATCCCACTGGGTTTCACTCCTAACACTTCCATAATTAAAACAGATAGAATATGTCTACGTTAATTATTATACACACATACTTTATAAGCAACTTATAAGTGTGGAGAACTCCAGACTCAGATGCTAAAAATTATCTGTGCAATTCAAACTTCTTTGTTATGCAACTTAAGATAGACCAAGACCTCTTAGCATATAATTAAGATTCAAAAACTAGTTCTGAATTCTCCAGCCTTGTGATGTATGGTCAAGTGAATACACAAATGTAAACCCTGTATGTAATTTAACAGAAATTTACTTTAAAACACACAACTGTAGAAAAGCATGTTTCAGTGGCAACAAATAGAGTATTTTTACAACAGGAGGGGTGTTTTGCTTTTACAATCCATGGTACCATCATCGAAGGAAAACAAAAATTTTCTGTTTGACACCTCCAAGTTATACAGAGTAACAAAAAGAATCAGAAACAACATTACAAGATGTCAAGGCAAAATTCAAAATACAAGTCCAAATTAGTTCTTCCCTTTCCATATTCCCCAATGTTAATTGCAACCTGCAAATTTTAATTCTGGGGAACAAGCATTCTATGGGATGTTTAAGAAGGGTTTATTCTTGGCCCAGTATCAAGGGTTCTGGGAGTTTCTTGTTTTTGAAAGAAAATGTACCTACAGGAAAGAAAATCCAGACAGCCAGGGGAGCAGGCAGTACCTCCTGCTGCTGCCCAGAGGGGGATCCAGGGATCCCACACTGAACCACCAATGGCAGTGCTGGGGGTTTGGATTTGGCAGGAATGTGTCTGGAGTTCTGAACTGTGGATGACTCTGACACCTTGCTCAGCTCTGGTGTGCTTTCTCAGCACAGTACACAGCTGAAAACTAAAACTACACCAGACTCTGAAAATCTTGTCCACCTCCTGACTGAGATGGATGTGATTGCCAAACATCTAGCTGGTATAAACTAAGGCTAGTTGTAAGTGCATAGGGAATGGAGACAGTAAGGCTCCTGTTATGAAACCTAATCTTCCCATCCTGTTTGCAAGATCCTTGACTTCTCAGGTTTTTACAATTTGTTTCTTTCAGGGACTGCATTACCCAGCAGTCAAGTCTTTCTAAATATATCTTAACCTAATCAAATGCAATCAAAGCAGAAGTTACCATAAAACCAAACAGCTTAACACAGGAAAATTACTACTTTGTTATGCAAGTGCTACCCATTTCCACATGGAAAAGTGGTGAAATAGCAACCAAGGCAGCAGTTGGGAGTTTTCTTTAATAAAGGGCTTGCAATGTTGCTTTTTGTTATCAAAATTTCCTGTCTTTCACATTAGCATTTCACAGTCACTGTACAATAAAAAGAGCTCATAAAAAAGGCATTTTAAAACACATTGGCATTGCCCATATAGCCTAAAAGCAACTGAAACTGCTGAAATAATGGCAATAGATTGGTTTTTAACTAGCAAATACTTTAGCACAAAAGATGGGATTTACTGAGCCCATATATTCTTAAA